>CM057453.1:488617500-489217500 GCA_016271365.2 Neoceratodus forsteri | reverse complement strand
TGCAAAATTTTTAGTTTAACATAGAAGTGCCTACTCGACCCTAAATATAGGGGTGCAACTGTGCCCCTATAATATATATATTTATTTATTTGTTTTATTTATTGAATTTCTTGGATTACAACCTTTGAGCTTTAAGCTCATTTACAAAGGTTCCATGTCAGGAAAATATGGCATACATACAATAGTTGTCACATAGAAGCAAAGAATAATGCATTCAACAATGGCAAAACACAGTAAAGATCATTGGGAAGATGTAAAGCCTTAGTAGACAGTCAAAGACAGATCGGCAAGAGCAGTTGCCGGGGAGAGTGGGGGAGGAGGAGGGTGGGAAGGATTAAAGTGTGAGGAGGTGGAGGAGGGGGTAGACAACAAGGAGTAACCCCAGGATAGGGGATCACAGTGTCTGGGAGAGAGGTTGGGGTGGGGAGGGTTGCGAGCGTGGAGAGGAGTGGAGCCTGGGGGACAGAAGGTAAGATCCGAGAAAGGCAGGGGTCTGATTGCCAGAGGGTGGGAGGGAATATGTATGTATATGTGTATATATATAGACACACACACATATATATATATATATATATATATATATATATATACATATTCATATACAGGGTTCATTTCAGATGTATGCTAGTCCAGCTATAATGCTGGCAAAGTCAAAAGTATTGTATCATTTTCTTTTTGACGGAACACGTATTGCAACCATCCCCATCCCAATCTTATTCTTTACTTTAAAAATCTTAAGTTGCATCTTTTTTGTACTATTAACACCAATGGCACTGTCTTTGACAATAAGTGTAATCCTGGATCTAACCACAATCTTTCAGCTAACATACACTATTTGATGAGCAGTGTAAGTTCATCCGCTTACCAGTCCTTTCTACACAATGCATAGAAAACTGGAAAGTAGTGTGAATGCACTGAATGGTAAAAGTTGGCAACTGTTAAACATCAGCAAAGAGACATTTGACTGTTGCATATTTTTGTCCCGGATTTGTTATATGCAGTAGCAAACTTACAGTACTGTACATGAACTGCTAATGCATGGAACTAGATGGATGCAAGTAACCTTTTTGTTATTGTTCTTCCAAAAGAGGCATTTGAAGTTACATTTCTGGACACCATAAGAAACAAATGGTGTTTAAACATTCTAAGATGTCAGTTTTACTTTGTAGTGACACTGTGACATCAAACGGTATATTGCTTTTTTATAGTACTTCAGAGTTTTATAAATGGGCAGTTTAACTGATTTATTCCACATAGTGATTCAGAGAATGTCTGCAACCTAGAATGTATGGGGACAAATGTACTATTGAAATTAAACAATACTGCAGCATATTAAAGCATAGTATCTATTACAAAGTTGCTGAAATCGGCTTAATTAATTTACCCTGTATAAAATGTTAAATCCTGCAAATAAAATAATAATTAAATCTCTATGAAAATGTCATTATCTCCACAGATCATCATTTTAAACTATTTACAGTCTTAGTAGTAATAATGTTATAATATTTAAAAGATATATGTTATAATATATATTTTATATTTTTAATTGATTTGATTGAATTAAATGTGCAAACCTGGGCCCAACTTATTTACATTCATCATACATTTTGAAGTGAACTTATTAAGATTAAAGGAACCTTTATTATAAACTATATGATATTGCACATACAAACTGAGCACAGATAACTTTAAACAACGTTATAGTAACAGTGGCCTTAAAAAATCAGATCACCTGAAATATAATACAGAATGCCTAAATTCATAACTTTCTTTCTACTGACAGGGGAAGGTACATGACTTAAAGATTGCTCTGAATAACTAAATTCCAATTTTTCTGTATCCTTATAAATTAGTAATTCACAGTGTCAGAACACATGTTATTAATTATCTGGTTTCTTTATAGAGGGCAGCTGTTTGAAACAAGCATTTGTCAGTGCTGGATATTTGCTATGGCGTGTGTGTATATATATGTATATGTGTGTGTGTGTGTGTGTGTGTGTGTGTGTCTGTACTGGGAGGGTGGTCCTGGCTGTCTGTTCCTGTAATGTCAATTGTGTGACCACATGCGTTCATGGACAGGGTTGAAACTGACACCAGTCCACTAGCCAAATGCTGTTAGATATTCTTTTGGAATAGTCAAAAGTCTTTTTAAGTAGCCAGGAATGCTTGTACTGGAAAAGGTAATATTTCAAGAAGTAGATCAGCTGGGCCAGTAGAAAAGTTTGTTGGGCTAGTGGATTTTGCAAGTCACTACCCTGCTGGCTAGTAGCAACAAAACTTAATCTGACCCCTGCATGGATCACTGCAGACATAAGGCTGACTCAGGCTGCTTGACACTTAAACAATGTTTATACTACAGCAACTATAAAATAAAGGGATACTATATGCTATGAGTTACAACTTGAAAGTGCATAAATGCTGTTACAAATATAAATATATAGCATGGATGTTACTGAGGCATGTAATAACTTAAAGGTTGCAGGGATAATCACCTTTACCAGTGAGTAGATACCATTTCCCAACAAAGAGAGCGAGAGAGAGAGAGAAAGAAGAAAGAAAGAAAGAAAGAAAGAAAGAAAGAAAGAAAGAAAGAAAGAAAGAAAGAAAGAAAGAAAGAAAGGAAGGAAGGAAGGAAGGAAGGAAGGCAGGCAGGCACACATACACACAGCTGTTGTCTGAAACTGTGGTGTTGGATGCTTGGAATACCTTAACCAGTCTGATAAAGAGAGGTCAGCATGCTGGGCAACTACATCAGACGAAACCATAAACCCATGATTGGTCATCTCTTTGTTTTGAAGTCCAAGCAGTTTCCACCCACCAAGCTAAAATTCTGTCACAATTAGACTGGCTGATAATTGGTCTGCTACAGACTGGCCCATTAAACCATGCTCTGCATTGGAGGGACAGTATCACACCCCTCAAAGTCACTGTCACAGGAAGATGTTTGCTTGCATGCAAGAGCGCATGGCAAATATTAAAAGTGGAATCAGGGAAGAGTCTATTTGTTTCATGGTGTAGTGATTCACTAAATACTACATCATCCATCCCGTTCTTGGTAATACTGTATTTACCCACTCTACCTCCACAAAAGTGTTCAAATCAGTGTTCAGCAGCTGTCACATACCTTGATTTCAGCAAGGCCTGCAACACTGTTCCACATAGAAGACTGGTTAACAGGTTAGGTAGCCTGTGCAAGATTATAGGATAAAATAGTAGTCTTACGAAGTCAAAGGTTCCATATTCATTGACCAAGTGTCCCAAATTAACATGAGATAATGCATTTGACCCTCTGATGTAAGTCCAAGGAGTCATTTTGTGTGACTTTTCAGATGACAGTGACCCATGATATTTGAATCTGTGGCTCAGATTTGGCTCACTTTCATAGCATTCTAATGCTTTATCAGTAGATTTCTGAATGTCTAAAAGGGGTCTTTTTAATGAACAGTTAGTATGAAATGGGGCCTGAATTTAAATGAATGCTAATGATGCTTTGTGAGAATTTGTTTTGCATACGTAGAGGTTTATAACCCTCTACCTGCACTGTCCTATTTTAATAGTTTAATAATTTCAACAAAATGTCAGTTTCTGTCATGTTTGTCATGAGACTGAATAAACGTCAATGGTTTGTCTGCTATAGAGCTTGTTATGTATATTTGTAACAAGACATCTAATTAGACTTGTGGGATCCTAGAGTACTTACCTCTCCAGTATTTTAGGAACCTGGAGTTTTTCTAAGGAGCAGTACTGAAGGGTTTTGTGTAGACAAGGTACATTCAAGTTTGTTGTCAATAGTAGCTGATTTACCTCCATTACACCAAAGTCCTGGAACTCATGGGATGTCCTATAATTAATTATCTTATATGTAATTGCTGTAATAACTTTGACACTGCATGTTATAATGTTCCTGTGGTCAGCAGATGAAAAATATAAATACCTTATTGTGGCAATTAACATTCAAATATCATGTGCTCTGTATACTTCATCTGTGCCCATACTGCTTCATTGTCATTTTTGCTGAAGATAACAGCTTTTAAAATTCAGAAATCAGCATGCTATACTTGAGAATCTTTGGAAACTATATACCTCATAGCTGACCATGACATTTGACTTGTGGTAGGTTGCTTTTCAGCTACCCTATTGGTATAATACATCCTAGGTTGTGAATAGAGTATGCAAATACAAAGGAACAGGTAACATTGCATGTACAATATGTACTGCACAGCTTCCCATTCTGTTATTTATTTATTTGGAAAATGTTTCACCAGGAAAGACAACATGAGCTGTAAACAGCTCATTTCCAGAAGCAGCCTGGGTAGGCGAGGGGGTACAAGAATTCGGAGAACATCCAAACACATACTGTAGCAATAACAGAGCAATACAAGTACAAATACTAAAACAAAACTGTAGAGGGTGTAAAAAAATTGCCATTTGTAACTTATCCATTACTGATACTTAGAAAGGAGATGAACGGAGACGGTGCTGATGGCGGAAGAATTTAATGATTATAATAATAATCACAGTGAGATATTACAAGTAGTACATCCTTCATTCTTCATTCTTAATTCTTAATTCTTAATTCTTCAAACTAACAGTGTATAGTGGCTTGCTTATATAGTGGAAGACAGTACTATGGTTGTCTATGATTGGTACAGAACAAGTACAAACATTAACTTAAAAGGCAATTCTCTTTTTAGTTCATGCATGAGCTCAGCACAAATGTATCGATAGTGTAAATTATATTACTATATAAGGATAGTAATAATTGTCATTACCAGTTATCAAGGTCTTAGGAGGAAGAAATAGGTTTGCACTTAGGAATGTGCATACAAGCACTTTGGTCTGTCTTAATAATGACAAACACTAAAAATAGTCTGAAGGGATAATTTGAACTCTCTCCCTGTATTTCTGTTTTTGCAGACACTTAAGACACCTGTTTTTTATTACTCAAATGATTAGTACAAATATTAAAAGACACCTTAATATTACAGTTTGTGGCTCAGTTAAACTTGTAGCTTTGCAAGTTTTAATATGATTCAGCTTCATAGATCAATATTAGTTACACAAATACATTATGTTTTAGACCAAAATGAGGTTTGCCTGCAATATTGGGACACATTTCTTTATCCCCTATTACAAAAACGGTGTAGTACAATTACAGAGCAGAAATATCCCAGACCAACTGGCCAGGGGGAACAAAATCAAGTTTAGATATAACATACATTGCAACAACTCAAGAGCAGGTGATCCAGTAGGTTAAAGATTAGTGGATGGATAACACATTTGAAATGCTAGCAGTAGTAGGCTGAGCACACGATTCAAATTGCTAGTGTATACCCAAGGGAGGGCAGTTATGAAACAAGTGGGGAAGTGGACAGGTGATGAGTAGAAGGTGGGGGATGGAAGAGAGAGTGAGAGAGAGGGGCAGCCAAGATCTAACCCCTTCTGGATGCTGATAACCCTGCAAGGGGGACAGGACCAGGCAGAAAGGGAGGGGAGAAAAAGGGAGCGGGGAGGTAGAGAAGAGAAGGTGGAGGAACAGGAGGGGAGGAGAGGGATATGGAAGTAGGGAAGTGGGTGGGTGATGGATTTGAAAGTGGGGGAGAGGGGGAAAAGAAAAAGAGCCACTCTATACCCCTTCAGGATGCAGACAATCCTGCAAGGGGTCAGGATAAGAAAGTGGGGGGAAAGGAAGAGGGACAGAAGTGAGGGAGCCAGGATCTATACCCCTTCAGGATGACAGAGAACCCTACAAGTGGGATGGGACCAGGCAGAAAAGGAGGAGAGAGAAAGGGGCAGGGAGGAGGAGGAGGAGTGGAATGTGGTGGGTGACCAGAGAGGAGAAGAGGGATAAGGAATAGGGAGGCTGAAGAAAATAGGGTAAAATAGGAATGGAAAAGGGAGAGCACCAGTTGGGGGAGAGGGGGAGGACAGTAGTAGAGTGTCAAAATAGCACACTAGGTTGTGGATGGTAGTAGAGAGTCACAATGGCACAGTAGGTTGCGGTAGGGGGTGGGAGGTGAGGGTATAATAGGTGGTAGCATGTGAGGAAGTAATCAGAGAAAGGGTTCAGTTAGAAGTCAGGAGGTAAGTCAAGGATAGAGGAGTAGGGAATAGTGCACAAGGGTGGGGAGGGTTGCGAAGGACCTCCTCAACAGAAGAACAAAATTTCATACCATATATAGCACAGTCTGAAAACACTGATGTGAAAAAGGTTTATCAATACAGTTTGAGTTCAGTTTATTATACTGGAAAGGCAAGTGAGCATAAGTTGCCCATTTTCCCAAGTGACCAGTTTTAGACAATAACAACAGGGCATTACATTAACAAGCAATATAGTAACAGGATTACACTAGGAGAACAGGTAGACTAGCTTTTATAGGACAAAATGCACAGACATTTTACTTAATAGTATGTAAAATATTTACAAGTGCATAGTTAGAAAGTTGCTAAACTAAACTTAAGAGAGATAAGCAATAAGGATATAAAACAAAATAACATAAATGTTTACAAGAGCATTTGTAAGAATGTGCTAGGTATTGTCTGGGAAATCCTGCCCCTGTGGTATATGGCGAGGATCAGATGATGTGAGAGGAAGGAGTAAGTGAGTACCAGGTTGGAGTGTCATGAGGAGAAACAACTGCAGATGGCAGCCTGAGAAAGTTGTGACTTTAGGTTATTCTTAAAGGAGGCTAAAGAGGGGCACTTAGTGAAGGAAGTGGGACGACTGTTGAACAGCTTGAAGCCTTTGTAGGAGAGGGTGTTTTGGCCATGAGTGGTCCAGCAGAATGGGATGGAGAAAAAGGGAGAGGAGGACTTTCTGGTGGTGCGAGGGGGAGGACTTAGGAAAAAGGGAGGTAATACTGTCAGGGAGAAAGACCAAAGATTGTTTGTGGAAAAAAGTGAGTATTCTGCTGTTGAGTCTGTCCTTGAGGGAGGTCCAGTTAGAGATACTGTAGAGGCTGCAGTGGTGGATCAGTCTGGGGAGACCAGTGACAAAGTGGATGATGCTGTGATATTTGGAACAGAGTTTTTGGAGGTTGCTTTGGGTAAGGGGTCGAAAATTGACGAAGGCACTATAGTCAAGGAGTAGGAGAAGGAAACTGGTGATGAGAAGAGTCTTAGATTCATTGGTCAGGAATGGTCTTACTCTGTAAAGTAGGCCTAACCATTGGTGGGTTTTCTTTATAAGTTGATTAATATGAGAACTGAAGTTAAGGTGGCTCTCTAAGAGCAAACCAAGGTATCTGAATTTGCTATTTCAATTGCATTGCCCTCATTGTCGAGTAGTGTGAAATTGACAGAGAGTGGTTTCTGCAGGCTGGAGAAAACCATCAGTTTGGTTTTCTTTGCATTTGGCACAAGTCCCTTAGACAGGAAACCAGGATTGAAGACAACTGAAATCAACCTGCTGCTTGCTGAGTAGAGTGGATGGGTCTTTGTCTTTGCAGAAAAGGGTGGCATCATCAGCATATAGATGAGTTTTATGTTGACGCAGATTTCAGGGAAAGAATTTACAACAAGGGAGAGGAGGAGGGGACCCAAAATGGACCCTTGGGGTACTCCAGACTTTATGGGGCAGGGGTTGGACAGGACACCGTTTATAATGGTTTAGTGTGACTTGTGGCTGAGATAGTTTCAGAACCAGTTTGTGATATCTGACAAAAAGTGAAGGTCGGAAAGCATGGATAATGGGATGCTGTTGTCAACCAGGTTGAAAGCTTTTGTGAGGTCAAGAAATACAGATTTGGCGTGCAGTCCTTCGTCAACTGATCTATTAATAAAACTGGTAAATTTGATAAGGGTGGTCTCTGTATTGTGGCTGGCCATAAACCTGTGTTGGGATTCTGTCTGAAAGTTATAAAGTTTGAGAAAATCAGAGGTCTGTTCATGCACAATTTTCTCCAAGATTTTGGAGAGGGGGGCCAGAAGAGAGAGATGGGACAGAAGTTGGAGACTTCATCCTTGGGGCCTGATTTGTGGAGTGGTCTGATTATGGTGCATTATGATTGGAGCAGATAGGACCCAGTACAGACTGAGTAATTGAGAATATTGGTAAGGGAAGTGCAAACCCAAGTTTCCTTGCATGTGACAAATTGGTTGCTGGACATGAAATTTCATTGTGGTCTATAATTTCTGGTTTCATGTTGAGAGAAACGCAAAATTAAATTTTACTTGTGAAACTATTTTTAATTGCAATTAAAAAAAATTCTGTTGGAAACATATTGTGGTTCTGGATCATAACTTGTACATGCGAGAATGGAAATTTGTTGCTCGATTTGAAATTTGATTGTGCATCATAACTTTTGGTTTTGTGACTTAAATTGATTTATAGACCTGAAATTTGATTGCACCTATAGTGACGACAACTCTTCTCTTGGCATTGGGCCCTGCGCATCTGCTTCAGAGGGTGGCCGAGGGCCTTGTGCATTGACTGAAAGATAGACTCTTTCCCGTGTGTCTGTATCTGCAGCTACATGGAAGCACTGACCGCAAGTGCTTATTTTCATGATATGCTTGTCATCAGAAATGATTTACTTGTCGTGAGAAAAAAAAATTATGACCACCATCTTGATTTTTCTTTAAATACAAAAAACAATGAAAATTCATAAAATGATGTACTTTCAAAAAACAAACATCTGAACTTAGGTAAACAGGACACATTTAGGTAGATTCTGGTGTTTGTTTTATGAAAATTGACCTGAAAATACTGTTTCTGGACACCCAAAAATCCTGGGTGCCCAGTTTAGCAACATGAATAATTCACCTGCATTGTTAGTATATGAACAGCAGGATTTTCTTGAATTCTGATCCCACAGTTGGAGTCGTACTGCCAGCTTCAGTTGGAGCAGTGAGTCAGCTATCCCTTAATCTTGATCTCACCCTTTGTCATCTCTATCTGTCTGCCTGTATATGTATCTATGTATCTATCTGTCTATCTACAGTATCTGTGTATCTTTCTGTCTGTTTATGTATCTGTCTCTATCTATCTATCTATCTGTCTGTCTGTCTGTCTATCTATCTATCTATCTATCTATCTATCTATCTATCTATCTGTGTTAAGTGGACTGGAGTGCCACTCCTAGTACTGCTACTCTCTATTGCCCTCCCCTCCAGTTCACCTGCTCCCTCTTTGTCAATATACTAAAGTACTAAACTGCCCACCTCAGTATAGAAACATAGAATTTGACTGCAGATAAGAACCGCTTGGCCCATCTAGTCTGCCCATTTCGCTACCTAACGTACAAGCTGCAGATCCTAGTTAACCAACAGCCTACCCCCTACCCCCCCCACTAGAATTGCCTTATGTCTGTCCCATGCATTCTTGAATTTCCCTACTGTTTTTGACTCTACAACCTCCTCAGGAAGGCTATTCCATGTATCCACAACCCTCTTTGTGAAGAAATACTTCCTCACATTACCTCTGAGCCGTCCCCCTCTATCTTCAGATTGTGCCCCTTGTTTTTGCACATCTCTTTTTCTGAAAGATGCTACCCTCTTGGACTTTGTTGATTCCCTTGAGGTATTTTAAAGTTTCTATCATGTCTCCCCTCTCCCTCCTTTCCTCAAGGCTATACATCTTTAGTTCCTTTAGTCTTTCTTCATATGTCTTCTGATGCAGACCCTGCATCATTTTGGTTGCCCTCCTCTGGATAGCCTCCACCCTGTCTATGTCCTTGTAGAGATGGATGCAGAAAGACAGTACTCCAGATGTGGTCTTACCAACTGTCTGTACAGAGGGCCAACAACTTCCTGTTTTCTACTGGTGATGCCTCTCCCTATGCATCCCAGTATCCTGCCTGCCCTCCTTACTGCCTTCTCACATTGCTGGCCCACCTTTAGGTCATCTGATATGACTACCCCCAGGTCCCTTTCCATTTTTGTTATTGTCAGTATTTCACCCCCCATTGTGCACTCTTCCCCTGGGTTTTTGTTTCCCATGTGCATTACTTTGCACTTCTTTGCATTGAATCTAAGCTGCCATACATTTGACCATTCCTCCAACCTTGCCAAGTCCCTTTTCATCCTATCCACCCCACCTTGTGCATCAACCCTGTTGCAGATCTTTGCATCATCTGCGAAGAGACATACTTTCCCTTGCAGTCCCTCTGCAATGTCATTTATAAAGACATTAAAAAGGACTGGCCCCAGTACTGAACCCTGCGGTACCCCACTAGTAACCCTCCTTTCTTCACTGTGGACTCCATTTACTATTACCCGCTGTGTCCTGTTGTCTAACCAGTGTTTTACTTAGGCTACCACCCTGGGACCCACTCCCAGGCTGGCTAATTTGTTTATTAATCTTTTGTGTGGGACTGTGTCAAATGCCTTGCTAAAGTCTAGGTAGGCCATGTCCACAGCCCCTCCCTGGTCTACTGCTTTGGTCACCCAGTCAAATAAATCAATTAGATTTGTCTGACATGACCTTCCTGCTGTGAATCCATGCTACCTTGGGTTCTGTGCCCCACTTTCCTCTAGGAACTCAACAGTTCTTTCCTTCAGAAGTGATTCCATCATTTTCCCTACCACTGAAGTCAAACTGACAGGTCTATAGTTTCCTGCCTCTGTCTTGCTCCCACTTTTGTGAAGAGGAATCACGTCTGCCCTCCTTCAGTCCTCAGGTACCACACCATCCTTCCATGATTTATTAAAAAGGGTAGTCAGTGGTGTTAATAGTTTTTCCCTTAGTTCTTTTAGAATTCTTGGGTGAATCCCATCAGGCCCCATTGCTTTATCCACCTTCAGTTTTACGAGTTCTTTCAGAACCCTTTCTTCTATGAAAGGACTAATATCAACCCCTCTATCCAGAGTGCTTTTATTGACCTGATTAGGTATTTCCCCGTTTTCCATTGTGAATACTGAGCAGAAGTATTCATTCAGTATCCCTGCTTTTTCACTGTCACTTTCTGCCTACCCACCATCCATTCTAGTCAGCCTCACTCTCTCGCTCTCTCTCTGTCTTTCTGTGCTCCCTGATGTACCTATAAAAGGTTTTATCCCCCTTCTTAACTGAGTTGGCTATCTTTTCCTCAGTTTGGGCCTTTGCTATTCTGACTGCCTTACCCACTACCTTCTGCTTTAACTGGTACAGTTCTCTGTCCTGCTCCTTCTGTGTTTCCTTATACTTCCTGAATGCTATCTTTTTCTCCCTTACCTTCTGCACCACTTCTTTTGAGAACCATAGTGTTTTTTTCTTATGTTTTGATTTGTTTATTTGCTTCACACAAAGGCGTGTTGCCTCTGTGATGGCGGTTTTGATGTTTCCTCCATTGTTGCTCCACCCCACCTTCTTGCCTGTTTGCTAGTGCTTTTTTGAGGCACTCTCCCATTTTGACAAAATCAGCCCTCCTGAAGTCCAGTACCTTCACTTTTGTGTGGCTTGACTGTACAGCTAAGTTTATCGTGAACCACACTGTTTGGTGGTCACTTGTTCCCAGATGGCTACCCACTTCAAGATCAGAGATCCTCTCTCCATCCCCATTTGAGAGTACCAGGTCTAAGATTGCTCTCTCCTGAGTGGGTTCCAAAACTAGCTGTCTGAGGCATGCACCCTGTAGAGCAACGGGGATGGCTCTGCTCTTGGATGTGGCTGCAGCAAAGGTGCTTCAGTCAACATCTGGCATATTCCGTTCCCCCAACAGCAATAGCTCCCCTTTCTCTGTCATCCCAAGGATGCCTTCTATAATTTCCTTGTCCATTTCCTCCCCTTGAGACAGGGGTCTGTATACAACCCCTGTGCAGATTGTGGAGCCATTTCCAGTCTCCAGGGTGACCCACGGTGTCTCCTCTCCTCTCCTCCCTGTTTAGCCTTTAGTTCTGTTGCTTTGATCTCTTCCCTTACATAGAGAGCTCCTCCTCCTCCTTTTCTTCCCTCCCTGTCACTCCTGTAAATTCTGTACCCTGGTATGTTGACATCCCAGTCATGGTTCTTTGTGTACCATGTTTCTGTGACTGCCACAATATCCAGGTATCCCTCTTCCATCAAGGCCACCATTTCAGGGAACTTTTTACCTAAACTACAGGCATTGGTACTCATTACCCTCCATTTTTTATGACTTTATTTCTTTTTGCCCCATCCCTGTCCCTACTGCCTTTGTCTTTTCTCCATTTACCCCAGCCCTTCTCCCTGTTGACTGCTCTATCTTGGTGTTTACCTCACTAATTACCCTGATTTTGGGGGGGGGCTAGGATTTCTCTTCTCCTCTTTAGTGCCTCCCCACTTGGCTAGTTTAAATTCTTGCCATTGAAGCATTTAAACCTATCACCTAGGATCCTGGTTCCCCTCTAGGATAGATGCAGACCATCATGCCTGTATAGGCCTGCATCCCTCCAGGTGGAGCCCCAGTCCCCAATGAAGCCAAATCCCTGAGCTCTGCACCAACTTTTCAACCAGTCATTGAATACCATGGTGTGGAGTGCCTTAGCCTCATCCATGCCATAGACAGGTAGCACTTCCGAGAAAGTTACCATTTGTGCTACTTGTCTAAGGACCCTCCCCAATTCCACAAACTCCTGTTGCACTGCTCTGATCCCATTCTCAGTGAGGTCATTCATCCCTAGGTGGATAATGACATCCAGCTCCCTCCCCCTTGCCACTGCTCCCATGATCCTGAGGATTAATTTCCTGTCCCTCCAAGCCTTGGTGCTGGGCAGGCACCTTACCTCCCTTTCCCCTCCCTCCCCCTGTCCTACCCCCCCAATAATTGAGTCCCCCACCAGGACTTGTTTCCTTTCCCTGTGGGGTCCTGGACCACCCTCCTGTGGGTCTCCATTGTGGAGGTTCCCAGCATCCTCCTTGGTCTGCACTGCAGGTGCCTCCATAGAGGAACCACACTTCACCAGAGTGGTGAATGAATTGTGGAGAGGCACAACTGGAGGGATGCACCTCTATTCCACCACCCTCACCCTCCCTGAGCCCAACGTGCTCCAACCACTCCTCTTTCTTGGCAACCTCTGAGGTAATGATGGTGACCTGGGTGGTCCCTGGGTGGGGGAGCAGGTTTCACAAATGCTTGCCAGGTCAGCATGGAGATGAACAACCTTCTCCCTCAGACCAGAGAGGTGCCTGCAAATAGGACAGCAACACAGTCTCCAGAATGTCTCCTGGAAGACTGCTGCTCCACAGCCAGTGCATTGCACCACTTCCCACATGTCTGTATCCCTTCCAGTTACAGATGCTTTTTGGTTTTTTTTTCTTTTTTTAGTGTGTGCAAGCTTGTGAGTGTCTCTACTCCCTATTTAGTGTGATGTGCCTTTAAGGATATGAACAGGTGTATGTTGTTAGCAGTTTTGGGGAAGTGATGTCAGGGCCCCTGCTATAAAGGAAGTTATGTGCTTGGGGCGGGTGGGGTAAGGAAGGGTGGGTGGGAATAAACCTATGCAGTCCAGAAACAATCACCTGTAACTCTACCGTCCACCCCGGGAGTGCCTTCCTTCCTTTCAGACACCTATTTCACAAAGGCTAAGTAACAGGTCTGGTCACAACTGACTGCAAATATCTCCCAGCTACAGTTCCTCCCTGGCAGATTAAAATTAAAACTAAGAAAAGTCCACCTCAAACACAGAATCAATACTAGTTACTACACAGGTCCAAAAAGTAATAATTCAGTTCAGTGTAGTCTAGAAATTAACCTCCTTGATTCAAGGAAGCTGTGGCTGCTTTCTCACTCTCCCTGTCTCAGTCTCAGCAGAGAGAAACCACAAACGACTCCAGTTATAAATCCTCAATTCAATTAGGCCCCTTTCAGCTCCTCCCCTTAACAGACACCTAATTCACAAAGGCTAAGTAACAGGTCTAGTCACAACTGACTGCAAATATCTCCCATCTACAGTTCCTCCCTAGCAAATTAAAGTTAAAACTAAGAAAAGTTCACCCCAAAACAGAGTCAATACTAGTTACTTACACAGGTCCAAAAAGTAATAATTCAGTTCAGTGCAGTCTAGAAAATAACCTCATTGATTTAAGGAAGCTGTAGCTGCTTTCTCACTCTCCCTGTCTCAGTAGTACTGCTTCTTTCACCCCCTCATCCAGGTTATTGCTTCTCCCAAAAATATACATGGTGGCACTGGGGTGACCACTCCTGGTGCCACCAAAGAACATCTCATTACTGGTGTGCCAAATCCCCTGCGTCGGCTTCCCTATCAAATAAAGAAAACTGTCCCTGCTAGCCCAGTGGCACAGAAGACTGAGGCACTATGCACCTTACCTCTCACCATGCCAGCAACCTGGATTTGGAAATAAACTCGGGTCACAAGGGGTTGGCTGGGGGGAAAGAATCAAGCATCTGATTCACTGCTTTACTCTCCCTGTGGGGAGAGGAACACCATCTCATTCCTAGGCTGCCACCTAGTGGAGGCTGGGTGGCAGCACCAGAGCTCAACAGCATGGAATGGAGGGGCCATGGTTCCATAGCATGTGTGTGCCTCCACGTGCACACATTTACATGCCTCTGTGGTAAGGGGGCAGGAGAAAAAGTGGAAAAATGGTGGTCAAAAGCTATATGAAGCCTTGCATACCTGCCTTTGTCCCATGCTGTCTATGGCTTGCTGACCCATCAAATCTGGGTGCATGTTCTCCTGGTGGGGGAAGAACAGCCCTCCCCTTCTCAACCTCACCTTGGAGGCAGTCTATGGGGGATGTGAGGCTTGGTGGACCAGAAAGGCAGTTGCCAGGCAAAGGTGGCATGGACAGGGCTGAGCACAGCCTGTGATGCATCCAGGAGCAAAAAAAAGTTATTCAGAAAAAAAAAACAACCCTCATTGATTTTTTGAACTTGTAAAAAAGTAAATGGTCCCTTGCCAGTCTGAACCCCCACATACCAGCCATCTACACCACCTTGATCTCCCACTTACCACACACCACATCTCTCACCCCTAATACACTCTCTCTCACCTGAACAAGCCCCTTGATGTAGATCCACTCTCCAATTGAAGACATGTCTGCTGTTGGCACTGGAAACAGCATTATGAAAAAATAAGGTTAGTGAAAAAGAGCTGTTCACCAGTTTTCTCAGTATAAGAACACAGGACTTTCTTGAATTCTGAAGCTGTAGATGGAGTTGTGCTGCCTGTTACATCTGTGGCAGTAAGCCAGTGATCCCTTAATCTTGATCTCACCCTCTCACTCATCTCTGTCTGCCTGTGTATCTCTATCTATCTATCTATCTATCTATCTATCTATCTATCTATCTAGCTATCTTAAACAGATCATGCTGCCCACACCTGGTACCACTACTTTCTACCATCTCCCCTTCAGGTTGCCCACTCCCAATTTTTCAATATATAGTACCAAAGTACTAGCATACTGAAGTGCCCACCCCCAGTATGGCTTCTATCTACTATCTGTCTGTCTGTCTGTCTCTCTGTCTATCTGTCTGTCTGCTGTCTGTCTCTCTGTCTATCTGTCTGTCTCTCTATCTATCTATCTATCTATCTATCTATCTATCTATCTAATCTATCTATCTATCGTATCTGTCTGTCTATCAATCTGTCTGTCTGTCTGTCTGTCTGTCTATCTATCTATCTATCTCTCTATCTATCTATCTATCTCTCTATCTATCATATGTAGCTTTCAGCTGCATATTTTGTTTACTATGCATGTAAGAACAAACATTGCTAAAGTTACTTATGTCTGAATAAACTTAATTAAATGAGTTACCCTCATTTTAAAAGCTTGTGCTCTTCAAATAGTAATAAATAACATAATGAAAGCTCCTGGTTCTGTGTTTGTTATCAATGAGAACTGGTCACAATATAAAGTTCCTTCTGATCACTAATAAAAAATGTTTCATTGAATCTTTTTGAAGGACAGAGGTCAACACGGTTGAAAATGGCACCTTTTATTTTTAAAGCATATATTCTAAGCTATTGTTTTGTTGAGAAAGCTACTCTTCGCCAAAAAAGAAAAGCTGACGTGCTGGGTAAACCTAAATAAGAAACTATGTTTTTTTTTAGAAATACTTTATTGAATTTTAAACTGCATATTCATACATTCAATGAAGTGTACATTGCATTTTTGTGACAACCATGGGTATAGATTAAAAATAAAACTACAAACATGCTCAGCATGTGAACTTGGCCTGTGGTGACATTTGGAGAAGATTAAACAGGATTACGAAGTGAGGCAGTAAATGGTTACATTAAAATTTGCATGCCAAGTACAAATAGATATGGTTGGAAACTCTCAGTAACTGCAAACAGGAGTTAATTACACTCTAAAAGGTGATAGTCATGTGATCTCATTAAACCATTATAAAATTAGTCCCAGGTTGTGCATGCTACACTCCCCCACCCTTTTCTTACTCAAGCTCTGATTCCACCCTGTTTTGCATGTTCTGGTTTCTGTTGCTGAGAAACTCTTCGAAAGCCAAACATCTTTTGTCATAGGTGGGCATATTATCCCTATTTCTGTGAACCATTTTTCCCATTACAACACATTCTCCTAGCTGTTTTAGCCATATATGACTGAGCAGGGGTTCCTCACTTTTCTAATGTGTGAGGATTCCTAGTTTAACACATATAATACTGTAGATATGTAAATGAACATTCTTACCCCCTTCTCTTACACACTCTATATTTTCTAAGTCCCCAAGCAGTACCATTTTGTGTTCAATCTTCATAAGACATGATACCACCTATAAGAGTATTCCTGTGACAGGGCTGGGATAACAGCTTGTCCCATTTGTTATGCAAACAGAGTTAAAAAACAACAATCTATTTTTTCCTTTTTTTTCTGTCTCTTGCCTGGCTGGCTGCACAAACAAATTTTCATGTGGTACCAGGAACTGGCCACTCTGAGGGTCCTACAATTTCCCCCATTTTCTCTCTTTCTTTACTTGCTGTTTCTATTCTTTCTTTCTCCTCTTACTTCTCTGTGGTTAAAGAAACATGTGTGAATCTGAATGTGAAACTGGATCGCTTAAATTGCAAATGTACATAATTATATTATTGAAATGTTTGCAGAAAGCTATTTGGGTTTATCTGGATCATAGGGGGTTAACTTTGAGGGGCATTTTGACTGCCACAAGCTTTTTTTTTTCTTTGCAGAATTATCAGCAGGAAATCAACCCCAGGGCAGGATGTCTTAATTGGTTGCACCTGTTAAGAAGACTAATGTATTCTTCAAGTTGGTCACAGGAAGATCAATGAAAAAAAATCTTGTTGCATTTTGTGAAACACAGGAAGTGAAACTTACAAGAATAGGAAGTGGAGGTTAAGCTGCCAAACAAAGACATCTCATAAAAAAAGAGCAGTATTTTGTTTAGTGTGAGAGAGAGACTGAGATTTTAGAGAGACTCAGAGGAAGGACTTCAGTTTATACTGCCTTTTGTGAAGAGCTATGCTATACATCTTTATTTTTTTATTTTATTGTTAATAATAATGAAATGCTACTTGCAAATTTTATAACTTTTCCTGGTTTACCTGAGTTTCTTGACTTATGCTTGTATGACAGCTGTTGTAAGAAATGCGATTTACACCATGCATACTCTAAACTATGAGTTTGGTGTGTGGTTACTAGAACTGGTACCAGGGAAGAATAGAAGAAAGGTATGGATCCTGCAACAGCAGGCCCAGGAATGATTTCCAGAAGAATGGCAGGCAAAATAGAAGCAGAAACAAAAATCCAAACTGAGACTGTACAGCCAGCACCAATGAGGAAATAAAATAAAAACAGGCAGGGATAGAACCTGAAAGCATGTCTACCTTCTTCAAATGGTGGGCTGTGCAACAACAAAAGACTGAGAAGCACAGAAGAGAATAAAAGTAGCAGAGAAGAGATGCAGTGACAGGAGGAGGAGAAGAGAAGAGAAGAGAAGAGAAGAGAAGAGAAGAGAAGAAGAGAAGAAGAGAAGAGAAGAGAAGAGAAGAGAAGAGAAGAGAAGAGAAGAGAAGAGAAGAACAGTGATGGCTGGATGTCTTGCAGGCTATCAAAGCTGGAGGATCTGGTACAGGTCCAGCAGATCAACAACACACAAACAGCTTAAAAGACATTAAACATACCAAGCTATGTCCCTCAGATTATATCAAATCATACCTGACAACTTTTGAAAAGCTAGTCAGAGCTGGCCAAAGACCAATACAGCAATGAGCAATCAGGTTGGTACCTTATCTGACAGATAAAGCTCTACTTGCCTACTGTAGTAGGGATAATGAAGTCAGAAAACTATGACCTTGTAAAAAGAGAAATCCTTAGAGATATGACACCTCAGGAGAAACCTATAGGCAAAGATTCCAGTCCCTGAAGTACCATTCAGTTGTCAATCCTTGAGAAGCTTTCACCTGACTCAGAGATCTCCTCATTAAATGACTCCAACCAGAGGGAAAAACAGTCCCACAAGATCATCAACATATTTGCAATGGAGCAGTTTTTCAGTATCCTCCCCACAGACGTGCAGCATTGGGTAAAAGAACACTGACCAGAAAGTGGGGAAAAGGCTGTTTTCTTTGGCTGAGGGCTATTAGATGGCCAGACAGACACCACAGCAGTGATGTAACAGCTAGGGACTGGTAAGACCCTCTATTTCCTGATTTAACTCCAGGTCAGATAAGATCTCTGATGGGGGAGAGTAACAAATCTGCACCCAGAGACTTTATCTACCATAACTGTAATAAGTCAGGTCATATTGCAAGAAACTGACATAAAAATAATGAGGGTAAAACTCGAGCAAATTTTTTTTTATTGTGCAATTATTTACTCTCCTTGACAGAACAGCCCCACATGATCTCTGGCCTCCGGCCCTGCACCCCTGGACCCAGTCATATGTGCGGGCCACATGAACCCAGTCCCCAGTGGGCCGGCCATTATTGCTCTCACACCTACTGGGTACACGTCCCTCTCAGGTCTCTCCAGGGGTGCAAGGCACAGCCATCAGCTGCGAAGATCGCCCTCTGTATTTTTTCCACATTTTCTCCCCAGGAGAGACGGATGTGCAATGGTGTCCGAGCACGTATGCTGACACCCATTGCACTCTCCGCCCTTACTATTGCATGCCACTTGTAGTGCACCTGGCAAGCCCCATTACCCACCCCAGAGAGAGGAGAGCAGTTGTCGGATGCTCAATCCTCCCTCTCCCCTGCCAGCACCCAGCAGCCTGAGTCCATTCCCGAACTCGGGGTCACCAGCATGGCACGAGGTGTGGCATCCAGCGGCTTAACCCACAGTGCCACTGGGCCAAAGAAAACTGGAGCAAATTTGGCCTTAGTAAACTGAGGCAAGATGTCAAAGTGGGAGAAAAAACTGTGAAGGGACTTATAGATTTGGGAAGCTGACAGACCCTGGTGCTTGCTGAAGTTCTGAGAAAAGGCTATGCAAAAGGACCAGGTACTGGAGTCATATGCATCCATGGGAACACTCAGTACTATCCCACCACCCAAGTGACTCTAAACATTAATGGGGTGCTGCACCAAATGAAAATGGTGGTAATATAAATGTTACATATACCTGTGATTATTGGAAATGACTTTCCAGGATTTGGGTAGTATGCTTTGTTGGTTCAACAGCTGTGATAACAAAAGCACAGGCAAAGAAAATCTCAGATATTAGGGACTCTTTTTCTTTTAGTGCCTTTGCTTCAAATTTGTTTGAACACAACTCCAAGATCTGGAAGACCAGGAAAGAAAAAAGACACCTGAAAAAAGAGTGGCAACAAAGACTGATGGACATGAAGGTTCTTATATGAAAATGCTGAAACTAAACTGATAACTGACTGTAATTTTTTTTTATGAGCAAACTAATGATGTTTCTCTCCAAGGTTATTTTAAACATCTGGGGGTGAAGCAAAAATTGGGTGAACCAATGTTTAAAAAATGTAATGGGCTACTGAACAGAGTTTGGGTTAATCCTCAGATGCAGGAACAGATAGAACAATTGGTTATATCAAAGAAGTATAGAATTGGGTTGTTTCAGATAGCACATGACAGTCCTATGGCTGGTCACTCGGGGAGAGACTGCACCCTTACCAGATTGCACTGATTTTACTGGCCTAGGATTCATGAAGATGTTGCTACCTATAGCAATTTCTTGTGTTAAATATCAGAATATAGCCCCAGTAACTAAAAAGAGGCAAAGTGCCTCTGGTAACCCTACCCTTGTTAAATGTGCTTTTTGAGAGAATTGCAATGGATGAGTTTGGCCCCTTAAACAGAACTAAAAAGGGTAATCAATTAATTTTGGTAGTATGTGACTATGCTACTCGATACCCAGAGGCAATTCCAGTTTGTACTGGCACAGCTTACCAACATTTTCAGCACGGTGGGCATACCTAAAGAGATTATTACTGATCAGGGTAGTAATTTTGGGATCTACTATGGAATACTGACAGTCACTTGTCCGACGTACAATAGCCCGATACCATTTGCCTGACAATCACTTGCCTGACAATAGAAATGTGCCCACCATGGAGGTGATTTTACATTTCGGGGACTTTGCCCCCCACCCTCCCCCCATATTTAAATATAATCACCTCTGCTGCAGGCAAATTTCTACTTTTGGTAAATGGTTTTGGGCTATTGTATGGCTGGTGAATGACTGTCAGTATTTCATAGGACTCCTATAATTTTGGTGCTGCATTGCTGAATGTGCTATACCAACTATTAGGTATCCCTGCCATAAGAACCTCACCTTATCACCCTTAGACAGATGGTCTTGTTGAGTGTTTTAATCAAACTCTAAAATGCATGTTAAAAAGGTTTGTGAAACATGAAGGGAAAGATTAGGACCAATACTTACCTTACCTGCTTTTTGCTTACAGAGAGGTGCAACAAGCATCAACAGGTTTTTTGACTTGTGAAATGTTGTATGGTAGACAACCTAGAGGGCCACTAGATGTAATAAAAGAAACATGGGAAGATAACCCTGCTCAGAAAGAATCTATTACATTGTATATGTGTACACCAAGAAAGACACTTGCAAAATATGTTAAACTTGCTCACAGTAACCAGGAAGAGGCCCCAAAACAGCAGAAAGCGTATTATGGCCATGGAGTAAAAGAAAAGTTTTTGAGCCAAGTGAAAAGGTCTTGTTATTGTTACCCAGTAAAGAAAGCAAACTGTCAATGAAGTGGCAAGGGCCTTATAAAGTTGTTAGGCATACTGGTGCAGTTAAATATGAGGCTGAGATGCCTGAGAGCAAAAATCTTACCAAGCTATACCATGCTAACCTCCTGAAGACATAGACTGAAAAAAACACCAACGGTTGCTTTGTTATGATTACCAGAAACTAAAGAAAATATTGATATAGCTTATGACAGACTGGAAAAAACTGTAACATGTAACTTCTGATGCTGTAAAGATGAATGTTTCCTTATTGACAGAACAAACTGCAGAAATTCATGGAGGCAGTATAGTGCAGTGGTTTAAGGCTCTGAGCTGCAAATCTGGTGGCATCCAGCAGACTAGACCTGTGTTTGAATCCCACAGCTTCTACCTGCATACTGTGTGACCCTGAGCAAGTCACTTAACTTCCCTGTGCTCCCAGGTTGCTCCTGTAAAAAAGCTTTCAGCTTAGTGTGCTACTCCTGGTTAAACAACTAAAAAAAAATAACTTGGTAAAAACTTTTAAAAGTACTTTTACCACAATGCCAGACTGAGCAAAAGGAGTGAAGCACGTAATAGTAACAAGGAATGCTGGCCCTATCAGACAAAAGACATACAGATTACCAGAGTAGTTGAGAAGAGGCATGGTTAAGGAAATACAAAAAAAAAATGAAAGAGTTTGGTATCAATGAAAAAGTGGTTGGTCATCACCAATGGTGATTATCAATAAACATGAAGGAGTTATAAGAATCTGACTTGATTTAAAGTGTCTGTATTTGACAGCTATTCTATGCACAGGACAGATGATTTGGTAGACAGATTGTGAAGTGCTAAGTGCATTAGTACCCTCAATCTCACCAAGGGTGACTAGCAAATTTCCCTAGCTAAAGAATCCAGAGACAAAACTACATTTTCCACTCTCGTTGGATTCTAACAGTTCACCACCATGCCATTTGGTTTACATGGTATACCTGCTACATTCCAGCAGTACATGTATGTAATTCTGTCCCCTAATATTGGTTATTATGCTGCTTACCTGGATGATGTTGTGGTGTACAATTCAGATGGGAAAAGCCAGCTGGAACACCTATGAGCACCTATCCAATCTATTGAAAGTGCAGGTCTGAACATTAATCCCACCAAGTGTGCATTAGGCATGGAGGAAACAAGATATTTGGGTTATATTTTGAGAAATGGAGAAGTAAATCCAGAGATTTCCAAGCTAGAAGCTATAGCTAACAGTACTGTCCGTAAAACAAAGAAATATGTCAGGAAATTTTTAGGTCTGGCTGGTTACTACCAGAGGCTTGTTTCCAGCTTTGCCCAGTTAGCTACTCCCCTCACCGAACTCACAAAAAAATAGTACCCAAATAATGTGAAATGGGTCCCCAGAGTGTGATGAAGCATTTCAAGCCATCAAGGCTGCATCATATTCAGCCTCTGTTTAAAAATATCCAGACTTTGATAAACAATTTCTGTTTCAGATGCATCAGAGGTAGGCCTAAATGCAGTCCTGGTCAGAATATAGATGGGAAGGAACATCCAATTCTGTATATCAGTAGGACATTGCATGACAGAGAGAAAAAGTGCTCTGCTATTGAAAAAGAATGCCTTGCTGCAAAATGGGCAATGCAGCCCCTTAAGCTTTACTTGCTAGAAGCTGACTTTGTACTTATAACAGATTACAATCATGTCTGTTGGCTTAATCAAATGAAGGCTAGAAATCCAGGAATCATGAGGTGGTGCTTGGCACTACAGACACTTAAAGGATACCTAAACCATCTTTTTTACATTTTTTGTGTTTTTTTACAAAATGACTCAATAATCTTGTAAAGGAGAGGTGGTTGTTTACACTTCTACTGAAACTGCATTTATTAAAGCAGGATAAATGCAGTTTCATGGCATTTGAAAATTGTAAACAGAGGCTCTTCTGATTCAAAAATCCTGCTCCAAGAATACTAAAATGACTGCCTTAATGATGTCATTGAAGAAGGAGATGTCCAGCTGTACAGATGTATTCTAGCTGTGTTAACCATATTCAAATGCAAATAACTTTAAAATGAAAAATGATAGCATGGTACTGTGAGCACAAAAGTTGTTCAGCACAAAAATATCTACAAAATGATTGGTGTTTAATTTATAGATACCATTTATTTTTTTTTAAATCTGTAAAAAAGCAGCAGAAAATTCAATTATTTTCACTTTTTCAACAAACAAATGCAAGTAATATTAAAACAAAAAATGATAGCATGGTACTGTGAGCACAACATTTGTTCAACATAAAAATATCTACAAAATGAGTAGTGTTTCATTTATTCGTGCCTTTTAGTTTTTTTATAATTAACAAACAACAGCAGAAAGTTCAATTATTTTTCACTTATTGCAACAGATAAATACAAATAGCTTTAAACTGAAAAATGATAACATGGTACTTTAAGCACAAAAGTTGTTCGGCACAAAAATATCTACCAAATGAGTGGTGTTTTATTTATAGATACCTTTTAGATTTTTTATAATCTGCACAATATAGCTGGAAATTCAATTTTTCACTTTTTTGAGGTACAAAATGTAAGTAATAACATATGGCATGGTGTGTGGCAGTGCTAAATTACTGCACCCCCCAAGGTGGGCTGTGAGGCATGAGGTGCAGCTGAAAGTCAAATGCCTTCGACCACTTGGGAAGTGTGGTATATGATTCCCATAAGCTCACATTGTGAATTGTAAGTGAGCAATAACACATGGCAGGGTGTGTGACAATGCTAAATTGCTGTATGGCCTAGGTGGGTTGTGAGGCATGAAGTGCAGTCGAGTACCTTCAACTTCCTGGG
The DNA here is from genome assembly GCA_016271365.2 of Neoceratodus forsteri. NCBI lineage: Eukaryota > Metazoa > Chordata > Ceratodontiformes > Ceratodontidae > Neoceratodus > Neoceratodus forsteri. The sequence goes on along the minus strand of CM057453.1, from coordinate 489,193,642 downwards.
AAGTGTGGCGTATGATTCCCATAAGATCACATTGTAAGTAAGCAATACAACACAACAGAGTGTGTGGTAATGCTAAATTACCGCAGGCCTCAGGTGGGTTGTAAAGTGAGTTCTGAGGCTGAGGTGCAGCTGAGTGCCATCAACCAACTGAGAAGTGTGGATGTCTTCACTCAGGTGCCAAAGGCACCTATGCTGCCATTGAAGTGCATGCTAAAGATGTGGGAGAGTAAGCAGGTGGCTGCTCTGAGGAGGACCAGGTCCCTGGCTTCTTTGACTGGGCAAAGAGGTAATATTCCAACTTAAATAGCACACAGTTGAATGACACAAAATGAAACAAAAAATTGGGAAATGGCATCGGAGTGAGATGTAGCACTGGGTAATATGGCAAAGGCAGTTTTCATGTGCCCTGACTAAATGCAAGGAAGACAAGGAAGTGTCAGTGGGTGGCTACATGAGAAATGCAGTGTGCCCCAGATCACTTTGCCTGATAACGTAAAGTGGGAATACGAGAATCAGTGGCTCAACTTGTCACAGCAAGGCTGATAGAGGAGGGGAAAATAGAAATGGAAACATTAAGTGTACAACAGTTTTGCACCCCTCCCCCATTTGGAAGGCAGGAAGTGGGAGCTGTTTGAAAAGCAAATTGCAGTTTGGTTAATTGGAGGAGGGCATGAGAACAACAAATTTTAACAATATTTCCAGTAGGGAAGTAGCTTATTCCATTTATGCCATACCTTCAATAAAAGTGAAAAAAAAAATGAATATCCTACCAATATTTGCCGATTATAAAAAATCTAGAAGGTATCTATAAATGAAACACCACTCATTTGATAGCTATTTTTGCACTGAACAACTTTTGTGCTCAAAGTACCATGCTATTATTTTTCAGTTTAAAGCTATTTGCATTTGTTTGTTGCAAAAAGTGAAAAATAATGGACTTTTCTGCTGTTTTTTGCTAATTATAAAAAAATAAAAGGCACATATAAATGAAACACTACTCATTTTGCAGATATTTTTATGCTGAACAAATGTTGTGCTCACAGTGCCATTCTATCATTTTTGTTTTAATATTATTTGCATTTGTTTGTTGAAAAAGTGAAAAATAATTGCATGTTCTACTGTTTTTTTATTAATGTTTTAAAAAAACTAAATGGTATCTATAAATGAAACACCAATCATTTTGTAGATATTTTTGTGCTCACAGTACCATGCTATCATTTTTCATTGTAAAATTATTTCATTGTAAAATTATTCACATTTGAATATGGTTAGCACAGCTAGAATGCTGTACATCTGCACAGCTGGGCATCTCTCTCTTCAGTGACATCATCAAGGCAGCCATTTTAGGATTCTTAGAGCAGGATTTTTGAATCAGGAGAGGCTGTGTTTTCAGTTTTCAAATGCCATGAAACTGCATTTATCTAGCTTTAATACATGCAGTTTCAGTATAAATGTCAACAACAGCTTCTCTTTTACAAGACTATGGAGTCATTTTTATGTTGGCATGCTTGTGCAGCCAACATCGTGGGACAGTGCAGCTTTAGAGGTGCGGTCACTGTTGGCTGAATGCAGAGCACGCACCAATAGGTGCATCCTGCATTCCCCAATCAGCCTGCATGCCGGCGCCACACCATGCATACATAATGTGGTGAGCACATCTAAGAAAAGGTCCGCTGCAATCTGAGCAAAGCTCGTCAGATGCAGCGGTCCTTTTCTTGCCATGCTCACCGCCATTATGTACATGGTGGGACACTGACTGTAGAACTGCCAACTTTGGGGTGCTTAATCCCTGTCAGGTGCCCCTGCCCTGTGAGATGTGCCGACAGAGGCCCTCCCCATCAGCATAAAGCACCCCCAATTGTTTAATGCTGAGGGGTGCCCAATCCCCTCGGCTCTGCACCCCCCCTTCTTTGTGCCGATGGGGGTGCTCAATCCCCATCGGCATAAATCTCCCCGTGTTGTTTGCCGACAAGGGTGCCCAATCCCCGTCAGCTACAGACACCTCCCCAAACAGTTAGGTGGCATGCTGGGAGCCCAATCAGTGTGCTCAAATGTCCTGCAAAACAAAAATTGTCCTAATGTTTTTCCTGTTTTTAACCTGTAAAATGAAAATGGTCCCTCGTTACTCTCGTGCCCCCTCCCCACCCACCCCACCCTCTGTACCCTGCATCCCCACACCCCACCCCATACTTACCTCCAGAGTTCGACACGACGATCTTTGGTGGACCGGGAACAAGTCTGCACTCTTCAAAGCCGACCGCGAACTGAGGAAATGCTGGTAAGCTGTATAATGTAATAGATAGGGTTTTTGCAATGTTTCTGCATATCTCAGGCATATTTGAGAATTTTGGCCCCAAATTTTCAACATGGGGTTTTTGGGATGCCTTCTCATGAATTCTTGCACTGTCATGGCGTTATTCGGTCCCGAAAGGTGATTTCGCAGTCACTGCACAGAATCACCTTTCAGGATTGCATAATGAAATGACAGTGCCACTGTTCATGAGGGGGGCTCTCAAAAACCCTATGTTGCAAATTTGGTGGGAAAAATCCAAAACATGACTGTTTTACGAGCGTGTGTAGCAACTGGCAACTCATGCTCGTAAGTTAGTGAATTCACAATATTTTCTCACCAGATTCTCAACATTGGCATTTTACCACACCTTCTTGTGAACCGTATAGCTGTCATTTTTCACATCCTGGCTGAAATGTGTTTTCATACTTCTGGCGCAGAATAGTGTGGTTGTGGTGCGAAATCAGTGTTCGGGACACATTACGAAAATGACAGTGACACTGTTCATGAGCAGAGATCCTAAAATGCCTGTGTTGAGAATTTGGTGACAATACTCCATAAAATGACTGTGTTATGAGCGTGCGTTGCGCAGTTTGCATGCACGCTCGTACGTTCACAAACTTCTAATATTCTCACTCCAGATTTTCTACAGTGCCATTGTTCTGCATCTCCTAATGAACAGTACAGCTGTCATTTTTCACATTCTGACCAAAATCTGTTTTCACAGTTCCGGCGCAGAATAGTGTGGTCGCTGTGGAAAGTATGTGTTCGAGACACATGATGAAAATGACAGTGACACTGTTCATTAGCAGATGCCTTAAAATGTCTATGTTGAAAATTTGGGAACGAAAGTTAATAAAATGAGTGTTTTATGAGCGTGCGTTGCACAGTTTGCACGCACGCTCATGACTTTGTGAATTTGTAATACTTTCACTCCAGCTGTTCATCATTGGCATTTTTCCATACCTCCTTATGAACACTGCAGCTGCCTGAAATGTGTTTTCATACGTCTGGCACAGAATTGCCCGGCCGCTGTGCGAAATCAGTTTTTGGCACAGTTTGAGGAAATGACAGTGACACTATTCATGACCAGAGGTCCTAAAATGCCTATGTTGAAAATTTGGTGCTGAAACTCCATACGACTGTGTTGCAAGCGTGCATTGCACAGTTTCCATGCACCCTTGTAACCTCGGTCAATCTGCAATATTTTCATACCACATTTTCACCACTGGCATTTGTGCACATCTCCTTATCAACAGTCCAGCTGCCATTTTTCACAGCCTGCCCAAAATGTGTTTCTGCAACTGTGGCACACAATGGCATGCTCATTGTACAAAATCACCTTTTGAGACACATTCACAAAATCACAGCACTATGCCTCTCTAGCTACGCCACTCCCACTGCCAATGCCAGCACGACAACATTCGGCATTGACAAATGCTTGTTAAAAAACAGAATGTGAAAAAAGAGATGGTTTAAGTATCCTTTAAGTTCAAAGTGATGCACACATCCAGAAAAGAGAATGTTAGTGCTGATTTTATGTCAAGATATAGTTCAGGAATTCAGAATCTGGAAGGCTGAGAACATGCATGTGCTTAACATAAATGTTTGCTGTAATATTTATTTATTTATTAGCTTTTGGTAACTGGGTAAGTGCATTAGGCATTACTCCTGCCTATTGTCAAGCACGACCCGGGAGGGTACAGTAACAATCAATGACAATCAACAAGAACACATACAAAACAGTTGTCAGTACAGGCCTGCAAATAGCCAGGTAAATAAATTTGTACACGAAATTGAACAATACAAATGGTCAGAAAAAATACAATAGTGACCACCTCAGAGGGAGTCAACAGCAAAACAACAAGCAGTGACTATCCACGGAGGGATGGAAAAATAGTTAATTTGATACAGTAAGACAGTGCAGTTCAGTTAGGAGAACCCAGAGGGTCTGGGAAGGGAAGGCAGGAAGCAGAGAGAGAGTGGGGTTAGGGGATACTGCATATGCAAAGAACTGTAAATGTTATGAGGTGATGTTGAAAGAGAAATAAAAGGTTTGAAAAACCTGTTTTTTAAAGAAAAGAGAAAAAACAGGTTCTCTCTTAAGGAGGGGGTATGTGACAAGGTTAAGATAAGACCCTGTCCCATTTCTTATGCAGAGAGAATTAAAAAGCAAGGATCAATTTTTTCCTTTCCTTTTCTGCCACTTGTCTGTCTCTTGCATGTCTGATAGTGCAATCAAATTGTCTTGTAGCAACTAGGATTTGGCCACTACAAGGGTCCCACAGTTTCCACCTGTTTTCCTCCTTCCTCCCTCCTTCTTTCACTTGCTGTTTATATTCTTTCTTTTTCCCCTTGCTTCTCTGTGGTTAAAAAAATATATGAATCTGTATGTGAAACTGGGATCCCTTAGTTTGCAAATGTATATAATTATATTATTGAAATGTTTGCAGAAAGATATTTGAGTTCATCTGGAGCACAGGGAGGTAACCCTGAGGTGTATTTTGATCTCCACAAGACTGTTTACAGAACTGTCAGCAGGAAAGTAGCCCTGGGACAGGATATCTTAATTGGTTACATCTGTTAAGAAGACTAATGTACTCTTCAGGCTGGTCTCAGGAAGGTCAAAGAAAAAAATCTTGTTGCAGTTGGTGAAAAACAGGAGATGAAACTTAGAAGCACAATATGCAGAGGTTAAACTGCTAGGCAGAGACATCTCATATAAAGAGAGCAACGTTTTGTTTGGAGTGAGAGACAGAGATTGAGATTTTAAAGAGAGACTTGGAGGAAGGATTTTTGTTTGTACTGCCTTTGTGAAGCACTCTCCTGTACATCTTTAGTTTTTTAATTTTGTTGTTGTTAATAATAATAAAACACTACATACAAATTTGATAACTTTTCCTGGTTTATCAATACTTTCTGACCTAATAACTTGCCAATAAGGTGCTAGTTGAGGGTACGTGATCATGTAGTTCAGGTCTCCGCTTACATGCTTACACCAAGAGCATATACCATCATACTGAGATGAGAATTTAAGTAACCTGCTTAGAGTACAGTAGGCGTGTCGAGTGCCAGGTACTGAATGAGTTTGAATTTACATTGTATAGGGATTTTTAATTTGTTACTCATAATGTCTGCCCAGTTCTCTTCACTAATCTTAGCATTAACTGTGAGCTACCATTTGTCTCTGGTGCTTGAGTGTTTGCCTGGGATATCAAGCAGAGTGTCTGTACATTCTTGAGACTAGCTCCCTAGTATCTTCAGCACAGTGCAGGATGTTGGCTATTCATGCAGTCCCCAGCATGGACACTAGGTAGTGTCTAAGTTAGGCATATTTGAAAAGATGTGTCTCTGGAATGCCATATGTCTGTATAAGCTCAGGGAATTACTTAAGTTTCCCATTTTCAAGAGATGTCCAAACAAGGATATTCCCCTTTATTTATAGCTGGAATCCTTTAAAAATTCTGGGCCCGGCTGATTTCCCCAAATAGGGGTCAAGTTAGTTTATTGTGCTTCTGTACCCAATAATTTGTGGACTTTATGCCATGTTCTTAATAAGTGGGTTATAATCTTGTACTCTTTAGCCACCTTGTAATTTTTGCCATTAGATGAGTACAGTAAATTGGTTAAATGATCTTTCCCCATGAATTTCTTTTCCACAAGCATTCCTTTGTTGTCTCAGTTCACATTGTATCATCCTCTCAGTCCTGTCAACTGTGCCACCAAGTGATACTTTTTAAAGTAATGAACGCCCAAACCCCCTCCCCAGGCAGCAGGGGGAGTTGGTCACAGCTGACCCATGGAGTTTTGTTAGCACATAGCCAATCTGAGCAGCATGCTTTGAGCTGCTAGAACAGTTTAGGTGGCACATGGATTTGCAGCATCTGAAACAGGCAGAAAAGCCTGGGCAGGATTGCTATTTTTAACACGTTAGCTCTACCTATCAAGGACAGTGGCAATGTTTTCCATTTAGTTAATAACTCTTTTGTACTGTTGAGCAGAGAGGGAAGTTGACCTCATATAGGCCTTGCATTCTTTTAATTACTTTGACCCATAATTATCTGAACCTCTCTGTGGCCCACTTGAATGGTAGGGTTGACTTTAGTTCCTGGTGGTCGCATTCACAGAAGGACATTACTAGAGATTTAGATATATTTATCTTTTAGCCAGCACTAACACTGTATGCTTCTATCACCTTCATCAAGGCAGGCAAGTATTTTTCTGGGTGTCTTACATGAACTAGCAGATCACCAGCATGTAGTGTGACTGGGGCTCTTATCAAGCCTATCCCAATACCCGTGATATTTGGTGCCAGGATTGCTTGTGAGAGGGGTTCCAAGGCTATATCAAACAGAATGGGGATAAGGGACAGCCCAGTCTTGTTCCCCTGCCCAGCTGTACCTGTTCTGAAACCTATATGTTTGTCTGTATCACAGCTGTGGGGTTACAGTATGTAGCCTGGACCAATTTCATATATTTAGGTCCAAAGCCCTTGGTTTTCATGGTTTCCTGTAAGTGGTCCCAATTGATCTGATCAAAAGCTTTCTTGGCATCAACTGAGACTGCCACTGGTCAGTCCTTACCATCTCAGTGACCTCTATCCAAGACCTGGGTCAGGGTTTTAAGATTCATGTGAGCCCCTCTATCTCTGACAAATCCTGACTGATCAGCAGATACTATCTTGGAAAGCACCCCTTCCAATCTAATTGCAAGCAGTTTAGCATATATATTAAAATTGGCATCAAGCAAGGAGATTGGTCCATAGGATGACACCTGATCCTTTGGTTTAGATGGCTTGGGGAGAATGAAGACCCTCTATAAGGTAGCATTGCATTTTCTATCTTCAAATAAATCAAGCCACACAGAGTGATTGTTTTCTTCTGTTTTTTTTTCTTTTGTGAGCTCATCAACTTCAAATACATGTATTCTTGCTTTCTGTTTGGTGCTAGTTTATTCAATTTTATGCAGTGCTTATATAAAGATTTCTTATCTTAAATAATACCAACACCCTTTATAAGCCAATCATATAACAAAATAACATTAATCTGAGGGTGTGGTGCTTTGTGTCAAAACATAGATATAACTATATTCCTTTCACTAAAAATACCACCAACAGCTTAATCTGGTTCAAGGTCAGTTGGCATTCATCTGTATCCCCCTCCCCCGGGTTGTGCCTGAAAATAAGCAGGATTTGTCTAGTGCACTTACCTGGTCAACAAAAACTAAATAAATAAATAAATAAATTTGACAAATATTAGCTAACTTGCATTTATCTGACTTCATTTTCTCATTTCTATCTAGGCATTGAGTAGACAAACATAAGTACACATCTTCCTGTTCTTCAGGAGCATGATACGGACCTTCTTTAAGGTTCTTCTCTAAAGTTTTACGTAATATGGTGTCCATACTTACATCAGTTATCTAGCTGGCAAGTCATGTTGGACTTTACACCAGTCTGTTTCCTCGAGTCCCTCTTTCAACTCCCTTCCATACTTGATTGATCAGATCAGGTTCAGTAAGGCATTCCTCGCAGTGGCTTCCTTCTTGGTTCGTTTAATGTCATCAGCAACCATATAGACTGTCTTCAGACATCTGAGTCATGGCACCAATTGTAAGGTAACATTGTGTTTTCTATCTTCAAATGAGTCAAGCCACACAGAGTGATTGTTTCCTTCTGGTTTATTTTCTTTTTCGAGCTCATCAACTTCAAATATATGTATTCTTGCCTTCTGTTTGGTGCTAGTTTATTCAATTTTATACAGTGCTTATATAAAGATTTCTTATCTTAAATAATACCATCACCCCTTTATAAGCCAATCATATAACAAAATAACATATTAATCTGAGGATGTGGTGTATTTGTGTCAAAACATAGATATAACTATATTCCTTTCAAAGCATTACAAGGTGTTTACCACATTTCTTACACAATCTCATAAGTGCTGACTGCACTGACAGAAGGTTATTTGTGTGCACACCTCCCTTTAATAGGAAAACATCATCCTAATAAGGGCACACTATCCTGATAAGTGTATTATAGGACATTTGGATGTCATATGTTGTGAAATATAAAGGCATCACAAGACATTTAACTAGATCTTGTGAGAAGCTGTATCACAAGACAGCTAACTACATATTGTGAAAGGTTATACTTGAGTAAAAAACATTTGATTAGGTATTATTATAGGTTACACTTTAGTAAAAGTTATACTTCAGTAAAATGTTACACTACACCCTCGCCTCCTCTTTAAATGAGTTAGGTAGTCTTTCTTCCTTGACTGCTGCTTGTGAGGTGTCAAACATGAGCCCCAAGATTTCTGCTGCTATTCACTTATATAGCATTATAGGGAGTCTTCTTTCCCTGGTGCCTTTCCTGAGGTTAATGCACTCATAGCTGCTAGTATCACTTCCTTAGTGATAGGTCCCTGTAGCTTTTCTTTGTCTTGTTCATTAATCTGTAGTAGCCCTTCATAAAAGCTATATTTATTGGAGTTTGGGTTGTGAGTTGTATTGCCCTTCCCTGAGGTACATAGGTCTGAGGGGAACTGAAAAATTCTGAGTTGATTTCATTTTGTTTAGTTAGACTTTACCCATAGGGTTGCCACCTTTGGATGAGATTAAAACCAAATACTAAACCACACCCCCAAACTCACCCCTAACCTCGTCCCTTTTATGACTAATGAGGGCATCACTTGGACTCTGATTCGCTTGATTTATTCAGAATTGCTGCCAATATTGCATTGTGTACAACTTCTTTAAATTACATCATGATTATTATTTTTTGTTTGTTTGATTTAGATTTAAATGTTTTAAATGTCAGTGTGTTAACAGTTGGTGGGGTTAGAGGGGGGTTCAGGGGACTTTGCATTATGTATACACAGCTTAGCTCACACATCGAGTGACTACAAGGACACCTCTGACAACCAGCTATTTTGGATCAGGTGGCCTTTTCTGGTAAAACTCTTACAATAAATAAATAAACTACACCAGTAATGGTGGATGAGATGTAATTACAAATATCAACTGCCATTTTAAGATGTGCTACTGTCCCTCCCATTCCTCCTACTCTAAAGTTATTTGTAATGTCAGAGAAGTTTTTAAAAGTGGTAGGAACTATTCTATGTGGTGAAATACCCTATTTTTTTCCATGTCAGTCATACACAGCAGATAGCATGATATATGATCTGTTGTGTGGATGCAGTATAGTGCAATTGTTTAAGGCTCTGAGCTGCAATCCTGGAGACCTGGGTTTGAATCCCACAGCCCAGACCTGCATACTGTGTGACACTGAGCAAGTCACTTAACTCCATTGTGCTCTGAGGTTGCACCTGTAAACAAGCTTCAGCTTAGTGTCTCTCTTCTGGCAAAAAAATTAATAACATTTTGAGAAATTTTTGATAAATTACCTAAATTTGCAGTGCCATCAAATCTAGATTGTGTTCCTTTCACCTCACCAGCTACTGCTCTCTCTTTCTTTTCTCATTTCTGTGGCTTAGCATAACATTAGCCACACTATTCTGTGCTGTTCATCTGAAAGGCATGGAATATCCAGGTAGTATGAAAATTGACAGCAATAACTACTAAGGAGAGAGAGAGAGAGGTGTAGTATTTCTAGAAATGGAATAAAAAGTAGATTAACTTAACAAAAGGGATAACAAATATTAAAATACAGGACAGATTCGAAAAGAAAAAATGGTGAGCATTTAAAGGTATGAAAGTATTCCTTATCATAGCAGTCAAAGACCATACTCACAATGCAGCCTGGAAAGGATTAGGTCGATTTACTGCTAATGGTCTTAACAGCCCTACTTTACACCTCTCAGATTGACTAGTATACAAACAAAGGTTTACATGACATCAGAATTTGTTTGTAATCCGAACATGCAAGTAAAATGGTGAAGGATTTAACAGAATCTGTTTTTGCAAGTATGTGAGCATTCAAAATGACTGAAAAAGTACTACCTCTGAATAAAACTGGATAAGCAGGTAAGGTTTCTGAAACACCAATTATACAGTCCACACTGGGACAGGAGGCTACCCTAATGTGGTGCCTGTCTGAACGGCTAAGGGTTTCAGAAAAATGAAGATGTTATTTAAGGCGGTATTGTTTACCCTTTCCATGAATAATCTTCCAATTTGCTGGTGTGAAGTTAGAGGTGACAACTGAGCAGACAGAGACACATTTGGCTCTTTTAAGTGCTCAGCACTTAAAGGCACTTCCTGATTAGCATGCATTGCAAGCAAGCAAGCACATGTAAATGTCAGACACTTGCTTACAGTCAGATGAGAAGAAAATGAAAGTTAGTGGAGGATCTCACAGATGCTGCTTGACCCACTATAAAAAACGAATTTGCAATGGTGAAAACAGGAGGAACGAATCTGGACCTAGAAAACCAAATCTATTCAGTCAAAAACCGAGCAGGTGGTAACCTTATTTCCCCATTTTGAGAATTTATGCAATCTATGCGTCTGATCATCCCTTTTTTAAGTTGTAAACCCAGCAGTTTACTGCACTTGTTCCCTGCTTCATAATATCTGGCCTTTTGGTAAAAGAGAGCTCTCTCAATCTGTTCTGAGATGACTTCAGTATAAGACATCCTTAACTTAATCAGAGCATAGTATTTTTCTGCATTGCACTCCATTTTAAGCCCTTTTTAGCTTGTACTATTTTAAATTCAAGATCTGTAATCTGGGCCTTGCTCTCTTTTTTTTTAGTTTAGCCATTTGTGCAATAGCTTGGCCCCTGATAAATGCTTTGAGGATGTCCCAGACTATTCCAACATCAGCCACAGTCCCTTTGTTCTGCTCTCAGAATTCCTTTATTTCCCCTGTTTAGTTTTGTCAGGAATTGTTTGTTTGTTTTATTTGTTTTGTTTATTTAATCTGGTAGGTCCATGGGCCAAAGACCCATTGTCATGGGCAACCAGACTAACACAGAAAACATACAAATACATAATAATAACAGTAAATAACATATAACAAACACAAATACATAGTAATTACATGGACAAATACAGAATTGATATGGTTAAACACTAACATACAAAAGGTATTAATTTACAAAACAAATTTCTTATTCAAAAGGAGAGGGTCTAATCTCCATGCTTGAGCCCCTTTGTTCATTTCTCCCCCAGGTCTATTATTATTTTTAGTGGTGCGTGGTCAGGAATAATTAAGTGAGGGTATCCACAGTGTGAAATTTCACCCGTAAAATGCTTTGAAATTAGAAATTAATCAGTTATTGTGTGGGTTTGGTGAACTGCGAAATAAATGAGTAGTCTTTTATTGTGTGGTGGAGATACTGTGTCTCCATATTTCAACTATTCCCATGTCCACCAGTTTCTGCTGAAGGACTTTAGCTGCCTTGCTTAACTGATATAGACAGGTGGAAGATATATCTAGTATGTTATCCAAAATCATGTTTGTTTGTTTTTTTGAGGTTATAACCACTGAGCAAAAGCTCATTTATAATGGTGAGCTATGCAAATACAGATAAATACAAATACAAACATGCAACAATTATAAAAGAAAGTTATACAAATTATATATACAATAATGTATAGGGGTCAGTGTATAATGAGAATTTAATGCCTACCCGAGATGTGGGATGCTACATAAACCCCGAGCAAAGCCTGAAGGGTTTATTAAAACATCCCACTCCGAGGGTGGGCATTAAATTCTTGTTTATACACTGATTCCCATACATTATTTTATGTAATTGCTGGCTTGTGTTTTTTTACCTCATGAAGAAAAGAAATGCGTACATGCTGCACCAGCTTGGAAAGTTATTTTTCAGAGACTGCGGTGAAAGTTATTAAAACTTGAAATAAAGTTCTAGTTTTGTGCTGAACAGTCTGCAAAATAAGTCAATTTTCAAAGGTTTTTAGAAGGTTTAATTGTTTTTTCCTTTGGGTTGCCTCAGAGATACGTTAATTTGGGGGTGACGTCAGGTGTCCTTGCTGTTTCTATAGAGATAGGAGAGTGAGAGTAAGAGAGTTAGGGATCTGCCAGACATGTTGGTAAGTAGTTTAAAATGCCTGTTGAACTAGGGGCAACTGATTCCTTTTTATTTTAAATGTTATTTTTCACGTTACTTTTACACCCATGACTGGGATTGTTGAGGTGATTTACTGGCTTGCTTTGACTGTTTGTTGTGCACTGAGGTACTGTGTGAGGCAGCAGAAGGAGCAGGTAGCATGTGCTCGCCATTATAACCCGCAGGTTATAACAGCGAATTATAACCTGCTCCTTCTATGTAAAAAAATGCAAGCCAGTTATTACAAATTAATAAAATACACTATGCAAAGCATGAACAGGTCTTTTGGGAGGATATTAGACAATGCTTCAAAACTGAAACCGATGGAGATTTTGTATTTAACTCTCTGAATTCCAGTGTGAGTTTATTCCAGTAGGTAGGGACTACAATAGTTGACTAAAGAAATGCATGGATATTTTAGTTTTAGTACATGGTACCAATAATTCTCGTAAATGAGAATTCCTCAGAGAAGAATCAATATTCCTAAATGCAACCCATTATTTAAGAAGTTAGGAATTAAACCCATAACACTTTTATAAGCAAAAATGTGTTTATGAAATTGCCTTTAATTTTTAAAGATATCCAGCCCAAATTCAAATACCATCCACAATGATGTACCTCCCTCGATCATCTGAGTATTAGCCTAGCCAACCGATTATACAGTACATCTAATTTATGTAACTTGTCTTTAGAGACATTATCATAGAAAACCTATTCATAATCTATCAATGGCAGAATCTGAACCTGAACTATGTTTTTTTTAAATTGATGAATCCAAACAATACTGATTCTTACACAGTAGGCCAGCTCTCTTACTCACTTAGGAAATTAGTAAATTAGTTTATCAACATGTTTATTCCCTAAGCCAGATTGTTCCAGCCAGAAGCCTGAATCTTTGTAAGTTTCAACACATTCCAGAGCAGTTACACCATTACTCAGTATCGATAACTCATTACATTTCTTCAGTTTAGCAATAGGTCCAAATAACATTGACTTAGTCTTAGTAGAATTAAGTTTCAGTTTAGAATTAGTAAAACAAAAACGTGAAGTCCATCGAAACTGCTCTTCAATGTGTCCTGAATCCCATGAATTGATGACCCAGAAACATAAATTATTGTATCATCAGCATATAAATTATACAGAGAGTCCCCTGCACTAGGTCCTAGATCTTTAAGATAAATCAGAAATAGAAGAGGTCCCAGGAAAGAGCCCTGGGGTACACCTCTAACTACAGGCAGCAGGGAGAACTCAAGCTCATTCACAACAGTGAATTGTTGTCTACTGTTTAAATAAGAACAAAAGCAATGTAACTCATCCCTACCAAAACGCACCTCACAGAGCCTTTGTTATAGTATTTGGTGGTCAGCCGTGTTGAAGGCCTTGTAGAGATCGATAAAGATAGCCCCAGTAGAACACTGGTCATCTGTTGCTTACCAATATCATCCAAGACCCTCAACATGGAGAACACCGTTCCATGGTGTCTACAAAATCCAAACTGAAACTGGCTAAACAAATTCTGGTTCTGAAGATACTCCACAAGCTGCCTAGCCAGCAATCTTTCTAAAATCTTACTAAGAAGGGGAAGTAAGGAAATAGGCCTATAATTGGACAGGTGACCAGGGCTGCCCCACTTAAAGATCAGGCCATTCCCTGTCCAATTTCCAGGCCCAAGGGATAATACCAGATGAAATTGACCAATTGAACAAATATGTAAGTGGTTCAGCTATTTGAAAAACTGAATATTTTAACACTGATGAAGTTAAACCATCTGGGCCACAACTCCAGCTGGCTTTTAACTCCAGCAAGAGTTCCAATACTTCAAACTGTTCGATTTCTCCAAAGGAAAATGAGGAGAAGCCTGCCTTAGCAATATCCCAAAGGTTCCGAAGAGGCTGTTCCAAATTACCAAAGAAATTACTTGATTTCACAAAGAATTTATTAAACATTATCGGGAAGTGAAAGACCATGACCATTATCCTCCTCCAGTGAAAGCCAAACAGTTTCACTAAACTTACATTGGCCATTTAAGTCCTTAATAATGGACAATAACTTTCAGGGGTTCCCTGCTGATTCGGAAATTTTTGTCATATAAATGTTTCTTTTAGTTTCCCTTACCCTAGCTACATATTTATTCCTGAGCTTCCTATTATACTGCCAGTCCTCTAAAGGTTCAGTGAGCTGTGCTTTCTCTCAAGCTCTATTTTTACCATGTTTCATTTTCATTAAATAGGGAGTAAACAAAGAAGTTGATTTTAGTTTAACTTTTTTAGACTTGGTTGGAATATGTTTATTACATACTCTCATTAATTCACTTATAAATTACTTCCAAACTAAGTCAATATCAAGAATTAATTTAAGTCTTTCCCAATTTAAGTTTTCAAGGTCAAAAATAAATGCTAGATAATTAAATATAGGATAAAGTATGGGGTGCAGTGTGTTACGAGAATTTAACACACACCCGAGTTGTTGGATGGCACATAAACTCCGAGGGTGAAGCCCAAGGGGTTTATGATAGTCATCCAACAACAAGGGTGTGTGTTAAATTCGAGTTAAACACACTGCACCCTATACTTTATTTTATATAATGGAAGGGTTCCATTTTTTTCTGGTAGTTCTGTTTTTTCTGGTAGAAAAAGTAAAAAAGAAACGGGACTCTTACATTCTGTTGAGTAAATGGTGTAATTCTGAACAGAGAACAGGTTTAACAAGTAACTAAATATTTAAGTATTTAAGAAGAAAAGTAAAAAATAAAAAAACAGTCTTGATCATTGTGTCCTTTCTCATGAAGCAAGTGTTTTCAAGTGCTGGCGTCATTTGACCTGCAGGGAAAAGGTGAGAGTTGAAAGGGAGAGTGGTTAGGGAGCGTGGTAATAGTTTTGTTTTTCCATTTAGTCCGCGATTTGAAATTTGCTGAAAATTTTTTTTTTTCATATCGGTTATTGAGAGTACCAGATACTGTTCTTTATGGAGCGAATGGCAGTGAGGAGGTGAGTTATGCTGACTGATCTGTGTTAGAAAACAGACAGTGTGAGGCTCGCGTTGAGTTTTACTTTTGTCTCGAGCGCATTAGCATTGGAAGAAGCCGTGTGAATGCCATAGCACCTACTCAGGTGTTACGGTATTTAACACACGTTTTTTTCCATTGTAAAAAACGGAACTCATTAATTATAAATCTTTAAATGACCTAAACCTAACAAATTTAGAAGTACCTTTAATTCTGTTTACAACTCTAATACAGTAGATCATGTTGTGGTCACTGAAAAGATCAACTGATACACCAGAAGCAATATCATGATATGGGCAATTTGTCAAAATGAAATCAATCAAAGAGGATTCTTCAGGGTTGGTAAGATTTATTCTAGTAGGACCCACCAATAACTGAGCTAGCCCAAGACTTAGAGCACCTGTTCTTATATTTTTAGACTTAACAGGATTCAACCAATCAGCATTAAAGTCTGTCATAACAAATAATTAGTGAGTTAAAGAATAAGAAAGTAATGCATTATAAATGAATAATACAGTCTGCATAGGGAAATGAGGTAGTCTATACCCTCCAAACAGTATGAGGGGTTTCCCGGTATGTTAAAATCATCACCCCAGACTATAGGGCCCTGTGTCTGATGGAACAGCAGGACTGGGTCATTTAATAATGCAGAGTCATTATGATTGTGTGCATAGCTATTTAGTATAGACTGACTGTGCATAAGCCCTTGCAACAGCAGCCATCTATCTACTGTGTCTGCAAATGTCTTGGTCATCTTAAAGGGAAGATGCTTATGTGACAAAATCACCACACTTCAAGCATGGTTTGTGAATGAGGAAAATAATGGCTGGCCCACCCATCCTGGGGATAGCTTGTTATGTCATGGTCATGTAGGTGGGTTTCTTGTAAAACCATAAGCGTGACCTTTTCTTTTTAAAGATAATTTATAACTTTTTTCCATTTAATCGGGCCATTGAGACCCCTCACGTTCCCCTCACTTTCCACATGATGGCTGTAGTAATACTATTTATTTAACAAAATTAGACGTAATTTGCCATACTCATAACCTTGTGACATTCCACCTAGAGTAAGTTCAAACAAGTACTGGTGGGAGGAGAACTGGTGTGTGTTCAACAAATGTAATATTGAGTTTTATCCTGTGAAATATTATCGAGTGTAATTTAAAAGCAGAACAGCATAGTAAACAAAAATACAGATTGTAACAACCAACTAGAATTGTTCCTGTTAGGGACCAGATTAACAAGTGGATAGTGAAAGTGACAAAGTTGCCCACTGGCTACCTTCAGGGCTATGTGAAATCTGGTGGCATAACTGAAAATGAACTGATGCTAACAAACCAAGCTCTTGAGAGAAATTAGCCTCCGTTCAAAAGAGGAGGGCTAACTGAAGAAAGCTGTACTTAAGTTCAGTTCCTAGCCTGGTGGAGGGCTAATTGAAGAAAGCTGTACTTAAGTTTTGTTCCTAGGTCATTGCCCGATCCTAATTGATCGGCTCCCTTTGGTGAGGGTGGAGCTTACTCCCCCATTCCCTTCTTGTGGATTGTAACCCTTTTGTCCTAAATGACCTCAGTTACCTCGATGTCCCCCACCCCAAAGAAATAGAAAACAAATATAGATTGTGGCTGGGAATGTTGGGACCTGTGTATGCCATAAAAGACCTCCTAGAAAAATTAGTCTATATTCATTTGGTGCAAAACCACATCCCTCAGACCCCTCCCGACCTATACTGCCAACATACATTGTGCACTTGGCAGTAAGTCCCTGTTCTGCTATTGCAAGCAGGTTTCAGTGTACTTAGCAGTCAATGAATATCCTCTTCTTTCCTTGTTATGCTGTAATTCATGAGAGGGTATCAATTTTGTGTCTCACACTTCCAAGCTTAAAAAAACATAATTTTGCCCAGTCATTGCTAGTTGCCAGTGGTAGCAAATCTGTGGTACATATACAGATGCTGGGCTGTGGAGGCATTTTACCTGTTGAGTCCAACGACCTGCCCTCGACCCTTGCAATACAAGATCTGGTCCCATCATCAGGAAAGCATGCTCTTGTGCTGCTTGTCTGAGTGCATTCAGGAGAATAGCAAACATTTGCACTATTGAGCAGTCACTCCCAGTGCATGTTCATGAAGGCATGAGGTATGTGATTGAACAGTGTACCTCACCATTTTTGAGCTCAGTGCAAGAGCAGGAAAATCACAGTATGCTACAAAAACTGGGCAGAAAGTTATAGTTAGCTGAAAAACTCCACATGCAGGACCAAAGCATTTGTCTCTGTTAATTCCAGCTTTTGGTTGTTATCCACTGATGATATTGGATCAGGTCCTAGGGGGCTCCATGTCCCACTGGTCCTCCATTTACCAGTTGAGAGTGAGCTGCAAGGGTTTAGGTTCGAGTGTGTATGGCACCCAGCTTCATATTCCCTGGTTCAGGTTTAAAGTTGTTTGTTATGTATTTACAAGGTGGCAGCATTACTTCTAATGTGGTTTGTTCACTCATTGAGAGAATCAATTATTTTTATTTTATTTTTATTTATTTTAGTCTTTAGTAACCGCGTAAGGCCCACTAGGCACAACTGCCTGTTTTCAGAGGCGACCTGGGAGCACTGGGTGGTTAAGTGACTTGCTCAAAGTCACACAGTATGCAAGTAGAGGTTGTGAGAATCAAACTCTGGTCTGGTCTGCTGGATGTATCAAGCTTGTTCACACCTCATTCCTCTAACCTCTAGGCTGTACTGCCAGCCTAGAGTCTTCAGCTTTCCTTGGGCCGAGGAAGAAACTCTGCTTGCCTGCAACTGTGATTCAGAGCTTAGCTGGCATCAGGAGGGCAAAAGGAATATTGCATTTTTGAGTTTGTCTTTATCATCTGTAGATTCTCTTCTTTTGACAAAGAGATTAGCACTGACATATGGAAATATTTGCAGATTTGCGTTCCTGTACTTCTACTTTACTCATCCCTCCTTCCTGGCATATTTCATTAGCCACTCTTTGTCTGAATATTTATGAATTTTAAAGAGAATAAATGTTGGCTTGTCATCAGATGCTGGTTTGGTTCTGAGGGCTTGGTGAGCCCTGTCAGTCTCCATGCATCCTTTGTGACCAGCAGATTTCAAGAAATTTATGAACAATTTACTGAATAATTCCTCCAAACAGTCCCGTTCTGCACCCTTGGGCAGCCCCACCACCATGATGTTTTCCCAACTGCTATGATTTTCAAGATGATGCACCTAGATTTTAAGAGCTGCTGTTGTCTTTTCCTGGCATGTGACTAGTAGTTCCAAACACATGAGGCTGTCCTCATTTTAGTTCAGTGTCTCTTCCACTTTCTCTGGTTTAGTTCGCCAACTTTTTGTGTTAGTCGATTCATGTCTCTTTCAATATTAAACAGTTTTTCATTTATAGTGAGAATCCTTTTTTCATTTCTGCCAGAAAGCTTTTGTGCTGGCTGTCAGTGCTAACCACTTTGCTCTTTGCTGATCTCGTATTGCGTGTGGTTTCACATGGCTGCCTGGAGTTTGCGGCCTGAGTCGACTTCACTTTAGGTGGCATTGTGGCTCTGCTGGAGCAAAAAAATAACAATATCCTGTGTTTTCAGCTGCAGGTTTTTCTCATTATCAGTTCCTTAGAAACATAGAAACATAAAAATTGACAGCAGATAAGGAGCGCTAGGCCCATCCAGTCTGCCCTTTTACCCTACCTGTATCAGTGGCCTCTGACCCTACTTGGCCATTGACTTTAGCCTCTCCTTCTCTCCTCTTAGGTTCCCTTATGCCTATCTCATGCATGTTTGAATCCTTCCACTGTGCTTGCTTCCACCACTGCCTGGGGTAGGCTATTCCATGCATCCACCACCTTCTCCATGAAAAAGACCTTCCTCACATTCTCCCTTATCCTGCCGCCTTCCAATATCATATTGTGCCACCTAGTTATTGTACTTCTCCTGTGCTGAAAGGCATTGCCCACTTATACATTTGAACCTTTTTTTTATCACCAGGGAGAAGGCAGAAATTGATCAGATTGCTTTAATTTGTGCAGCAAGTCAGGCGCTCCAGTCAAGGCATGGTCCCTGTTCAGTGGCCATCTTGGGATAATATTAAACTAAATTAACATCATTATTAAGGCTCGTATCCATTGTGCTTGAAAGTGTCTGGCTTTTTGAGTTTAAGACAGTTTGTAGTGATATGAAACTCCTTCTGCTTGCTCCAATACAGTCCTTTCAAAGGATATAATTAACACGGTTTAAAACAGAACTCTTCATTTAGAACAATGAACAATGCTGAAAAGCTTGAATTCTGGGTTTGTTCTGCTACAGGTACGACATCACACTGAGACTGTCACTAGAACATGAAACCCTCTCTCATATGCTGTGCTCCATTTCTTTATTCAGTGCTCTTCTACAACCAGTTCATAAAGAATATAAACTATCTTGCCGCATTAACCAACTTGAACATGATCTAGTAAGATCTAACAGTCAGTAAAATAAATTTGTAATGGTGCTGAATGAATAGAGAAACATTTTTCATTCCTAGGTATTACTTTCTACTCACCGCTCTAATCATGCATGAGGGTACTAGAACTGTACCAAAGCTATGATGGGTGTTATTAAAGGTGTGGCATTTTATCACTAAATCATTCCACATAATTACTTGTACCATATTTATACCTGTCCTGACCTTAACATCTTGACATGCAGAAGTAAGGATGATGGGAGCATTGTTGTCCATGAAATGTACAATACGAAGTGAATATTTGTTGGCAAGTGACAGCCACTCTCATCATTAACGCTACTGCTACAACTTATTTCAGTGTGCTGAGCATGGGAGTGCTGGCTGTGAACTGATGGGGCATGAACTGAGCTGGTGGTGGAATAAAGAAGTGAATGTAGACACCAACAGCTCTGAATATCTCAGTGCAGCTCCTCTTGTTATTGTTGTCCACCCCTCACAAGGGGTGCCACTCCACAGCCAGTCGTACACGGGTGTCTGCACACCCTAAGTTCACTAAGTTCGGCAGGAGCAAAAAAGTCATAGCCCATAATGGCTCCTATTAGGACAAATTATAATATTTAAGGATCCCACTTATAGAAATATAATCATCAAGATTTTTTTTTAAGTTTTCTTTTCAATACTTGACACAGCTTTAATAGGTAATCTATTCCAAAGTGAAGTTGTTCGTAATATGTAAAAATATTTTCTAACTTTAGTTTTAAATCTCTCATTCTTAATCTGTAATGGATGTCCTCTAGCATTCATCAGGTCATTCTTAAATTCAATTTCTAGGTCCAATATTAATAAGGGATTATTTATTATATTAAAAAAGAACCAGAGATCACCTCTCTGCCTTCTAACCTCTGGGCTGTGCACCCTAATCTATCCAATCTGTCCATGTCCGAGTACTGGTTCAACATGGCTATTGATTTGGTACATCTTCTTTGTATTTCTTCTAATTTATTAATTTCTGTTATTTTATATGGAGACCATATCTGGGATCCAAGATAGGTCTCACATATGAGAGATATAATAGCAATAATACTTCAAATTTTCTGCTCTTAATATTTATTTTAATTGCTACTATTACCCTATTTGCGTTGTCAATAAAAGCTGTTTTTTGTGCTTCAAAATGTAATTTGTTATCGACAAGAATCCCAAGATCTTTTTTGGTGGCTTTTATTTGGATCGGTACCCCATCCAAATAATAAACATAGTTTGGATTTTTGTCTACCTGTATGTAAAACACTACATTTCTGAATGTTAAGTTGCATCCCCCATTTTGTTACCCATGTGCTTATTGCATTGATATCATTTTGTAGAGTCTGAATTTGATCAATGTTTTACAAGGGCCACAAATTTTTGTGTTGTCAGCATATTTCATAATAGTGCTACTAATATTATCATCTAAATCTGCCATAAAAATCTGAAACATTAAAGGTCCAATTACAGATCCTTGTGGTACTCAGCTTGTTACCTGGTCCTCATTGGACTGGTGGCTCCGTACTGAGACTACTTGGGATTGATCATGAAACCAGTCATCTATCCACCTGACAATAGAGTTATTTATTTTATACTTGTTCAATTTTTGATGTATTGCCCAATGCAGAACTCAATCAAAAGCCTTACTCAGGTCAAACAAAAGTACATCAACAGGGACACCATTATCCCTTATTTTGCTGACATGATTGTAAAAACTAACCACATTTGTTGCACAGGAGTACCCTTTTTTAAAACCATGCTGATTCTGGTCAAACAATGGATCTGTGTTAATATGTTGGTTTATTCTGTCTTTTATAAGGGTTTCCAGTAATTTCCATGGTATTTATTTATTTGATTTTGTTAACCAGATAAGCACACTAGATAGCCAAGTGCCTATTTTCAGGTGTGACCTGGGAGATTACAAGGTACAGACAAGAACATCAGGGAATATAGACATTACATCACGTGTCAGAGACAGTATGGTACAGGCTTGGACAGCAGTCATATGATTTCAGAGTGAGGGCAGGACAGCAGTCAAATGCAGGATATACAAACAGGATCTGCCACACACATCACAAGTACATTTTGTGGGCTAGAACCCAATAAACATAGAGATAGCATAGAATTTTACTTGACATGAACTGAAAGGCAATGATGGAAACCATTTACAGATAAAATAGCTAATAGCAGTGAGCTAGCCAGTGGATAAAGTGCATTCAGTATCAGAAGACTCATCTCCTCAAACAGTCTTGGCCAGGTTTGAATCTCCTCAGCTGGTCAAGTTTGGCCTGGGGAGGTTCCTTAAGTGCAGAGACAGGTGGATGTCAATTTGAGGAAACCCCATAGGGAGGATTTGAAACAAGAGTGGGAGGGGAGGAGTGAGTGTTTGCTGGGAGAGAGTTCCACAATCTGGGTGCAAAAGGAACGAAGGCCTGATCACCCCATTTGGGTACATGTTTTGGGAACCTGGGGGACATGTGAGTCACAGAATCTTAGGTGGTAGGAGGAGGTAGCAGGTTTGAGGGATAAAGCGAGTGCAGGAGGGGTGGCAGTTCTGACAATGTTGTCAATGAAGCTGCCGAGGACAAAGGTGTGTTGCTTTTCCAGATTGATGTAAGTCTTATGGGCCTATAATTGAAGACAAGAATTCTACTGCCACCTTTATGAATAGAGGTAACTTTTGATTTTTTCCATTCTTTGGGTAACTTCCAGGTATAAAGAGTTTTTTTCATAAAGTAATTTTAATGGTAACCAAATATTTTCTTTCATAATTTTAAGCATGGTAGAAGTTGTGTTATCCATTCCAGGAGTACTGTGATCTTTCATGTTTTCAATTCCTGTCATTATTTCTTTTGAGAAGCTGTGATTTCCTTCCTTTATCCCGTAATCGTTTTGTATATTTTGTACAGTCTGTTCTGCATATACTGGGCAGAAATAGTTATTAAATGAATTTACAGTCTCTATAGACTCTGTAATAACAACATTATTAACTGTGATTGAAGTTAATTCTCCTTTACTCTTTTCAATGAGTTAATGTAGCTGAAAAACTGTTTGCCATTTGATTTTGAAGCAGTTTATGCTAAATGTAATTCATACTCTTTTTTTGCTTTATTTATTTTGCTGTTACATTTTTTTGAATTTGCTAACATTTTAACCAATTTGATTCTGTTTTGTTTGTAATGTATTGTCCATATAGTTTGTTTTCCTTTTTTATTAACTTAATTAAGCTTTTGTTTAACCATCTAGGTTTTCTTCCATATTAATTATATTTGTTAACTTGTTTAACATGGGTTTTCATAATGTCGTGTATTGTAGTTTTAATAAAAGCCTAAGACTCATCTACAGTTTTTTCCGCTAATACATCCTCCCACTGGATCCCACTTAATTCTTTATGTATTCCATCTTTATTTGCGGTTTGTATAGATAAATCTTTGTGCAACCCACAATAGGTATATTTTCATAATCCAAATTAAACAAGACAGAGGAATGATCACTATTACCCACTGGTGACACAGTTTTGCATTCTGTTATATTAATATAATAACTGGTCAGCAATTTCTCTCAATGTACTGACCAGGTTGATATTTTCCATAACAACCAGCTGGTTGTTATGACATTCATGAGCCATGCCAGTCAAACTATGTTGCTGCCTCATTGGCCAACATTCTGTATGTGGGTGGGGACAAACAGTCTCACAAACTGCTGGAGAAAAATTGCTGGTCTGTTATTATAAAAAATAAAAGATGGGAAGGGTGTTTCATATGTATTCAGTATGTTCTTGAGTCTAGTTATTTGTTTTACAAATTGAGTAAGATTATTTTCATTACAAAAATCCAGGAAATCTTTGCTCTGATTGTTTACAGCACAGTTTCTTTCCCAATTTATATCAGGAAAATTGAAATCACCTGTTAGAACTACTTGACCATACTCTAAAGCTGTTGAAATTTCATCCATGATTTTTAATGTTGTATTCAGTTTAGTATTAGGTGGTCTGTAACATAGACCCAAAATGAATTCTGTTTTATTTCCTTTTAACATTTTGATCCATAATGATTCAGTGTTACTGATTTCATCATTCTTAGTTTTATCTGTGATGTCAACATGCTTCAATTTTGTTGATAGGTAGGCGGCAATACCACCACCCTTTTTTCCTTTCTATCCCTTCTTATGATATTGTAACCTTGTGTATTATGATTCCATTTATCATTATTACCAAGCCATGGTTCAGTAATCAAGGCCACATGAATTTTTTTAGAATGTAATACAACTTCCAATTCGTTGATTTTGTTAGTTATGCTTCTAGTGTTACTAAGTGGACATTTACTGTAATTTTATGTGTTTCATTTGTGGGTTTAAGAACAAATGCTGGACTATTGGTGATAACTGGTTTCCAGCTCCCCCATTACTTAGTTTAAACAGACTTGTTCCATATGTCCTTTACTGATTTCACCCAATTGATTTGTACTATCATTATTCAGGTATATCTCATCTCTGCCAAACAGATGTTGTTTGCCTAGGAAATCAGTCCATGAGTTAATAAATCCAATACCCTCACTCTGACACCAATTTTACAGTCTGATGTTTGTTCTTGCCAAAGTTTTGTTTTTTTCCTCTGGTGCCCTAGGGATAGATAAGATACCTGAGATGAACACATGTGCACCTAGCTTTTTGATTTGAGTAGCGGTCTCCATTACATCCATACAGATATCCTTCTCGTGACTATACCCCACATCATTCACTCCAACATGTATTGTTACTATTTTCTTTGAGTCCGATTGTTTAATTATAGTACCCTTGGAATTACATTTTTTTATATCATTTATCCTTGTGACAGGTTGACCAAGCACCATCTGATTTTCTTTATCTGCTTTACAGAAGTTAGTGTTGCATTTCTGTACTATTGAGTCACCTAATTCTATTAACTCAGAATTAGCTGAGGAATCCTGTGCTGATTCTAAATCTGCCATTTTACTGGTCTGCAATATACTGTACCTATTCTGAATACTTATATTGTTACTGTTCAATGCTCATCTACCCGTTCTCTTCCCCTTTCCACTCTGTACAAGATACTATTCATTGTTCTCACTGCAATCATATTGTTTTGGTTTTTTCAGCATATTTAGATTTGATATGTCATATTCAGCAGTATTTTGTACAATTTCTTCTCTTACCTTTTTTCTGGATGATGTATTACAATCAATTTGCATGGTGTCTCCCTGATTAGCTATTAATTGAACTGGTACTGTGGTATTAGTATGTTACTCTAAAACCTCCTCACCACGGACATTTTGTGTATTGTCTAATACGTACACCTCTACATAGTTACCACTCATATTACTATCAACTGACAGATGGTATGTTGTAGCATTGTTTGTAACAATGGGAGTAATATTTTCAATCCCATATTCCTGCTGTAAGTTCATTAACTCTTTCAGGTTCTTTAATTCTAACATAGTGTTGTTTAATTTGTACAACGTAACCCCAACTAGATACATTTATCACACGTCTGCTCATTAGGTAGCTCTTTGTTAACAGCACAGTACACATGACATTTATCACACTTCATTAACTTCTTGTCCTGACATAAATGACCCATTAGTAGTTCTATACCTTCATTGTTGTCCATTTTGGCTTTTGTATGATGTTCTCTATACAATCCTGGTGACACACCTAATATATTTAACTCCGAGCCTCACTGAGCCTCACCAGACATGCCCATCAGGGGCAAATGCATGGGTCTTGGTGTGCATCTCTGCACGTGGTCCTGCATGCTCTTGTCCAGGTGAGTTTTTATCTGGCCCCAAAACCAGGAAGTGGAGTGGCCATGTGACCCTCAACCACTCTTACAAAAAAATGTATGTAATATATTTAAAACTTTCCTAAAAGAGCTGTAGTAGGGCTCTCTTAAGTTCCTACCACAAATCAGCTCACATTTATATTGGCAACCCTGATTTTAAGTCCCTGCCCCACCTTGCCCCATTTAGATCCACTTCTGCTTGCTGTCTATCTATCTAACTATCTATCTATATCTGTCTGTATGTCTATCTATCTATCTATCTTTAGATAATAGGTTCAAATATGTCTTTAGAAACTAGGTTAACAGTTTCCTGGCCTCTAACTGGTTGAGACCCCTGGCAAGGGGTACATTTATATGGCAACAGAGGCTGTAAAATCACAATTACCATGCCAGCTTGCTGTACCACAAAGTAAATCACTGTGCCACCAAGTTTTCAAAACTGAAAAAAAAAACCTAAAAAATAAAGACCAGTAATTTATTTTGTTTGTTTGCTTTACTGAGCAATGGAACCCACCAACAAACACAACGGCAGTCCTTAAATCACACTGGCACAGACTTAACATTTTTTTAATTCTCTCCACTAATGCACAAAAGACTTCTTTCTTTCCTTTTAAAATAGCTACACAGTTTGGCTCACTCACAAATTTGAGCCATGCTGCCCACTCACCCTGGGGGTGCCCATTCATAAAAAGAAGTTTAAATTCTGGTCAATTATTTTCTAAAAAGGAATATGTAACTTAACATTAATCAAATTCGATGCTGATCACTGATGCAGAGCAAACTCTCCCACTCTGCCTCACACACCATGACCTGATACAGATCAGATTCTCTCACTCTTCCTCACACATCGTGACTTGTGCTACCATGAACAGTAGTGCTACCTGCCCGTCTTCTACTATGACAGCTCCCAAATAATGTCCTTGTTCTGACTACTCATAAAAAAAAATCACAGAAATAGGCCAGTATGTGGCAATGAGGGAGAATGATATGAGGTTTCTCCCAACTGTGTTAAGTAGCACCACTCTCCCAACTGCACTGTTGCTCTTGCACTCTCACCCGCCACAGTCCCTCTAAAACACAACACCAAAAAAAGAGAGCAAGAGAACTACCAAACCAGGCAGAAAATCCTGAAATCCATTAAACTGTAAGTGGTGGTGGTGGTGGTAGTGGTTGGGGGGATTGCCACAAGAAAACAAACAGTCACTCACACATGAAAGGCAGTGTTTAAAAGAGCAGTGCCCTCTACTGGCAGCTGTATCAATAGAGGGACTATTTATTTCTATTAATTTATACTACTTTTTAAGTACATTTTTGACTTTTTAAATTAGTTTATAAAAATGTCACAAATATCTAATTTTCTAAGAGCAATAATACCCTCCAGGGTGGGCAGTATGGGTAATACTGCCCACACTGTTGGGTAATATTGCAAGCATCTATCTCTCTTAAGTGGACTGGGGTGCCCACCCCAATACACTACTTTCTACCCTCTCCCCTCCAGGTTGCCCATACCTGCTTCCCAATATATGTAACAGCAGACTGGGGTGCCCACCCCTGCACCTCTCCCCCCTCACAAAATGTGTTGCTAAAGGTTATCCTGACATTGAGGTGCTCAATCCCCAATGTTGGCTCATACAGAAACTATCCCTCATTGATATTTTTTAAAGTACCTATACAGAAAAAAATGGTTTGTTGCTGCTCTGACTCCCCACACTCAGCACCTCCACCCCACACCCTCACATGCCCTTACTCACCTGAACATGTCCCATGATGTAGATTCACTCTCCAATAAAAAACATGTCTTGCTGCTTGAACCAAGCGGCTGTGGTATGAGAAAACTAGGTAAGTCAGTTTAATGTAGATCAATGCACTTTGAACTTTTACATATAACTTTGTAATTTTTCAATGTTTTTACACCCAATTTTCAACATGGTCTTTTTTGGATTCCTCCTCTTGAACAAGGTAGGTACAAGTTTTTAAATCAGTTCAGAAAGGTGATTTCACAGTCACTCTGCAAAATCACATTTCTAGTGGGGTTTGAAAATGTTCACCTACCAGGTTCATGAGAAGAGTATGCTGCAAATTTGGTGTAACAATATTGTAAATGACCAAGTAATGAGTGAACTATGAAATATTTCAATATTCACTCATAAAAACTTCACTAATTTTCAATATGTTTCTACAAACTTTCAAAATGGCCTCATGAACAAGGCAGGTGAAATGTTTTAAATATGTCCTAAAAGGTGATTTCACAATCGCTCTGCTAAATCATGTTTCAGGTGGGTTTTGAACATTTTCACCTATTGGATTCATGTTTTTTAATATGTCATTTTTATTGGTTATTAAATGCTACACTCTGTTTTCAAATTAAAAGTATACATTCCATGCTCTTGTTATATTATTAATCAGTCAGTTCATACATAGAAAAATAAATACCTCTCACCACCCCCCCCATTATCTGCTACTACTACACAATTCAAGATATACTGCTTTGTACTATATATCACCACCAGAATTATTCCACAAAGACAAAGTAAAGAGAAACTAGATGGTAGAGATAGAGGTATAGATGGATGGGTCCTAAAAAAGCAGGTCATAGCTTAAGTAATGGAGGTATATTTTTTAATATGTCACTCCATACAGTACCTTCAGGTGTATCTAAACTGGAGTCAGCAGTATATATTAACTCTTCATATCTCAATGTTTCAACAAATATAGGCCACCATTTATAATAGTCAAACTCTGTTAAAGTGTCAGATTTCCAATTTTCTAGTATTATCCTTTTCAATGTCATAGTGGCTAACATATTTTTTTTTCCTTGGATAGATCTCTTATACTATGCTCTATGTTATTGAAAAGTAGCTATGTCCATTGTCTTAAATAAAATATCATACATGGACTTCCACCATTGATGTATTATGGGGCATTGCCATAAGCAATGAATTAATGTTCCCTTTTGATCACACCTATGCCAACACGAGGAGACACATTCATTAGTAATTTTATTTATTTGTGCCGGTGTTATGTATGCCCAATTCAAAATATTTATTTGAATGGATTTGTTTTTAGCTGAAACATATAATTTATTGTTTCTTTTCCGAATATTTTCCCATTATTGATGAGTTAGGGGTAAATTTGTTTCTTTATTTCAGCATTGATTTTGCTTTTTGAATACATTTATTTTATTGGGAGAACTAATAATATTGTTATAAAATCTTGATAATATCTTTTGCATTCCATTTTGGACTGTCTCTGCTTGTTGTCTCATTTCTACTTTCGGACATTGAAGATTGGTTCCAAAAAGTTTAGCTATCTTATGGAACTTAGCCTGTAAAGTAGAATATGTTACAAAACTTCACCCTTTACCTTCCCATCATTGTCCAAAGTCCTCATATGTTAACATTTCCCCATTGTAAGTAAGATTTTTCCACTTATTAATTTGATTGTTTCTTAAAGATTGAAAGTTTTTATATTCTCCCCAAATCCTTGTGCTATAAATAATTGGGAAATATAACCATGGAAGTTTCAATTTGTCAGGGTGGTCTATATACTTTTTTATATATGGAAACCACGTAATTAAGGGGTGCTTGGATTTATTCTTATGTAATTCTTTGTTTGTAAAAATATTATTGATCTGAGATTGTGAATCAAAAGGGTATACATAAGTTTGGAATAATGACAAATCATCTTTTGGGAGATTAATCCATTCATCGTAATTGGCTAATATGTTTGCTTCCATGTATTTCTCGAAATGTGGGCAACCTAAACCCCCAAGTTTGCAAGGTGTAGTCAGTATATTCCATGCTATACAAGGTTTCCCTCCTTGCCACAAAAACTTAGATATCATTCTTTTAACATCTTGAAACCATTGATTTCCAGGTGCTTCTAGTATATTTTTTAATACAAAAATGTAGTGGGGGATAGCCATCATTTTTACAGCATCTGTTTTCCCCCAAAGAGAGAGAGAGAGACAGCTTCTGCCAATTTTCTAACATACTGCATATTTTTTGCTTGGCAGGTTCAAAATTTATTTTGATGTTTTGCTCCTGGTTGTTAATTAACTGAATTCCCAAATATTTAATGGGCTGGATATTCAAACTGCGCCATTCTGAGGTGCAAGCCCTTGCGCTGCACAAAATAGTTGTGCAGGGGTGTGGCCGGGGCGATATTCAAAGGAGTTGCGCTATTGAGCAACTCATGAATATCACCCCAACCACAACCACTGTGCATAAGCGCCAGTGGAACATGCCACCGCAAGTTGTCAGAGTGGAGCATTCAACTTCTTGTTATTGTACATTATTACCATGCGCTTAAAATCATGATATTCAAAAGGTGACATGCAAATGGGGCCATAATTCATGCAAGGCGCGGGGTCCATTTGCATCTGATTATGGCCCCATTTGCATGCCATTAGCATGTAAGTGTGCTGATCCCCGAGGACTTGCGCCTGGCGCCCTGCCAGGCAGCAGCCGTCGGGGACCGACGCACCCCGCAGCCCGATCGCGGGCAGCAATGTGGCTCCCCCACCTCCTCCCGTACATCTCCCTGGTGGTCCAGTGGACGAAATGCCCGATCAGCGGGCGAAAGTAAAGTGAACCCCGAACATGTCCCTTGTGCCCGATCGTGGGCAGAAAGTAAAGTAAACCCCCTGAACATGTCCTTGTGCCTGATCGTGGGCAGAAAGTAAAGTGAACCCCCGAACATGTCCCTTGTGCCCGATCGCGGGCAGAAAGTAAGTGAAACCCCGAACATGTCCCTTGTGCCCGATCGTGGGTAGAAAAGTAAAGTGAACCCCCTGAACATGTCCCTTGTGCCCGATCGCGGGCAGTAAGTAAAGTGACCCCAACCCGAACATCTCCCTGGTGGTCAGTGGACGAAATGCCCGATCGCGGGCAGAATGTAAAGTGAACCCCCAACATCTCCCTGGTGGCTGGTGTCCCCCACCCACCCACCCATGAAGCCCACCACCCTGCTCCCCGGCAGCTGGCGGCAGCATCCACCGCCTGCTGCCCGCCACCCCACCGACTGACTGCCTGGTAGGGCTGCACACCCATTGGTGCAGAGCAAGAGCCAATGGGCGTGCAGCCCATACCGTACATGACAGTCCAGATTTGTGAATTCACAAATTCACGATCGGGCACAAGGGACATGTTCGGCGGGGTTCACTTTACTTACTGCCCACGATCGGGCACAAGGGACATGTTCGGGGGGGTTCACTTTACTTACTGCCCGCGATCGGACACAAGGGACATGTTCGGGGGGGTCACTTTACTTACTGCCCGCGATCGGGCACAAGGAACATGTTCGGGGGGGGTTCACTTTACTTTCTGCCTGCGATCGGGCACAAGGGAGGGGTTTCACTTTACTTTCTGCCCGTGATCGGGCACAAGGGAGGGGTTTCACTTTACTTTCTGCCCGCGATCGGGCATTTCGATCCACTGGACCACCAGGGATGAACAGGAGGGGGCCACATTGATGCCAGCGATTGGGCTGGTGGGGGAGTACACTATGCCGCGATCAGGCTGGGGGCACAGGGACTGAGTTGGGGGCCAGCCACAGGTGGCAGCTGCTGTGTTGAGCCCTGCAATACAGCAGCTCCACCTGTGGGCGCCCTCGACTAAGCCTTTTTGGCTCAAGGTCCTGCAGGCTCAGGTTGGGAGTTGCGCCTGCACAACTCTGCACAGCCCGGCTGTATATCGGGCTGTGAAGTTTATGCATGGTTCCTCCCCCTCCTGTTGAGCATGCATTAATTTGCATTGCGCTGTTGCTCAGCCTGTTTTCAGTGGTGCAACTGCCTCCTGCTGAATATCGCAGAATGGTGCAATTTAGGACTTGAGCATGAGCAACCCTGTTGCGCATGGCGCAACCCTTTTTGAATATCTGGCCCAATATATTTTTGTTGTAAGAAATCTTCAGTGTTTATATTGAATGTTGGGTCTTTTCTATTGGATAATTGCATTATAACTGACTTTGATTTATTAAGCTGATATCCAGATATGAAAGAGTATAGTTTGGTTAAGTGCAGAAAGCAATCTAGTGATACATTTATATTTTTTAAAATTAATAAAATATCATGGGCAAAAACACTTATTTTTGTCTATGATTTATTTATGGAGAAGCCTTTTATTTGTGAATCATTTCTAATAGCTTGCAGAAAAGGCTCTAATGCTAAAATGAACAAAGTTGGGGACAATGGACTGTCCTGTCTTACACCATTTAACATCTTAAAGTCCTCAGTTAGATAATTATTAATTTGAAACTTGACCTGTGTATTATGATACAATTTCTTGATGAGGTTGATTAATGGATCAGGAAATCCCTTTTTTAATGACAAATATATATAATCTCTATTCATCAGATCAAATGCTTTGGTAGCATCTATGGCCACTGTGTAATAGTTGTCTGTTTGATAATTCATATAATTATTTATTAGGTATATTATCGCTTGTATTTTTTTATTTGACTGATAAAGATTTCTTCCTTTCATAAATCCATACTGGTCCCTATGAATAAGGTTATCTAATTGATCTTGAATTTTATTGTTGATTATTTTAGCCAATATCTTATAATCAGTAGATAACAAGGCTATTGGCCGGTAACCGTCAGTTTGTTCTAGTGGTTTTCCTTCCTTAGGGATTAACACTATTCTAGCAGTCTGCATTGAATCAGGTATATTATAGTTGTTTTTTTCATTAGCAAGTTCGTCTATCATCTGTTGCAGCCACAATTTTAAGTAATCTACAAAGACTTGGTAAAATTCATTGGTAAAACCATAAAGTCCAGTTGAGTCACCCCCAAGGAGTGTTCTAATTGCTTCACAGATATCAAACTGAGTAATTGGGTCCAGTTAAAAAGACCAAAATTGTGTTTTTGCCAGATCAAAGAAATCTGTTACTTTTTCTACATCTGGTACAAAATCATTTTGATATATTGTTGTAGATGTTTTACAAAAATGTTTTGCTGTGTCATCAGCTGTATGCATATTACCTTGTTTGTCCCTGATATTTAAGATTATATTTCTCTGTTTTTCTGCCTTAAGCAAGTTAGCCATTAACTCCCCTGCTTTGTCCATGTGGTGATATCTATTTTTTATATATATATATGTGTTTGCCCTTACAGTTTCCTGATGGATTAGCTCTTGTTTTTTTTTTCTTTGTAACTGGTGCCACTCATGATGATAAGGTGGGTAATCCTTTATAATCAATTTGTCTAATAGTTGTAATCTCTGATTTATTGATTCTCTTTCTTTATTTTTTATTCTACTAATTTTGATCCAGTACGAAATGATTATTCCTCTTAGAGTGGCCTTTATTGCATCCCACATGGACAAGACAGTGATCTGGCCAGAATAATTAAAAAAAACAGAATTCCTTTATTAATCTTCTAATTAATTGAACAAATTCTGTGTCTTTCAGTAATAAATTATTAAATGTCCATAGTTTAGTATATTTTCTTTCCTTGTTTGGGATCTTTATATCTAAAGATATTAAAGTATAGTCAGAAATACATAATGAGTCTATTGACGTTCTTAATGTCGCCTGTGAAAGATTTTTTGTTATTAACAAAATAATCGATTCTAGAGAAATTTTTTTTTTTTTTTATCAAAATGGGTATACATCCTATCTGTTGGGTTTCTGTCCCTCCAAACATCAAATAATTGTTCAGCTTGTAAAAAATGATTTAATTTTTTTTGAGATATGGATATTACCTCTTGTAGACACAGATGTTTTGGCTAATTTTGGATTTTTTAAAGCTTTGAAGTCACCGGCTAATATAACTTTATCAGTTTGAAATCCTTGGAGGCCTTCCACAATCTTAGCCAAGAATTCTGCGTAATTTTCAAAAGGTGCATATAGAGACCTAACAGATAGGACTATTTGTTGAAGTGTGGGAAATAACAGATGTCCGGACAGAAGATTAAGATGCATAAAAAACACAAAGACATGCATTTGTCTTTTTATTTCAAAACAAACAAAAAAAAATAACTTAAAGTTCACAGAAAGGAAAAAATCGGTGTTAGTCTTCACACCCATAAACAACAGGAAATACTTCTTGCCACAGACTCCTGAAATGTCTTTTCCTTTATCTGAAAAGCACCTTGTGTGGAAGCACACACACACACGACCTCCTTGCTCTGTGGTCAGTGGTATACTGACCCACCTTTCTCCTTTCTATCTGTTAATGTCTCCTAGTGGAGGGTTTATATAACACCCAAAAGGGGCATGGTTTGAAATGAGCCCCTCCTCCTTTGTGATATCACATTACCCAGTTCCTATAAAGGCAGCCATTTCATGGGCTGCCTGCCCTATAGTAGGAACTTTCCCAGGTTAAGCTTCAGTCAGATAAACAACATTTTAATTATAATAATACATAAATTGTGCAGAAAGAAAAAAGCATGGTTAGTTCTTTTCATTAAAAAGAATCTAGAACCTAAACAAAGAAAACTAGATGAGGGGCATGCTCCCTATCTGTCTGCTTGTAAGGGTTTAGATTCTTTTTATACTTTAAACTGCTCATTTTGTGCAAAAACAGAAGAAAATCACTTATTTCAGACAGCACAGTAATCTCCTGCATCTAAACCTTTATTTCAAGCTGCACAATCCTTATTCTGCAATTTAGAAGGTTTACAACTATACCTTCCATTTACTCAACGGCTGAAATTTCAGCCGGCTGCTGTTTTGTTTCAATCTGGCCTGGTGCCAGCCTTTTTACTGACTGAGGGTTTTAATTTTTCAGGATTCAGCTCTTTTAAGGATTGTATGGACACTGCAGGGCTTCCTACATATTGCCCACAGTGTTCTTGCTTTAATTTGGCCCCTCTTTAGTGTCTTCGAGGAGCGGACACAAGAAACACAACTTTGGGTTTCTGGATAGGGAGCGTAGCACTGTTCCCTAGCAACTGAACACAGTTGCACTCTTTTGGCATTCGCTCCTGCTGCATAGCCGCTCCTTGTCTGATAGCAACTAGTGGTTGCGATCTCTTATTGTAGCAGCTCACAGTCTTCTGACCCTTTCCTGCACAAACGTGAGCAGGGTCCTTCACGAGGGTGCGAGCGTGCGACTGTGCGAATGTGCGCACATTTTGCCGCTGCACACATAGTGCTAAGCACTTTTCTTTGGAAAAACACTCTATCTTTATTCAGGGATACAACAGGGCACCAGCAAAGGTCTCCAGACAGAAGATCTATTCTTTATTTTCCACATTTCTTTCTTTCAATACAGCCCTATTATGGGCTGTCCTATATGCATTTATTCTTGTGAGGGCATAACATTATAAATAGCCCTCTAAGTAGACAGCAGGGAAGCTTTTTACAATAAAAAGTATTGCCTCTCTATATTTTAACCACTGCTTTTGCTAGGGATAGATACATAAGGGCAAATACACTTTAATTAAAGCCCTACTCCATAATCAAACAGCTGCATTACTGCTATCAAGATGTGGATGCCAGATTGTTTTAAAGATAATAAGGGACAGTAAAGAAAGATTTTAAGAAGATTGCCAGGTTGGCCACCCTGACAAGAAAATTAGGATAGATAGGAATATAGAAGCAGGCAGGATAGAGTGAAAATAGAAAAGGGGGGCATCTTGCAATTATCTTGATAACATAACAGGACCCTGTTGCACTATTCCATTTATATTTATTTTGAGTATTAATATTCTACCCACCGTGTCTTTAAATTGCTCCAAAATTAAAATATTACACCACTTTTTTATTAAGATGGCCACCCCTCTACTTTTCCTAGTTCCAATGGAGTAATACAAATCTGAAATCCATTTTCTCTTAAGCTTTTGAATTTTTTATTTGAGAAGATGCGTTTCTTGTAACATTATGACATGCACATTAGTCTTTCTCAAATAGGTCATTAAGCAATTTCTTTTAATAGAGAAGTTAATCCTGTTAACATTAATAGATACACATTTTAATTCTTGAATCATAATTAAGATAAAAAGTCACATCATATAAATTCAGTTCCCTTATTTCTAACCTATAAACCTCTATATCCACTTGAAAAAAGCTATAATCCCATAGAAACATAGAAACATAGAAGTTAACGGCAGATAAGGTCCACAAGGCTCATCCAATCTGCACATTTTTTCTACCTTATGAATGTGCCATAGGCCTATACTCTGTCAATGGCCTATCTATTCATACTTATCTTTACTGCTCCCATATGCCTATCCCATGACTGTTTGAAGCCCTGCACTGTATTCATATCCACCACTTCCTGAGGTAGGCCATTCCATGCATCCACCACCCTTTCTGTGAAAAAGAACTTCCTCACATTCTCCCTTAATCGGCCTCCCTCTAATCTCATGCTGTATCCTCTTGTCCTGCTGTTTTTCTTATATTGAAACATGTTAGACTCTTTCACCTTGTTAATGTCCTTAAGGTGTTTGAATGTTTCAGTCATTTCACCTCTCTCCTCCGTTTGCTCTAGGGTATACATATTTGAGCTCCATTAATATGTTCTCATATGTTTTCTGATGCAGTCCCTGCACCATTTTGGTTGCCCTTCTCTGGACTGCCTCCATTTTGTTAATGTCCTTGTGCAGGTGCAGCCTCCAGTACTGCATGCAATACTCCAGATGGGGCCTAACCAGTGTCTTGTAAAGAGGGATTATTACCTCCCTCTTATGACTTGTGATACCTCTACTACAAAACACCAACATCACTCTAGCCTTACCTACTGCTTTAGTTGTCTGCTTGGATGATTTCAGGTCATCTGTGATAATGATGCCCAAGTCTCTTTCTTCCCTTGTGATTGCCAGCAACTCCCCTCCCAACCAATAGGTGGCTTCAGGGTTTCTGTTCCCTATACGCATGATCTTGCACTACTTTGCGTTAAACCCCATTTGCCACTCTTCTGACCATTTTAACAGTTTATCCAGATCTCTTCTCATTCTGCCCACCCCATCTAGATCATCTACTCTGTTGTAGATCTTGGTGTCATCTGCAAACAGATAAACCTTACCCTCCAGTCCATCTGTAATGTCACTGATAAAGATATTGAAGAAGACTGGCCCCAGGACTGATTCCTGAGGTACCCCATTTGTGACTTGCATCTCTTCTGACTGTATACCATTTTCCACCACTCTCTGTTTTCTGACCACCACCCAGTTGACCAACTTCGGACCCACCCTGAGCCTACCCAGCTTATTAATCAATCTTCTATGTGGAACAGTATTGAAAGCTTTGCTGAAGTCAAGGTAGATGACATTAACTGCTCCCCCTTGGTCCACCACTCTGGTTACCCAAAGAAATCTATTAGATTACTTTGACAGGACCTTCCTGTTGAAAACCCATGCTGTCTTGGATCCTGTGCTCCTATGGATTCCAGGTGTTGCACTATCCTTTCCTTAAAGTGTACTTCCATAATCTTGCCCACTTCTGAGGTAAAACTGACTGGTCTATAGTTCCCTGCCTCCTCCCTGCTACCAGTCTTGTGGAGTGGGATCACATGAGCCCTTCTCCAGTCTTCTGGGACCTCTCTGGTGCTCAGAGACTCACTAAACA
Organism: Neoceratodus forsteri; assembly: GCA_016271365.2. Lineage (NCBI taxonomy): Eukaryota > Metazoa > Chordata > Ceratodontiformes > Ceratodontidae > Neoceratodus > Neoceratodus forsteri. The sequence goes on along the minus strand of CM057453.1, from coordinate 489,156,539 downwards.
GTTCTGATAATGGCTATGCTAGTTCCACTCTTAGCCCCATTAGCACCCTAGGATGTATGCCATCAGGTCTCATTGCCTTGTCCATCCTGAGCTTAGCAAGCTCTTGTAGGACCCTTTCTTTTATGACAGGACTACTGCACACCTCCCTCCCTCCTATGTCCATGGTGCTGATCTGTGGGCCCTGCCCTACCTTCTCCTCAGTAAATACTGAGTAGAAGTATCTATTTAGGATAGGTGTTTTTCCTTGGTCCTCCTCACATTCCACCTTATCCCCTTTGATCTTAGCAATACCCCTTCTGGACTTTCTCCTTTCACTAACGTATCTATAGAAAGTCTTCTCACCTTCTTTTACTGTTCATGCTAGTGTTTCCTTGGTTTGCACCTAAGCCTGCCTTACTTCCTTCCCTGCTTCCCTAAGGGAAGTTTGGTATACCTCCCTATCTTCATCCCACTGCATTCCCTTATATTTCCTGAAGGCCAGCCTTTTGGCTCTAACCTTTTCTGCTACTGTTTTTGAGAACCAAAGTGGTTTCCTTTTTCTTTTGCTTTTGCCTAATATCAAATACATTTATTTTCTTAACTGGTTGTTCTGTAGTAGCAGACAATCCTCTATTCATTGTGCATAAGTTAAATAATGAAGTCTCATTCATGGTGTTGTTGCTGCCAAATTTGGATGCCCTCTCCTTCCCTCGCCAACCTTGTAGTCAAATTACCATATTAAAGTATGGTAAGAATAAGTTCCAAAATAGTAAGATTCCTATTCTTGTGATTCCTTCTATGTTACTTTAGATTTGAAATTCTAATTGCTAAGTCTGACCAGACATCTTGTACATTATCATAAGTAAATTGTTTCCCACTGATAACAACTCGCAATTTTGCAGGGTACTGCATCATTGCTGTAAAACCTAAAGTTCATAATTTGCTATGCAAGGAGTCAAATTTCTTTCTTTCTTGGACTATTTCCTGGGGTAAATCATTGAAAACAGAGATATTCACAACAAGGATACTGATTCTCTCTTTTTATATACACATTTGCTATAAGAGTCTCTTTTTTTGTAGTTAAGATGTTTAATAAGAACTGGTCTTGGGGGTGCATTCTCTTCTGGTTTGGCCCTCAGTCCTCTGTGGATTCTTTCAATTGCATAGTTTAGGTTCATGAGGTCAGTGTCCAAATATGCTGTGGCAATGATTTTAAATGAATCCTGCAAAGTTTTTATATTGTCCCATTCTTTGGGAATACCCATAAAGCTCATACTAGTCCATCTGGCTCTTGCTTCTTGATCCACTAGTTTGGATTTAAGCTCATTATTAGCAAGTTCTAAAGATTTCAGTTGCCTGGCATATGGGGCTGTTTCATTTGACAATGTTGTTAAGTGCTCCTGAATTTTTGTAACCTCTTTTTTCAGACATCTATTTTCTTCTATTAGGTCTTGTGTTATTTTAAAATACTGTTCCATTTTTGTTTGTTGCTTTGCCATTTGCTCTAAGGTATCTGAGATGTTACTAATCTTGGAAAAAAGCAGCTTCGTCCATGGGGGGAGTTCCCTCCACCTGTTCCAGCCCCCCCTCATTTCTTGTTCATCATCTGACGATGATGTAACATAATGATCAGAGGTTCTGATGGCAGTGAGTAAATCATTAGAGACAACATTATTTTCAGATAGTGAACCAAGTTACTGTCTGTTAATTTCAACTCGTTCAGTTGTTTTTGCTCGCCTATGGATATCACCATTAGTAATACATGTCTCCTTATTCAAATGTTTAAATGTATTTTTTTTTAATTCTCCAATGTGCATTTCATTTAGCTTACCTTTGGAATTATCAATTAAAGGTTTCTGGGAAGTGTCAGGTAGCTGACTGCTCACTTCTTCCGGAGTCTGTTCAGATGGAGTGAGTTCTGTTATGACCATTAACTCAGGGTTGACGTTGGCCTTGTTGCTACATTCAGCCAAAGTGTTCTGTGGACATCGAGGGGCTTCACATGGATCCCTTGGGGATATCTCCACTACTGTTTGCTATCTCTCCTGGAGTTCACCAAGAACAGCTTCTCTCTACTCCTCTGAGAAATCTAGGCAGTCGTCTGAAACAATGCCTCCCACCATCCGTATCTGTGCTGGTCTTTCCTCGACAGCATTATTCTCTTCAGTTGAAGTGTCCATTTGTGTGTTCAGATCTACCACAGGTAAGCTCATTGGGTAGCCATCAGCATTATTCACAACTTCTTTCTGATGTTTTAACATAGGGAAAAGGAGTTTCTCCCTAGCAGACAAAGATGCCCAGGCCAATGACCCCAAGGCACACACCAACACTTGGTGTGTGGAGGGTGGGTGTGGGGTGGTAAGTTTGGTAACCTTAACATCAAATTTCTAGACTTTCGTTGGTGTGAAATCAATCCTAACTGATGCATTGACTTGAGTTTTTGCAAAGAATATATACATATATATATATATGTGTGTATATATATATATATATATATATATATATATATATATATATATATATATGACTGCACCCTTATAGTTAAGGTTGAGTAGGCACTTCAATGTTAAACTCGAAATTTTGCACTTTGCAACCGTTCAATGGGTTTGCACCAAATTTGGTATGTGCCTTCCTGTGGGGGTAGATCTCTTGATTTGGCAAATTACATTCTTGTCAGATGTGTAGTTTCTGGGCTACAGAGATGTGAAAAAATTATGTTTTCACTCATTGACTTTGCTGGGATTTTTCTTTGAACTTGCCTGCAGCCCAGATGCTTCATTTTTTTGATCTGAAATTTTCAGGGCAGAAAGGGACTACCTCACAGATGTGCCTTTTGCTAGTCTGGTGAAAAATTATTAGCCATTTTTTAAGATATTGCAATTTGAAAACTTGAAAAAATTGTTTCTGAGCATGCTCATTAAGCACTAAAATATAGCTGTATGAAATGAAGTAGGGATCCTGCTTTGTATGGGAAAATTCCTACTTCGTATGGCCTCCATCTTGTTTTCAGTTTTGCTTGACAAATTCAAATTTTGAAATCTCATAAAAAATGATATTCTGGGAAGGAACCAACACATGTAGCTTGCTTACAGGGACCCCCTAGGTGTATTCTGCATTTTACTGATTGGAAAATTTCCTTAAAATGTGTTTAATTTATCATTTAAATTCTTTGTTCATATGGTCATCATACAAAGTAGGATCCTAGTTCGTATGATGAGATACAAACTAGGATCTTACTTTGTATGATGTCCTTATGAATATTGATTTAAGAATACATTTTTCTGCCAAAATTGGGGTTCCCAATCCCCATGTAGGCACTAGATGACACCCACACCAGTGTGGGACACCAGTAAGCCCACTCCCAGTGTCCCAAACAGAATGTCCATATCTAACAATGGGGTGCCCAATCCCTGTGTCAGCAGTAGCCCCCTCAAAAGATGAGACACTGGGGAGTCCACTCCCAGTGTCCCCAGTTATATCATACCCTCCAACACCACCACTGTCATTGTGGGACATTGGGAAACCCACCCTCAGTGTCCCAAAATGTTTATTTATAGAATATATACCTAAAAAAGAGAAAACAGTCCCCCAATGTCTTTTTATTTTTTTAAATCCTGTAAAATAGAAAACAGTCCCTCATCATCTCCCCATCCCCTTCCCCATCCATACCCGCTCATTGAGCAACCCACCACTCCACACCCCCCTTGCCCAGTACTTACCATTGGATGTTGGTGGCTGTCATCTATTGTGGACCAGGACACATCTACACTCTTCAAAGCTGAACTGCAAATTTAAGAATCAAGGTAAATGATGTATAATCATTGTCTATGGCATTTTGAACTTATGTTGATATCTCAGTAATTTTTCAACATGTTTGCACCAAATTTTCAACATGAGCTTTTTGGACTCCACCTCATGAACACTGTCGCTATCATCTCATTAATCAGACCCGTAAGGTGATTTCGTGGTCATGGCATGGAATTATCTTTTGGGACCGATTAATGAAATGACAGTGCCAGTGTTCATGAGGGAAATCTCAAAAAGCCCATGTTGAAAATTTGGTCCAAAAGTTTGGAAAAACGCCCACGTGTTGAAAATCTGGAGTGAAAATAATAAAAATTGGCGAAGTTACAAGCGTGCATAGAAACTGCCAATGCACATCTGTAACGCAGTCATTTTTGGGATTTTTTTTGCACCATATTTTCAACATGGGCTTTTTGGGACCTCCCCTCATGAATACTGGCACTGTCATTTCATTACTCAGTCCCAAAAGGTGATTGTGCAGTGACTGCAAAATCACCTTTTGGGACAGAATAATGAAATGACAGTCCAGTGTTCATAAGGTAGGGTCCCAAAAACCCCATGTTGAAAATGTGGTACAAAAATATAGATAAATGGCAGAGATATCAATGTAAGTTGAAACCCCCATTCACTGCCATTATGCAATGCTTACCTTTGATTCTTCAGTTCCTGGTTCAGCTTTGAAGAGTGCAGACTTGTTCTGCTCCACAGAAGATTACAGCCGCCATCCTCAGAGGGTAAGTATGGGGTAAGGGGGGTGCAGAAAGGTGGGTGCATAGAAGGAGGGTCAGGATGGGGAGGGGATGGAGAGACGATGAGGGACTTTTTCCTTTTTTTCTGGGCAAAAAAAAGATGTTGTGGCAGTTTTCTTTTTTTCAGGTAACTATGGGGCTCCCCAGTGTCCCATACTGTTGGGAAGGGTTCACTGCCATCACGGGGATTGGGCCCCCCCGATGTCAGCAAAGTATTACTGAAGGGACGGCTGGGGGGACGGGGGTCACATCATCTGACACTGGGAGTGGGCATCAGATTATATTAATAAATAAATAAATACATATTATTTGGGTATGCTGTGAGTGGGCTCTCCAGTGTCCCACATCAGTGGTATTGCCGTGCTCAGCAATGAAATAAATAGGGCACAATTCCCTAAGTGGCAATTCGATGCAGTATTCTGTGTCAAAAAATGGCACGTCGATGCATGATTCTGCATCTATCATGACAGTTCGATGCAGGATTCTGCATCGAAAAAAACTGCAATCCTTCTTCATGCCTCACATCTACAGTATTTTTTCCCATAGCAAATAATGGGAAATGCCCAATTAAATAACTTTGGAATAGATTAATATTTTTCTACCAAATCTTCAAAAGGCACATCTGTGAGGCTGAAGCATTCTACCCTAAAAAATTTCAACCAATAATGTTAACCTATTTTTGAGATACAAGTGAGGAAAAATACAGCTAAAAATAGCAAAACTGTCTGTTTAATCAACGCCTCTGTATCTCAAAAACTACAAAAGGGATTAACACGAAATTTGACACATCATAAGACCTTCCCCTAGCTGTAAAACATGCCACATTTTGTGCAAATCCCTTTAATGACTGCAAAGTTATTAAAGTGCAAAACTTGAGGTTTAACATTAAACTGCCCTGCCAACCCTAACTATACTGACGCTACCGCGCCAGTGTAATTCATTGCAAAAAAATGTTGTTAATGTATCAGTTAGGGTTGTCATTACCATGACAAAAGTTTGGAAATTCAGTGTTAAGGTTTCCAACCCTGCTCCCACTATTCACACACCAACAGTTGTCAGGGTGTGCCTTGGGGTTGTCAGCCGCAACTCTTACCCCATTCCATGTGTAAGGAAGCTGATTGGTATGGTATAAGACAATGGGGTGAGAGTTAGGCCCGACAACCCCAAGGTACACCCCAATTCTTGTTGGTGTGGGGAGTGGGGGTGGGGTTGGTAACCCCAACATTGAATTTCCAAACTTTTGTCACTATAATGACAACCCTAACTGATGTATTAATGAAGTTTTTGCACTGAATTTCCCTTCTTTTTGAGAAAGTGTAATGTTACTCGTATGTGGTTGTGGGAGTGCAGGGCCTGTTGTCTCTGATTTTTATGCGGGAGCGCTCCCATTTACCGTTAAGTATAGAGACACAGGGCATGCCTAGAGCCATTACAAGTACCCTTGTGCTGCAAAAGCTGCAATATCTCAGGAACCATAAGAATGTTGGAAAAAATTTCTTCACAGTTGTATTCATGGCATGGCCATCTTCATGCATGCTTAGTACAGTTGTGCTTAGCAAAAAAGCCATACCTTAAACTGTTTTCGAGATATAGTCACCAAAAGGTGCCCACGACTCCCACAATGTTATCCTATGGGAAAACTTGCAACTTCAGATTGCTGTAACTATGAAACCGATGTCCCTTTCTTCATGAAACCAGCAAAGAGCACATCTGTGTGACAAGGGCTTGTCACTTTGAAAATTTCAGCCCAAAAGTCCTAAATGTTTTCTTGCTATGAAGTGGCAAAGAGACTGTTTTTTGGGGCTGATTACCTGCTTTCACTTTCAGATCACATTTTTTTCCCCATAGGGTATAATGGGAAACTTTTACGTTTAATAACTTTTGAATGGATTAATAGGAACATCTGTGAGGAAAAGGCTTTCTACCCTGAACATTTCAGACCACAACATAAAGCTGTTTCTGAGATCCAGGTGGACAAAGAAATGTCAAAAAACACAGATTTTTCAGTTTATTCAATACTATATATCTCAGACACCACAAAACAGAGTCCCATGATATTTAGAAGATTAAGCGATCTACTACTAGATATTACGCATGCCATATTTCATGCAAATCTGTTGAATGGTTCCAAAGTTATTATCATTCACAAATTCAGGTTTAACATAGCAGTTACCTTGCACCCTAACTATCCAGTATAATATATATATATATATGTGTGCATATATATATATATTTTTTTTTCTTTGCAAAAAATCAATTAATGCATCAGTTAGGGTTGTTTTCACAGTAACAAAAGTGTTGAAATTCAACATTAGGGTTACTACCCCAACACCTCACCCCCATGCCACCATCCTTTATGCATCAACAGACGGGGTGTGCCATAGGATCATAAGCCCCAACTCTCACCCCATTCCATGTGAAAGCAAGCTGACATGCTACAGTATAGGAGAATTGGGTGAGAGTTAGGACTGACGACCCCATGGCACACATTGATGTCTGTTAGTGTGTAGAGGATGGTGGTGTGGGGATGGGGTGGTGGGGTAGTAACTCTAACATTGAATTTCTACACTATTGCCACTGTGGAAACAACCCTAACTGATGCATTAATAAAGTTTTTTGCAAAGAATTTCCTTTCTTTTTTAAAAAGTTTAATATAAGTGGTAAATGGTATGTGTTGTTGTGAACACGAGGCCCAAAGCTGCCCATTTGTGCATATTGATATGTGTCTGTGGGAGCACAGGCCCTCTGGGCCCGTACTCCCACTTTCACATAACCATGGAGCCATACAGCAGCCCTATAAGGCAAGGAACCCTTGTAACAGTAATTTGCCAATAACTCATTGTGGTCGTCGGCCCTAACTCTCACCCCATCACATGTGTAAACAAGCTGAGGTATAGGAGAATGGGGTGAGAGTTAGGACTGATAACCCCAACGCACACCCCGATGCCAGTTGGGGGAGCAGGCTGGGGGTGTGCAAGGGGGGCTTTCAAACCTAACACTGAATTTCCTTGCTTTTGTCACTGTGGAACAACCCTAACTGATGCATTAAATGGAGTTTTTTTGCCATGAATTTCCCTTCTTTTTGAGAATGAGGGCTATAAATAGTGAATGGAATGCGGTGGGGGGAGCACAGTCGCTTTGTGCCCCGCACTCCCACCACGTGATGTCTTGTGACATAGTAACAGTAACTGCAACACAAACATAAGCGCTAACAGTTATGCACATGGTGACGCAAACGTAAATGGTAACGCAAATGTTAATAGAAACACAAGCGCAAAGTGATGCCAAAGTGAACAGTGATGCAAACGGAGATGCAAGCGTATACGGAAATGCAACTGGTAACTCGCACAGTCATGGTACCGCTATTGTAAATGCAAATGTTAACTGCTACAGCAACAATAATGCCAAAGGGAACAGAAACACAAATGCAAATGCAAGCGCATACAGAAACACAAAGCGTAATGCGCATGGTCATGGTGCCGCAATTGCAAATGCAAATGGTAATAGTAACAGCAAAAGTAATGCCAAAAGAAACAAAAACAGAAAGGAAAATGCAGGTGTGTATAGAAATACAAACCATAATGTTCATGGTTACGGTACCGCAATTGTAAATGCAAATGGCAACGGTAACAGCAACAATAACACCAAAGAAAACAGAAATGCAAGCGCATATGGAAATGCAAACCGTAACATGCACGGTCATGGTGCTGCAATTGGAAATGCGAATCATAATGGTAACAGCTAAAATAACGCCAAAGGAAACAGAAACGGAAATGCAAACACAAGCACGTATGGAAACGCAAACCGTAACATGCGCAGTCGCAGTACCGCAATTGTAAATGCAAATGGTAACAGTAACAGCAACAATAATGTCAAATGAAACAGAAACGTAAATGCAAGCGTGTATGAAAATGTAAACTGTAAAGCACACGGGCACGGGAACGCAATTGGAAACGCAAATGGTAATGGTAACAACAACGATGAAGCAAAACAAAAGACAAACACAAATGCAAATGGAAGGGCGGCTGCAAACGCAAATGGTAATGTGCACAGTGGCATAAAGTGAAATGCAAACAGAAACAGTATTGTAAGCGCCAAATGTTAAAATGTAAACGAATGCAAACAAGCATAAATAATGCGCATCGGTGCCGTATATGGGAACGCTAACACAAACGGGTAACAGTAACTAGAGCACACATCCTGGTTTTCCCCAACAGCGGCAGAGAGAAACAGAGTGACTACAAAGAATGTATGCATAATAATGGGCCTGGGACCAGAAAATGAGCTCTTAGAATACTAAATTGCTTATATATCAGGAACCGTACGATGTAGAGAAAAAATAAACATTTCTTATGAGTCATGACTTTGCAGGCTAGGTTTGCACTGAATGCTTAGCATCCTAAGGGGCTCTGCATTTTTCCAACGAAAAGTCTGTATCTTGCACCGTTTCTGAAATACGGTCCCCGAAAGGTCGCCGCAATGTTAGTCTATGGGAAAAAGTGTCAACTTTGGAGTACTATAACTTTGCATCCCTGCAATATTTTTTCACCAAACCACCAAAAGGCACATCTGTGAGATGTTGGCTTTCTTCCTTCCAAATTTCAGCCCAAAAGACCAAACTGTTCTTTTGCAACAGGGTGGCAAACAATTCCTGTCATTTTGGCCATAGTGTTGCAAAGTAGTGTCGTGATTTGCGACACTTTCGCAAAACAAATCACGAAAGTGTTGCAGGTGCGACACTACTATGTGACACTACTTTTCCCAAAAATTTCAAAAACAGGGCTCGACTAGGTAAACACAAAAAGAATTGTGTCCCTAGATGATCCCAATTTTAAATGTCATCACTGAGGGAATGCAAGACTAGAATTCAGAATACCACAGAGGGTCTTGAATTATGTCAGGATAACTGCAGGTGCTACAGATAACACTAAAAGCTTATTCCAACACATCAATGGAAGGAGAAAATCTGTAGGAGGGGATTGGGCCTCTGAAAATGGGTATGGAGGGAGGGAAGAGCTTGTGAGACAGGCTGTGGCAATGGCTGTGATGATGCTGAATGAATACTTCTCTTCAGTGTTTTATTTATTTAGTTTTTGTTGACTGGTTAAGCGCACTAGACAAATCCTGCCTATTTTCATGACCCGTGAGAGGGGGATACAGATGAATGCCAACTCACTTTGAACCAGATTGAGCTGTTTGTGGTATTTTTAGTGAATGGGGGGAAATTTGGCCAGGGCACCGGGGAAAATTCCCCTACTCTTTTTGAGAAATGCCGTGGGTTCTTTAACATCCACCTAAACAGGCAGATGGGACCTTGGTTTAACATCTCATCCAAAAGACAGCACCTCAGGAGTGCAGCACCCCCTCATGCTGCACTACAGTGTCAGTATTGGGATTCAATCCAAGTGTCTGGTGTGGGGATAGAACCCACTGCTTTCTGATCTCCCAGCCTCAAAGCCAACTGTGCTACCTGCTGAGCCACTGACACTGTTCGCCAAGATGCCCCTGAGGAAGGAAATGTGCTCACTGGAGGGGGGTCCATGACATCAGGAGCAGAAATGATGGGGCCTGTAGGTATCACACTAGCCCTGGTAGTGGACTGCCTTGGGAAGATCAAGTTAGATAAGTCCTAGCAGGCATACTAGATACACCCTTGTAGAGCTAGCTACAGAAACAGTTCATGGAGCCATTTGCAGTAATATTTCAGGGTTTTTTTTTTTTTACATAGATACATAGATACATAGACAGTGTCGGCAGATAAGGGCCTATGGCCCACCCAGTCTGCCCATTTGAGCCTATAAGTTTACTTTATGTTTTCCTAAAAGTCTGTTGCCCCTTAACCCTGACCTCCAGAATACCTTTATGTCTATCCCATACATTCTTAAATCCCGTGATTGTTTCAGCCCCCACCACTTCCTCTGGCAGGGTGTTCCACTTGTCCACCACCCGTTCTGTGAAGAAATTCTTCCTCACGTTTCCTCTGAATCATCCTCCCTCCAACTTCATCCCATGTCCTCTAGTCCTGGAACATCTTTATCACTTAAAAATAGAGTATTCCTGCACCCTGTTCCTCCCTGTAAGATACTTGTATGTCTGTATCATATCCCCTCTCTCCCTCCTCTCCTCCAGGGAGTACATATTCAGTTCCTTCAACCTGTCCTCATAGGACTTGTGATGCAATCCATGTACCATCTTTGTTGCCCTCCTCTGAACTTTCTCTACCCTATCTATGTCCTTATGTAAGTAAGGTCTCCAGAACTGTACACTGTACTCCAGGTGGGGCCTCACTAGTGTCTTGTATAGTGGAATTATGACCTCCCTTTTCCTGCTGGTGATGCCCCTGCCTATGCATCCCAGCATCCTATTTGCTTTACCTGCCGCCTTGTCACACTGTTTCCCTACCTTGAGGTCATCAGAGATGATAACCCCAAGATCCCTTTCCTGCTTGGTGCATGCTATATCCTCACCCCCCAACTGATAAATTGTGCCTGGGTTTTTGTGCACCATATGCATTATCTTGCACTTCTTTGCATTGAATTTCAACTGCCAAACCCCTGACCATTCTTCAAGTTTCTGCAGGTCCCTTCTCATTCTGTCTACACCCTCTGGTGTGCCTACTTTCTATTTTTCCTCTTCCTATGCCCCAATCTCTGACTCTTTGGGGGCACCTGAGAGTCAACTCTCTGCCAGTCACCCTACCCATGAGCCACCCTGCACTCCCATGGAGCCACAGCTATACCCCAAGGGTGGTTAACAAGGTGGGGCCCCATACACCCCATATTCTTACTTTTTCTCATCAGGCAAGGTTGTTGGGGTGGGTGATGGCATATCGAGGGCACGTTCCTGGTGCTCCATCTTCCCAGAGGTGGAGGGTTGTTATCCTCCTGGTTATCTCCCTACATGTGGTATGCACCCCTGACATCCAGGTGCAATGTGCCAATGTCCACCACACATCATGGCCAGCCTTCTCTGCAATCAGGGCTTGCCGTACCTCGAGCCTCCACTTGGGGTCACAGCTGTGGCTTGGCCCTCCCTCCCCCCTGAGAAAGTGAGCTGTCATGGGATGCTCAAGCCTTCTCCCCTGGCTGGCTCTCCAGTGACTTGAGTATGTCCCGAACCCAGGTCGCCGATGTCGCAAGTGAAAATCCAACCGCTGCCCTGTTGGGCCAGTGCCTAGGGGTTTCCTTAGTGTGCATGGTGCTGGAGGACTGGAAAGGGGCCAGCATGGTTCCCATTTTCAAAAAAAATGGGTGAGGTCAATCTCTGGCCACTACAGGCTAGTTAGCCTGACATCAGTGCTGGTCAGTGACAAAAAAATGAAGCACTTGGTTGAATTCAAGGTTCTGACCCTCTCTCAGCATGGTTTTTATGAGGGGCAGACTGTGCCAAAACAACTTGATCACCTTCTTTGAGGAGGTAACCAGGAAGGTGAACCAGGGCAGGGACATCGACATAGTCTATCTGGGCTTCCATAAAGTATTTGACACCGTGACAGACAACAAGTTTCTGGGCAAAGTAACCCAGTGTGATTGATATGCAAGACATGCAGCATACACAAAGTGCATTGGTAATTTGCCTGCTGGCAGTAAGCAGAGGGCAGTGGTATATGGGTACTATGAGCGGAGAAGGGCACTAAGTGGCATCCACGGGGATATTTGCTAGGGCCACTACTGTGCAACATTTTCATCAATGATCTGAAAGCTGGGGTTTCCAGCAGGCTGTTAAGCTTGCTGATGACAATAAGCTTGCCAGGCTGGTGGATTCCACTGAGAACAGGGACAAACTCTAAGAGGATCTAAACAAGCTGGGTGATTGGTCAGCCTCCTGGAGTCTCAGTTTCAGTGTAGCCAAATGCAGGTATCACACTTAGGGAGGAAAAACATAGGTAGGACCTACATACTGTGTGGGGCTCCTCTTGCTGTAGTGGAGCAAGGAAATAAACTGGGGGTCATAATATACAAGGGGGTTGAAGACTGATAAGCAGTATGCAGTTATTGTCAAGAGGGCAAACAGAATGCTAGGGGTATCAAAATGGGGTTGACCAGCAGGGCAAAGAAAATAATCCTGCCTCTTTACAAAACCCTGGTCAGAATCTACCTGGAGTACTGTGAACAGTTCTTTGTGCAATTCTGGGTATCTCAGTTCAAAAAAGGTATTGATATAGCTGAGATGGTGCAGAGCAAGGCCACCAAAATTATCAGGATTATGGAAGACAAAAGCTATGATGAGAGGCTGGAGGCCCTTAACAGGTTCACATTGGAGAAACTGAGTTTTTTGCGTATGCAAAATGTTTGATCTGGTTTCCTCTAGCAGGATTTTGGGACATCTCTGAAGCTCGGAGGTGTAAATTCAGGGTTAGCATTAGGAAGTACTTCTTCCAGAGGGTTTTGAACCTATGGAAGAACTTACCAGATGATATAGTGAACATGAAGACAGTACAAGCCTTTAAGGTAAGCCTGGACAAATTTCTGTTTACCAAGGAAATTGCTGGACACCCTACATAGTAGAGTTAGTAGAGAAAAGGGAATCCCATTAAATTAGTAGATGTTTGGACAGCGTATTTATTCATACTTGCTTATTAAGCAGGGGGTTGGAGATGATCACTTATCCATTAAATAAGAGGTAAATGGAGACAGAGCCTCTTCTAGCTGATTGCAATATTTTATTTGATTGAGAACTTAAATGTATTTGTATAATAAATGTAGCATTTATTTTCATATTTATTTTATGTTTATAGCAAATTTACCTGATGACGTGGCTATGTCATGAAACGTTGGTGTATGTAATGGCTGCTAGAATAAATAAATCCTGACAAGCTCAGTAGAAACTATCTGAATTTGTTTTTTGTAACTGAACTTTCGCATATGGATGGTCTCCTCCATAATGGCCTAGAATAACAGGATCTGGCACCGAGGACTTTCCTGTTCTCTTAACTTAGAGTATGGCTGAAGATCCCTAGAAGGAGGAGATGACAGGCCAATTGTGACCAGCTACCCCAAGGCCCCTCTATTGGCAGCCAACTAGCAAGGCCCAAAACCAGCACACAGCAGCTTGCCCACCCTCCCCCCACAATTAAGATCAGCACAGAATGGCCCTGGACAGTGAAGTGAGTGGTGACAACCATAAAGGTAAGGGTCATGGGGCACTCTGACAGACCCTGTCTCCCTCTCAGTCCTTCAATGGATGGGAGGGACTTTGGCAATGTAGACCATGTTCATCTTTTAAAATGCCACCAGACTACATCTGAGCTAGAGCAACATATTGGAAAATAGCCCATGTGGTGTGGAGGACATAGGACTTTATTGAATCCTGGGAAGCCAGTGATGGTTGTAGGAGCCAGGGAAGAGCTAATGGGGGCCGTTCTTTTTTTTAACTTTATCTTTTTATTGCATTTGAATATAAAAAGTATACAAACACATACAGTAAAGAGTATCCTCCATATAAAAATACATATTAAAATCACTTAATATGCAAATTATATGTGTAGGTATATAAAAAAGAGCCTTATAAATATATGATACTGATATGAGTTAACCTTTACTGTGTTATAAGTACTGAACAAAAGGGTTACAATTATTAAGGTGATTGTGAATTCAAAAAGAAGGTAAACAATTACAAGATATATACTGGGATAGTATGGCAAAACACTAATAAGTTACATAAAGTGATATCATTGGGAATACATACATTGTATACTGATGGAGGAGGAAGACAGAAGAAGGGTGAACAAGAAGAGTAAGAAAAGGTAGGACAAAAAGAGAGAGAGCGAGAGAGAGAGAGAGAGAGAATAATAAAGAAGGAGAAAGAAAGATATCTGAGCTTGGTATTATCAAAAAGGAGAGAGGTTTGATACATCTAAGGATTAGGTCTGGAAGATCCAGAAGATTCAATGTATTTGAGATAATCCTGCCAACACTTGTCATATATAATGAGTCGGTCATGAATAACATGGGATAAACGATCTAATGAGGCATACTAAGAGAGGCTTTGAAGAACATCAGAAAGGGTGGGGATAGATGAGGATTTCCATTTCATAAAAAGCAGACATTTAACCAAAAGAAAACATATGCTGAGCCATCTAAAATGTGCATGTGAAAGGGAGAGTTTATCAGGAATAGGGATGTCAAGAAGGAATAATTTGGGGTCAAAGGGTAGTTTTTGTCCTATTACTCTGGAAGCAAATCGACAAACTTTATGCCATAGTTTATTAACAGGGGCACATGTCCATAAGATGTGCAGTAAATCCCTGTTGACTTGGTTGCAACACCAGCAATTATTATTATTTAGGAGGCCCATTCATTGAAGAACAGAGAGAGTTCTCTACCAAAAATGTAGAATGTTAATTTGTATTAAGGAGCTACGAGTATCTCTAAATATGTTATAAGCTGAATGCCAGCACTTACTCCATTGTACAGGTGATATATTGTAGTTAAGGAGAGCACTCCATTTATTCTTAGCTGGTATGGACTGATCAGGGAGATTATCAATAATGTCTTTATAAATATGGCTATTCAATTTAGCAGATACATTGACCTAGTGTGAAATGTATGGTTCTAGAAGAGTGTACTTATATATATAGCTAGAAACTAGGTTATAAGCTGACAGAATTTGTAAAAACTTCCAAAAATCCTGATTAGGGAGTTTCCAAGTGGCCTGTAAATCTGAGAACATTTTAAGAGTGAATGAATTCTGGTCCAAGATATCTCCTAGGAGAAAAATTCCTTTATTCTTCCATGTACAACAGAAGATTGGGTGGTTTTCTAGGGTGAGCAATGGGTTGCCCCATAGGGGAGCATAAAACCAAGGCCTGGGATTAGATTAAAAAAATGTGTGGAGAAGTTTCCAGTAGAAAGCAGAGGACAGCATAGTTGGGTGTGATATTAGTTTTGAGGAAAGGGGATTGAAAATAAAGGAGGCAGGAACTCCTCCAGGGCAAAGTGCAGATTCCATTGCAATTCAAAGTGGAGAATGAACGGAGGGTTTTTGAAACCATTTAATGGTTTGGGCCGCTCGAAAGGCCCAGAGATACCCTTTGAACCAGGGAAGTCCAAATCCCCCTGTTTTCCAATGAGTTCGAAGTTTATTGCAATTAAATCTTGGTGGTTTTCCATCCCAGATGAAGTTACCCATTAACTTATCAACTTTGGCAAGAAAAGGGGATGGTAAAATTAAAGGTATGTTGGTGAAAAGATAAAGAATTTTGGGAGATATGGACATCTTAATGGCTGCGATTTTCCCCATAAAAGAGAGATTAAGGAGCTTCCATCTGTCCAGGATTGTTTTAATATTATCTAATAATGGGTTGAGATTGATGTCCCATATTTTCTTTAAGTTACTAATTATTTTGACACCAAGATACATTATATATTGTGGAAACCAGCGGAAACCAAGAGGAAGGTTCATAAAAGCTTTACAGTGGTCATTGAGGGGTAGGATTTCTGATTTACTATAATTTAGAGCGAGGCCTGAAATATTTGTAAATTTATTAAGTAAATCTACTAGCAAGGGTCCAGCCTCATGTAGATTTTCAAGTAAGATTAAGAGGTCATCCACATAGGAGAGAGAAACGTATCTTGAATTTCCCATGGGAATGCCATTAATGCCAGCTGATTGGCGCAAGCAAGCAGATAGGGGCTCCATGGCTAAAATAAATAGAGAGGGTGATAGGGGACAGCCTTGCTTAGTTCCTCTTGCCAACCAAAAGTAGGAGGAGAGGGTGGAGCTAGTAAGTACCTGAACAATAGGGGAATTATACTGTAGTTTAATCCAGGAGCAGAAGGTATGAGGGAGACCAAAATGATATAAAACTTGATAGAGGTATTCCCAATTTAAGGAGTCAAAAGCCTTCTCAAAATCAACAGCTATGGCTGCCGCAGGTGATTTAAGAGATTTGGCTTTATGAATTAGATTGAAGAGGGAGCGTAAGTTATCAGAGCTTGATCTGTGTTTAATAAACCCAGCTTGAGAGTTATGAGTTAGTTTGAGTATCAAGGATTCAAGTCGAGAGGTAAGTAGTTTAGTGAATATCTTCCCATCTGTGTTTAATAAAGAGGTTGGTCTATAACTTACTGGGTGTGTGGGATCTTTATGCTTCTTAGGGTTTAGGGTTATAACTGCTTCAGTACAGGATGAGGGGAGTTTGCCAGTGATGGAAGTTTCTTGATAAACATTTAGAAGAAGGGGGCAAAATATGTCAGAGAGCAGTTTATATAAGTCAACCGGGAAACCATCACCTCCGGGGGATTTGCCGTGTTTTAGAGATGACAAAGCCTTCTGAATTACTTGAAGTGAGAAAGGTTCATATAAAGGGTTCACTTCATGGGGGGAGAGATGAGGAAGATGTAAAGCTGTTAGGAATTGTTGAATTTGAGTGATATGAGGCTGGTTTGTATTAGAGTATAATTTCTGATAAAAAGGTTTTCATAATATTGTTTATAGAGGGGTTATCAGAGTGAATTATACCTTGCTCGTCCTTAAGGCTTAAAATATGTTGTTCCATTTGTTGCGCTTTGAGTTGGTAAGACAGAAGTTTGCCATTTTTGTCACCATGTTCCCAAAATTTATGCTTAAGTTTCAACAGGGCCAATTCGGTTTTACGAGAGATTAGGTTGTTTATTTTGATTCTAAGTAAAAGAATTTTAAGATGAAGTTGAGAATCAGGACAGTGCTTATTAGAGGAGAAATATAGGTTCTCTTTAACCTTCAGGGATTTTTCCAAGTCAGCCAGTTGTTGTTCTTGTATTTTTTTCCTGTGTGCAGCATAGCTGATAATTTTCCCATGGATCGTGGCTTTAAGGGCTTCCCATACAGTGGACATAGAGGATTCAGTAGGATTATTGTGGGAGAGGAAGTCCTGAATTTGAGACTTAATCTTGGGTAAAAACTCGGGGTCTTTGAGAAGGAGGGGGTCCAACCACCAGAAAGTAGATTTGGGTGTTGATGGACCCCATAAAAGGTGCAATTTAACAGGAGAATGATCTGAAATTATAATGAGGGAGATAGAAGAATCAGAAGTTTTCTCCATTATGGCAGGGGAAGCTAACCAATAGTCAATTCTACTGTATGTTTTATGTAGGGAGGAGTAAAATGTAAAATCCCGGTCTCAGGGGTGAAAGAGATGCCAGACATCTGCTAATCTGATATGTTTCATTAGTAATGAAAGGGCTTTAATACTTCTGGGGTGAGTGTCTATAGTGGAGGTACTCCTATCATTGCCAGCTTCTAAAGCTAAATTAAGATCTCCTCCAAGGATAATTGGTGTGTTATCTGAGTTAAAGGATAAAATCTGTTCAGCTAAATTATGGAAAAACTCAGGAGAGTCAGAGTTGGGTGCATAAACGTTGACAAGTAGGATAGGATCATAATAGGTATTCAGTTTGACCATGACCCATCTGCCTTCATTATTAGAGAGGGAGTTTATAAGGGACCATTTAAGGTTTTTATGTACAAGAATAGCAACTCCTCTTTTTTTTGAAGTATAGGAGGAATTATAGATTTGACTGACCCAGAATTTTTTAAGCTCATGAACATCTTCTGCTAATAATTTTGTTTATTGAAGGAAAGCAATTTGTGTTTTATATTTTTGGAGATGTGAAAGAATTTGCTTTTGCTTACTAGGAGAGTTAAGTCCCTTCACATTCCATGTATGTAAAAGTATCTCATTCATGATATCAGTGTGAAGGAGAGGTGATAATCACTGGAATGGTAGGGGACAAATAAATGAAACAGAAGATCTTTATAGTGTAAACAAGGGCCCAGATATTAAAAAAGGGTTGTGCATGGTGCAACAGTGTTGCGCCATATGCAACCCACTGATGCCCTCTGGTGCGATATTCAAAAGGGAAAAGTGCGCAGCACAAATCCGGCGCGCCAGAGTGCATCAGTAATGTCTGAACACAGGTAGGGGATCGTGCCATGCATAACCTGCACAGCCCAATATTCAGCCTGGGATGTGCAGAGCCATGCATGCACAACCCTACCTGCGTCACACAAAGTTAAGCCAAAAAAAGGAACAACTGATGGCCACCCACAGGTGAGCTGCCGCATTGCAGGGCACAACAGCACGGCAGCTGCCATCTGTGGGTGTCACCAGTCCAGCTGCACCTGGCGAGCGCCCCATGCCATCGCAGAGGCATATGTTTAAAATAAATTCTTCCTATATCCCTCGTGGTCCAGTGGACCGCTCTCGTCTCATCGCGGGCATATGTTTAAAAATAAAATCCCCGTCCTATATCCCTGGTGGTTCAGTGGACTGCACTGTGCCCGATCGTGGGCATCTGTCACAATAGATGTCCCCGTCCAATATCCATGGTGGTCCAGTAGACCGCTATGTGCCTGATCGTGAGCATCTGTTATAATAAAAAAAAAACCTTCTCCAATATCCCTGGTGGTGCAGTGGACCGAATGCTGCCCGATCGCGGGCATCTGTTTAACAGAAAATGTCCTATTACCCTGGAGGTCTAGGGTACCCCCCTCCCCACTAGCCCACTGGGCCCCACTAGCCCACTCCCCTGGTCAGCCAGTGGCAGCAGCACCCACTCGCCTGCCGCCCCTGCCACCTGCCGACTGACACCTCAGTAGGGCTGCCTGACCATTGGTTTATGGCATGAGTTGGTCGGTATGTGCTACTATACTACATTTCAGATATGTGAATGAATCATTTACATATCTGGAATGTGTAGTACGATAGGGCTGCATGCCCATTGGTTCACGAGGTGTCAGTCGGCGGGCTGCAGAGCGCGCAGGCGGATGGGTGCTGCCGCCTCGGCGCTGAACCGGGGAGGTGGGGCTCAGTGGTGGTGGGGAGTGAGGGTACCCTAGACCACCAGGGTAATAGGATGTTTTCTGTTAAACAGATGCCCACAATCGGGCAGCATTCGTCCACTGGACCACCAATGGATATTGGCTGTTTTTTTTTTTATTTAAACAGATGCCCGCGATCAGGCAGCATTCGTCCACTGGACCACCAGGGATATTGGCGGGGGTTTATTTAAACAGATGCCCGCGATCGGGCAGCATTCAGTCCACTGGACAACCAGGGATATTGGATGTGGGGGTTTATTATAACAGATGCCCATGATCGGGCACATAGCGGTCCACTGGACCACCAGGGATATAGGAAGGGGACTTTATCTTTAAACATATGCCCGCGATCGGGCAGAGAGTGGTCCACTGGACCACCAGGGATATAGGAAGGGGACTTTATTTTTAAACAAAAGCCCGTGATCGGGCTGCAGGGGGCGTTGGTCCCCGACAGCTGCTGCCTGGCAAGGCACCAGGCACAAGTTGTTGGGGATCGGTGCACCTGCATGAAAATGGGATGCAAATGGGGCCACAATGACATGCAAATGGACCCTTGTGCACCTTGCATTAATTATGGCCCCATTTGCATATCAACTTTTGAATATCGCGGGTGCTGTGAATGGCACAATGGCACTTGTGCTAGTGCATCTCCATGCTCCACTCTGGCCTCTTGCGCTGGCACAGTGCCACTGTGCCATGCACAGTGGGGGTGGCCAGGGTGCGATATTCAAAGCTGCTGAGCCATGGCACAGCTCCTTTGAATATCGCCCAGGCCACACCCCTGTGCAGCCAAGTTGAGCTGTGTCCAAGCTTGCGCCACAGCCTGGCACAGTTTGAATATCTGGGCCCAGGTATAAATGTATATGCAGAAGGTGGCAGGTGTACTCAAACCAAAAAAAGCAAAATGTGTAAAATATAGGAGGCACAGATATCATTCTGAAATAGAATAAGAGGAGAGGAGAAGAGAGGTCATTAATAGGAAGGGCATTAACAATACACTAATAAGTAGGTTATAACTATTTAGACAGGTAAGAAACATTAAATTCTAATAACTTAGTTAACCAACTAACAGTAACAACAAGTTTTTAGGGAGTGAGGGGAGATAGGAGTCAGCTAAAAAAAAGCTAAGTGACTCTCTCATCACATGCCAGGGTGTAAAAAAAGCTAGGAACAACCTGGAAGGACCAACTATAAGAAAGTTGGTCAGATTCTAAGGTTTGAACCAATGAATATAACAGCAATGGTACAATAATTCAGAGGAGCTTGACTAGAAGCTGATCTGTTTCATATGTAGCAAGGAAATCAAGAAAGAAAGAAACCTCAGCGTAATACAAAAGTTTACATGACAAAGATAAAAAAAAAATCACCAGATCACACTGTTAAACTGGTAATTCTAAAATTGATGAGTGTCAACTTATTAAAGCAAATGGCCCAAATTGACTTGACTATATACAAACAAAATCAATTTGCCTGGGAAAGAAGGTGTCAAGGGAACCAAATACACAGTTAGGTGTAGTTATATTTGCAAGAAACGTCAAGAGCAACTACATTTAGTAGGACTGTGAACAAATTTCTTGCACAGGGTTTAATCATG
Source organism: Neoceratodus forsteri (assembly GCA_016271365.2). Taxonomy (NCBI): domain Eukaryota; kingdom Metazoa; phylum Chordata; order Ceratodontiformes; family Ceratodontidae; genus Neoceratodus; species Neoceratodus forsteri. The sequence continues at coordinate 489,135,611 of CM057453.1, read as the reverse complement.
TAAAAAAAAAAAAAACTGCTTCAAGGTAAAAACTATTGAGTAAATAGTAATGGGTGAAATAATATAATTCCCCACAGTATAAGCCAGATATAGGCAGGTGAAATATAAGGGATAGCTGGCTTCAGTAATAATAAGGGACAATGGGAAGTCTGTAAAAAAGAGAAGATTAATTCTTTCTACTCGAAAATTGCCTATATAGATAATAAGTGGAGTGAATAGATCTAGGAAATAAACCCAGTGAGCTCCAAATCAAAGATGGGAATGTGATGATGAATTCCCTTTGTATAGTAGGCTTCTAGTATATAGGGCACTTACAAGAGTAGTGAACAGATGTCCATTGCACCAGTACACCAAAAATAGCCTGCAGGTATATATAAATATGTATAAAAGTTAGCTTCTTTGGTGATAATAATAGAAAGTGGGGTAAAAAAGGTGTGGGGTGTACATGATTGGAGTATTGCCGAATTAGGTTCTATTAAAGAGTAGTACAGATGAGAAATAAGTGAGTTAGGTAAGGGGCATAAAAAGGTTTCATTGCCTCCTAATGCTGTGGATAAAGGTGGATGTGGGTTGTAAAAACTAAAAGGAATAGTCAACAGTAGTCATGCCAAATTTAGTCACAATTCGACAAATAGTGACAGTTACTTGAAAATATAGTCATAAAAAAAAAGTTCCATTGACATTGTAAATCAACAGGCATGGAAATAACACTTATAGCGTTAATTAAGACCAATCGCGATGTGCAGCCTTCTGGATTCACAACCTGCTGGGAGTGATATTATAAGGTTGTGAAGGTTGTACAGCACGTGTCAAAGTCTTAGAAAGAGAATATTGATTTTTCAATATACAATCCTGGAGTTAAATGTGCCAGGGGGAACAAATGCCATTGAATTAAACAGATGATGTCAGGTCACCCTCGTTTTATGAGCATTATTTTCAACTTTGGAATTTTTGCTCTTTGCTTTAGCCTTTTGTTTTTATAGGCGGGTCTAATGATTTATGGAGAGACCTTGCCACCACTTCTGACCAGGAGAAATTAGTTGAAATGTTGCCCTGAGCTACATTGGACAGGTTAGTAGATTGATCGGCTGAATGATGTAACAGTAAATCTTCTTGCGATGAGTGTATTTCCTCAGCTAAAAGGGCAAACTTGTTGCTCAAAGGAATGGAGGGGTTCACTTGTATGTGGGAAGTCATATTGCGAATGAGACTGTCTAGGTCCACAGAAGAACAACAAGGTGGATCAGACAATCGAGGGCCAGATAGGAGTTTCTCCTGCAGTCTAGTTGATTGCCTTGGTGGGGGAACATCAACAGCGGTAGTATTCAGGACCGTTGGCTCCAAGGAACACCTACCCATGTCCTGTGCAGCAGCCTCCCCGGTCAAGGTGGAACCTGAAATACCAGCATCCCCACGCGGCACAGCAGATTTGGCCACGATAAGGCTGTCCAGAGTGACATCCAAAAAAACAGCCAAGGCTTCAGGCATGCTGAAATCTCTGAAGGAAGATCCCAGAAAGAGACACATCATGGAAGGATAGCGTAAGGCAAATTTAAGTCATCTTTGGTGTAGTATAGATTTTGATGGGTTATACACTTTCTGTTTGGTGGATAGATCTTTGGAGAAGTCTCTATAAATAGATATTGTGTGCTCCTGACACATCAGAACATCGATTTCTTTAGCTCTACGTAAGATTAGTTCTGTGTGCATATAATTCAAGAATTTGGCTATGATAGGTCTAGGCTGCTGGTCATGGTTTGGTCTGCGACCTAACATGCGATGGGATCATTCAATGATCAATTGCTGTTCTGGGGGCAGTTTTAACTTTGCAGGGAGAACATGCATTAGAAGTGCTGTTGTATCCCCCAACTCAGATCCTTCAGGGAAGCCAAAAGAACATAAATTATTCCTATGGTTACGGTTCTCAATGTCATCTATTTTGGATTGTAGAGATTTTATAGTGCGATCTTGATTCTATATTGTGGACTGAAGGTCATGAATGGAGGCCAAGTTTTGGGTTGCTGTAGTTTCATTAATAGTAATTCTCTTGTCAAAAGAATTCAGCATTTCAGCATTCTGTTGTGTTGAGGTCTTCAGATCATTGACATCTGCTACCAGTTTCAAAAACATAGCCTCCACTCTGGCTAGTGAATTAGAATGTGAATGGGAATCAGCCATGATGACCAAAGTAGAGGCCTAGTATAATGCACAGGTAATATAGCTGATTGAGGTTAGGTAGGCTCAAAATGACTTACAGATTGTTTGTAGCAAGATACATGGAGACAGATCCTTGGAGTTGACACAAAGAAAAGATCTGGTGTGGAGAGGATGAGGTTAGATTCTAGATTCCTTGCAGAGAATCAGAGCTATGCTGCCATCTTCAGCCTAGTCAGGCCACACCCCTATTAAATCATCATGGGGGCCGTTCTTGAGGGAAGAAAAAGCACAGTAAATAATACAAAAAAATCCATTCTTCTTAGTTCAGGTGCTGTCAGCGAGCTCCAAATAAACTTCTGATTGTAACCCTCTCGGTACTATGACAATTCAACAAAACAATTTGCTGCCTTTGGGTCAGTAAGCAAATAAGATTTGCCTAAAAGCTTAGTTGGAAAAATGAGATTAGGTAATATACTGCGCTGGGCAAATCAAGACTTGCAATTTATCATGCTGTTGCATTTTAACTGAATATTGAGAGAGACATCAAAGAAAATAGAAATGTTTCTCCTCTGTAACTGTAAACTCCATGGGCTTGATTTTCAAAGCCCCCAGAGTGACTTAAGGAGCTTGCATCAATCAGAATTGATGACAGTGGCTCCTTGCATCACAGTTTGTGCCAATCCTGATTTTCTATCAGGGGCCTGCAACCATCCTGGGACCTCTTGCCTCGAAGTGTCCCTGTGCCACCCTTGCACCCACCATGGTGGTGCACCTGGTAACAAGGGTGTGTGCACCATGGCACAGTGGCAGATTCCCCTTATTTTGAAGTTTGCATGCCTCCACATGGACGCAACACGGGCACCACTTACTGTAGACCAGCCAGGAGGTGGTCTAAGTGGCTTGTGCCAGGGGGAGGGGTCTGACACTGGGCTATGGAATGCATAAGGGGCACAGGAGATGGCAGTGTCAGGGGGACAGCTGGGCATCGTCGGACTTTTGCAGCACCCATCAGGGTGCATTTGCATTGTATTGCATTAGTCTATATATTCATTCATTCATTCAGCTTTTGTTGACTGGGTAAGTGCACTAGACAAATCCTGCCTATTTTCAGGCACGACCCGGGGGAGGGGGAATACAGATGAATGCCAACTGACCTTGAACCAGATTAAGCTGTTGGTGGTATTTTTACTGAATGAGGGAAATTTAGCCAGGACACCGGGGAAATTACCCCTACTCTTTTGATAAGTGCCATGGGATCTTTAACATCCACCTGAACTACCACCAATCCAGGCAGATGGGACCTCGGTTTAATGTCTCATCCAAAGACGGCACCTCAGAGGTGCAGCACCCCTCTCATGCTGCACTACAGTGTCAGTACTGGGATATTAACCCAAGTGCCAGATGTGGGAACTGAACCCACAGCCCTCTGATCTCCTGGCTTCAGAGGCGAGTGTGCTACCTACTGAGCCACTGACACTGCATATACTATACATATCATCCCGGGTGGTCTAGCAGACCCCCCATCCCCCAATGTCCCCAGAAATATTAATACATCTTACCTGGTGGTCTAGTAGACCCCCTTCCCTGATCTCCTCCATTACATAATATAACTCCATCTCTGATGGTGTAGTGTGTGATCACCCTCATATATTATGATATAACTGTCCCTGGTGGTCTAGTGGACCCCCCACTCCTCACTTTGTCAGGTAGTGTCCCACCACCCTACTCCCCCATCCTGAACTGGAACCGGTGACCAGTACAGCCCTCCTCTCGCCACCACAGCTGGCTGCCAACTAAGCTTGCATTGAGCACGTACTGTATACAGTATGCACTCATTAAATGACAGCAACTGTAATTCAGTGAATGTGTACTGTATACAGTATATGCTCATTGTGAACTCAGTCAGTGGCCAGACATGGTGTTGAGAGGAGGGCTATGCTGATCACCAGCTCCGATTTGGGATGGGGTGGAGGAGCGGGTGGCGGGACACAACCTGGAGGGTGGGGGGCGGGGTCCACTGGACCACCAGGGACAGTTATATCATAACAGACAGGGGGGATGGTGGAGAGGGAGGAGGAGGATATGCTATACCACCAGGGATGGAGTTATATTACATATTGGGGAGATTGGGGAAGGGGAGTCCACTAGACCACCAGAGAAGATACATTAATATTTCTGCGGGACATAGGGGGGTGGGTGGTCTGCTAGACCACCAGGGGTGATATGTATACTATATATGGACTAATACAATACAATGTGAACGCACCCTACTGGGTGCCTCATCAGTCCACCAATGCCCAGCTATCCCCCCCAAGACCTCCATTGCAAACTCCCATGCCCTGTATACTCCCGGCCTCCTCCTGGCAAGCAGTTTCTTCAACCCCCCACCATCCCAGCCCCTTATGTGTTGCACCAGGTGGGGGGAGATCCCTGTGGCAATTTCTGCAGGTGTGCTTACTGTTTGGTGCAGATGGCAGCTTCTGGCAAACCTGGGGACTTTGGCAGTGGGACCCAGCATTTTATAAAATCGAGCGCAGGGTCTCTGGCATACCCAAACTTTGCCACAGCCCTAGATCACCACAACTTGCAACAATCTATGGGCTCTTTGAAAATTGAGTCCTGTGTGTCTCAAACTGCTGCCAGCACCTGTAATCGCTCCTCTGACATACTCTGCATAGCCAAAACTATCTGCACAGGTTGAGCCCCTTTCTGTTGACCTTGACAAGATGGCAGAAGGAAAGTCTATTTCAAGTGTGCCTCATTCAATGACGAACCTATTGTCCCTCAGAAAATCTTGCAAGGTCACCTTCAAATTCCCAGATGGCACAGTAATATGTCTTACCCATCATTGTCTCCTTTACGCTGGCTTAAATTGGCTGTCACCTAAGGATATTCGAGCCTACTCCCTGGGCTGCCTTATTGACTCCCTGTCTAGACCTCCCTGCCCTGTCTATCTTGCCAACCTCCTGACTCCTGCCTCACACACCCGTACCCTCAGGTCTTCCTCTGTCCCCATGCTCTCCACTAGACCTTACATGACAAAAATGGGTGAACAGGCATTTGCCCATTTTGCTCCCAAATTCTGGAACTCACTCCCCCTTATGGTGAAAACTTCATCCTCCCGTCGAGAATTCAAAAACTCACTGTTCACCTACCTCCTAGCCTCTGGTCAATGCAAATGCTCTTAATTTGCTTTGTCCTACTGCAGGCTGTTGGGACTGACCCTGAGTACTACACTAATGTTCTCCCATGCAATACGTTTGTCTAGGTGGCTATGAACCTTGATGTCTTTACTGTCCTCAGCTGTCTTATGGTTACCCTAATTGCTTTATTTTACATCCTTATTATGATCTATGCCTAAAATGTACCCTTATCTAACTATTACTGTGCTACCCAATGTATATCTTGTTTTGCTCCTGTACACCTATATTATGTCTGTGCATTTCTTTATATTGTAACCAGTGTCCTGTGCTCTCCCGGGTCGTGCCTGAAAATAGGCAGGTCTGTTGCCTAGCGCACTTACCCAGTTACCAAAAGCTAATAAATAAATAAATAAATAAATATGGAGCCCCAGAACGTAGGCTCTCACAGCCCACAGTTGATTTTCTCATGCCTTATTCTCTGTAATTGAAATCCTGGATCTGGGAACTGCAAAGTGATTGCCACTGCACTGTTTCTTGAAGTCATTAAACTCTGTTGACTAGCATGCCACTGCTGAGTCTAAGGGAACAACAGGAGTGTCCATTTTGCTGAGCTTGTCAGTTATATGTCACCTTATCCTCAGTCTTCTAGAGAACTGTAACAAGCTTAATCACAGAATCTCAAGAAGTGAGTTGAGGTCATGCAAAAGTATGGGTTTCTTCATAAGAAAATCTTTAACAAATTTATTCTCAAGTGGAGTCCTCTCTTTATCTTTCCTCCTTGAGATCTCTGTCCAGTGATTGCTGTCTACTTATTATAGAAAAAAGAAATTGATTTTAACAGGAAAAAGAGGTATTACATAGTATAGCCGAAACCTGGAGTAAGGAAACATGTTTATGCTCTCACTGCTAGTTGGTTACATCCCGTTATATACTTATAAACGGCTTTGTTAAAAGACATAAACATTTCAAACACTTAATGGCGTATCTACTTTATGTATGTCTATTGTAAACTACCCTATCACCAGGTGGGGATTTTAATTGTGTAGTAAACCCTCAGATAGATCACACAGCAGGTAAAACATCCACAAATAAACTCATGAGTAGGGTCCTTCGGACAGGAATGGAAGAGATTGCTTTAATAGTTATTTGGAGAGAGCGCGATCCAAACAAGAGGAACTTTACATTCTACTGAAATATGCATAAATCATGCTCCAGGATTGACCTCTTTGTTGGTAACAGAGTAGAGCTCCACAAATATACAAAGAGACCTAGCCACTGTGTTATAAATACAGATCATACTGCAGTTTCAGTTGAGCTTAAACTGGGGGATTTGACTAAGGCAACATTTTGAAGGATGCTCTCTCTGTTGGTCAGAGAAGATTTTACATATTTAATAGATACCACAATTATGGAGTACCTGAGAGATCATAGGGGGGAATAGAAATCAAAGAGAAATGGCTGTGGGATGCCCTTAAGGCAAAGCTAAGAGCACCATTATTTCATATGGATACAGAATAAAGAGACAACAAAGGAAATGGCAGGACAAGCTAGAGACCACCCAAAGAGATTTAGAAGCTCGGCACAAACAAGGGAGGGATCCTGATGTTGCAGGACAACTCCAGCAGGTTAGGCAGGAATTAAAAACACTTCTAGATCACAAGACAGAAGATAAACGGTGCTGTTTAAACAAAAAAAACACTACAAACATGGAAACAGAGTGGGACGCCTCCTGGCCTTCTGCCTCCGCAAAGCACATGCTGACCAATATGTAAAAAAAATTAATCACCCTCCAGAATGAGGTATGGTGGGCTTCACACCTGGAGACATAGCACTTCAAGGAATACTGTAGGTCCTTCTATCAAATAGAAGAGGGGACCTAAAGGGGGCAGGACAGCATTCAAGCTTTTGTCAATTGTGTCACCCTACCAGTACTGTCAGAGGATGATGAATGAGTGACAGCCTTGTTACACGGGAGAAGTTGAAAAAAAAATAAGGGACATGAAATTGGGGAAGTCCCCTGGCCCTGATAGGCTAATGCAGAATTCTTCAAAATATTTTTACCCCAGCTAGTCCACTTATTGACAAAGGTCTTCAACAGAGGGGAAGACACAGGGGACCTCCCAGACTGTTGGCATTCCACTTTTGTAATGGTCATACCAAAACCAGGTACACTGACAGATCAATGTGATTCTTATTGGCCAGTCTGTTAACCCTGCTATGCTGTGTACTGATATATTAGTCCATAATTCCAATATGTTCTAATTGTGTTGGCAGCTCAAGGGTTGAACATGGACTCTAAAATACTGACAAAAAGTCCAGCCACGCAAGTTAATAAAGTCTTACAAAAACTAGTGCATCCAGATCCCAAACAGTCAGGCTTCATACCACATAGACACCTCTCAGATAACATTAGAAGGTGCCTTAATATTTCCCACGCAGGTAAACAGTTTCAGGAACAGCAAACAGCCATAATTGTCGAAGCTGAAAAAGCATTCAATAAACTTAGCAGGGATTTCTGCTTTGCAGTGCTAAATAAATTTGGGTTTGGGGATAGGTTTTGTTATTGGTCAAAGAAGATGCATGCCCAACTCACAGCTAAGGTGACAGTCAATGGCATATCATCCAACTGCCTGGTTACTGGCGGGGGTAGCAGGCAAGAGTGTTCCCTCATTATTAAGCCACTTGCAGTGCTGGGGAGAGAGCACATACATATCTTGAAGGTATAGTGGTAGGGAGAGAGGAGAATAGACTCTCCTTATACATTGACAACACTATGCTCTATCTCAGAAACCCCACATGCACATTTCCCATCTTGCAACAAATCCTTGAGATTATGATGTGTCAGGCTTCAAAATTTAAGTGAAGAAGACAGATGTGGTCTTAATTAGTTGCCCCCCCCGACACCAGCACTTAAATAGCTTATCCCATATCAATGACTTACCACCAAAATTAGGTATTTCTGTATTTACACATGAGTGGGACTGACAGAGTTATGGAGTGCAAATTATGTTAAACTACAACATGAGGTTTTGGTTGACCTCAAACAGTGGAAGATGCTGCCCTTGTATCTGCTGGGCAAGTCAGACTCCATTGGAATGAATGTACTGCCTAGATTTTTTGTTTCTTTTTCAAATGCAGTCACTTAGAGTGCCCCTGACAGATTGGTTGAAATTGAATAAGGCCATGCACCGCTTCCTACGGGAAGGAAAGAAAGCAAGGATTAAATGGGGGGGACCAGCAGTGACCTAGGGGAGGAGGTGGAGTGGCCTGCCTAATTTAAAAATGTATTATCAAAGGCTCAACTTCTGCCATGTATAGAGCATAAAAATACAGTCCAGAAAATGTCTGGATGACAGGGGGGAAAATAGCAACCTGGGAGTTCACCCCTTAGAAATATTTGACAACCCCCACACCCAGAAAAGATCAATTGCCACTCAGCCATAAACCTATGGCTTAGGCAGCTTTACTGTACTTGGGGCACAGTGACACTAGACTTGAAAATAAAGGGTTCACTGACATGCTATACCCATCTGGACAAATGTCTAGAATTTGTACTCCCCAAAACAAAAATACTGTAGCTTTTCAGAGATGGAAAGGACAAGGTCTCATCAGGTTCTTACAATTCGTTCCAGATAGAGAAATTTAGTAATTTGCACAAATGAAAGTGGATGTTAGATACCTATAGGCAATCTCTTCTTCTTCTTCCTTAGAACAGGTTCTAGGCTTTATGATGTGCAGAGAGACCCACATCCTCTGAGCAACCTCTTAGAGAGTGCAGGTACAGGTCAAATCCAAAAGAAGCATATCTCCTACTTAGTCCAAAAATCTACACTAAACACCACAGAAACATGCCCCCCATTATCAGACAGCCTGGGGGACAGAGGTGGGACTGCACCTGACCCCAAGGACTGGCAGGACATTTGGGAAGTGGTATTCCAAACTTCTACAGTACCTCAAATAAATGGAAAGAGTTTGGGTGGAACCTGGTCAGTTGCTTCTTCCTTACCCCCTCCAAAACCAAACACTGCTCTAGATGGCATAGTGATTGTTGTTGAAGGGGCTGTGGGGTGGAGGAGACACTCTGTCACATTTTTACGGGACTGCCTCATAATCCAGCCATTCTGGGCTGAACTGAGTCCAACATTTGGTAACGTAGCAGGCATGACCAGAGCCCCAGCTTTTGAAACATAGAAACATAGATTTTGTTGACAGAAAAGGACCATCAGGCCTATCCAGTCTGCTCCTTGTCCCTGCCTATTCTGTCACCACTGATGGTAGTTGGTTATAAGTGTCTCTCCTTCCCCCCATTCTTCTACCTAATATGCCTATGTGCCTATCCCATGTGTAACCCCTAGGTGGCGCTATCCCAAGGGCTACTACCCCAGCCCGGTTGGCTAGTAGCCAGTTAAGGGGCCTGGGTACTGAAACGGGTGCCTCCACCAGGAGGTCACGGTTGTTAGTGGTCAAGCTAACCTGGGCACAGCCCTCCAGGACACTATAACCCCCACCTTTCCCTTCTAGTGGCCTGAACAATTCACAATAATCACTTTCACAATGACTCTTATTCATCAGGCAATTACCCACACTGTTTGCGTTTACCACCAGGGCTGGTTCCTCTAGCTCAACCCTGGAGACCCCCTGTAAAACAAGGTTAAGCACAGCAAACAGCAACAGTACATTAGTTTTGGCACAAACTGGAACCACAGTCAGGTTAAATGCAAAAAGAGTTAGATCTGATTTATTCAGGGGACTTGAACAAGGGAGGAGCATAATCAGGTTGATTTGCTTAAACGCTATATCAGTCAGACAGTTCTGCATGCACTTCAGAGTCCCTACACAGTCACACACACTGGGTACCCAGGTTGGAGGAAGGTGGGCTAGCCAGGATTCTTTCCTGGGGTAGGCCGGCATCGCAGCTGGTTGGGGCCCTGTGATGGAAGATAGCAACATGCACAACACACACTATTTGTAATCCATAGCCGAAGGGCTCAGTTCATGACAGAAAAGACAACAAAGCAATCAGATGACAACATTTTTGATTTAGCTGTTGTTGCAGGGAGCTACCCTGATGTCTATTCATGATACCCAATGCAGGACACAGCCAGGACAAAATTGAGACTGCAGGTTGTTGAGCTGGAGTGCGAGGAGAAGCAGGGCCCACACGAATCACCGAGGCGTCATTCCTGTTCAAAGCAATGAGCAGGGGGCTGATCCCCAGGCAGGTCTCTCGTCGATGTCTTTCTCTGTGCAGCTGGTATTCTGGCTGGGCCAGTGTGGCAAGGCCCAGGCCAAAGGTAGATGAATACAGATTCAGTCTGCTGGAGCTGGATGCAGCCTCCAGTGAGCAGAACACAGTTCAACACACAGTGGGGAACCAAATCACGACCCACTAACAGCACACAACATATTTACATGTAAGAAATTCCACTATACCAGGTAGATTGCTATCCGGTCACAATTACAGAGTCTCTGCACAAACCTGGAGTTCAGAGGTGGCTGGAAATCCTGACAGGCTGATCGCATTCAGCAAATCTTCGGTCTTCTTCAGGTTTCAAGCCTGGTCACAGTTCAGTGGCATTTATTCTTTCCAGAACTCGGATTCAGTCCGAATAAACTCTATTTTCCCTCTCAGGGACAGCAAGCAGACAGGCAGGCCAAAACTCAGCCCTTTCACAGTTCTCCTGTGTGAATTACGTAGGGGCTACTGCTTGAATCACTCAAGCTGTTACCTCTTTCACTTCCCAACTCAGACTGACTGAAACTGCAAACAGTTTGGGACTTTCCCCAGGTTCCAAAAGGTTCGATTGGCTGATCTATCTGTCAGTCAGTCACAACAAGGGCTCCACCTCCAGGTCTGTCTTGGTGCCAAAATGCAAAAACTACAATTCCTACAGAATTTGCTTCCACAAAGCCCCTGGGGACAGGCTCCATTTTAGAGTCCCCAAGGTACTGATTGGCCCATTCCAGCAGTCCAGAACCAAGATGATGGAAACAAACAGAACTGTCCATGCTGCAAAGAAGGCTGGTTAGAACAAACTGCAATAATATTACTACTCTAACAAATGATCAGCAAACAAGTACATCTTCTAATAGAGCTCCCTCTGCACAAGTAGCGATGGCAGAACGGAGCAGTTATCTGACAGCCCGGGCGGGACTCGAGCATAGAAACACTCAGCCCCCTCCCAGATTAATTATAACTGCAATCTAAGCAGCTCTTAAAGAGATAGTACAAAGAGGCTATACAGGCACTCTCTGGCAATAATGTTTAAACTGCTAAAACGCAGAACACCAGCCTGGCAGTGAGCATTTAGGCAAGCTCAATGAAGACTTTTCAGCAACCCCCATTTGCAGGGGGTTTACACATGCATGATTGAAGCTCCCCACAGTCTTTGCCCCAACTACCTCCTCTGGCAGGCTGTTCCAGTCATCCTCCATCCTTTCCATGAAGAAGTATTTCCACACATCTCTCCTAAACTTCCCCCTCTTAGCCTCACAGCATACCTCTTGTTCTAGTGCCTTCCTTTCTATGAAATAGACATTCCACTTGCACCTTGTGCACTCTTGTGAGGTACTTGTAGGTTTCAATCATGCCCCTCTCCCTCTCCTCACTCTAGGGAGTGCGTATTGAGTTCCTGCAGCCTTTCCTTGTATGGCTTCTCGTGCAACTCCCTCATCATTTTGGTTGCCCTCCTCTGTACCACCTCCACCCTTCCAATGTCCTTGTGGAGGTGCAGCCTCCAGAACTGGACACAGTATTCCAGGTAGTGCTCCACCAGTGAGCAACACAATGACACAGCACCAACTCCCTCTTCCTGCCTGGCAGTATAGCCTAAAGGTTAGAGGAACAAGGTGTGAATGAGCTTGGTACATCCAGCAGACCAGACCTGAGTTTGATTCTCAAAACCTCCACTTGCATACTGTGTGACTCTGAGCAAGTCACTTAACAACCCAGTGCTCCCAGGTCACCCCTGAAAACAGGCACTTGTGTCTAGTAGGCCTTACCTGGTTACCAAAGATTAAAATAAAAAAAAAATCCCTCTCCCAAGGCACTCCAGCATCCTGCTAGCCTTTTCCGCTGCTTTGTCACACTGCCCAGCTGCCTTGTAGTCATCAGATATGATGGCCCCTAGGTCTCATTCTTCTTTGGTGATTGTAAGCTCCACTCCCCCATCTTATACATAGCTCCTGGGTTCTGCAACCCTAAGTGCATAACCTTGCACTTTTTGGCATTGAAATCCAGCTGCTGCCCCAAAGACCATTCCTCTAGTTTCTCTCCACCCTTTCTGAGTGTCAGCCCTTTTGTAGATTTTTGTATCATCCACACAGAGACACACCTTACCCTCAAGCTCCTCTGCAGTGCCACTTAGGAAGACATTGAAGAGGATCAGTTCCAGCTTTGAACCCTGTGGCACCCTACTAGTCACTCTCCTATTGCATGAGTGGCTATTGGTTATCACCACCCTTTGTTTCATTTCTCTTAACTAGTTTGATATGCAGCTTGTCATTTTCTCCCCCACGCCCAGGCTGTTTAGTTTCTTAACTGGTCTCCTGTGTGGCAATGTGCTGAAAGCTTTACTGGAGTCCATATTGGCCATGTCCACTGCTCTTCCTTGATCCACCTCCCATGTAACCCAGTCAAAGGAATCTATGAGAGTAGTTTAACGTGATCTCCCCACTGTGAAACCATGCTGCTGATGGTTTTGCATTCCTTTTGCCTCCAGATGCTCCATGGGCCTGTTCTTTAGTAGTGTTTCTATTAATTTACCCACCACTAGTGTGACACTGGCTGGCCTGTAGTTGCTAGCATCCTCCCCACTGCCGCTTTTGTGGAGAGGGATCACATCGGCCCCCTTCTAGTCCTCTGAAACTTTCCCCATCTCCACTGAGGTGCTAAAAAGCACTGCCAGAGGGGCAGCCAGCACTGTGCTCAGTTCCTTTAGGACCCTTGGATGAATTCCACCCAGTCCCATCGCCTTATTCTCCTTTAAGGCTTCCAATCACTTCCAGACTGTCTCCACTGAGAATGGACTTGTGTCCACTCCCCCCTCTCCCTGGTGTTTATTGCAGCATGCTGATCCATCACCCCCCATCCTCTATCATGAAGACCAAGCAGACATAATCGTTTTGTATTTCTGCTTTCTCTTGATCTTCTTCTGCACAATCCCCCCTTCCCTCCTGAGTCTCACTATCCCTTCCCTAGTCTTTCTGTTTTCCCCACACATATGTGAAGGTCAAGTCCCCTTTTTTGACCTCCTTAGCTATCCTCCTCTCTGTTAGTTCTTTAGCTGCCCTCACACTCCTTCAAGCTTCCCTTCATTTTTCCAGCTATTCCTCCCTGACTTTATACTTCTAGATCTCCTTGTACTTTTTAAATTCTGTTTTCTTCCCTTTCACTGCCTTTGCCACCTTCTTAGAGAATCCTAGCAATCTTATCCTCCTCTTTCTCTTGTTCACTTTCTTCATACAGCATGCCATTGTTTGGGCTATACCCTCCTTAATTTTTTGCCATTGAGCCTCAACTCCCTGTCTGCCTTCCCTTTCTTCATGGCATTCCCTGAGGCAGTTTCCCATTTCATTAAAAGCTGCCCTACTGAAGTTCAGGGCCCTTGTCTTAGTGTGTTCTTTTCCATTTATACCCAGGGGTCTACCCACTGTGACGTCAACAATTCTGTCTCTCTTTGTAAGTACCAAGTCCGGCACCACCACATTCCTTGTGGGTTCAACAACCAGCTGCTTGAGAAATGCCCCTTGTATAGAGTCGAGGATTGCCCTGCCTCTTGATGTAGCTGCTCTTGGGAAAACTTCCCCTAGAGAAGAGAGCCAACTGACAAAGGGCATTCCTTGGCATTCTCATAGCCACTGCAAGGAAGGTCATCACACAAAGGTGACTGTCGCATAGTTGCCCCAAGCTGGAGGACTGAGACCCAACATAAAAAATATTAATAGGATGGAACAATCATGGCTGACCTGCACCTCCAAATGGAGCAATTCATGGAGCTTGGCTGCCTTCATGAACTTAGTTGAGGAGATGGAGGGGAGCTCTGTCTTGTCACTACAAGCAGAAGGATACGAGTAATCAATGTGAGGGAGGTGCAACTTTAAATATGTTTCACTGAAACTAGATGAAGGCAATGTATGATGTTATCCTACATGTTATTAATTCTGATGTTTCCTGTTGTTTCTTTTCCTTTTCTCTTTTCTACAGTTATCACACAGTAGCTGTAATGTAAAGTAACTATTTTATGTTTGAACTGATGAACTTAGGACCACTGAAAAACCAAACAAGACACAATAGAATAAGACAGCACTTATTATTATTTGGTCTCTAGTCATTTTTTACTTTATACAGGCTGTAAACTGTCCGCATACTTCACAGAGGCTGAGACAATCAAGCCAATTTTATAGTGTACTGTACTACTGTCTAACTAAACGTCTACCTGATGTTCTCTCTTGTACACTTGTGAATGTATTCTTGTGCTATCCAACAGTTGGATGATGAAATAAAAAAGTTTTTTTTATTTTTTTTTATTAAAAACTACCCCATCACCCTCTAATAGTGTCCCTTCCTGGCAGAGTTGAAGGACATTGGTGAGAGCAGTGTGACAAAACTTGCATTGTGGCCTGCCGTGCTGTGCCTGTCATGCAGCTACATAGAGAATGCTGGATGGGCAACTGTGCACAGCTAGTGTGTTTTGCCACAGAGGGGTTCTGATTCCCTCTGCCCTCGAGAGCAAAGTTGGAGAGGTCTGTGGGAATCAGGACCCCCCAAGGTGGCAGAACACACTGGTTATGCATAAAGTTGCTCATCCTTTATTTTTTATAGTGTATAGTGCCCTGTACTCATTGTCACGCTTACCACTGGGCTTGGAGAAAACCTCCGTGGCCATCTCTGAAGTGAGGTTTCTGTTAGGTTTTGATGTGCACATGGCAGTTCTCTCAGCTGGGTTCAAACCACTGTATGTCATGCACTTTCCAATCAGCTGGAATAGTGTTGTACTACAGAAGGGTACAGTCAGGTTCCATAACCTTTGCACTGTGGTAAAACAGTGTTTGAACAGATATGGAAATCGATGTAGAGCAAGCATTCTCCATACACTATATAGAGGTTTTCACTCTTCCATGCCATCAATTTGATTATTTTACAGTCACTACAAATCATTAAATACATGATTTGGTAACTACTAGTTAGACATTATTTTAGAGTCACAAGGGAAAATATAGTATTTTTTACTGTTCTTAAGTGACTTGTAATTGCTGAAAATCCTCCTAGTTCATCACTTTAATTTCATCGCATGACTTTAGAGTAAACCATTTCATATGTGTGTGTGTGTGTGTGTGTGTACACGCCTGTGTGTCCATGTCCAGAGGTTGCTACTTTGCATCTTTCAAAGTTAACTTTTTTTAGTCCAGAATTATAACCTCTCCTGAGATCCAGTCCATGCTTTACTGTCACCCATCAACAGTGAGTTCCTTTTGCTGTCAGTTTCTTTTGAAACAACAGCTAGCACTGAAATCCATATTAGGGTCGTATTAGGGAAAAGGACGGGAGCGCCTGCCTTAGGAAGCTCTCATACGAGGATGAATGTTCTGATAATAGGACTGTCAGCTCTAGCTAAAGAATTCAGCTCAAGGGGAAACACATGCTTATTCACTGCTGCAGGGAATTATATCCAAAGCGAGCAATGACTTTTTAAGTAAATTGCATACGGAGTGTTATGCTCTTGGGGGGGTGGGGGCAGCATCTTTCCAACATAAGCAGAAATTCTTTATTGCAATCATATTTCTTAGGACCTAAATAAGTCATTCGTAAACTTAAATTGTGAACAGATCTCATTTTCACTTCTTTACTTGAGATGAGCACTGGGCTGTGATTGGAGGCTATGGGTGGCTGGGCACTGGTTGGTTGGTCTGAGTTACAGTTTAAAAAGCAGGTAGCATCCCAACTTGAAATTTTTTTACTCCAATTATTCATTCTTAAAGGCAAATTTATGTTTTTTTTTTTTAGGCAGTAGCACCAGTGCACCAGTACCACAGAATCTAATTTGATCCGTTCTGCATTTGCTGCTTATTATTATTATTTTGCTTTCAGATGTCTCCCATTTAGACAGAGACACAGTTGTTTGAAAAATCACTTTGCCCTCTCCTCTCAAAAGGTGCTAGAATCTGCAGGAAGCCTTTTGTTATAAGTTTTATCTGTTCTGAAAATCACAAGGGGTGGCTTGTTTGGGGGGGGACCTCGGTTCAGAGAATACTTTCCATTTTGTTTCTGGTCTCTGCATGCTTACAGTAGACAGGCAAGTCAACTACATAAACCCCCTCCTCAGTATGGAAGACAATAAATTATCTTTTTTATAGCTATAACTTGCAGAGGCACAGCCACGTTGTAAACTGCTGGTAGCAGCCAACTTATTCTGAAATGATATTTTCTTACTAAATTAAGATTTTTTTTGTAAAACAAGACCCAGGATATCAATATAATTTACCTAGAAGTGCATGTGGTATTTATTTCTTTAGCAAACTACCCAGCTTTATGTTCTGCATGTAAAGGAAAACAGAATCAGCATGCGTAACAAATATATAATTCAGCAGCCCAGATGAGAAGTAATAATCACAATCCCCTGAAAATCTGATGAAAAAGTTTAAACCACTGCTCAGTTCAGATCCTCTTGCAACAGAAGTTCTATCCCAGTTGATAAAACCTTCCTAACAGATGGACACCCCTGCAGCTATAAAATTTCAGCATTTGAATATTTAATATCCAGGGATCAGGTTGCATTATTTGAAAGGCACAGCAGTTGGACTGTGAAAGGCAACAAGCAGAGTTACAAAAGCTCCCATATCTGATGGCCATCATTTGTAAGCCTGTCCATTGACCCTTGAGTAATACCAGGCCAAATTGCCGTGTGCACAATGTATTCTATTCATGCAGTCATATACTTACTGTATATTAGAATAATATTTGAATTAGGAAATTTTACGCTACAGTATATTGTGTTGCATTACTCCTGTTGTGATGCTAAATTAATGTCATTATATCCCAGTTTTCAAAAGCATACCAATTGCATCCCAGACAGAAATAATTGTGCATTAACTACTTATTTTTCCCTCTCCCTCCTTTACCCATTCCTCTTCTGCACAGCTCCCCGCCACTGGCAGTTAATGATCTACTGTGACTACTGGCTATAAGACCACTGCTTGTCCATCCAGTGAGGACTACAGTATATCCCAGCATCTTATTTTCTGGTTCAGTAGCTCCCAGGCATACTCCCTCATTTTTTCTAATATTCTGTATCTTTGGTTGGGGTGAGGGGGGAGGACTGTGAGAAGCAGTAGTTGGGGAACCCTGAAATGTTCTGACTCTGCAGGGCCCATGTCCAGGCCACAGTTCTGATTTAATGCCGAAAAACTATGGATGAAATCAGAAACTTTTGCAGTACAAGATTTATAGCTTGTGATTAAATTATAATAAAGAATTTGAAAGGAAGGTTAGGAATGTATTTCTTTATTTACAGGTCCCATTCACAGGAGTAACCCAGGTGCAAGCATAAGTGACAAAAAAAGCATCAAGACTAGAAGTGAGGAAATAATAGCCATAAGCAGAATAAAACAGAG
Organism: Neoceratodus forsteri; assembly: GCA_016271365.2. Taxonomy (NCBI): domain Eukaryota; kingdom Metazoa; phylum Chordata; order Ceratodontiformes; family Ceratodontidae; genus Neoceratodus; species Neoceratodus forsteri. Next base: position 489,117,699 of record CM057453.1, on the reverse strand, counting down.
GTTATACAATGGACATAGAGAAATTCTGTAACCTGATTGGTCATCTAAGGTCTTCACTTGTAGGTAAATCCTACAATAACTCACAGCTGAGGAAGGGCATTTAAAAAAAAAGTTTTTATTTTGTTTTACACATGGGGCCATTGTAAAACTGCAATCAGGCACTCCAGAGCATGTGTAACGGGGGATTACTCAGTTCTTGTGTGGTTCAGTCACTCACCTGTACCTCATACACACCACACGAGATGTGGGTAGATCCCCCAATAACCCACGCTTTTTTAATGCCATATCGCTTAAATACATACTCTGGGATTTATTATAAGTATTATACCGTCAATTGTGGAAGAAAAACAGATCCATGAAACATACTGCGTAATCAGTTAGAAAAGATCAAACAATGTGCACATTATAGTAGGTCCAACTAGTTGCACTATAAATTTAACTGAAGTAGTTACAGGCTGTATTGCAGGTCAGATATTCCTTGGGCTTTGCTCTGAACACAGCATGTGGCTTTTTGGCCCTGATTTGTAACGGAATAGCATTCCATGTTCTGGTGGACCCATGAAGGTTTGCATGGGGGGGGGTATCCTGAGGAGGTTGACCTCTGCAGATCTTAGGTGAACATTATTGGTGCAGGATTCAAGGTGATTCTTCAAGAATTAAGTGTATCACACTCAAGATCTTATGTACCAGGGTGCTTAAGCTATAAGTGTACTTAAAGGGAATCCAGTTTAACCTGGAGAAAAGGAGACAGTGGTGGGTGCTGTGGTTTGCCGTTAAGGCAAATCTGACAAATTGTTTTTCTATGTAGTGCTCCATCACTACAGAGAACCTCACTATAAGCAATCTCCACTTATAGGGAACACCTGTGATGGATCCCATTGTTGTCTAAGTAAGCACATTAACACTTCACTTCAAAAAACTCTTGCTATAGTGCAAAACCTTTTATAGTGTATAGTGGAGTGTTGTTCTGTATAGAATTCCATCCCTTTCAAAATGCTGTTCTACCACAGTTCCAAGGTCATGGAATGCTGTTCTACCCTACTGTGGTAGAACAGCATTCTAGAACCTCTAGAGACTGCATGAGTCAATTTCATTTTGAAAGCAAAAGAACTCACAAACACATTTTTCACACAGTACTATACACTATAAAAAATACAGGATGAGCAACTCTATGCACAACCAGTGTGTTTTGCCACCTCGGGGTTCTGATTCCCATGGACCTCTCGAGCTTCACTCTCGATGTCAGAGGGAATCAGAATCCCTCTGTGGCAGAACACACTGGTTCTGCATAGTTGCCCATCCAGTATTCTCTATGTAAAGGGATTTAACAATCCATGAACAGCTGGCAGAACCGAAGAAGGTTTGGTACTGAGAAAAAGAATTAAGGCACATGGAGGTTAAGTGACTAGCTGTGGGACTTATAGTAAGTTAGTGGCTATTATGGGAGTCACGCCTGGGTCTACAAGTTCACAGCTCTGTGCTCAAGCCACTGTGCTACAGTATTTTGCCCCCCATGCTATCATTATAGTTTGATTTTTCAGAAGCAGATCAAATGCATCTTGGACAGAAATATTTTGTTTAAAGAATATTCAAAAAAAAAATGGGACACAGTGAAAAAGCACGGGTAATTAGAAGAAAGAACCACACTAATCTGAAAATAAACACGTAAAGAAAAATGCTTTCACCAGGAAGGTGAAACATTTCTTGGGTTCACACTCCTACCCAGGCCCCAACCACTGAGAAGACATTTAAAGATTAAAAAGGTTCCCAATACACTTTCTGGAACTCTAGCCTATCTGCTGGCATCACTCCTTCTGCCCCACAGCCTAGGAACCCGCTATTATAAAGTTTTCTTTGAATGAAAGTCTGTTTTACTAGCATAGAGCAGTGCTCCATCCCTCATGCCTAATTCCTTAGTTACTTGGGATACTTTTTGGCTTTTGGAATCATGAACAAAAGGTTGTTACAAAGCACCACCAGGTTATTTACCAATTAATATCAACTGAACCCATATCCCCAATCAGCTTAAAATTTCAATAAAAAAAACTATTTTAATGTTTCAGTCTATCACTGGCTAGATAGCTGTCTGAGTCATCCTCAAAGCAATAAACTAGTTAAGGATTATATATTTGGGTTGTTAATCTGTAGGTCTGAAGCTAGAACTGTAACACAGAAAACTTACAGAAGACTTACTGTTTTTCAGTAGTCCAGGCTGGCTGGTTCTCTGGCTAGTGGATTCCTCCAACCTGGTTATACCTTATAAAGACTGAGTAATGAATAAAGGGCTGAACTGCTAACTCCACAGAGTCAATGTTGCAAGCAGTAGCCATTTTAATTAGGGCAGAACAGACAACTGACATGTGAGAGAGTGAAAGGAAAAATCAATTTGTGACTAATGTGACCCTTGAAAACACTAAACTCACAGAACAAGCAATACAAAAAAATCAACACTTGACTGGAACAGTAAAATAAGCAAGGCCTATGGAAAATAATGTTACCATGTCTTTTGATTTATTTTTATAATTTGATTATTTGCCAATTCTGTGTCATAGTTTTTTGCTTGGTTTCAGTGTTTCAGAGGTGCACTTTAGTCAGAAATCAATTTCACTCCCAGCCACTCACAGATCAGATAGACTTCATGCACCCAAATCAAGACAGCTGTAGATTATGTCAGATTTGTCTTATAGTTAGCATGGGAGACTTTCTGTTATAAGGCTCATGTTGACAGGACAACTTCTTGCTCCTTCAGTTTATACAGTGCACCCCTTCCTCTTCAGGAGTGCTTTCCTGAACAGAATAGGTGTTGCTAGTTAAGAGAGCCCTTAGATTGTGTGGAAATCTGGCCTAATAGCATATTTTATACACATGTATTCCAGAATGCCTCACATTTAGGAAAATACGCAGTAATATCAAAAAGAAAATTTACAGTTATATAATATATTCTTTACAAAACAACTGCATCAATGCAACATTTAGGGTTTGGGCTAAAGCAAAAAAAAAGTAGGGAAATGTAGTTTTAGGGTTTCCAACCCTAAAACCCCACCACCACCTCTAAAACAAATTGGGGTACAGTCTTCCTTGGGGTTGCCAACACTAAAGCTCACCCATTAGGTGTGTATGTTTCTGGAGTGTAAGGAATAGGTTGAATGTTAGGGTTGACAACCCCAAGGAAGATTTCACCCCTGATTTGTTTTAGGAGTGGTGGTGGATTATTAGGGTTGGAAACCCTTAAAAAGGGACTACAGACAAAATTTCTGGCACCAATAAATTTCAGAATTTGAATCAGCATAGCCCCAATCAGTCTTATGCCAATAATTAGATCTTCAAGTTACTTTTGTTTAAAAGTTACAAGTCAGTTTACAACCCTAAATTCACTGCCTGTTCAAAAAAGCCAGTTTTAGTGAAGAGCTGATGATGATGTCATTTCCAGAACTCAGAGTCTAGTCTTCCCTGTCAGCAAGCTTATCGAACCTGTTTCTTCAAAGGTTGGAGTTCATGTGCAATAGTTTTTCACAAGTAAAACAGGTAGCAACATTCAAAAAACATTGCTATAAAAACTGAGTTTCAGGTTTTGTAAAAAAGTTGACAAATGTTTATTTTTTTTGTTTATTTATTCTGGTGCCTTTATGTTTGGGTCCTCTTCTCCAAGGTTGTGGAATGCTGAATCATAGCACACTGCAGCGGGGCTTAGATTCAGTTTCAGTTTATTTTTTATACTGAAAAGGCATGTGATCAAAATTTCCTGTTTTCGCTGGTGAGGTTTGCAAACTGAATAATTTTCTGATGTGGTGGAAGGCTGTGATCATTCACACCTGTCATTAATTGAGGTGATTTCTCAGGATGGCACTTTAAAACAATTATTCTACCTCCCTGTAAATGGTGGTGGTAGAGGTAATGCTGTTTTGAAACCTTTCTATGAGTTTCTATGCAGTAGCCAATCCAGCCAACCTAGGGCCAGATATTCAAAACTTTGCCCTGGGGCAAAATTAGCCCAGAACCATTTGCACGCCATATTCAAAGGAATAGCCCTAGAGCTAAATGAATTGAATATAGCATGCAAATGAAAGCATGCAAACAGGGCTGAAAGTGCAGTGTAACAATAGTCCAGCAAATAAGACAGCACTGAATATAACACTGAGAGCAGTGCAAACTGCAACAGTGGCCCAGTGCTCACAGAGGTGGTGTGAGGTAAGGCTGAACAATGTGGGCAACATGTGTGCTAGAAAAGCAGTGGGAGCACAACAACAGCAAACAACAGTGCAGGCCAAATACTGCAGAACTATGTAATGGAACATCACACTATTGTACGGAGCTAACATGTTTGCGCAGTGCTGACATATTTGCCCAGCGTTAAAGTTTGCTATATTGAAAACTGCAATGCAAATGAGCCTACTCAGGCAATCCACAGGCAAACAGACACATTAGCATCTCACCACAGCCTGCTTTGCATGTGGATTGCCCAGCGCGCTATAACATGGTGCACACAGCTCCACCTGTAGGTCCGACTGAAATTACAGGTCAGTAGCCACATTTCTTTATGTGCTCATGGCTCTACCTGTAGGTTCGACTGGTATTACAGGTCAGTTGCCACATTCATTGTATGTTCACAGCTCACAGAACATTACCTGCAGTCTTGGTTTGGACACAGATGCAAAGACCAATGTGGCTCAGGGGAGTAGCACTACAGGAATGGGTGGTCGTGCTGTATACCAGAGGCAAATCATTGTTCCTGCTGCAGTTTTTATCAGACAGTACAGTACCATAGTAGGTGATACTGTGAAGTCACAGCAATGCCTACTGTGTGTCAGGCAATAGTGACTGGTGCTATCCACAGAGTGACATGCACAGCTGAAAGGTGTGGTCTGACAGTGGACACCACAGTCATACTATCTTGTGACCCATATGTGCTGCACCAGTGGCATGGGATCCCCATATTACCATACACATTGCTATTTGAGTGTGCGGTGATCCTGGATAGGTGTAGGGTATATGCCCTGGGAGGGGGCCACAGATTCCATCGTACTGGCACACTGCTGTCAGGAGCAGTCCTGTCAGTGGAACATGTGCACTGTGTGGATGGCCCAGCCACATGGCAGTACCTGCTATGTGGTGCAGCCTGGCCACCTGTACACTCTTCCCTCAACACCCTCCATTTCCCCACTGCAGCATGTGTCTGCTGGACTGTGTTGGTGTACTCCAGTGGGGGAACTGGAGGTGTGTGCTGCATGGACGCATTGCCATGGTGTCCACTGGGTGCTGGGGAACTCACTAATGCCTGGCAGAGTTATGACCAGTGCCAGATGATGGTGACATGGGCAGTGCCCTCTGTGTGTAGCAAGTCTCTGCCATGTACAATATGTGTTCTATTCATTGTTTTTTATCACCTTGTTCACCAGGTAAGCACACTGGGCCAAGATCCATATCAGGAATGACCTGAAGACACAAAATGTGGGGCTGAGATGCAACGGTGCACAATAAAGACATACCATGCACAACAAAACACAATACACAAATATCACATTAGGTACACATTACAATATGTTACAATACCACACAAATAGTTTTTGCTGCAAGTGGTGTTCTAGCTCAGTTGTAACATTTACATGAGTGTTCACTTCAGAGCACTGTTGGGACATTGCATTCCACAGTTTGTGTGCCTGTGCATATGGAGTGGCCCAGAGTGGCTGTCCACCCACACTACCCCCTCACTGGATGCGTACAGCCTTGTTCCCTGTAGCTGCTGTGTCCATGCCTCCCATCCTGGGTTTGCCCACTATTAAGGCCACCTTTTCATGGGTGGTAATTTGGACCATGCTACATGTTGTGCTAACGTACGTTGTGCTATACTTTTGAATATACCGTTGTGCCTGTATGCATGTCCCCACCCCACACTTTGCAACATGCATACATTATGTCATAGCGTTGGTGCTATCATGTTGTGCAGGTGCTATTTGGCATTTTGAATATAGCACTCCTGCACAAATGTGGTGCAATTGTGGCACAACTGATTTGCGTCAGGTGCAAAGCTTTGAATATCTGGCTCCTAGTGTTTTCTCCCTGACAGGCTGTTACTTAACCTACATTCAGACTCATCTGTGTTGTATTACACATTAAAATGATAATGTTACCATGGCTAACACTTCCACCACTAGCAGGAATTAACACATTAACGCCCCTGTTAAAGAGCACTTTTTATGATGGTCCAAAAGTTACATCTTGTAGTCATTATATGCAGTACTATACCTGAAAGTGTGTGTGCATTTGTTATTTTTGGTCAAGGTTTACTCTGCCTTCCATAATTTGGATTTGTTTTTGAGCCCTGCTTTAGCCCTGTTGCACTTGCCTTTGCTGTTCACCTGCTGGGCTGCTGGCTCCTGATGGCAACACTGTAGGGCAGAGGAGTGACTCACACTGTGTAGTACAGTGCAGTCACAGCACTTTCACAAGGGAAAAGTACCAGTACTCAATGTACATACTATGTTCCCCCTTCTCCAATACACCCTGTTAGCAGTGCATTATGTCAAAATCCAAATGCCTTCCTAGTGTGTTTTTTTTTTTTTTTTTTTTAAATTAACTTCTGCCTTGGTAGTAAAGCATGGGGATTAAGAGAAGATAGAGTTGCTGTCAACATCTTTCCCAGTCCTTTTGACATTCATGCAAAAATTACATTCATGCAAAAATTACCCCATTTTGTAAAAGACAGGACATGAAACTTACAAGAACAAGAGGCTGAGTTTCGACTGCTAGGAAAAGACATCTTATAAAACAGAGCAATATTTTGTTGAGAGATAGAGATAGAGATTTGGAGCTCCTTTCTCAGTCCTTTTGACTTTAATGCATCTAGTACTTCTTCTTGCACTGATTCTGGAATTGCATTTCATTCATAATGCAAAATGCAAAAATAAACTGCAGAGGACAGTAATGAAATATAATTCCAGAATCAATGCAAGAAGGGGCAATTTATGCATGAAAGTCAAAAGGACTGGGGAAGGTACTCTTTAAAACCTGTTATAAAGCAGACACTGGCAAACAGCAGTGAAGTTATCAACATTATGCAATACTAGTAGCAACACAACTTCCTAACAGACACAGTAGAATAGCACCCCAAATGGTATCAGCACCCTGGAGGGATGCTGACTCAGTATTCAGCAACCCTGGAGAAAAGGACCACATCAAAAGGCATTACAAATATGAATTTTTCAACTTTGTTCCAAAACCTGAAACACACACAGTTTTCATAGAAATGTTTTTTGAATGTTGCTGCCTCTTTTACTTGTAAAAACTATTACACATGATTTTTAAACTTTGGAGAAACAGGTCATGTAAACATGCTGACAGGAAAGACTAAACTGTGAGTTCTGGAGATGGCAACATCAACAGCTCTTCACTGAAACTGGCTTTTTTGAACAGGTAGTGAAATCAAGGTTACAAAATAGCTCATAGCTTTAAAATGAAGTAACACAGAAACCTAATTTTTGGTATGTGATTTATTGGGGGTATGCTTATTGTAATTCTGCAAAGTAGCACGTTTGGCTGGAGTCCCTCTTTGAAACCACATTTCCTTACTTTTTTTGCTTTACAGTTGCTTGAACCCTAAATGTTGCATTAACACAGGTTTTATTTGCAAAACATTTACTTAATTTTTGAGACAGCTTAATCATATCCTTATTTGCCTATGGGAGTGCAGGGCCCCTCCAGGCCCTGCACTTCCATCCCTCAATAGATGGATATATGTATGTTGCTGTGGAAGCTCAGGGCCCAAAACTGTAACCAAATTGTCACCTTAGCCTTCTTACCTCATGAACGCTGTACTGCAAATTTTCAAAACCCTGCCAAAATATTTCATGCCACCGCAATGTAATTCTGCACGTCAGTTGAGAAAATACAGTTTGGCCAGGATTTGAAAAATTATAGCTATCATGTTCACGAGGTGGCGAAAATATTTAAAATTACCAAAGTTGCAACTGAGTGCATTAAATTTAAATGGATGTGCATAACATTGCCATTTTTGTATATTTTAAGCCCATATTTTCAACATAGTCTTCTTAAGACCCCACCTCATGAAAAATGGTGGTGAAAATGTTCAAATCCCACCCAAAGGGTGATTTTGCCAAATGACTGTGAGATCACCTTTTGGGCCAGAGGTTTATAATTCCACCATCATTGTTCATGTGGTGGGGTCTGAAAAAGGCCATGCTGAAAATTTGGGCTCAAAGTATGCAAAAATGGCAAAGTTATGTATCAAAGTTGAAAACTCCATTGAAATACATTGAAGCATATTCACCTTAGTTTCTCATATTGCAGCCGACGGTTCCAACAACAAGATGTGTCTTCAGTCAGAGAGTGGATCTTCTCCCAGGAACCTGTTCAGGTGACTGAAGGTGTGTGTGGGGTGTGGGAGGGGTTCTGGGTGGTGGGTGCTCAGTGGGAGGCGAGGGTGGGTGAGTTAGATCGGCGAGGGACTGTTTTCTTTTTTGCAGGATTAAAGAAAAAATATATTGAGGGATGGTTTCCTTTATTTCAGATGGGGATAGGGATGGAGGTGCCACTAGACCCCAGGGAAACTTTAAAAAATACTGGAACAGTGATTAGAGGGGTTGGGAAGGGGCTACTAGACACCAGGGAAACAGTGGCAAACTATGGGGATGGCAATGGTAGGGTGAGAGGTGCCCCTAGACACAAGGGGACATTTAAAAAAAGGGTGACAGGAACTGGAGAGTGGGGGGTGCCACTAGACACCATGGAAACAGAAAAGAAAATGGGGAGGGCAATAGGAGGGTGGGGCGGAGTGCCACTAGACACCAGGGAAAGATGAGAAAAATATGGAGACAGTAATTGGAGGGTGGTAGGGTGGCACTAGACACACAGAGAAACAATAAAACATACAAGGGGGACAATAGGAGGGTAGAGGGCTGCCACTAGACACAAGGGAAGCATTACAAAAATATGGGGATGGTGATCAGAGGGTGGGGGCAGGGGTACTGCTAGATGCCAGGGAAAAAGATAGATTTATGACTTGGCAAAGTCCCGTGTTATCCTATGGGAATTTGCACATTTATATTTTAATATATATTTTATATCTGTGGGCTATATATTATTATTGTTATTATTACTACTCTTTCATTAATGATCAAACCCTCTGCATTTATATAAATATGCTTGCAAATGTAATGTTTTATGCAGTTCTGGGTTTTGGAAGTTCAAATTAGAAAAAAAAGTGCAAAATCATTTTTTCATTTGCAGGAATCCTTTTCTGTAACAAAAAAGAATCCCTTCAAATGAAAAAAGAATTGCAAAAAACAAAGTCCAAAATGTTTTCTGTCTGGAGGGATCTTTTTTTGTTTGAACGAAAAAGGTTATCAGGAAAAGAGAGGAAAAAAACCTACATCCAAAATCTTTTTCCATATGAAGGGATCCTTTTCATTTGAATGAAAAAGGTCATATGGAAAAGGTATAAAAAAAGATAAATAAATAAGTCCAAAATATTTTTCTGTATGAAGGGATCCTTTTTTGTATGAAGGAAAAAAGCCATAGGAAAAAAGATGAAGTAAATCACAGAAAAAGATTTAAAATGTAAAAATAAAAAAAGGAACATTTTCAGGATCATTTTTCCAACAGTTAGGTGCAGAATCCACCTAACATAGTCTGTCTTGGCCTCTCTGCAGGATGTCATTTTTGCAGGTTTTTAATTTTTTTTTTAACTGGAAACAAGATAGAAGCAAATGAAAAAAGATGTTTTCCTCATGAAAAATAATTATTTTTTCATTTTATACAGCTATCTTGAAGTGCTTACTGAGTATGCTCAGAACCGAAATTTTAAAAATTAATAACTTTGCAATGGAATAATATTTTTGCACCAGACCAGTGAAAGGCACATCTGTGTCCAAGCCCTTTCTACTCTGAAAATCTCAGACCACAATTCCAAACTGTCTGGGTGCAGGGCGATGACAAACAAAAAAGGAAAACCAGCATTTTTTATGTTTTTTCGCTATCTGCATCTCGGAACCTGCACATCCAACCAGAACAAAGCTTGGCACATCAAGAGATCTTCCCCATGAGACCACGCATGCAACGTTTCATGCAAATCTATTAAACAGTTGTGAAGATATTCAAGTGCAAAATTTGGTGTTTAACATTAACTACCTACTCGACCCTAAATATAGTGATGCTATCCCACCACTATAATGAGCAGTTAACAAAGGAAAGCAGAGGAAGCTAGAAATCTGAATTAGCAATACCATTAAAGTACCACAGATTGTGATACTGGGTAAGTGAATAAAGAAGTCAAAGGTATTCGGCAGTGTTGTAATTAGAAAAAAAAACATGGAATCGATGAACTGCAAAATCAGAGAAAACTGCTAAAAAACTTAAGAGTTGCAAAGGAAAGGAGTAGGGTTTCAAGCACAGTTATAGTAAGCTTGGGGTGGAGAGTAGACAGTGTGAGGTCAAAATTATATGAAATGGTAAGGCTGTGAAGATTTCTGGTGACAATTATAGTAGCTGTGGAACTGAACAGGGAGCCAGTGGAGGTAATGGGAGGAGGCTCTTGATGGTGTCCCATTTCCAGGAGGGGGTAAGCAATTGAGCAGCTGCATTTTAAATGTTTGGAGAGGAGTGAGTTTGAAAGTCTGTAGAGGAGAGAATTACAGAAGTCAAGGTGAAAGTACATGGATGCATGAATAAGGGTTAGAATAGAGAAAGTGTTTGGGGGATGGTAAACACAGCTAATATTGCTGAAATGACAGTACTGTAGGAAGATTAGCAGACCATAGAGATGTGTGGCAGAAGGGTCAGTTCTAGATCAAGAAGAGTACCCAGCATTCTGACAGAGAGGGTCAAGGAGAGAAATAACATAACTAAATATGAACTCGTGTATAAATGTGGTATTCCTGTGCAATTACCAAACCTTTATAGTATATTGTAAGTTTATGTGAAATTATACTGTCAGTACCTGTAGAGCAACTTTAACAATAATGCATTTTAGAGTGTGATATTGTAAAGATATATAGCATGACATATGATGCCTTTGTGACACTTTTGGAAATTATATTAATACAGTTCAGTTTATAGTTGATATATCAGGTATATACATTTCTTTTGTTCATTCTTACTAAGGACATTTGCATGACAAAGGATCGTTCCCGTCGTTTGGAATTCAAACTGCTTCTTCTGCTTGATGTCATGTGATGCCATAACCCTATTTTAATGGCACCTCAAATGGCTACTGCGGAAGGGATTATGATGCCACAAGTAGGAAATTATGGTGCTTCATTGAGGGCATCTCTTCCATTGGGCCACACCTCTGGAACTGTAAGCCATCAGTGCCAGGACCACTGAGAAACTTTTGCTAGCAGGGGGCTGCCTAAGATGACATAAAACATCAATGTCTATAAAATGTGGGCAGATTCCTTGCTCCTTAGTTCTGTCTTCCTCTGTCGACCACTCAACAGACCTACAGAGAAACAATGCTGTCATTTTCATTTATATTTTTTGTTTTCTAACTTTAACTTTATCGACATTGTCCCTGTATGCCCCCATTGAAAGAACCTTTATTTAGGTCAAAATGGGTTCCTAAACCTCCTAGAAGGTAAAGCATTACCTAGAAACACTACTTGAACAAAAAATAGGCAGGAGACAGTTTATTTTCTAACCATACCTACTGCTTTACTGAAAATGTCAGGCCATTTCACGAAACACAGTGCAGAAAATAAACACAGACATACATTCTTGTCATAGTTGATCCATATGTATTTTTTCAAGGCTCAATTGCCTATAGCCAACTATCTATTGATTTGTTTCCATCCAATGTGATAATAGTTTTTAAGCAACCTTTATTTAGGTTTTGTAACTGTGGAGGCAAGATCTACAAGGATGATGCTCACACCATGTGTGTTTGCTGTTTGAGCCTGTCCCACAATGTAAGGGCCTGAAAGATTTGCCAAGGATTTAATCAGGCCACAAGGAGACAACAAAAAAGGCACCGGAAACCATCATCATTATCAAGGCCTTGAAGTCCAAACTAAGGGCAGGGGCTCCGAGCCAACTTCTGTCTCATGCCCGACCACTACAAGTAGCAAAAGACTCAAGCAGTCAGTGATACTGTTGCCACAGAGGATGGCTAGGTTGATGGAGAAATCCAAAGAGAAAGAAAAATCATTGTTGATACACTCCTCCTTCCACCAGAAGCACAGAGGTAAACATGCTTCACCGGTGAGATTGACATCTCCACTAAAGGAGGGTAAGTCCTCCTCATTGTCTGCTCTGTTGGTATTGATTACAGCCCCCCCCCAACTGTCACTGAGACACTTAAGTTGGGGCCAGGTTCTGATGCTGCCATATCTAATATGGATGATATGCAGCCTTCATCACTGGGATCTGCCCCGGCAATGATAGCAGTCAAGAACCCACAAACAGGCATCGTCAACTCCCAGCTATGGCATAATTTTCAGAAAAAGTTTACTTGATTGTTCTTGTCACTGAGAGTGTGTGTGCCAGTAGTCCTGTCAACAGGACCTCTCCCGTCAGCACCGTCAGCTTCGACAGGACTGAAAAGTATGCCTGTAGTTCCCACAGTAAAGCCGCTGTCTCCTTCAGTAGCAGTGTCATTTCCTCCCTTCGCCATTCAGGTCAACAACAAAGTCGAATACAATCCTAACTTCCTGGACATGGAGGAGGATTTGGAGGATGAAGAAGAGGAAGAAGACCCCTATGAATGGGTTTCACTTCCATCTCTACCCTCTCCTCTTGCAGTGAGGACTCTATGGTTTATAACCTCAGGTCTCCTCCTGAGAATCCCTCATTTCAGGCTTTGTTGAAGCAAGTTCAGGATGTCATGGGGTTTGAGAGTGAAGAGGAAGACTCCAGTAAAAGGAATTTAATGGATTTTTTTGTAAGTCAAAGTTGCACCTACTATTATAGTTTCTCCTGTTTACCCTGCATTGGAAGATGCTACTCTTGCTGCCTGGCACAGGCCAAGCACTTTGCCTGCAGTCCCATGAAATGCTGACAAGCAGTACCCTGCTCTTTCTGTCAAGCTGTACTACAGTGGTAATTGCGCAAAAGTTGACCAGTATCGTGCAATGTGCGTTATTGCATTGTACCGCTATACATTGTGTGGTAGCACTATACATGTTATTCAATGGCTACTGCGCTTGCACATTGCTCAGAATACCATGCTACCAGTCAACTTTTGCACAACTACCACTGCATCCTGCACAGCCAGAAACAGATTCTGTGATTATCATGGCTGCTCATGGTTGCTCTGGGGCCCCCAGAGTGATGAGTACTTTACCTCCTAACAAGGATTCCAGGAGATTGGCTGTAATGGCAATCATAATTATGCCTCTGTTGCATTTGGGCTCAGCATAGTGAATTACCAGGCTTACATGATTAAGTATCAGAATACCCTGTGGAAATATGCCTTGACTACCATTCAGATTCACTCTGATAGCCTTGTAAAGGCAGAACATAATAAAGCCTGATTAGCTAGTGTTGATGCTAGTAAGCATCCATTAAGGTCAGCTTATGATGGGTGTGATGCCTTTGCCAGGGATGCTGTGTAATCCCTAGGTGGCACTATCCCAAGGGCTACTACCCTGCCTGCTTGGCTAGTAGCAGGTTAAGGAGCCTGAGTTCTGAAATGAGTGCCTCCACCTGGAGGTCAGGGTTGGTAGTGGTCAAGCTAACCTGGGCACAGCCCTCTGGGACACTGTAACCTCCCCCTTCCTTACTAGTGGCTGGAACAATACACAATAATCACTTTCACAATACCCCAATATACCACACAAGTACCCACACTGTTTGCACTTACCACTAGGGCTTTCCTCTGGCCTGGCCCTGAGGACCCCCTGTAAAACAAGGTTATAAATAGCAAATAAGAGCAGTACAGTACTCTTGCACAAGCTAGAACCACAGTAAGGGTAAATACAAAAAAAGAGTTAGATCTGATTTATTTAAGGGGCTTGAACAAAGGAGGGGCGTAATCAGGTTAATTTGCTTAAAGACTCTATCAATCAAACAGTTATGCATGCACTTCAGGGTTCAGAAACAGTCACACACTCTGGGTACCCAGTTGGAAAATGGTGGGATAGCCAGGAACGTTGCAGCTGGTTAGGGCCCTGTGATGGAAGAAAACAACATGCACAACACACACTATTTGTAATCTGGAGCCGGAGGGCTCAATTCATGAAAAGAAAACAACAAGACAATCAGATGACACACTTTTAGATTAGGCTGTTGTTGCATGGAACTACCCTGATGATTATTCAAGATACCCAAGTCTGGACACAGGCTAGATGAAAATCGAGACAGCAGGTGGCTAATCTGGAGTGCCAGAAGAAGCAGGGCCCACACGATTCACTGAGGCGTCGTTCCTGTTCAAGCATGGAGCAGGGGGCTGATCACCAGGCAGGTCTCTCGTCAGTGGCTTTTTCTGTGCAGTGGGGTAGTTTGGCAGGGCCAGAGCGGCATGGCCCAGGCCGAATGGAGATGAACACCAATTCAGTCTGATTAGGCTGGATAAAGCTTCCAGCAAGCAGAACACAGTTCACACAGCAGAAACCAAATCACGACCCACTTTAAATACATAGCACATTTACATGTAAAGGATTCTATGGCGTCAGCAAGCAGAACACAGTTCACACAGTGGGGAACCAAATCACAACCCACTTTTAATACACAGAACATTTACATGTAAGGAAATTCTTCTGTACCAGGCAAACCACTCTCCAGTCATGATTGCAAAGTTTCTGCACAAACCGGGGATTCAAAAGCAGCTGGAAATCCTGACAGGCCAATCGCATTCAGCAAATCTTCAGTCTTCCTCAGGTTAAAGCCTGGGCACAGTCCAGTGGCTTAAATAGCCCTCACAACTTGGATTCAGTCCAAATAAACTCTGTTTTCCCTCTCAGGGACAGCAGGTAGACAGGCAGGCCAAAACTCTGCCCTTTCACAGTTCTCCCATGCAAAACTACACAGAACTGCTGCTCAAGGCGAGGGTACTTTGCACCATGCAGTTTAATGAATGGTTGAAAAAATGGTGTGGAGAACAGGGGTTTGGCTTCATTGGGGACGGGGGTTCCACCTGGAGGGACACCAGCCTATACTGGCAGGATGGTCTGCATCTGTCCAGGACGGGAATAAGTCTTTTGAGCAATCGGTTTAAATGCTTCATTGGCAAGCTTTTAAACTAGTCAAGGGGGTAGGCACTGATAAGCAGCAGGAAAATCCCAGCCTCTCCCTACAAAACAGGGTACTAAATGAGAAAAAGACCGAGGTAGAAAGGTCAGTGGGGGATGCTGCAACAGAAGGTAAAACCATCAAAAAATGGAGAGCAATGAGTACCAATGCCCGTAGTCTGAGTAACAAGCTTCCTGAATTAGTGGCCTTGATGGAGTAGAAACATCTGGATATCATGGCAGTCACAGAAACATGGTACACACAAAACCATGACTGGGATGTAAACATACCAGGATACACTCTCTACAGGAAGGACAGGGAGGGTAAAAGAGGAGGAGGAGTAGCTCTTTACATAAGGGAAGGAATCAAAGCAACAGAACAAAAGGGAAAACAGGGAGGAGAAGAAGCACTGTGGGTAAATTTGGAGACCGGCAATGGAACCACAATCTGCACAGGAGTTGTATACAGACCCCCTTCTCAGGGGGAGGAAATGGACAAGGAAATGATAGAAAGTATACTTAGAGTGGCAGAAAAAGGGGAGATATTGCTGATGGGTGATCTGAATATGCCAGATGTTAACTGGAGTGCAGTTGCAGCTGCCACTTCAAAGAGTGGGGTTATTCTAGATGCCCTACAGGGGTCATGCCTTAGACAACTAGTACTGGAGCCCACTTGAGAGGGAGCAATCTTAGACCTGGTTCTCTCAAATGGAGATGAAGAGAGGATCACAGATGTAGAAGTCGGTAGCCATCTGGGAACTAGCGACCATCAAACAGCATGGTTCACAATAAACACAGCAATAAAGTCAAGTCATACAAAGGCAAAAGTACTGGACTTTAGGAGGGCTGACTTTGCCAAAATGGGTGAGTGCCTAAGGAATGCACTAGCAAATGGGCAGGAAGGAGGGTGAAGAACAATGGGGAATAATAAAACTGCCATCACAGAGGTAACAAGCTTTTGTGAAGCAAATAAACAAAATGAAACAATGTAAGAAACCACTATGGTTTTCAAAGGAAGTGGCAGTGAAGGTTCAAGAGAAAAGAAAGCATTCAGGAAGTACAAGGAATCACAGAAGGAGCAGGACAGAGAACTATATCAGTTAAAGCAAAAGGAAGCTGGGAAGGCAGTCAGAACAGCAGAAGGCCCAAACCGAGGAAAAGATAGCCAACCTGGTTAAGAAGGGGATAAAACCTTTTATAGGTACATCAGGGAGCAAAGGAAGACCAAGGGAGGGATAGTGAGGCTTAATAAAGGGAGGGAGGGAGGGCAGAGGGTGACTGTGAAAAGGCAGAGATACTAAACAAATATTTTGCTCAGTATTTACAAAGGAAGAGGGGTGGTACCTAAAACAAACAGTAGAAACACTCTGGATGCAGAAGTGATACCAGCCCATTTACAGAAGAAAGGGTTCTGAAAGAACTCTTAAAATTGAAGGTGGAAAAGCAATGGGGCTTGATGGGATTCATCCCAGAATTCTATAAGAACTAAGGGTAGAACTAGTGACACCACTGACTACCCTCTTTAACAAATCATGGGAGGATGGGGTGGTACCCGAGGACTGGAGGAGGGCAGATGTGATTCCCCTTCACAAAAGTGGAGCAAGGCAGAAGCAGGAAACTACAGACCTGTTAGTTTAACCTCAGTGGTAGGAAAATGATGGAATCACTCTGAAGGAAAGAACTGTCGAGTATCTAGAGGCCAGAGGGCACAGGACCCAAGGCAGCATGGATTCACAGCAGGAAGGTCATGCCAGACAAATCTGATAGATTTCTTTGACTGGGTGACGAAAGTAGTAGATCAGGGAGGGCTGTGGACATGGCCTACCTAGACTTTTAGCAGGCATTTGACACAGTCCCACACAAAGATTAATATACAAGTTAGCCAGCCTGGGAGGGGTCCCAAGATGACAGCCTGGGTAAAGAATTGACTGGAGAATAGGACAGAGAGTAACAGTAAATGGAGTCCACTCTGAAGAAAGGGGGTTACTAGTGGGTACAGCAGGGTTCAGTATTAGGACCGTCCTTTTCAATGTATTTATGTTTACATTGCAGAGGGACTGAAGGAAAAGTATGTCTCTTTGCAGATGACACAAAGATCTGCAACAGAGTTGATGCTCAAGGTGGGGTGGAAAGGATGAGAAGGACTTGGCAAGGTTAGAGGAATGGTCAAATGTATGGCAGCTTAGATTCAATGCTAAGAAGTGACAGGTAATGCACCTGGGAAACAAAACCCAGGGGAAGAGTACACAATGGGGGTGAGATACTAACAACAACAAAAATGGAAAGGGACCTAGGGTAGTCATATCAGATGACCTAAAGGTGGGCAAGCAATGTGAGAGGGCAGCAAGGAGGGTTGGGGGATACTGGGATGCTTAGAGAGGCATCACCAGTAGAAAACAGGAAGTTATTATCCCTCTGTACAGACAGCTGGTCAGACCCCATCTGGAGTACTGCTTGCAGTTCTGGGAGACCCAATTCCGGAAAGACATAGACAGGATGGAAGCTGTCCAGAGGAGGGCAATTAAAATGGTGCAGAGTCTGCACCGGAAGACATATGAAGAGAGACTTAAGGAGCTTAATATGTATAGCCTCGAGGAAAGGAGGAGAGGGGGACCTGATAGAAACTTTCAAGTACCTCAAGGGAATCAACAAAGTCCAAGAGGTAGCATCTTTCAAAAAAGAGGTGTGCAGAATTAGGGGGCAATTTGAAGAAGGGGTGGCTCAGAGGTAATTTAAGGAAGTATTTTTTCACAGAGAGGGTTGTGGATGCATGGAACGGCCTTCTGGAGGAGGTTGTGGAGTCAAAAACAGTGGTGGAATTCAAGAATGCATGGGACAGTCATAAGGCAATTCTAGAGGGTGGGGGCAGGAAGAAGTAGGCTGCTGGTTAACTAGGATCTGCAGCTTATCCATTAGGTAGGGTAATGGGCAGACTGGGTAGCCAAGCGGTCCTTATCTGCCGTCAAATTCTATGTTTCTATGTTTCTATGTAAAATCACTTGAGCTGTTACTTCTTCACTTCTCTTCTCAAAAACTTAAACTAGCTGCAGCAGCCTGGGAAATTCCCCAAGATCCAAAAGGTTCAGTTGGCTGATCCTCCTGTTAGTCACAAAAAGGCGCAAAAAGCCCAAAACTACAATTCCAAAAGATTTTGACTCCAGACAGCTCCTGTAGTCTGGCTCCATTTTAGGTCCCATCAGAAATGATTGAACCAATTTGGCAGTCCAGAATCAAGATAGTGGAGATAAACAAAACAGTCCTTGCTGCAAAGAAGGCAGGTTAGACAAACTACATTATCATTACCACTCTAAATGATTTTCAGCAAATAGTTACATCTTTCAACAGAGCTCCCTCTCAGATTACTTATGACTACAATCCAGGCAGCTCTTAAAGAGACAGTGCACAGAGGCTATACAGACACTCTCTGGCAATCACATTTAAACTGCTAAAACACAGGACACCAGCCTGGCAGTGAACATTTAGGCAAGCTTAGGGAAGACTTTTCAGAAACCCACATTTGTGGGGGGGGGTTACACCCTTCCCTGCCTGGAGAAAACTTGGCATCCATGTCAAGTCTGTACCATCATGCATCAGTTAACATAAACTTATTACTTTACTATACATATTCACTACATTTCCCAATACTATATCCATTCTGACAATACATTAGGCATATTTCACACAAGTCAGTTGAACATTACTATACTAAATCAGGTAATAACTTCTTGTACCTTGAACAATGCAAGAGGGAGCCCTTCTCTAGCAGCTAATTTGGGGCTGGATGGGGCAGGGGCACCATGGTGAGAGGGAAAGACAAGTAACCTGGAACTGTCAAGCTCAATTTGGGCAGTGAGCTTGGTGAGACATAAAAACCTTTGTGCACCACATTGAGAAGCAAATCCACTGGTGTCCAGAAAGACTCATAACTGAGGCATACTACAGGCTTGACAGCTTGGCCAGTCTTTCTGAGGGGGACAACTACAGTCTCTGTACTCTCAGCACTGGTGTGGGGACCCTCGTCACTTGTGAGGGGTACCTCTGCCTGGGTGGGAACATCCAAACTTGTGGCACTGTTGGCTCCTTGCTCTGCAGGCTCTGTTTCTACAATACTTGACTCATTTTGTAAAGGCTCAGGCACAATCAAGCTTTGAGGCACTGAAGGGGGGTGGGCAGCACTCTCATAGTGGTCTTCAAGTTCTGGTATGTCACCAGAAAGACTCAAACCCTCAGCCCCTTCTTCAAGCAAATCATGTAGTTCCACAATATACAGACTCAACATCTTCAGACGTGATACTTTGCACTTCACTTTCTGGGAGCATTGGCTCCAAGGATGAAGCTGGGGGGGTAAGGCAGTCCAGAATTCCCAGCTTCATCCCCACAATTAATCATGGGGTTACCTTGAAACAGCTCACTCAGTTCATAAGAGGGGTAATAGGCATGGTCGTATTCACTTTTGTCAGAAGTGGACTGACAGTCACTATCATTCTTGGCCTGCTGAGGAGGAAACCTTAAATCTGTGACCACTGGGGTAGGTTGACTCTGTCTCTTTCTTGCATCAGCAGCACAAGTCACAGGCCCAGGAGGCTCAATTTCTGGGGGTTCAGCCTCAATCATGACTTGGCTGATAGGTAGCAAGTGGTTACGGTGCATGGTCTTGACAGCTTTGGAGTTGTTCTTGGGGCGCACCTTGTACGCAGGTAAATCATCCAACTTTCCAACTACTACATGGGGAAGATGGTGCCATCATTCAGCAATTTCGTGTTTACCATGCAGTCTCAAATTATGTAACAACACATGGTCTCCAGGTCAAAGCTTCTGAGCCTTTAATTTTTTAGCATGTTTCTCTTTGTTGGCTAGATTTCTCTTGGTGGATATTATCTGGGCCATTTGATAGGCATGGTTCAATTGAGCTTTCAGTTTTTGTACATATTGCAAGTAGTTTTCAGCTCGGACCCCATCTGGAGAGCCCCCAAAACAGACATCAATTGGCAGCCGGGCCTCTTTCCTGAACATGAGGCAGTTGGGGGAGATCCCAGTAGCATCATTTTTCATGCAACTGTATGCGTGTACCAAGGTGCTAATCTGCTGGCTCCATTTGTTTTTGTCTTTTGGGTGGAAGATGCCCAGCACGTCTAGAAGGGTACGGTTAAAACATTCTGGTTGAGGGTCTCCTTGCGGGTGATAGGGGGTGGTTCTTGACTTTCGTACCCCACATAGAGAGAGATCATTTCTTTGATTAGCGGAATCTCAAAGTCTCTGCCTTGATCAGAATGAATCCACTGGGGGCACCATAGTGGACGAAGAAATTTTCCACTAGCACCTTGGCCACGGTAGATGCCTTTTGATCTTTGGTGGGAAAAGCTTGTGCATACCATGTGAAATGATCTGTAACCACTAACATATTGCCAATGTTCCACTGATCAGGGTCTAAACACAAGAAGTCTATGCAGACTAGTTCCATGGGGGCACTGGTAGTAATATTAACAAGGGGGCAGCCCTCTGAGGCAGTGCTTTTCTTTGCAGGCAGCGACTATAAGTCTTTACGTGGTGCTTAACATCGGCCCCCATTTTGGGCCAGTAGAAGCGAGATCATACCAGGTCAAGGGTTCTGACAATACCGAGGTGCCCCATGTGATTGTGGAGGGACCTCAGTACCAAATCGTTAAAGGCCGTGGGCAGGACAATTGTTGCTTGTCTACCTTGCCACTACAATCTACTGTCTCTATATACAACAACTGATTGAGCAACTTCAATCTGGGGCCTTCTTTAAACAACAAAGCAGTTCGCAAGTCGGTGGAATGTAACTTAGACACATCTTTCCCAGACACGCAGGGCAACAAGTGCTGGCTGAATCATAAGATCCTGGGATTGAGCCCACTGAATGTTGTCATTGTCAAATTCAGGTAGTGCACTAATATCTAGAGCAGAGAAGTTTCAATAAGCAGCTGGTATGCAGGTGTCAGAAGGGCCCAAGCAATCTACTAAACAGTCCACTGTGTCCGCAGACATCTGTTCATCTCCATCAAACTTTTGGCACAATGGTCACATGTCAGGTTCAGACAACCTGACCCAATCATTCTTGGAAGTGGCCCCTCATGATAGGGCATCAGCATCAATATGGTTCAGGCCTGGTCTGTATTCAACAGCATAATCATAGGTTGATACTGCAGAAAGCCACCGGTGCCCAGTGGCGTCTAACTTAGCTGAAGTCTGTACATGGGTTATTGTCAGTCTTCACCAATATTTTTGCCCCATAAAGGTGTTCATGAAACTGGTCAATGATGGCCCATTTTAGGCAAGGAATTCCAACTTATGCACAGGGTAGTTTGTTTGGATGGGATCAAGCTCCTACTGGCGAAAGCTACTGGTCTCAGGCCATCCTCACAGTCTTGATACAACACCGCCCCTAGACCCAACAGACTAGCATCCATATGCAGCACATTGGGTTTGGTGGGGTCAGCATAGGTGAGGATGGGGGCATGGGTGAGCTGGTATATGATCTCATGGAAGGCTGCTTCACAGTCAGGCATCTAACAGGACCCGAAGAGTTCACCTGGGCAGAAGTATACTTTTTCTGGTTCTTTAATGGACCCTTTTTTGTATTTATGATTGGAAGGAGGGTAACCCTGGGTAAGGTTCAAGAGTGGGTGAATCACCTTGGAATAGTCTTTTATGAACCTGTGGTAGTAGCCGCAGAACCCCAGGAAATGTTGTAGTTCTTTCAGATTATGGGGCTGGGGTCAAGTATTCAGTGCTTCAACCTTACTGGGATCAGTCTCTATCCCTTTTGTAGATACTATGTTCCCAACATACTTCACGGAGGTTTGGGAAAACTGGCACTTGTCAATGGACAGCTTGAGGCAGAAGTCTTCCAGTTGGTCTAGGACTTTAAACAGTTGGTTCTCATGCTCCTCTAAGGTGCTTCCAAACACAGTGACATTGTCCAAGTACACCAGGCATTCCAGTAAATTCATATCTCCCACCGCACGTTCCATCAGTCGCTGAAAGGTGGCCGGGGTACCCAATATCCCCTGTGGCATCCTCAGAAACTCGTAGAACCCCAATGGACAGATGAAGGCTGTTTTCTCATGGTCTTATGGGGCCATCAGGATCTGGTAGTATCTGCTGTGAAGATCCAATACGGAGAACAATTTGCTCCCATTCAAGCATCCAGGGCATCTTGTATACGAGGTATAGTGTATTGGACTGGGATGGTCCACCAGTTCAGGGTTCAATAATCAACACACATCCTCACAGACACATTCTTCTTATGCACAACCACAATGGGAGAGGTGTATGGGCTCCTGGATTCTTGTATCATGCCAGCAGCGAGCATTTCCTGCAGGTGTCTTCTCACATCATCTATGTCTGTTGGTGCTATGCATCTGGACCTCTCTCGAAATGGCCGTTCATCATGCAGGTGTATGTGATGCTCCACACCCTGGAAACATCCCACATCCCATTCCTTCAATGAAAACACTTGGTCTCTCTGGGGAAGTCTCTTGCTAATTCTAATCTTCCATTCAGCTGGCAATGAGGAGTCACCAAAGTCAAACAAGTCTGGGGTTACTCTCTCCTTCTCACCAGGGTGCTTGTTGCTGGGCAATACTGCAGTGTCTGCACAGTGTACCGTAGCTAGGGTGCACCGTCTGTTCACCCAGATCTCCCGATCTAACTCATTGTGAATCTGGACCATCACTCGTCGTGCATAGTCATGGGCATGAGCAGGCAAGATGCTGGGCTTGACCAATAACCCTTCTGGCAATGTTCCATTGCCTGGCACATCCAACATCAATATTTTGTTCTTGACATCTATTTCCAGAGGTGGGCCTCCTCTTGAATGGTACACTGGGCGTTAGAGGCCAGTACCATTGAATCGGGATCCTTCTTCCACACGATCCCCACTGGTTCATCCTGGTCTACTTCCTCTGGTTTCTATTGCAAATCATAGGCCCTCTTGATCAGAGCCAGAATTCTCAGGGCCCTCCCAGTCCATTGCCCTTGTTTCTCTTGACAGAGTGCGCCAGCCTCCCAAACATATGGGCTTTTGTCTCAATTAACAAGGGGACCCCATCATACAGTCCGGTGGGGTGACACACTAGGGCCAATGTCTCTACTTGCTCCTCTACACCCGTTACAGTTGCAGGAAAAAGCAACCAGAGGCGGACATACCCTAGGTAGGGATAAGACTTGTCGCTCAGGCCCCACACATGTAGACCTTTCAGGGATTGCAAAGGCACATCAGATAAGTGTTTGTCATACCAGTCCTGGAATACAATGGTCACTTACGACCCACTGTCAAGAACAGCACGAGTATGAATACCATTCACAGTCACCATAGTCTCCATTGAAGGGCCCACTATTCTGGACCAGTCTGGACTGGCAGTAGCAGAGGCCTGGACAGACGTTTTAGCCTCAATGAAATTTGAGTTAGGGTTTCTCGAACCCTCACTGTGGTCATTTTGGGCACCTCTTGGCCACTGATTTGCTTTTCGGAGCTCCCCTTGGAGTCTGTTTACTACTCTTTCTAAGTCCTTCTGAGACTGGCATTCTCTTTTCATATGGCCATCCTTTCCACAGTTGTGACAAATGACAGACTCCTGGGTAATCCTGGGAGAGAACATCGTATGAGGAACTGAAGCAGTAGTAAGAGATTGGGGTCTAGTATCTGCTAGCAGTAGTGAGAGTGGTGCAACGTGTCTTAACAGTTTCTTTAGAGTGGCAGTCAACCCGGTGAGCTCAGCCCTGCAGCCACCCTTGGTAGCGGATGCCTGAGGGTGCATCCCCACCCCCATGGCAGCCATATCCTGAAAGGGACCAGAATCTTGTTCCATGGGGGAAACCCTTGCAGAGGCACCTATCTTCAACTCTCGAACTTCCTTTAGTACCTCATCTTTCCAATGATGGGCCCAGGGCGGGAATTCCTTTGCATTGTTAGAGTGCTCGTTAAGTGCCGACTTTTGTCCCTGAGCCTCACTTGGCTGATCACTCTCAGTCACTATCTGCAGCAGCAGATATGGGTGCACTCCCCATAGCGCCGCTTTGCTCAACCCCCCGAATTTCTTTTATTAGCTCATCATAGGAGGGGGGTGATTCCAGTCGGGTGGCAAGGCGCAACTGAAGCAGTAAAAATTCTGAAAATGAAGCAGACTTAAGGATCTGGTCCAGCCTAGATCGATCTAATTAATTTGATGGCAAACAACCCTTTCTGAGGCACTCTTGTAGCAGCTTTTCAAGCCGAGGTACGTACACAGACAATGGTTCACCTGGGTACTGCTGAGCATTTCTTACTGTCCACCACAGATCCTCATCTGACTCTGGGCTCCCATACACATTTTCCAATGCATCAAGATAGTCCTGAGTAGTTGCTTCGGGGTTATTGGTCTGCTTGGCACGGATGGTAGCCAGGGCAGGACCTCGGAGGTTCTCACTCAACTTCCTTCATTTCTCTGCTTCTGAGCATTGCCATTCAAGTACTAGAGGAGCAGCATAGTCTATCCAGATCTTTCAGTCATCCTCCCTTGGGGGGTGGGGAGGGTGCCCGAGAAGATTCTCAGCCTTTGGTAGGAGTCGTGACTAATAGCAGGTACAGATATGGGGCCAGCATTGGCATGGGCAAAGAAGGCAGGGCAGTAACAGGTGCTGGAGTGGGAGGGGATGTTGGGGAAGGAACACCCCCAGGTGGCAGGAATAGTTTCTTAAAGTCCTCTATGGCTTTCCCTTCCTCCAGCAACAACTTAGCAAATTTCTCCTCAAAAGTTTCAGATAATGGTGGGAGCTCATCCTCCCTGGGGTCTTTACTGTCTTTTGTTATCACTCTCCAGGCAGCTGGAACCCCTTCGGGGCAATAGTCTGTGGCCCTTTAGAGCTGTCCACGAGGTCACTAAACTCTACCAAGGCTATGAAAGTTTGGGCGATCAAATCAGCCTGTCAACGCACCACCACAGGGTTTTTTAAACATTCAACTTTGGAGAGTGCTCCCTCTACAGTGTCTTTACTAGTACCCAGGGGGATATCCAGTATAAGTAGAGCATTTTCGGAGTCAATCTCCTGCCCAGTACACCACCCCATCAATTGGTGTACAGCCATTTCTACTGGGGTAGCCATTAATCTTTAACAATAATTCATAATTTTTGGCCACTAGAAGGCACAAAATCCCAGCGGTGAGCCTCCAAAATGTAATCTCTTGGTGGTGCTATCCCAAGGGCTACTACCCCTGCCTGCTTGGCTAGTAGCAGGTTAAGGGGCCTGAGTTCTGAAATGGTTGCCTCCACCTGGAGGTCAGGGTTGGTAGTGGTAAAGCTAACAAGGGCACAGCTCTCCGGTACACTGTAAACCCCCCCTTTCCTTACTAGTGGCCAGAACAATACACAATAATCACTTTCACAATACCCCTGATACACCACACAAGTACCAACACTGTCTGCACTTACCACCAGGGCTTTCCTCTGCCCTGGCCCTTTTGACCCCCTGTAAAATAAGGTTATACACAGCAAATAACAGCAGTACAGTACTCTTGCACAAAGTGGAACCACAGTCAGGGTAAATGCAAAAAAGAGTTAGATCTGATTTATTTAAGGGGCTTGAACAAGGGAGGGGCGTAATCAGGTTAATTTGCTTAAAGGCTCTATCAATCAAGCTGTTATGCATGCACTTCAGGGTCCATAAACAGTCACATACACCAGGTACCCAGATGGAGAATGGTGGGCTAGCCAGGAACATTGCTGCTGGTTGGGACCCTGTGATGGAAGAAAACAACATGCACAACACACACTATTTGCAATCTGGAGCTAGAGGGCTCAGTTCATGAAAAGAAAACAACAAGACAATCAGATGACACACTTTTAGATTAGGCTGTTGTTGCATGGAGCTACCCTGACGATCACTCATGATACCCAAGACTGCACACAGGCTAGACGAAAATCGAGATAGCAGGTGGTTAATCTGGAGTGCCAGAAGAAGCAGGGCCCACACGGTTCACTGAGGCATTGTTCCTGTTCAAGCATGGAGCAGGGGGCTGATCCCCAGGCAGGTCTCTCGTCGGTGTCTTTCTCTGTGCAGTGGCGTAGTCTGGCAGGGCCAGCATGGCATGGCCCAGGCCGAATGGAGATGAATGCAGATTCAGTCCGATTAGGCAGGATAAAGCTTCCAGCAAGCAAAACACAGTTCAAACAGTGGGGAACCAAATCACGATCCACTTTCAATACACAGCACATTTACATGTAAGGAAATTCTACTGTACCAGGCAAACCGCTCTCTGGTCATGATCGCAAAGTCTCTGCACAAACCAGGGATTCAAAAGCAGCTAGAAATCCTGACAGGCAGATTGCATTCAGCAAATCTTCGGTCTTCTTCAGGTTAAAGCCTGGTCACAGTCCAGTGGATTAAATAGTCCTCATAACTTGGATTCAGTCCGAATAAACTCTATTTTCCCTCTCAGGGACAGGAGGCAGACAGGCAGGCCAAAACTCAGCCCTTTCACAGTTCTCCCATGCAAAACTACACAGAACTGCTGCTCAAAATCACTTGAGCTGTTACTTCTTCACTTCTCAGCTCAAAAACTGAGACTAGCTGCAGCAGCCTGGGAAATTCTCCAAGATCCAAAAGGTTCGGTTGGCTGATCCTCCTGTCAGTCACAGCAAAGGCTCCCCTTTCAGGTGCAAAAAGGTGCAAAAAAGCCAAAAACTACAATTCCTACTGATTTTGACTCCAGACAGCTCCTGTATTCCGGCTCCATTTTAGGTCCCACCAGAACTGATTGGTCCAATTTGACAGTCCAGGACAAAGATAGTGGTTATAAACCAAACAGTCCTTGCTGCATAGAAGGCAGGTTAGACAAACTACATTATCATTATCACTCTAAATGATTTTCAGCAAATAATTACATCTTTCAACAGAGCTCCTTCTCAGATTACTTATGACTGCAATCCAGGCAGCTTTTAAAGAGACAGTACACAGAGACTATACAGGCACTCTCTGGCAATCACATTTAAACTGCTAAAATGCAGGACACCAGCCTGACAGTGAGCATTTAGGCAAGCTCAAGGAAGACTTTTTGTGAACCCCCATTTGTAGGGGGGTTATAGCTGTCTCTGTCATTTACCTGAGGAGATATTCTTGGCTCAGATTGGCTGGTCTTGCTGCTGATGTACTGCAAGTCATACTGAATGCTCCTTTTAGGGGCTCCAAGTTTTGGGAGTCAGATGTGGATAATGCACTAAATGTTCTTCAATCACCCAAAATGTCTTTGAGGTCTGTAAATTCCTTGGCCCTGAAAAACACAACAGGACAATGTAGAATACATTTTATAAACCTGCAGAACATGGCAGTTATGGCTACTGTCACAGTACCATGGTAGAGGAAGTGGTCACCCTCCAGGTCCCTTCAGCAGTGGTGGCCATTCCAAGGCAACCAAGGTTCTGGTTCAGGCTGTCCCACCATTCCCGGCACTTTGTGACTCCCCACTTGCTCTCCCTCCAACGTTGTGTCAGGTGGTACAAGTGGAGGGAAGAATCTCCCATCACCTGCCAAAATGGAGGGAGATCACCACAGATTAGTGGGTTCTTGAAAAGTAGAGAAAGGCCATGCCCTGGAGTTGCTGTCCATCCCTCCAGTGCACCTTCCACCTCCTTCTCATTATCCTCTGGGTCACTTATCCCTGCTGAGAGAAGACATGCAGGCCCTACTTCTAAAGAAAACAATCAAACCCATCCTTCCCAAGGAAAAGAACAGGAGCTTCTATTCTAGGTACTTTCTGGTCCCCAAAACCACAGGAGACCTGCGTGCTGTATTGGACCTCAGACACTTGAACAAATTCATCAAATACAAAAGTTTCAAATGGTATCTCTTCAAGCTGTCATCCCGTATTACATGAAGGGGATTGGGTCTGTGCTCTGGACATGAAGGATGCTTATCTTCATATCAAAATCTGACATTGTCACAGGCAGTACCTCCATTTTATGCTGGAAGACAGCTATTATCAATTCCAAGTCTTGCCCTTTGGCTTATCTTTCGTGCTGCAGATATTTACCAAATGTTTTGCAGTTGTGGCAGCAGCACACTGGAAGGAAGAGTTTTTTCTTCCTGTATTTGGATGACTGGCTCCTGCAGGGCCCATTCAGGAAAGTAGTTCAATACACAGTATCCAGACCTTAGCAGTTTTTGAGGACCTGGGTGTTACAGTCCCATTCCAGACCCAGGGGTTATGGACTGACCTAGATTTGTATCTCCTTATCAATGCTATGGAAATGAAGGCTATTCTTCTTGGTCTCCAGGTCTTTGCAGACCACCTTAGCCCAGGCCCCCTGTTGAT
This sequence comes from Neoceratodus forsteri, assembly GCA_016271365.2. Lineage (NCBI taxonomy): Eukaryota > Metazoa > Chordata > Ceratodontiformes > Ceratodontidae > Neoceratodus > Neoceratodus forsteri. Next base: position 489,089,211 of record CM057453.1, on the reverse strand, counting down.
AAGGACAGACAATGTCAGTGTGATGCACTATTTCAACAAGCAAGCGGCACTCACTCTGGCCCCCTATGCAGAGAAGCAATAAGAGTAAGAGTTTAGAGCTGAAAACTAAAGAAGCATGAACTGCAGGAGTGTTCTGGTGTTTGTGTGAGGCTAAAATAAAGGGAAGTAATTTTTTTCTCCTAAGTTTGCTTTAGTTCAAATAGCTTGTACTGGGAGAGGGATATGTATTTTGATGTTTAAACAGTGTTGTATGGATAAGGGTTGTATTTGGGGTGTTTAAACAGTGCTGTTGGTTTAGGGCTATAACTTGGAGTTCAATTCTGGGCCAGTTGAAAGACAGGAAACTGCAGAGGTAGACTTGGGGAGGGGAGCATAAGATTAGCCAGGAGTCACTGAAGTTGAAACTGAAGAAGCATGAACTACAGGGATGTGTTTACTCCTGCCTGAGGAAAGGGGCTGAGGTGTGCAGTTGTGTAAGAGGCTGACTGACTCACACAGGAGTAACAGTGGCCTCTAATCCCACCCTCCCATCCCTCCCTCCCCTAGCTTATCCACACTTATTGGGGTGGTGCTGCATTGGTATTAGTGGAAAGCTCTACCAGGTGCATCCACTAACATGCCCTAACAGAGGGAATTATTATTTCCAGGGGACTGGTTAGAAACTTATAGATAGAACTGTATTTTGTGGTTAGTACTGGTGTCAGAGGTAGGATAGTGGGCTGTAATGGATGTGGGGCGGCAGTTTGGATTAACATATTGTGGAGTCTAGGAGGGTGTCCAATCTGTATCGAGTTGAGGAAGCTGGAGGAGGAAGTGCTGTGGCTTGGTAGAGAGTTGGAGAGGATGAGGGGAGGGGGAAGGGCCCCTGGAGGCAGGAGGATCACATCCAGCAAATAACATGAGGACACTGCAGGGGAGGAGCAGTGGCTCAAGGGAAGCAATAGGGAGGCAATGCAGGAGTGGAATAAACAAGTGGCCTAGCATTAATGGGAAGGCTAGAGTCAGGGGGAGAGAGCAGAAGCACAGCCAGGCAGGATGGGCAGGAAATAGGTTTGCTGTGCTAGTGACACTGGTGGAGGAGAAGGGGGCAATGATCTCCAGGGGAGAGCAGGAGAGGAAGGAAGAGGGAAACCCACAAGGGGCAGGAGTCAGTCAGAGGAGGGCAACAGGGGTGAAGGGGAGAGAAACACTGCTGGTGGGGTGGACAACAGGGGCAGAATAGAGGAGGGGGGCCAGGACAGAGGGAAGGGATGTGGGAGATAGGGAGGGAGCAGTAAAGGGAGCAGGGGACAGAATGGGGGAGAACGGGGAGAGAGCAGTAGGGAGGAAGGGTGGAGTTAGTAAGCTGGCATGCTCAAAGATTGGATACCCTGGGAAAGGAGTGGGGGTAGGGACAAGGAATGAGGAAGGGGGTGTACTAGTGCTGGGTGATTCCATATTTAAAGGGATCAGATGGGGTGGTGGGGGAGAGGCATGGTAGAATATGGGTGGAGGCTATACCTGGGCTAACAGAGGACAGGGCAGGGCAGGCAGTTCTTAAGGGCACAAGAAGGGGCAGGAAGAAACTGCATGTAGTGGTGCATGTGGGCACTAATGACCTGGCAGGGAGACAGTGGAAGTAGTGAGGAGCAGGTTTGAGCAATTAGGAGGGCTATGTGAGAATCTGGGGGAATCAATGGCTTTTTCAGAGGTGCTCCCAGTACCCTGCATGAGTATGGAAAGGAAAGAGAGGATTGGGGAGTTCAACAAATGGCTGGGGGAAGGGTGTCAGTCTAAGGGGTATGGGGTAGTGGGTACTGGGGTAGTACCTGCGAAAATAAGGATCTATAAGGGGGATAGGCTGCACCAAAGTGGGGGGAGGAGAAAGGGTATTAAAGCAGAGGTTTGAGGGTACATAGCATCAAGGATAGATTTAAACTGGGGTGGTGGAGGACAACTACTAGGGAGGGATCCCAGAGGGGGAGCCAAGAGTGCCTACCCCCAAGCTATAGAGAGGAATTTGAGGTGGGGACACAGGAGGGATTAGGAGGGGGAACCAGGGGGGGGGAGACACAGGTTGGAGGGGTATCTCACTGAATGCAAGAAACTTGGGTAACAAATCAACCAAACTACAGGCTCTCTTGGCTGTGGGGAGGGTGGACATTGCAGCCATCTTGGAGACATGGGCTGCTCAGAACCAGGACTAGGATATGAAGATCCCAGGGTATAGGATATTCAGAAAGGACAGGACTATGGGGAAAGGTGGGGGCGTGGCGATCTACGTGATGGAGGAGATAAGGTGTATGAGAGAGGAGGTGGTGGAGGGCAGGACAGAGGCCCTATGGATGCAGTTTCAAGACTCTAAAAGAAAGACACTGAGGGTGGGGGTAGTGTACAGGCCACCAGCTCAGGGGAATGACTTGGATAGGGAGTTGGTTGAGCAGATAAGAAGAGTCTGTAGGAAGGGGGACACCGTAATGATGGGGGACTTCAACCTCCCTGGGATGGGCTGGAACACCCCAACCACTACGTGTGCAAAGGAGCAGAGATTACTAGATGCATTTCAGGACTGCTTTCTGGTGCAATTGGTCCACGAGCCAACTAGGGAGGGTAAAACTCTGGACCTGGTTTTAACAAACAAGGAGGCTGTAAGGGATATGGGAGTGGAGGACCCCCTGGCTGGAAGCGACCATTATATGGTGTGGTTCACACTCAATATGGGAAGGGCAACAGGAGGAACAGGTACCAGGGTGATCGATTTTAAGGGAGAGGACTTTAAAAAGATAGGGAAAATTTTGGCTGAGCACCTGGTGAGGATTCAGACATGCATGCATGCCAGCCAAAAACGAAATCTCATTGAGAAAGGGCTTGCAGAGGCTAATGAGACCTGCACCAGGACACGGAGCAAGAAGGGGAGAGCAAAGAAGCCGAGCTGACTGACTCAGGAGGTAATGGAAGGGGTGAGGGCCAAGAGAAAAGCATTCCGGAGGCTTAGGAAAAGGGAGGGCAAGGGGACAAAGACAAGAACACGAAGAAGTCCAGGGAGGTTACTAGGCTAGTTAGAGTGGCCAAGGCTTCCAGGGAGTTGAGACTGGCACAGGGAATCAAGGACGGGGAAAAGGACTTCTTCAGATACATTGGCAAGAGAAGAAGAAACAAAGACCAGATTGTGAGGATTAAGAAAGATGGGGGGTGGGTGGAGAAGGGGGAATAGTAGGCAGAGGCACTGAATGAGTACTTCTGCTCTGTGTTCATGAAGGAAAGAGGGGGGCAGACACCCTATGGTAAGGGTCGAGTGGGCAGAGGGCGGCAGGGGTGACTGATATCAGAATTACAGAGGAGAGGGTGCTGGAGGGACTAAAAGCACTGAGGGTGGACAAGGCGCTGGGGCCAGATGACATCCACCCTAGGGTACTTAGGGAGCTAGCGGAGATCCTGGTGGGACCACTGGCAGACCTGTTCAGTACATCACTGGACACAGGATGCGTGCCACAGGACTGGAGGATAGCCCATGTGGTGTCCATTCATAAAAGTGGCCTGAAGGATGATCCAGGCAACTACAGACTGGTAAGTCTCACTTCAATTGTGGGGAAACTCATGGAGTCAATCCTAAAAGAGAGGCTGGTGACCTTTCTGGAAGACAGTGGGCTCCAAGATAGCCATCAGCACAGTTTTGTATCAGGCAGATTCTGCCGGATGAATATAGTCGAGTACTATGACTGGGTTACCAGGGAACTGGGCAGGGCCATGCAGTGGACAGCCTATATGTGGACTTCAGCAAGGCTTTTGACTCAGTGCTGCATAGGAGCCTGGGGGGAAAACTGGAGTACATTGGGGTAGGGACAAAAATGGTCAACTGGGTCACCAACTGGCTGAGGGGTAGGCAGCAAAGGGTGGTGGTGGTGGTGGTGGGGAACTCTCATCATCAAGAGACGTTATGAGAGGGGTGCCCCAGGGTTCAGTACTGGGGCCGGTGCTGTTTGGGATATTCATAGCCAATATCTCAAATGGGATCCAGAGTAGGATCAGTCTGTTTGCAGACAAAGCTAAGATTGGTGCAGTGGTAGATGACATAGAGCAGTGGAGGAGCCTGCAGGAAGACCTGATCAAGCTACAGGAATGGTCAGAGACAAGGCAGTTGGGGTTCAATGCCAAGAAGTGCAAGGTACTGCACTTCAGAACATTGAACCAGGGGAGGAAATATCAATTGGGAGGGGTACAGTTGGAAAGCACAGTGGAGGAAAAGGATCTAGGGGCACTAATAACAGGGAGTATGAACCACACAGTTCAGTGCAGGAAGGCGGCTGCAAAGGCAAACAACATGCTGGGGTGCATAGCGAGGGGAATCTCCTCCAGGCACAGAGAAGTGATCCTACCCCGTACAGGTCACTGGTCAGGCCGCATTTGGAATACTGCGTGCAGTACTGGCATCCATTCCTGAAGAGGGACATCAGATTGCTGAAGGGGGTGCAGCATACGGCAACAAAGATGATACAGGGACTTGAGGGAAAATCCTATGAGGAGAGGCTGGGAAAGCTGCAAATGTATTCCCTGAAAGAGAGGAGGGATGGGGGGATATGATCGAAAGCTTTTAGTACCTAAAGGATATTAACAGAATTAATACAGAAGGCATTCTTCAGATCAGAAGGGGAAGGACATGACAGGGCATTGGCTGAGATTGGAGGGGGGAGATTCAGGCGGGAAATCAGGAGACACATTTTCACGGAAAGGGTGGTAGATAAATGGAACACTCTATCCGAGGAGGTGGTATCATGTAGAATGGTGGGAGGATTTAAGACAGGGTGGGACAAAGTGAGTGGGTGGGTGCTTATGAGGAGGGAGGGAGGGAGGGTGGGGCAGCTGCAAGTTGAGGGGCTAGGTGCACAATTGAGCAGACTTAATAGACCTTGAGGTCTGTTTCTGCTGGCATTTCGTATGTTCATATGTTCGTATGACACTGTCTCATGGCCTTCACTTGACAGCCATATTTCTCCCAGGAGTCCAAAACATCTTAGCAGACAGGCTAAGTTGGTCACAGTCCTGGGTTCACAAGTGGGAAATACTGACATCCATGTTAAATGACCTCTTCACAAGGTGGGATCATCCAGAACTGGACCTTTTTGCCTCTTCACACAACAAAAAACTGCCACATTTTTGCTTGCTCGCTCCTCGGCCTGGGTTGTTTTGGCAAGATGCATTGTCCCGCTCTTGGGAAAGGAGGTCTCTTTATGAAGTCCCTCCAACACCTCTCATTCAGAGTGTTCTACTCAAGCTGCAGGCAGAACGAGCCACGCTAATATGGTAGCCCCCTTCTGGCCTCATCAGATATGATTTCTCCTACTACAATATCCAGGAGTGGAACCTCCTGTTCAATTATCCCTGTGTCAGTGTCTACTGTCATAGCACAGGTGATCCCTGGTCCATCCAGAACTGTGGTTCCTACATCTATACCTATGGCTCCTGAGGACATAGCCACTGCACAATTTTCAGTTTCTTCCAAGGAGACTGATGTCTTACTGGTGGCTAGAAAGCCTTCCCCCAGGCACAACTATTCACTAAAATGGAAGTGTTTCTCCATATGGTGTGCTTCCCATTCAGAGAACCCATTTACATGTCCCATCAATACTGTACTAGCTTACCTCCTCTCTTTATCAGACTTTGGTCTACAGTAATTCTCCATTAAGGTGCACTTGGCTGCCATTTCCACTTTCCATGCCCTTATTGATGGATGTACAATGGCACAACTAGAAGTGTTCTGTATCTTCCTTAAGGGTATTTTGCACATGCGTCCCCTGATTCGTAAACTAGTTTCACCTTGGTACCTTAATTCCATTCTTGAAAAATTGACTTTGGTACAATTTGAGCCTACTGCAACTTGTGAGATGTGCTTCCTTTCTTGGAAGGCTCTTTTTCTGGTTGCTATCAATTTTATCAGAAGGATTTCTGAACTTCAGATTCTCATGCATGAGGCCCTTGCCTGATTTTCACAAGAACACTCCACAGTTTTTACCCAAAGTATTTTCTACAGTATCTTCACACTAAATCAGACCATAAATCTGCCAGTATATTATCCTGAGCGTGCTAACAAAGCTGAGGCATTGCACCATAAGCTTGATGTACATAGAACACTACATTTCTGTCTGGACTGTACTAAGAACTGCAGAAAGTCCCCTTAGCTTTTTGGGTTATTCTACCCTGGGAGAAAGGGCGTGACTCCCTAAACAATGCCTGTCCAAATGGCTGCTCACTGCACTGAATTTTGTTATGCTATAGGAACTATGGTTAGGAACTTCCTGGTGCTGTGTATGGCCACGCTACACGTGGTATGGCCACTTCTGCTGCCTGTTTTCAGAATGTTTCTGCAGCTAGCTTTGTGCTGCTGCCACATGGAGCACTGTGCCTACTTTCATAAAGCACTACAATCTAGACATTGTCTCACACAGACATGCTACCTTTGGTCTTTCCTTTTCTGCAGGGCTTTCTGTCCTAATTTCATATCAGACTTCGCCATCATTTGACTGAAGGGGTTAAAGCTCCATGGCTCTCCAAAGAATTAAGGCATTGTATGACCTCTCATGATAAAGCCTGGTGGTCTTTCAAATGTAGTGGGTTACCTGCTGACTGGCAATATTATAGGCAGCTAAGGAACAGCTGCAAAAATTCCATCCAAAAAGCTAAGCGTCTCCATTTTAAGAGACTCCAAACTGAGCATCTAAGTAATCCGAAAGAATTCCGGAGACAGGTCAGTTCCCTTTTAAAGGAAAACACCACTGAGATCCCCAGCTCCATTGAAGCCCAGGGTTCCATCCACACTGACCCTCCCTCTATCGCAGAAAGCTTTAATGAATTCTTCACAGACCTGCATAAATGTACTTCTCTTTTCTCCAGTATACCCAGTCCTCACAACCTGACCCAGTGCCACCAGTTGACCACATGGCCTGCTTCTCCTTCCACTTAAAACTGGCTACCCTCAATGAAGTATGCTGTTTTCTCAAGAAACTAAAGGATGACAGCTCACCAGGGCATGACACACTAGAACCTAAATTTCTCAAGGTAGGAGCTGATGCCCTAGCCAGCCCTATTCATGGCGTGATCAATAGATCCTTCCTTTCTAGTACAGTCCCTGATAAATGGAAGGTAGCAATAGTTGTCCCTGTGCATAGAGGTTGTTCCAATTCTGTTGTGGAAAACTTCCATCCAATCTCAATGCTCTGTCCCCTAGCTAAAATTCAAGTGTGGGTAATCTACGACCACCTCCAGCACTATTTAGATCACCACCTTTCATCTTCCCAGCATGGATTTAGAAAAAATTGCATCACCCTTACAGCTTTGATCAGAGTCACCTCAGACATATATCATGCAATGGATGCTGGCCATGCCACCGGAGTAATATCCATTGACTTGACCAAGGCCTTTGACTTGGTCAACCATGACTTGCTTTTACGTCAATTGCATGAACTAGGCCTTGATGCAGATGCTGTAACCTGGATGAGTAGCTATCTATTTGGCCAAACTCAATGGGTCAAATGGGCAGGTTCCCTATCTGAGCTGAGGTCCATTATCCAAGGCATATCTTAGGGCTCCATACTGGGCCCATTTTTTTTTTTTCTTATAAATCAATGAACTTCCTAACAATTGTGGTGGGACCACTGTGCCCCTCTGTGTAGATAATGTTATCATCTACCACTCTTCCTCAGATCCAGAGTGGCTCAACTCTATGCTAGCATCTGACTTTCATGCTCTCAAGGACTGGTGCATACATAAACAACTTGTCCTTAACACTAAAAAGACCAAGTGCATGATATTCACCAACACTGGTGCTCAATCATACCCCCCTCCAGCTATACTGTCTAGTTAAGGGGCCACCCTTGAATCTGTCCAGTCTTTCAAATACATGGGTATCACCCTGGACCCCTCCATTCGTCTTGATACACATGTCACTATCCTTACCAAAACTCTTAACCAGAAAATCGGAGTCCTCTATCACATCCATCCCTACCTCACATCGAGCTCATGTCGCAAGATTGCTGATGCCATTCTTCTGCTTATTCTCATGTATGGTGCCCCGTTGCTGGTCTCCACTGTACCTACCATTCTATCTCACCTCTCTCAGGTATAGCTTAGAGTGGGTAGGTTTACACTGGGAACCAACGCTAGGGATCATCATTACAATGTTCTATCTGCACTAGGTTGGCTATCGTATGAGTTTAAGTTTCGCTAAGCCACGCTAAGGTTTATACACAAGCTTTTCCACTGCTTCACGCCTCCTTGCCTCCAGCACTGACTCCCCCAGCGTGCTCTCAGGTCTGTCTCTTTCCTCCTGCTCATAGTACCTAACCTGTTCCTCTCTACTGCCCGGAGATCATTTGCCTTCTCGGCTGTGTCCATCTGGAACTCATTGCCTCCTCCAATCCTGACCTGTAACTCCATTTCTCAGTTTCAATGCTCTCTGCTAGCACACCTTGCCTCCCCTCCCTGCTCCTGCTTTAAGTATCTCCAGAGCTTAACAACTCTTACCAACTCTTCCCTGCATGCTCTATGGCTCCGCTGATCTATCTCTGTAACTCTGACTTTCCTAAAGCATGTTGTGAATTAGTGTAAATATGTTTATTGCCTGTATTTTCCCATTGTTATATTTCTGTGCTTGTACCCCTTTGTATTACTAATTACCCTGCACAAAGTATTGTACTCATTTGCTGTATTACTGTCACTCTGTACAATGTATTGTATTAACAGTTGCACTATAAATGTACTGCTCTTCCCAGGTCCTGAAAAAGGGACTGTCTTGTCTCAGTGGACTTTTTACCAAAATTCAATAAATACATCATCCCTGGGTACTTTTTACTGCTTGAAAATTGTTCCAAAGGTGTGGCCCAATGTATTAGAAGTTCTCAATGAAGATAAAACAGATACTCACCATAACAGTAGATCTTCGAGGGAATCTCACAGCCACAGTGCATCTACCCTCTTCCCCACTCTGAGGTATAAGCTGACAGGTTTGTCCATTGCCTTATCTTTCTTCTTCCCAGTTTGTCCACAGCCTTATCTGGAGGTGTCCATAAGTGCTTTATATGTACTATGATTCCAGACCCATGCTTCTCCATGTGTGCCTGGTACCAGTTTGATGTACTGGTTCCTCGTGGTAAGAGGCCCTCTGAGCTTGCCTCTGGCAGGGAACTGAGGAGCAGTTGGGCCAACACTGTATGTCATACAGCTAACAAAAGTTTCTGAGTGGTCCTGATGCTGACTGCTTACAGTTCCAAAGGTGTGGACCAATCGAGGAGATTCTCTCGAAGAGCTACTGTTTCAGTAAGTAACTGTTCTTTTGATATGCAGACAAGTACAGGATCAGATTACATATTTACAACCAACAGATATCTTGTTTTCAGGCATGGGAAGATAACTACAGCATGCACACATATGCAGGCACACACACATACAGGCACACACTCACACACGTGCACACACGCACGCACGCACACACATCTATCTATCTATCTATCTATCTATCTATCTATCTATCTATCTATCTATCTATCTAATATACATCAAACTGTGCAGCTGCATCTTTCAGAAACAAGGGGCACTCACAGTTTGCAAAAGTACAGTGATACTCAAAAATAGGCAAAATTCATACTTTTTCTTTAACCTGCAAATACAAATTTATATTTCCCAGCAAGGATGCAAGAAGCAGCCCGCAAGAAATATCCCAGTGGCTGGGGCAGTTGTGAAAGCCAAAATGGAACAGGAAAATGCCTTCCTCAGAGAAGAAGAGGCAGAGTGTCCTTGGAGCACTGGGCAGACCTTAGTTTTGTCTGCGTCTCCACTTTGCACTTAATAAATTCCATTCTTGCACTATACTGTAATCCTTGCCAGCACTGCTTTTGTGCGCTGCTTCTGTTGTGTTTCTTGAAGAAAAGAGATCACATCTGACCTTGTCTGTTCAGGGAAGGGGGTTCGCATTAAGGTTGACAACCCTAAGCAACACCCCCAACACTGATTTACCAATGCTCTGGAGACCCAAAGCCCTAATGTATTTTTTTTCTGTTTTGTGTGCTTTGTGTTCTTCAACCCAAATGTCTGCATTAACTCAGTTTTTGCAATGGATTTCCCTTCTTATTGTGATAGCAGAATCACATTCTCATTTGCACAGTTCCCTTTGAGACCTGTGCAAAATGAAAAAAAAAATAGTGGAGATATTTGTAATGACCCAAAGTTGGGGCATCATAGAAAAAGTAAAAAGCAGTAATAAATTAGGGGTTTTACAGGTGCCCAGGGTCCCTGCTGCAGGTGTGGATTGCAGGGTATAGGCTGAATGGGCCCCTAAGAGTAAAGAGTCCCCTCCTTGTAAAAGGAAAATGCTATAAATAATAGAAAATTGCCCTGTGCACTGTAAACAGGTCAAAAATAGATTTGTGCAGCAGCAGCAACAATGGCCTGGATGGAATGCTGTGCTGAGCTGCTCATGCACAGCATTCTAGTTCAAACCATTCTAGAACCTGAAGTTTTAGTTTTGAAAAGTTTAACAGTTTTTCAGTGGTTCCTGCAGCTGTGGAGAAGAGAGGACACAGAAGGTTAAGGGGAACCGGGAAAAGTGCTTGCCTGTTGGTTGAAGCTGTTCCCCGAGGGCCATTCTGCATGCCTGCTCTGACTCTAGCAAGTAAAGATCCCCAGAGAGCTCTGTTCGGTCCATGGTGCCATCGACACACCAAAAGTAAAGAAAATGGCTGTTTGCCATGGATTGGATTGGTGATCCCCATTGTTTTATTATTTTGGCTCCCAAGTTAGTTTAAAAGTTAAGTTTGGTCCCCCGTCGGTGGCATTGAAGAGCCGCATTGTGCCCATATTGCTGTTGGCCGTCCGAGGCTCCCTGTCATCCTCCCTGCTGCCTGTTTGCTCCCCCCACTGCCAGAATGCCTTCTGCCTCCCGACTGCAGCTCTCTTTCACCCAGCTGAGGCGGTGAGTCAGACGGCAGCACAGAGAAGAGTACTGACCATCTAATGATAGAGGAAGGAGTGTTTTTTTTTTTTAATTGTTAGAGCTGTAGATGCTGGGGAAAGCGGCTGAGTGCCAAAGGGCAATCGGGTCATAAGGAACCAGATTTAATATTCATTAGAGGCGCAGGCTAGCGACGCCCACGGGGAAGGGCAAAGGAAGCAAGGCCAGTCAAAGGCCTGTGAATATTCAGGAGGGGGGCTGAGTGTAGGAGGGAGCGAGAAGAGGAGTGACAGCAGGCTCAGAGATCCTCAAGAATTTAAAGGGGCAGCAAAATTAAAGGGGCAATGCTCAGCCTGAAGTGAATTAGGGCACAAGGCCCAATGTAAAGAGGGCACCAGGCCCAAAACAAAGCAGGACACCAGGCTGAAAGTAAGGTGGGCATCAGGCCCAAAGTGAAGCAGGGCACCAGGCCCAAATTGAGAGAGAGCACCCGGCCCAAAGTAAAGTGGGAACCAGGCCCAAAGTATGGTGGGCACCAGGCTCAAAGTGAAGCAGGGCACCAGGCCCAAAATGAGAGAGAGCACCAGGCTCAAAGTAAGGTGGGCACCAGGCCCAGATGAAGAGATGGCACTAGGGCCATGGTAGTAAGGGCGGCCCCGGCCTAGTGAGTTAGGGCAAGCCAGCCCAGTGGGAGTAAGGGCAACCCCGGCCTAGTGAGTTAGGGCAAGCCAGCCCAGTGGTAGCAAGGGCAGCCCAGGCCTAACCAGTCAGGGTGAGCCAGTCTAGTAGTAAGTAGGGCATACAGGCACCATAGCAAGTAAGGCATTTAGGCCTCCAGTGCTCAGGGCAACTGGTATAGTGGCAAGTGGTACACCATAGTGTAATGATTGGAGCATTCGTAGCCAAGGTTCAGGGGTAGCCATATCCTATCTAGGAAGGCCCTAAAGCAAGAAAATATCCCATCAAGGGTGCTTAACTCACAATATGCTGCAAAGTCAATGTAACAACTGTACTATTTATATGACTGTTTATTGCTCAAGCATCTGAAAGATTGTGTATTGGCTAAAGCACCAAGACTGCATTGTGACATTAGGATTGTGGTTATTTGCCCTGGCATCTGAACTATTGCCCCATTTATCTGAAAAATTGCACCATGTATCTGAACAATTGCCCCTGGTATCTGAACAGTTGCCCCTGGCATCTGAACAATTGCCCCAAGTAAATAATTGCCCTAAAGCTAATAATTTACCCCTTCTCCTGGCAAATTACCTGATCATCTAGCAGTTCTCTTGGTATTGTGAGAAGGTGTGCCTAATATCTACATTTATTTTTATTTCATTTTATTTTATTTTATTTAAACAGCAGTTTGGAAAACCTTTGAGCCATAGGCTCATTTACAAAGGTACCTTGTCACAGTAAGACAAACCAAAATACACAGTATAGCAGTACAACACATAAGTATAACAGTAAATTAAGACATAGATACAAACAAGCTGGTACAGGTAGGATGGATGCAAACAATACCAGAGTTATGTTGTCCTTAGCAGCTTAGAAATAAGCTTTGTCATAAGTATTGAGTACGGCTTTGACTAGCGGCAGTTACAGCATTAGGTGTTAATAAGGTGGTTACGTAAGGAAGTTTTGAAGCACGATATAGTTGGAGCTTCGGAGATGGAGGGGGGCAGTGTGTTGAACCAGGAGGGGGCCCTAAAGCTGAAGGCTCTTTGGCCGTGAGAGGTTCTAGCTCTAGGGATAACAAGAGAGGTTTTCCCAGAGGTCCGAGTATGAACTAGTGGGACAGAGCGGCGTATGGTGGTGGTCAATCCTGGTGGGGGAAAGCCCAAGGAGGGTCTTTTGTAAGGGCTACAGGTAAGATATTTGAGGCGCCTCGTCAGATCAAGTACCAGCGTTTTAGCATACAGTAGACAGGTGTGTGTCATCCTAGGTGCTCCAATAATTAACCTGCAGGCCTTATTCAGAGTAGTGCAAATTTTATGGAGTGCGGTCTGATCAGCAGCACCATACACCGGCAGTCCATAGTCCACTAGGGACAGGATAGAGGAGGTGACTGCGAGTCGAAGAGCCTCCGGGGGGAGGCAGTGTTTATACCGATGTTTATACCGATGTAAGATGTACATTGTTGCCAGTTTATGGGAGCAGACTCAATCTTCTGCCACATTGATGTTCCACGGTGTGGTCTGCTGTTCTATGTATCCAGAATCAATCTCTTCCCAGAGGAAGACGTCTGCATCATCATTCTTCACCAGAAAATGTCTGACCATCAGATCATCTACTCCGTCCATGTCATTTGCCAAAGTCGAGTTCATCGCCGGTCATATAAGTCGCACCCACCGTTTCTTCTGTCCTAAAGTTCGAAGTTACATTCGTCAAAGTTCAAGCACATCATGAATGCCGTGCCAGTGTCGTTTTGTTTCATTCCTGATCTGGATGCCCCGAAGTTGGTTGCCCTCTGCAGAAGAGTGTGCACATCCAAGAAGAACCTGGTCTGCGTCCCCTGGTCGTTCGCTTTAAATCGAGTCCGTCGAAGCCCAGTGCGGGATGCATCCGCAATTTCATTGTTTTGTTCTAGTTCCTTGTGATGATATTTCAGAATCAATCATCTTGACTTCAGATTCTTCTGGTTTCTGGTTTAATTGGAGATCCATCTTGCCTCAGATCCTTCAAAGTCTTGCTGGCCCTTGGAGTGCTGCAGCATCATCTAGGTTGTGGTAGTCCTCCAGTGGATTCAGCACCACACATCTCCTGGTTTCTCTTCTTCCTTGGCGGCCCTAGAAGTGTGTTTTGGCAGAGGAATTCCTTGCATCCAGTGCTGAATCCAACATCCTGTAAGTGAGTTCATTCCAGGAACCAGCTTCTCTGGTTCTTTCTTTCCAGCAGCCTTGGAGAGAGTGGGTTTTGCCGAGAAATCTATGGTCTGTTTACAAAACCTCTCACCACCCCAGTGGCCTTAAATAAGTCCATGCTAGGAATTGTGTCTAAGTGTTCTACAGTTCTGTTTTCCTTCTCTTGTAGCTACTAATGGAGATCAACGGTATACACAAAGACTTCAGATCATTTGACTTTGTTATGATTTTTTTCGGCTATTGTAAAACCAGATACTGTGGGTAGTGAATAGAACCTGATTTCTGTATAAGTACTAGTCTTACATACAGCTTACTGCTAGGAAATTTTTGAGTATAGTGGCAATAGGCCATGGTGCACCCAGAGAGAAGAATAACCTAGAGTTTAGACATTTTAGTGTTTAGTTGTTACTGTTTAGATATCCATAATGCTGTCCATACTCCCTATTGTTTTTTGTGGTTGGTATGTTTCTGCAAGACTATGTCCTTCTTCCCCTTCCCCTTCTGTCTATTAAACATCTTTGCTTCATCCAACCTCTGTGTATGACTCCTGCCTCTCCTTGTTGGGTGAGTCCACCAGCCCAACCCGATTTGGACCTCGCCATCCCACCTGCTGAGGGTGTCGCTGGTACTGCTGGTAGTGAGACAGTTCCCTTCACCACTCAGAGTGAAGAACCCCAATGTCTACCAGTTCAACAATCATCACATATTTCTAGCCCTACTTTACCAACCAAGAAGTGAAAGACAACAGTATCTTAATTCTTGAGGTTGCACTGTTACACCATACCATACTTGCATAAGTACAGTACTAATAATAAAGATTTCTTACCTGGGTTCTGGAGATTTTGGAGTGGGGGTTGTGTGGCTTATGAGAATACACAGTCATACCTGTAAAATAAGAACACTAATGGGGTCACAAAAGATTTACAGTTTTTTAGTAATTTACTGTGACAAACAAGGTACTCTAAATGTAAAACAATACTCATCTGATTCACATGATCAGTCTCCTTCAGTGACAGGGTTGATATCTTATTGTGCTGTGTTCATCATTCCACTGGACCTGTAGATGTAAAATAGAAAATGGGTTCTTATGAGTAATAAAAGTACCAATCAGCTATGGTGGGTGGAAAGGGACTTCATTTTTTAGTGGGGTAAAGTCTTGGAGTGACTGCAGAATCACTTTCTGGGGCAGATTTGAAAAATCTGTGCTACCTTGTTCATGAGGTGGGATCCCAAAATGGCCATGTTGCAAATTGTGGGGAAAAATATAACAAAATGACCAAGTTCTGAGTAAAAGTTTAAAACCCATTGAAAATACATTGATGGCATGTTCCTTGTTTCTATCAGTTCACTGGTGCTGACAGGGCAGGACGTGTTTCTTTTGTAGAATGGATCTATGGTGGTGGAGCTTCTTTAGGTGAGTGAGAGGTGTAGGGTGGTGGATGGTGATTATGGGGTCAGAGTACAGTGGGTGTGAGCTGGTGGGGTGAGGTAGGGGATGGGGTCTAGAGACGAGACAGATATCGATGGATGGCTTTCTTTATTACAGGTCTGAAAAAAAAGATGTAGTGGGAACCATTTTAGTGTTGCAGGTACCAACACAGGGGATTGGAAACCCTAGTAATGGCTTGATGTTGTACAGAACTGGGGGTGGCAAACTGGTGTCACACACTGTTGCTGCGGGGTTGGGGGGTGTTTTGAGTATGCACTGGAAATTGGGCAGTCCAATGTCAGGTGTATGCATGTGTGTTGGTCTGGTTGGGGAGGAAAACAATAATGGACAAGGTGTCTCACCCAGCACCGAGGGTGGGCACTGCAGTGTCAGATGCAGTTTATTTTGAAATACTTAGCTAGTACCTAGAATTGGGCTCAACCTGTGTCCAGCTGTATTTCTGTTAACTCTGCTTATTGGGATGCAGCAAATGGCCACAAGCCAGAAATTTTCATGCAGCTCTGTTCATTGGGGCCCGGGATACACACTACGGTTTAGCCCTCCTTCACTGAACAAATGCAGTTTCATGTGAAATGGATGCTGTTTACAGTGTCAGGCATCACCACATAATGATGCCTCTAGCCCCGCCCCACAAGCACTCATGCCTTTTCGCCAAACGACCACGATGACAAATGTGGTAGTAAAAATCATTTATTTATAAAATGTTTAGTGTGCATGGGCAAAAAATGGCCCTGTTTTTAGTAAAAATTTTTTAAAACTGGTCAAGTTAGGGAAATAACAAGCACAGAAGTACGTACCTTGGGGCAAGCTCTTATCATACATTCAAGTTTCATGTTTGAAATCCATTGAGTTTTTAAGTTATTGGGGAGAAAATGTATCTTAATTTTGGCCAATTAAATGTTTTTGCACCTCTATAACTTTGCCCCCACTGAACCACTTGCCGCAAAACATTCATGATCCACAGATCCTGGCACACAACATTGTGCCTGCCAAATTACAAGTAAATTGGATGAACAGTGGTGGAGTTATTAAGGAGCAAAAAACAGGATTTAACATACAATTGCTTACTCAACCTAATATACGAATTGCTGCACACGCGCAACCATATCAGGTATGGTCATGTCTGTGTATTAGGCTGAGTAAGACTGAATAAGTACTTTAATATTAAACCTGGATTTTTGCACCCTAATACCTCCCCATTCTACCAATGTACGTCACATTTGGTAAGCACTGGGTGGGTGCCAGGATCCCTGAATCCTGATAATTTTGTGGCAGTCAGCTCACTGGGGGTAAAGTTATGGAGGTGCAAAAAACATTAAATTGCCAAAATTCAGACTTTTTTTGCTTACCTAGAACTAAAAATCTAAGTGGATTTCAAACCTGAAATAGTTTGTCCTTTTCTGCTTTTTATGTTCCTATGTGCCCCATTTTTGAGTAATTAGGGGGAAATAAAACTGCATGCATGCTCAGTTTGAAAGCTGAATATTCTAAGGAGAACTGATTTTTTATGACTGCATTTCTAAATACAATCAGTTGAGGAAAATGCACATGAGTCTCATCTGGTGGGGCTGTGGGCACCACATTGAGGTGATGCCTGATGTTGTAAACAGCATCTGTTTCAAGTCAAAGAGCATTCGTTCAGTGGGGTGGAGCTACATGTCTATACGTAGCCCCATCCCTCTAAACAGATGTTGTATCAGAAATTCTGTAAAGTAGCCATTTTCTGCATCCCACTAAGTGGGGCTTTGTGAAATTTAACAACTGGATACCGTGGTGGCCATTCCCTGGTGCTGGCTCACACAATGCAAAACTGGATCCAACACTGGTGTGCCCACCCTGGTGCCAGTTGAGAACCCTCATCTGGTATTGCTTTCCTCCATGCCCACCCACACAGTCACGCAGCATCTGGGGACCCAATTCAAAAAAAAAAAAAACTTGGTGCCAGTGAAGACCCACCTGGTTACATGATTGCCCGAGTGACCATATCCCAGTGATGGCCCTGATTCCCCCCCCCAGCAATCATGTGCAGCACCAGGGTGCCCATCCCTGCAGCTGCCAAATGTCAAACCAAAACTGGGGTGCCCAATCTCCAGTGTCAGTACCTGCAATAAAAAAGGTTCTTCAACGTCTTTTTTCTTTATTGTTGTTCAAGTAATGAAGAAATTGTCTGTTGATGTGTGTTGCACTGCTATCATTCTCCTCCTCCCACCCAACCCCCACTCACTCAACACCCACCACTCCACACCCCCTTGCCCCTTACTTTACCTACAGGGGTCCAACACCATAATCTCTGGACCAGAGACACATTCTCCTCCCTCAGCACTATACCACAAACTGAGGAAATCAGGTAAGAACAGTCAATGTATTTCAACGCATTTTGAACTTTTATTCATAACTTGATCAGTTCTTTAATGTTTTTCCTCAAAATTTTCAAAGCAGATTTTTGGGACCCTACCATATGAGCAAGGTAGGTAACATTTTTTAAATCCCTCCTGAAAGCTGATTTTGCAGTCGCTCTGTGAAATTACATTCCAGACAGCATCTGAACATTTTCTCCTAATGGATTCATGAGGTGGGTTCATAAGAACAATATGCTGAATAGTTGGAGTCAAAATATTTAAAAACAACAATGTTTTGATGGTACACTGCAATTTTTCAATAGACTCATAACTGCTATAATTTTCAATATTTTGACCCCACATTTTCAAAATAGATATTTTTTTCACCCCACCTCATGGACATGATAGCTGTCATTTTTTAAATCTTGCCGAAAATGTGTCTTCACACTCATGGGGCAAAACGATGTTTCAGCCAGTAGTTTATAAATGATACCTATTATATTCGGGGGTTGTCATAAAGGACTGTTAAAAATTTAATGTCAAAATGTCAAAAAAATAAAATGTTATGAAGAAACTTGTGTGGAGGGTTAACTGTTGGCCCAACAGGAAGCATGTTGTGTTCTCATGCTAGCAACCTGCATTTGGGAACAAGCTTTGGGAGACAGCTTGGTAGCACAAGATGGGGCTACTGCTGTCATGCTGTACTGCTCCCATCCTGGGAAGGGGTTGCATAGTGTTCTGCCACACAGATGACACCTTGTGGTAGGCTGGAGAGTCAGCGCTCACAAGGGATTGAAGTGCATGTCAAGGCCTGACAGGGCCACATACTGCATTGTGAGAAGTCAGTTGGCATGAAAAGTAGGTCTTGAAATCTCTCCACTATTTTATTATTCCATTTTCTACTGGTCTCTCCAGGACCTGCACAAATGAGGATATGATTCTGCAATCACAAAAAGAAAGGATGTTCATTGCAAAAAATTACATTAATGCTGACATTATGACTGAAGAATGCAAACCACACAAAGTAGAGAAATAAAAAAACATTAGGGTTTTGGGTCTCTGGAATCTTGGCCAATCAGTGGTGTGGTGTTCCTTGGGGTTGTCAGCCCTCCTTCGCACCCCCTTCCCTGAACAAGCAAGGCCAGACATGATCTCTTTTCTTCACGCACAGCCTGCTACAACTGAATCTGTTGGCAATATATGGGGAGCTTTTCTTCCCTACCTCTGAAGACTGTATCACTATGAGACACTGATGTGGAACTGTACCTTGTGTTTTGGACAGGAAGCTATGGGCTGATGTGGAGGGGGTTGGGCATGACGGTTAACAACCCCAAGGAATACCACACCACTGATATGCCAAGACTTGGGAGACCCAAAACCCTAATGACTTTTTACTTCTCTACTTTTTGTGCTTTGTGTTGAGAGACAACGTGGTGTGTCTTGAATTGCTTAAACGTTACTCCAGCAGCCATGGGTATCAATTATATCTGCTACAAGAATTTCACTGCATATAAGAGTGCCGGTAAACTTGCAGCTGATAAAACTTTAAAAAAAGACATTGTAAACAGTTATCCAGCAAAATTGCTTCGCTTCCAAGTTCATAGTGCTCTATCTGAATCTGCAGCATCTACATCAGGCATATTCCCAAATGTATGTATACTGTATTTTGCAAATCATACAAGAAAAGGAATGCTAAGGGGTCAAAGGAGACTTTTGAATATCCTACAACATGTGTAACTTATGGGGCAGCAGATAGTGGTGAGCGAAGTGGCCAAAATTCGCTCCGCGAAGTGATTCGTATAGTAATATGGAATCCACAAAGTATTCCACAACACGAAGCGGGGCACTTCACGTCATGATGAGGAATCCGAAGTCCATTGAAACCAATGACTTTGCATTATTCCGCCTTCCCCAAACCACTTCTCCACCAATTTTAAGGCGAAGTACTTTGAAATTAACACGTTGGCTTGTTATTGTACTCCAATGCGAATTTTGCAGTGATTCATGGGATTGCTGGTCGCATGGGCTCTAGATTGTTCTGCACAGCCTCAGTTCTGTGTAGTGTGTGTGTAGTGGAAGATGGAGACAATTTCTTCTCAGAGCTCTGCAATTCAAATCCTCTAAAAGCTGCTAAAAAAGTATTTTTGGGCAATTTTTGTTTTTGCTCAAAATTTAGTACATCAATTGTAGGAAACCTTCCTGTGTTCATATCATCGAGTGTTTATTGTTTGTGTGTGGATTTTGAATGTTAATTTAGAACAATCAGTCTGTGTACTGTGAAGAGTGCTTTGGGGAGGGGCATATCTGTGGTGTAGGTAGATTAACTGGGAGAAAAAGGCAGTCTTTCTGTTTTGGTCATATTTTTCTTGTATATCTATGTTAATGTATACACAGTAATATTTTCAGTAATTCTTGACTTTTTTTGCTGATTGTTGTGGTGCAGCAGTGTATAATTTCAGTTTGCTTACAACATTTGGTTATATTACTAAAGGTTTTAAATTTGCTACGCATTACTTGTAGTGTGTGTGTGTGTGTGTGTGTGTGTGTGTGTGTGTGTGTGTACGATGCATGCCATTAAACCAGACACCTTTTGTTGTGCCACAGAGTAATTGCAGCAGTGTGAACCTGCTATCCATTGCACCTGCATGAATTTTTTATACTGCTTTGTGGTATCTTTACTGGTAGTGGACTGTTACTGCCATGCACTACCGGCCCCAACCGGCAAAAGGTATTCTTTTCCAGATGTGGATTTGCGACTTGTGAGCACTGGTTAGGTGTTGTTGTGCCTTTGCGTCTGCATCTCTTGAGTGAGCAGTGCAGTCTTAATCTGTCTATGCATTTGCAGTACACCATTAATTCTGAGAGACTTTGCATTTCTTGTTACACTCTCATTTACATAGAAACATAGAAGCTGACGGCAGATAAGGACTGCAAGGTTCATCCAGTCTGCTCATTTCTTTTTCTGCCTTATGAATGTGCCATCAGCCTTTGCTCTGTCAATGGCCCATCTATTCATACTCATCTGTATTGCTCCCTTATGCCTATCCTATGCCCGTTTGAAGCCCTGCACTGTATTCATATCCACCTGTTCCTGAGGTAGGTCATTCCGTGCATCCACCACCCTTTCTGTGAAAAAGAACTTCCTTACATTACCTCTTAATCGACCTCCATCTAATCTAATGCTGTGTCCTTTTGTCCAGCTATTTTTCTTATATTAAAGGAAAGGAGAAATTGTTTAACTAAGAAATGCACACTAAGCCAGAGCTTGTTTCCAGGTGTGACCTGGGAGCACAAGGAAGTTAAGTGACTTGCTCAGGGTCACACAGTATGCAAGTGGAAGCTGTGGGATTCAAACCCAGGTCTGATCTGCTGGATGTCACCAGATATGCAGCACAGAGCCTTAGACCACTGTGCTATACTGCCTTCTTATTGAAATGTGTTAGACTCTTTCACCTTGTTAATGCCCTTAAGGTGTTTGAATGTTTCAATCATATCACCTCTCTCCCTCCTTTGCTCTAGGGTATACATATTGAGCTCTATTAATCTGTCCTCATATGTTTTCTGATGCTGTCCCTGCACCATTTTGGTTGCCCTTCTCTGGACTGTCTCAGTTTGGTTAATGTCCTTGTGAAGATGTGGCCTCCAGTACTGCACGCAGTACTCCAGATGGGGCCTAACCAGTGTATTGTAAAGAGGGATTATTACCTCCCTCTTCCTACTTGTGATACCCCTACTAATACACCCCAACATCCTTCTAGCCTTACCTACTGCATTAGAGGTCTGCTTGGATGATTTCAGGTCATTGGTGATGATGACGCCCAAGTCTCTTTCTTCGCTAGTGACTGCCAGCAACTCCCCTCCCAGCCTATAGGTGGCTTCTGGGTTTCTCTTCCCTATGTGCATGATCTTGCACTTCTTTGCGTTAAACTCCAGTTGCCACTCTTCCAACCATTTTGTTAGTTTATCCAGATCTCTTCTCATTCTGCCCACCCCATCTGTATCATCGACTTTGTTGCAGATCTTGGTGTCATCTGCAAACAGACAAACCTTGCCCTCCAGTCCATCTGCAATGTCACTGATGAAGATATTGAAGAGGACTGGCCCCAGGACTGATCCCTGAGGTACCCCACTTGTGACTTGCATCTCTTCTGATTGTATACCATTTACCACCACTCCCTGTTTTCTGCCTGTCAACCAGTTTGCCAGCCAGTTGACCAATGTCTGACCCACCCCGAGCCTAGCCAACTTATTAATCAATTTTCTATGTGGAACAGTATCGAAAGCTTTGCTGAAGTCAAGGTAGGTGACATCAACTGCTTCCCCTTGGTCTAATACTCTGGTTACCCAGTCAAAGAAATCTATGAGATTAGTTTGACAGGATCTTCCTTTTGTAAACCCATGCTGTCTTGGATCCTGTGCTCCTATGGATTCCAGGTGTTGCACTATCCTTTCCTTAAGGAGTGCCTCCATAATCTTGCCCACTACTGAGGTAAGACTGACTGGTCTGTAGTTCCCCGCCTCTTCCCTGCTACCACTCTTGTGGAGTGGGATCACATAAGCCCTTCTCCAGTCTTCTGGGACCGCTGCTGTGCTCAGAAATTCATTAAACAGTTCTGATAATGGCTCTGCTAGTTCCACCCTTAGCTCTTTTAGTACCCTGGGATGTATGCCATCAGGTCCCATTGCCTTGTCCACCCTGAGCTTATCGAGCTCTTGTAGGAGCCTTTTTTTTGTGAAGGGACTAGTGCACTCCTCCCTCCTCCCTGTGTCTATGGTGCTGAGCTGTGGGCCCTGCCCTACCTTCTCTTCAGTAAATACTGAGCAGAAGTATCTATTAGGATAGATGCTTTTACATGGTCTTCCTTCTCACATGCCCCCTTATCCCCTTTGATCTTAGCAATACCCCCTCTGGACGTTCTTCTTTCACTAATGTATCTATAGAAAATCTTGTCACCTTCTTCTACTGTTCGCACTAGTGTTTCCTCGGTTTGGGCCTTTGCCTGCCTTACTGCCTTCCCTGCTTCCCTTAGGGAAGTTTGGTATGCCTCCCTATCTTCATCCCGCTGTGTTCCCTTATATTTCCTGAAGGCCAGCCTTTTGGCTCTGACCTTTTCTGTTACTGTTTTTGAGAACCAAAGTGGTTTTCTTCTTATTTTGCACTTCCTTTTCTCTCTAACACAATGGGATGTTGCTTCAAGCATTGCATCTTTATTGCTTGCCCACTTTGCCTGTACCCCCTCACCTGTATTTCTTTTTGCCAGGGCTAGCTTAACTCTGTTGGCCATCTTATCAAAGTCAGCTCCTCTGAAGTCCCATATTTTTGCCATGGAATGGGATGATTTAGTTCTACTGGCCAAACTGAACCATACTATGTGATGGTCACGGGCCCCCAGGTGACCTTTTACCTGGAGATCTGTGATCCTTTCCCTGTTAGTCAGTACTAGATCTAGGATAGCCCTGTCTCTTGTGGGTTGTTGTACCAGTTGTTTGAGTCCCTCCCCCTGCAGGGAATCCACCATGTGTCTAGTTCTGGCAGATGTACCTGCTGGTATTGACCAATCTATATCTGGCACGTAGAAGTCTCCTATTATCAGAACCTTCCCTTTAGCTGTCATGTTTTGTATATCTTCTAACAGTAATGTGTCTATGTCCTCCCCCTGGTCAGGAGGCCTGTACACAACCCCAATTTGTATGGTTGTCCCATTTCCTGTTTCCAGGGTGACCCACCGTTCTTCTGGCTCATGTGTATTCTGAATTTCTGTAGCTTTGATATTTTCATTGATATAAAGGGCCACTCCACCCCCCCCTTTTTGCACCTCGGTCTCTTCTGAACAGTACATAGCCCGGTACTGAAGTCTCCCAAGTGTGGTTACTGGTAAACCATGTCTCTCTAATGGCTACTATGTCCAGTTTAGTCTCTGTCACTATTGTCTGCAGGTCTGGGATCTTGTTTCCCAGACTATGAGCATTTGTGTACATGATTTTCCATTGGCCAGATTTCAGTGTGTTAGTTGTTGGGCGAGGTCTGGCATTTCCCCTGTGCATCGTATGGGGAGCCGGACCTTTTTCCTTACCTGGTGATTCAAATGAACTACAAACATGCTGAACTCCTGTTTGACCACTAGCTGAGGGGGGAGGGGTGTCCTTCCCATTCGACATATGGGATGCTGCACCCCTCTCCCCATTTGCTAGTTTAAATATTCTGCAAAGACATCAAACTTCTGCCCCAATGCACTGATTCCCTCCTTAGTCAGATGCAGTCCATCAAATTTAAAGAACTTTTACTCCCAAAACTGTTGCCAGTTCCCTATAAATGCGTGTCCTTTTTCCTGGCACCAGCCCTTGAGCCACATGTTTAGCTCCCCTATTCCCCCTTCTCTGACCTTCTGTCCATCTGCTCCCTTCTCCCAGACTGGCAGGATCTCAGAGAAGCAGATGCCAGATGAAATGGATGATAGTTTGTCACCCAGCCTGGTCAGGTGTTCCTTGGTCTCCACAACTGACCAGCTGGCGAGATCATTAGTCCCTATGTGTACCAGGATGTCATTGTTTTCTCCTGCTTCCTGAACAATTTTAGCAATGCAGTTAGTGTCTTTCCATGCTGATGTACCTGGGAGACATCTGACCATTACCCCTGGCTGGAGATAGGTATCAACTCCCTGAATCATGGAGCCTCCTGTGATCAGAAGTTTTTTGGATTTCCTTTTTGCTTTTTTTGTTTTGGTTCCTGTTTTGGTCGAGTTTTGTTGTGCTGGCTCCTGTGCTGCAGTCTCCTGCTTTGCAGTGTCCTCTGCCCATTTGTTTGATTTCGGAGATAGAGGCAGATACCTGTTTGTAGTTTTTATATGGTTTGTGGAGGTGATATGTTGGAGAGCATCGAGTGATGGGGCACCCGATTTGCCCCCCTAACCACCTGCCAACCTCCCAGATCAACTACCCTCTGCGGTTGTGGTGCTTCTGTTGGATAACAAGCCACACAGAGTATGCTCAAGGATAGTGGTGCTACAATGCTATTAAGCCATAGAATTCAATCACAAAAGCAGAGCACACACAAACCTCTAGTAAGTAACCAGGGCACCAGCCTCAAAAAGATATATAATTATCACATTTATTGACTACATAAAATCAAACAAGAGGCAAGCCTGACGCATTTCAGATGTGCTCCCATCCTTTGTCAAAGGCATACCAACAACCATCAGTGTAACTCTTAAATACTAATGGTGTACAATGTCATTATGATGTCATAATTCTAATTGCCCTTGCAATTTAACCCTATACATACCTATATAATCTAAATTTGATATAGTAAAAAATAGACTTGTGCAAATATAACTATCATTCAAGTAGTAGAAAGAAAAACAATCGAACAGAAGTTGTATAAAACCTAAGGGACAAGCAAAGATAAAGGAAAAGGGAAAAGAAAAAGGGGGGGGAAGAAGGGAAGGGGGGGCATGAAAGGAGCAAGGAATCAGATATAGCCAATAAATACATTGCTGGTAACATTTTCATAACACATTCATATACTAAACAGCTTAAAGCAATCATAAAATATACTATCAGTGCCATTCTCCACGTAACCCACAATTGGATATTGCACACATGTCCGTATAGATTAGTTAAAGCCACATTTAATTCATTATGAATATAGCAATACCCAAGGACCTATGTTCAAAAACCACATTTAGTGGGGTGCTGACGAGCAGCTAGCTGGATAGACGTGCCTGGGCACTGCTCCAATACAACAGCCAGTAAAAGTATAGAAAAACCCCTTTAAAAGTTTACTTCATTGAAAGTGAGCACTTAAGTATATGGCAGAAGGTACAATGGAGGAATATTTAATGCCAGCTCCAGGGAAAATTCAGCGTTTGGCTGGGAAAACCGGGAAGAAGTCGTCGGCTGTGGCAGTGAGTGAAAGTGCGGGCATTATATCGCTCTCAATGGCGGAAGTAAGCGCGCTAGGCCGTGAGGTAACAGGACAAGTAATAGAGGCGATGGAACCATGGCTGCTGAACCTAGAGTGTAAAATCGAGCTGAAACTGCAGGAGGTTTTAGAACAGCAAACACTGCAGGGCAATAGGGTCAGAGAGATAGAAGACCGAATTGCTGGACTGGAAGATGAGACCATGGAAGTCCCTGGGCAAGTTGCAAGATTACAGAAAGAGTTAGATGATTTAAAGGAATCATTCGATTATCAAGAGAATTATCACAGGCGCCTTAATTTGCGCATCAGGGGCCTGCCTGAGGGTCCAGAAAAGGGTGACGTGCTGAAATTTTGTGCCCAAACCTTACCAGAGCTGCTTGGTTTACACCAAAAAAATGGGCTACTGAAGTTGGAGTGGGCGCATAGGGCCGTGATGCCTCGACCCCCTGGTAACCAGCCTCCTAGGAAAATAATTATGAGATTCCATGCATTCCAGGTTCGGGAAATGGTGCTGAAAGCATACCGGGAAAAGGGTTCCTTGGAATATAGCAGAGCGAGGCTTTATCTCTCACAAGATTACTCGCTTCATCTTCTCAGAAAGCGTAAGATGTTCAACCCGCTAATGGCTCAGTTAGGAGGCCTAGGAGAGGAGACCTTCCTGATATACCCGGCTGTCCTGAAAATCCGGCACGAGGGTGCGATGTTTTCCTTCTGGGAGTTTCCTAAAGCCGAACAATTCGTAAAGGAGCTACAAAAGAAGCTGGCTAACTGAAGAAAAGGGGTTGAATTTACATTGTACTGTACCTAATCATATTTTCAGCTGATTGGTATTGTGGTACTAAGACTTGGGAACTGGGCCAGCAAGCCTAATGTTAACTGTCATTTCTATATGAGGGTGGCTTTGCATGTGTTTGTTTTATTTAAGTGTTACCAGACTGGTTCTCTCTTTCCTCCTCTGATGCTCGTTGGTCACCCTCCATGTTTCGGAGAGAAGAGGAGCAGGACAGTGCACTGAAAGGAGGAGGGGGGGTGTTCTCGATAAAAGCAGATGTCAGTGATGAACAGTTTGGAGTGGATCTATGGGCCGTGGGGATCGCCCACTCGAGTAGAATTATGTCGACCATGCAGATATACTGTTCTGGCCGCATATCAAGAGCTGGATATGTTGGGAGCATGGGGGCATGGGCTTAGCGCATGTATTAATGGCGCGGCCTGCTTCCCCTCTCGCAGGATGCAGAATTCATAAACCCTCTTGACTGTGCATGTTTTCCGGGGGCCTGGGGCATCTGCAAAGGATAACTAAGGGGGGAGAGTAGGGAGAGTGATGAAAGTTCTGAAAGGAGTGTATGTGAAGGGGTTTAATGTGAAACAACACTTAAGTTCTGTTATAATTAATATATTATGTGGTTGGATTAGATAGGGGCATAGGTTGGGGACAACCGTTGGTGGAGCGGTGGGGCATCTTGTCCATGGAGGGGATTGAGACACACATGCTAGTTCAGCAATTGGTGTCGAATGGGGGGCAAGGGGGGTATGTTACTTTACTTGGTTTGGATGGGGAGGAAGGGGAGGAGGAGGGGAAGATCATTTATAATCAAGTGGGAGTTGAATGGGGGGAAGGTAGAAAAGTTAAGGTTCTTATTTGTCTTGTGTACATAGTTCATCAATGTGTGTTATATGATGCATTCTATATGGGACACAAATTCTCATGGAGACCAGCTCATAGTTTTGACCCGGAAGTGGGGGTGAAAATGGTAAGAGACGGGGAAAATGGAGGGCTGCAATATGGCTAACTTACAGGAATTGAAAGTGGCCTCCTGGAATGTGCAGGGGGTTAACAACCCGGTTAAATGGACAACATTATTAACGGCACTCAAAAGGAAAGGAGCGCAGGTTGCTTTACTCCAGGAGACGCATTTATCAGAGGTGGAGCATGCCAAGCTGGTGAGGGGGTGGGTGGGTAAATGCTTTGCTGCCTCATATTCTTCCTGTAAAAGAGGAGTGGCCATCCTTCTGCATAAGCAGTTACTGTTGGATATCACCAGGGTGGTGAGAGATCACCAGAATGGGAGATATGTGTTTGTAGTGGGGCAACTATGTGGGGAAACAGTTACCTTTGGTAGTGTTTATGCCCCTGCCATATATGACACCGGGTTCTTCCCTGAGCTCCTGGATGTATTAATGAAAGAACAATTCCCGGGCCTAGTTCTGGGAGGGGATTTGAATAGTACAATGGATCCAGTGTTAGACCATTCTGAAGGCAAGGGAAGGAGGACGGAAGCATTGGGTCTGTGGCAGGAGGGAATAGCAGATATGGACTTGGTAGATAGTTGGCGGATGTTGTACTCGGGGGCTAGGGAGTACACTTTTTTCTCTAGTCCTCATGGGACATGGAGCAAGATTGACTATATATTCCTGCTGAGGGGCTGGCATAATAGGGTGCTGGATATAGTTTATAGCCCTATACATGTATCAGACCATGCTATGGTTATAGGGAGGATTCATTTCCGAGGGGGTAGAGCCTTTCCTCCCCAGTGGAGATTCCCGTCGTACATACTTACAAACCAGGAGCTCAGGGAATACCTGGTGGATCAATGACAGAGATATAAAGTAACCAATGAGGGCAGTGAGGTCTCAAAGGCTATATATTGGGATGCGGGCAAAGCCTACGTGAGGGGGGCCATTATAGCGTTTATGGCCAAATATAAGCGTGAGAAGCACGAAAAGAGGCAAGAGCTGGAAAACAAACTTAAGCTTTTGGAAAAAAGGGTGGCAAGGGGTGAACAAGGGGAGGCGATGTAATTGTTAACAGCTACCAGAGAGGCATTGAATGCCTCTGTGAGAAGTGAGGCCACGACATCTTTGTTCTTCTGCAGGCGGCAAATGTTTGAATGGTCTAACAAGCCAGGACCCCTACTGGTGAGGTTAATGAAGGGGGGTAAATGCCCTACTAAGATAACAGGCATAAGAGGGAAGGGAGGTGGGGTGCATAGAGAATCCCAAGAGATAAGGAATGCCTTCTGGGATTATTATGGGCAGTTGTATAGGGCAGGTTGCCAAGGTAAGGCCCAAGTGATGAAAGCTTTTTAGGATAAGGTGAAGCTCCCTAGGCTGTCATCGGTGCAGATGGAGAGGTTAAACTAGCCAATAATGAAGGAGGAAATAATTAAAGCCATAGGGAAATTGCAGAGGGAGAAGGCAAGTGGCCTTGATGGATTCCCAGTGGAATATTACAAGGTCTTGGTGGGGCAAACAGCAGAGGCGCTGTGTGAACTGGTGCAGATGGGGAAGGAAGGGGAGGGTATGGTATTGCCTGCCACTTGTTTTGAGGCCCTGAACAGCCTAATTCCCAAACCAGGCAAGGATGAATTGGATTGTGCCTCTTACAGGCCACTATCACTTTTAAATTGTGATCTCAAAATTATAGCTAAAGTGTTGGCTCTGAGGCTGGAAGATTGCCTGCCTGTGTTGGTTCACCCAAATCAGACCGGCTTTATAAAGGGGAGATTTTTGTATCACAATATGAGGAGGCTGCTCAATGTGGTATGGAGAGCAGGACGAATGAATGAGAAGACATACATCATTTCTATGTACGCGGAAAAAACATTTGATAGAGTGGAGTGGGAGTACCTCATTGAGGTGTTGGGCCGGTTTGGTCTGGGTGAATCATATGTGCAGTGGGTGCGGAGCATGTACTGGGCTCCTAAGACCCGAATATTGGTTAATGGGGAACTCACAGATGCTGTGGAGCTGGAACGAGGAATGAGGTAGGGTTTGCTCCCTCTTGCCGTTATTATTCGCATTGGCATTAGAACCATTGGCTATAGCACTCTGTCAATGCCCAGAGTTCTACGGGGTAATGGGGGATAAGAGTACGCTACACAAAGTAGCTCTGTATGCGGACGACATGCTCCTGTTTGTCAGGCACCCGCAGATATCCATGCCACCTTTGCTGAGGATAATAGATGCTTTCGCTGAGTTCTCAGGGTATAAAATAAATTTAGGTAAGTCGGAGCTGTTGTACTTTCCTAAGAAGGAGGCGGAGGATGAAAGATGGGGACTACAGGTGAGGGATAAGTCTATTACCTATCTGGGTATAATGGTGGGTAGAATGATAGGGGCGCTATATGGGTTAAACTATACACCTTTACTTAAAAAAGTAGAAGGAGACTTGAGACATTGGATGCAACTCCCCATATCCTGGTTAGGCCGCATTAATCTGATAAAGATGAATGTAATCTCATGCAAATGTTACCGATGGGCCTGTTAAGAAGAGATATCCAGGAGACTGAGAAAGTATTCACTAATTTTATTTGGTGGGGAAAACACCCGAGGACCAGCCTACGGAGACTTAAGGCTGTAATAGGTAGAGGAGGATTAAATTTACCGGACTTTGGGGATTATTATTTAGCAATACAGCAGCGTTATGTGGCAGACTGGGTGCACAGGCCAGCTGTGGCCAGCTGGGTGGACCTCAAACAATGGGAGTGCCCAGGGCGTTTGTCTGCACACCTACATAGTAGAGGGCTCCAAGCATTCTCGGCTCAGGGAGGGGGTAACCCATTAGTAAGATCCGTGTTAGAAGCATGGAATTGTCTTAAGAAGAAACGGGGGATCTGTAATGGTGAAACCCTGCTATTGCCAGTGGCAGATAATCCCTTTTTTCTTCCTGGATTAGCAGATGGAGGGTTTAAGGAGTAGGAAAAGAAGGGTGTACAAAGTATAGGGGATGTGGTCAAGCAGGGAACTTTAAACCCACTGGGGGACATTATACAGGACTTGGGGTTACAAAAGCAATGGATGTCTCGTTACCTTCAGCTAAGGGCTTTTGTGTCTAAAATGGATAGAAGAGAGGAGTCTGCGCAGAAATGGGGAGATGTAGAATTAATGATATATCAGGCGTGCAGAGACCCCAAGGGATTTGTTAGGAAGGCTGCGAAAGTAGGGAAGCAGGACTGCCCAGATCATACTCAGAAAACAAGAATGCTATGGATAAGGAATATAGGGAGTGACATAACTGAAGATAATTGGCAAATGTTGATAGAGGGGCATGTAGGACTTCTAATATGTAATAAATAGAAGGAGGCCTTTCATAAATTTGTACATAGGCTATATTGTCCCCTGGAGGTAGTACACAGGGCACACCCAGCCATATCCCCATTGTGTGGCAGGTGTGGAAGTGAGCGGGGGACGTATATACATTGTTTTTGGGCGTGCAGAGTCCTCCAGGTCTTCTGGGGAGAGGTTATTGGGGAAGTCACTCGAAAGGCAGGTATGCCCCTGTGGGTAGAACAGATTGTGGGTTTATTTGGAATGGATCCAGGAAAAGAAGGAGTTTGGGAACCTCTCCTACGATGGGTGAGGATAGTACTCATATTGGCGAGGCACTGCATACAGAATACTTGGGTAACATGTGCAACACCATCGATTGCGCAATGGCACAGACTTGTTATGCAAACACTAGCCCTTGAAAGGCTGACTCTGGTGTTCAAGAACAGAGGGGAGTCCTTCTACAGAGAGGGGGCCCCTCTTCTGGCTTCACTAAGTGGAGAAGAAGAAAATATACTAGGGATGGGGTTGGGATAGGAATGATCAGCTTAATCAGAGAACTATAAAGTAAAGGTGGCTGCTAAAATTGGAGAAGAGGAGTGGGGCATGGAATAGATCGGTGATATGAATGAAATAGTAGATGGTAGAGCTGGGTTAGAGGTGAATAATATCAATTTATAATTTATGTACTGTTTATTAATGTCTGTGTCTGGATTATATATATGGAATGCACCTGTCTGTCATATGTTTGTTAAACATGTTGTTGTTATGTGTTGTTGTTGTGTGTTTAAAACACTTTTTGAAATTAATAAAAAGATTATACAAAAAAAAAATATTCCTTTGTTTCTTTAAAAATGGTTTAATTTCAAATCCCCCATTTAAACCCTGTTTTTTGGTGGCACTGAGTCTTATAATCCAAAATGCTTCTCTAGACAATATTAAATCATTAAAATTACCACCTCTTGGTTTATGACGTACTTTATCAATACCCATAAATACAAATTCATGTTCTAGCTTGTTACTAGACTTAATCATATGTGCAGCTGTCTTTCTTTTCTATAGCTCTGATATGTTCTTTAACTTTAATCTTAAAATTTCTGACCGTTTTTCCTATATAAAATGCCCCTCATTTACAGGTAGCAAGATAAATAAGTCCCATGGAGTCACATGTTATCAGTTGCCTAGTGCCAAACTTCCGTCCTGTATTTGGGTCTGCAAATTATTTTCCCTGTTTAATGTACTTGCAACAATTGCAATTTCTACAAGGAAAACATCCAATACTTTTGCTCCTTTCCCCCATCATATTCATTTCTGTATGGTCCTCAAAGTGGCTATGACAAAGTTTATCACCCAATGTGGGAGCTCTTTTATATGCCATCCGTGGTGGGACTAGAGCCAGATCACCTAGATCTGCATCACCTTCCAAAATATGCCAGTGCATCCTAATTATTTTTTCAATTTCTTGAGAATGCACTGAATAAGGTAACACCATATTAAATCTCTGTCCTTTTTCTCCAGAAACCACAACACTTTTTTTCTCTAACAAATCATCCCTTTTAAGACTTGTAGCTTTATTATATCCATCACAGATGTTTTTAGTACTATAGCCTCTTTGCTTTAACGGAGTGCTTAGTTCTGTTGCCCCATTTTCAAACGTTTGTTCATCTCCACAGTTTCTTTTAATTCTCAAAAACTGTCCTTTTGGTAGATTTTTAGTTACATGTCTTGGATGGCAACTCTCTGCTCTTAAAAGGGTATTTCCATCCATAGGTTTCCTATATAGATCTGTTTTTTTTTCCAATTCTTTTTCCCTCCGGTCATGGATCCAGGAGCTTCTCTCAGGCACTCAACCTTTGTCCTGTCCTGTCCTGCCTGAAGTCCCCCTGACTGAACCTTCCTCTCCTCCACCCCCGCCTCACAGCTGGCACCCCCAGTTTAACCCCTCTGGGGTGGGGCCACCCTTCCTACCTTGGGCGGTCTTCAATTTGTGGACTCCAGCTGTGAACGTGGGCCTCTGGGCAGAGGGTCTATGAAGGTCTGCCAAGTTGGACCTGGTCATGGACATGGGTGTTGGTGCCGTCACCTACCCCTGGAACCAGGATTTTCCTATGTTCAGTTTCACCGCCCTATCCCCTGCATGTACACCCCGATGCTATGGCACATAGCAGCCTACTCCAGCATCCAGGCAGCTATTACATGCAGCCCCATGCTACTGCAGCACCCCCCAGTCTCCACCAGGGGCCGCTGGAGCACCGAGCTCCCCAGAGCCCTCCCCTCGGGACAGGAAACAGCCCAGCAGGCGCTCAATCCAGTCCCTCCCCTGCTGACCCCCAGCACCCGAGCTCGCTCTTGAACTCAGGTTGCCGGCGTGGCACGAGGTATGGCATCCAGCGCCTCAACCCTGAGTGCCACTGGGCCGGTCTATATATCTGTTTTAATGGTGTTGTTCTCTGTCCTAATTATTTTTAAATCTAAAAAGAAAATCTCCTCCCTAGATGCACTATATGTAAACTTTAAATGAGAATTTGTCCTTTCTAAATACTCTTTAAAGGAATCTAGCTCACCATAGTCCCCCTCCCAAATAAAATACAAATCATCTATGTATCTCTTCCAGCAATGTATTTTTTAAAAAAATTGGTTTTGTTCTTGGTTAAGTACATATTGATTCTCCCAAACCCCCATACATAAATTAGCTACTGATGGTGCACATGCTGCATCCATAGCCATTCCCTTTACTTGCAGATATATTTTTTTGTTGAATAAGAACACATTGTCTTTTAAAATAATCTCAAGCATTTTAACCAAAAATTCTGTACTAGGTTTTGTCATATTCTCTCTGGAATTCAGAAAAATGCCCATGTATCCAGTGCCCCCTCATGAGGGATGTTAGAATATAAAGATTCTACATTCATAGTCACCATAACCCTATTTGGATTCAGCATCACATTTCTAAATACTCTGAGCATATCACTAGTGTCTTGTACAAAAGATGGCAAATTATTAACAAAAGGGCGCATATGTGTATCCAAAAACTGCGATAAACTTTCCATTAGTGCGCCAATGCCACTAATTATTGGACGGCCCGGTGGGCATTCCATTAATTTATGCACTTTTGGTATCAAATAAAATGTAGCCCTAACCGGGTCATCTGTAATCAAAAATTTCATTGTTTGAGCATCAATATCTTTATTTTTAAGCCCTTCCTTAATGTAACCATCTACAGCTGTTTTAAATTCAAATGTAGGGTCATATTGTAATTGTACATAGAACACATCATTGTTTAGTTGTCTTTCGGCTTCTTTTAGATAATCCCCCTTATTCAAAACCACAACACAGCCCCCCTTATCAGCCTTTTTAATCACAATATTTTCATTTCGTTGTAAAGTCCCAATCGCTTCATTTTCTGCCACTGTAATGTTCTTATATCTTACTTTTGGTAAATCTTCAAACATAGCATCAATGTCTTGTTCAACTAGTTGTTTAAAGACCTTAATTGCTGCACTAGGAGGGGGGTTGAACGTGGATTTAGGGGCAAAACGTGGCTGCAAATTTTCCATCAGATTTAATTCAAGATTCTCCTTAAAGACGTTTTTTTGATTTCCTTTTTGCTTTTTTTGTTTTGGTTCCTGTTTTGGTCGAGTTTTGTTGTGCTAGCTTCTGTGCTGCAGTGTCCTGCTCTGCAGTGTCCTCTGCCCCTTTGTTTGATTTCGGAGATAGAAGCAGATACCTGTTTGTAGTTTTTATATGGTTTGTGGAGGTGATATGTTGGAGAGCACCGAGTGAAGGGGTACCCGATTTGCCCCTTCTAACCACCTGCCAACCTCCCAGACCAACTACCCTCTGTGGTTGAGGTGCTTCTGTTGGATGTTGGGGAAATAGCTAGTGGTTCTTATGCCCATGCTGCCTGGAGCTGAGCCCTTAGATCTCCAATGGCCCAGCATGTAGGACAGTGTCCCAAATCCTGTTAAACTGCCCTTCTGAAAAGTGTTCCGCAGTATCTGCAATTAATGATATCCATTCCAGATAAGTTGCTGGGTTTCACTTTGTCAGCACTGGGAAATTTTCTGGACACAAGACAGTAGATTTTGGGGATGCACATTAATTCTGGTGACTGTGTGTGATAACTGCGCAGCATGACTGAGTGCACCATTAATTCTGAGAGATTCTGCATTTCTTGTCCTCTCATTTCACTTCATCAGTGCTGGGGAGTTTTCTGGACACAAGACAGTAGCATTTTGGGGATGCACATTAATTCTGGTGACTGTGTGTGAGCACTGCGTGCATGTCGGAGTACACCATTAATTCTGGGAGACTTTGCATTTTTTGTTACCCTCTCATTTCAATTCATCAACACTGGGGAATTTTCTGGACACAAGACAGTAGCATTTTGAGGATGCAAAAGAATTCTGGTGACTGTGTGTGACCACTGCGTGCATGACTGAGTGCGCCACTAATTTTGGGAGACTTTGCATTTCTTGTTACACACTCATTTCACTTTGTCAGCACTGGGGAATTTTCTGGACACAAGACAGTAGCATTTTGAGGATGCACATTAATTCTGGTGACTGTGTGTGACCACTGCGCATAGATGGAGTGCACCATTAATTCTGGGAGACTGCATTTTTTGCTACCCTCTCATTTCACTTTGTCAGCACTGGGGAGTTTCTGGACACAAGACAGTAGCATTTTGGGGATGCACATTAATTCTGGTGACTCTGTGTGTGAGGGGCTGCCAAGATTGTTGTCACTTAGCCTTAAGGTGGAATGACAACTTGAAGTAATAATTACAAGGTAAAGTGAGCCTTTTGTATTGGCCACTCTACATACTGGAGTGACAACATGAAATGCCCACTTCACATTCACTTTCTCAGCAAAATTTTAATTCGCTGAATCTCTAGCAGCAGACAGCATAAAAAACGCAGCAAAAGAAATGGATGATCAACAAATGGACATGATGGTAGGCAGTATTGCTCTCACAGCCAAAGAAGTGAAGTACCAAAACAGCTGTAAGAACAAGTATGTAAAAAAGGCAGAACGAATAAAGGGCACAGGTACAAAATGTGAATACAGTCAGTTGAGGGACAGTCACCAGGTTGCCTTTTCCAGATTTGTTAGGTACGTGCAGTGCATCATTGTTGATGGAATGCAAGAAGAATCATTGCTATCTGTACACAAAAGGTACATGGGCATTCTTATGGAGTGCAGTGGGCATGAAACAAATTATGACCCACAGAGCTTGCAGTCAAAACAGGTGAGTCACTTCAAAGATGGTATCATATTTGATACCAAAAGTAGAAAAGTGGGTACAATCATCAGGTCTGCTAAGAGACAGGCTGACTGGAGGGAAACACAAGCAGCACACACAGCTCAGCACATAAGAGAACAGTTGTTGGAACTCCTAAAAGTACAGCCTCATAATAAAACCAAAGTTTAAGTTGAAGACTTAATAGAAGAAAATGTAAACCTGCCACCCGTTCTTCAGACATTCCTATGTACTGTACTTATGTACTGTACTTACAGGTTAATCAGAAGTGAGCAGTGAATGACAGGAGAGGGTAGTTCAATCTATTGCAGATGATATAGTGTTTGCAGTGTCAAGGGGAATAATCAAACCACTAAAACACTTCTTGTTGGGCATGGGTATTAAATTCATGACAGGCAGTAAGAA
The DNA here is from genome assembly GCA_016271365.2 of Neoceratodus forsteri. Lineage (NCBI taxonomy): Eukaryota > Metazoa > Chordata > Ceratodontiformes > Ceratodontidae > Neoceratodus > Neoceratodus forsteri. Next base: position 489,053,002 of record CM057453.1, on the reverse strand, counting down.
AGTTGTAACTATTTTGACAGGTTTTACCACTGTGTCAGCTACCATGTTGTGGAGGAACTCGAAACTGCAGTCGCAACCAATATAATGGAGAAGAATGTGGCTACACCAGATGGATTGCTCATACAGCCAGGTTTAGCCACTGCTTTGGCTTTTGACAATTATGATGAGATGACAGAGACACTTGACAGACATGACACTTTGCATGACACTGTGGGTATAGCATACCAAAACATACCATCCAGTATTGAGGAGACAGCTGTACCCAAAGAAAGCTCTGAAGAAGCTATGACAAGAACAGACATGGATGACCAAGCACCAGCAAGAATTGAAACACACACAATAGAAACAAACATAGCTAAGCAAAGTTCAGAAGTTGATGCCCATGGCCAGGCAGGGCCATCTTTAACATCAAAGAGCAAATGACGCAGAACATCAAAGACAAACACTGAATATTCTGATGAAGATGATTTGCCAAGTGTAACGAAGCAGATATTGCAGCCAATGGCATGACAGGAACAAGACACTGTACCCAGGCGCATTCAAATGTTTCAAAGAAAAAGAGCTCTTGATATTGGCGAGAAAGACATTCAACCATATACATCTGGAAAACCAAAAATAAGACAGTATCAATATAAGGTGACAGAAAGCTCTGAACCAAAAAAAACTCATGCAAGCTAAGAGAAGGGACATTGCCTGGATGATAACTTGTGCAAGTGTAGATGCTACTCCAAAGTGGCATGGATGGAATGCCCTTGTTTCTGTAGACGACCTGCCACAGCAGATCATATCATACATGGACCCTATAGGAAAGCCTCCTACAAGACTTGATGTAGTGCAAGACACCATGAATACTGCTATCAAGATTATGGATGAATGCCAGGAGGACTATATGCCTACTACTTATGACTTGGCCATAGCAAACAGTTAAACTTATGATGGTGTTTGCCTATCCACTAACCCTGGTACCTCTCTCCTTAGGAAACATTGATGGATCAATGAACACAACAATGAAGTCAACACTGCTGAAGAAACTTGAGACCAGAGTCCAAAGTAGCTACCTCAATGCTGTAAATGCCACTATGATTGATACCATGTTCTTGATCAGAGGTCTCTCGAACCTGCCACCAACATTCCACAGTGTGGCAAAAACCATCCTGTCTCTTGTTTGCTGCACTTCTGCAAATGAAGTCCACCTTGTCAGTGACTGTTACAGGTCATCATCGATCAAAAGTCTTAAACAAGAGAAAAGAGGAAAGCATAGAATTGCTCCACTCTCCTATCTCATAACTGGTCCTGACCAAAGCCGACCAAGAGACTTTACTGGATCCCTGTCTTCGTCTTCATTCAAGATGGCACTCTTAGGTTTTCTAGCTACAACATGGAATTCTGATGTGTTCTGTGAAGTTCTATGTGATAAAAAGCTCACGTATGCAGTAGGAGAAATGTGTTATTCATACAAAGTGGAAGCTGGACATATGCTCAGACTAGAGTGCAAGGCCCTAAAAGGTAAACACATAGAAGCAGACACAAGAATCATGCAACACATACACTACATTTGCAGTCAAAAATGAGGGTGAAGACGTGCATGTAGTGGTCAGGGTAGATGATACTGATATTCTAGTCATTCTGCTACATCATGCAAGTCTAAACAATAATCTCAAACTTCACATGGACATTGGCCATTCAGGGAATAACACAAGAAGATTCACAGATGTATCCCACTTCTCAGCAGAGTTAGGCAGACCTGTGTGTGCCGCTCTACCAGGTCTCCATGCACTGACAGGGTGTGACTACCGGTATTCACCAGTGTTCAAAGGCAAGGGGAAGGTGCAACCTCTCACAATTATGGAAAAGAATACAGTATACACACAGGCATTTGGAAAAATGGGATGTCCACACCTGTCTAAAGAAACTGAGGATACAACTGAGAGCTTTGTGTGTACCTTGTATGGACAGAAAGTAAAGAGTGTCAACACAGCCTGCTACAGTATGGTCAACGTCAAGTATCAACTGAGTGACAAAGACCCACCCTTACAAAAAATTAAAAGCTCACTGCCACCATGCAAATCAAGTCTGGCACAACACATCTGCCATGCAAATTACATTTCATTGTTATGGAAAAAGACAGACAAACCAAAAATGACACTACTGAAGCCAGAGAACAACGGCTGGACCTATGAGGATGGCAAACACAAGTCAACATGGTTCACATGTGAAGTTGTACCACCAGCCTTAAGTGAACAATTGAATGAACATGGCAAAAATCCAAATGAAGAAGATGATGAAAGCGACTGTGATGTCGATATTAATGAGACAGATTTGCTTAACATGTCAGATAATGGGCCCAGTGGTGCTGAGGGTTGAGGTGCTGGACACCACACTTCATGACACGCTAGTGACTTGGATTCAGGAATAGACTCGGGTTGTTTGGGGGTCAGCCAGGGGAGGTAAGGATTGAGCATCGGGAGGACTGCTCTCCTTCCTTGGGGAGGGAGGTTTGTGCTGCATGCGTCAGCACAACAAGAGAGGTTTGGCCCATGCTCGGGGTGCTTGGCTGCCTCCATGGAGGTTGAGACAGCTGCTGCACCCATTGCACAGGTGCGGGGGAGAAAAACAGAGGAAAACTACTGGGACCCAGCAGGACCCATGATGCCCCGATATTGGACGCATTACTCGAGGCGTGGTCCCTGCAGGGTCCTCGGAGGTGGTGACAAATAATGTTGTAATAAAAAAACATGTCAGATAATGAAGACAGTGAACAAGAATACTGATCCCCAGTAATCACACACCCTGGAGTGGGTTGTTGCGCTTATAACATAGGCCAAATATGGGCAGAAATGGACAAAAACTTGTGAAATAACATGTAGAAATTGTGGGAACTATTTTGTGTTCTTCCATTTTTGATGGCTATAGTACCACACTGTTCTGTGTTCTGCACACAGAAAAATAGGTCTACAAACATAACTTTGTGATAAACAGGCATGGAAAATACCATCAAGGAGCAGCCCAAACTTCTTACATCCCAGTGTGCTGCTTTCCAATTAGTAATGAAAGACAGAAAGAGAGTTACATGGCAGTGTCAGCACAGAGACTGCAGCAACTTACATTTCATGCTGTGTTGGGCTGTCTGTGTGTCTCCATACTGTGCTTGTTTCTGTCTCTCTCTCTCTCTCTTTCTCTTTGCGGCAGACAATTAATGTATGCTTCTTGTCATGTGTACCATTAAGTAAGGTGCACATCTGCGGCACAAATCCACACAGACTGCGCTCTCTGATTTTGCCAGGAAAGATGCAGTTCTGCTGGTCGGGTAATTTATTTCGCAGCATGACCTCCACTCCGTGACTGCTACTCTGCCATGGGGAAGTATGGAGTCCCGCTGGGCAGGTGGGTGTCTCTCTGTTATTCATCGGAAGCACCCACCTCTCTGCCTTGCTCTTTGGCATCGCTGTCTGTCTCCTGTGGGTTGCTGAGTGTCCCTCCCATGTGTGGCTGCTGCCCAGTGTGACTCTGTCAATGGAGATCGAAAGAATGCTGGACAGCAGAACAGGGAAAGAGGAGGTAGCAAGGAGCATGGGACTCAAATGAACGACACTGGCACAGCTGGCAGAGACAGACATTCACTGAAACACAGCAGTGCTCTTCTCACTCTTTCTGTCTCTGTGTGTCACAGATGGAGAAGCACACACGGCCTAACTCCATCAGTACTTGCAGGTCCTACAACACTTGCCCCATTTTCTCTGTCTTACAATGCAGACCAGACCCTGCACACTGAACACCGATCAGCCAGCTGACATTTACTGGCTCGTGTCCTTTCACCAGGAAGAGTGACATGAGTACCTCTCCGGATACTGACTGCTGGGATGGGTTGGGGGAACTTGCTCGGTACCTCTCGTCACAGTGACAGCTTATGGATATTGCATTTCTCATACAGAACAGGGAGATTATTCTGTCACTATGAACTTCGAGGTCCACCGGGTGGGTGGATGGGGAGACTCGGTTGGCTGCAAAAACAATGGCTGCCTTTCAGAATTCTTCATAGGTTGCAATTAGTTTGGTGTGCTGCTTGATCTATGTCTCAGGGGACAGTTCACCACACACGGTCACTGTGCGGGTAACAGAGATTAATCAATGGTCACCTGATGCGCCTCTACCAATCACCTCATAGACAGCAAGGTACCCATGTTATAAACTGCTTTCACCTGTGTTCTTCTGAGGCAGCTGGAAAACCTGAGAATCTGAGCATTTTTCCTGAATGCAAAGAGGTCTATCTATAAGATCCCAAAATGCTGACACAGAAGATGAAACACTTCTGGGTGCAGATACTATTTTGTCAGATGCACAGCTGGGCAACTGAGTCAGTCTGCCTGAACATTTAGTTCACCCACTAGATGAATGAATGAGAGAGACAGGAGAGTCTGCTCTGCCCAGTGAAGTACCTATATGGCTTCTGTGAGAATGTTTTTACTTTTTGCATCTCCTAAATTGTTTGTCTATGTGACTATTACTGCAGTACCCTCACTTCCTGTGGCCACAGATGCAGCCCATCCTGGGCAAAAAGGGTTATCTTGCCCTAGAAGGCCCACCAGTTTGCAAGAACAATAAAATCATCCCTCTTACACCAAACCCTTAGCCAAGCATTAGCCTGCCTAATGGTCCATTGCTTTTCCACACTAGCCCAAAGAGCTGTGTGGAACTCGGAAATGATAATCCTGGATACCTTTCATTTTGGGATCATCCTGTGTTTCATTAATGCTTTCCTTATAAGCTTGGAACTTGTGCCTCCTATGGCGTTTGTGCCAACATAGATGATATTGGTCTGCTCCTTCCTCCAGCTGTGTTCCTTGGTCCTTGACATCATGCAGTGATCCAGAACTTCAGGCAGTTAACTCCCTCAAGTGAGCTTCAGTCTGGCATTGTCACCTTCACCTCACCCACTACCTTAACAATACAGTCTCCATGACTGTTACGTGCCTGACTGACCCTGTCCATACAATGAGTTCTGTTCCATTACCGTGAAAAGTGTGGGAAATGTGGATGATTACACATATCCAAAATCTGTCTCCCTCCTTCAATCAGAGAAAACCATTCTGTATAAAATGTACCCAAGTACTAAATGTTATTGAGCCACCAACACCACAAGGAGAAGTTTTTTGAAAAACTCTAGGTATGTGAAATCCACTGTAACAGCCCTTTGACTCACCCTGGCTGCTCTATAGCCCTCGGGATCCACAATGCACACACCTCTGAGGAGGCCAGCCTGGGTTCCATGATAAACCAGAGACTTGTGGCTGTGCCTCCACCCAGGGCATTGGCAGAGAATACCTGTGGACAAATGACAGGTTAACAGCCCCCCGAGAAAATACAACCAACTGCCCCCCAGGTCACTTTCCCGCACAGTAACACTTTTCCACACCCCTTTTCAATAATATACCAATATCAAGCATAAAATGCAAACAGTGACGATGTTTATTGAGGAAGAAGGAAAGTTAGTATAATGCAACACAACACAATAAAACAGTAGATACCCCGCATTGTTTCCCACCACCCACCTTAGGGTGCACCCTAATTACCATCCCTATGATGCAGTGGGTACCTCACCGAGATGATGATGGCTCAAGTGAGAAACCTTTCAATGGGGCCCAAATAACTTTTTAAATAGTTGCAACTTTAATTTCACTGCCTGGGCACAGCCTTGTACATTGCACAGTCCAACCTTGGATGTGACCCCTGTAACATAACTACTGTAGCTAGCTAGAAAAACTCCCCAAAGCCACAGCTCAGGGGTACTTACAGTTCAGAATTTCACCTGGGGGGGGGTCAGCAGGCTGAATTTCAGTTGAATGGAAGTTGCACATTACCATGGGGGTATCTCAGTGGTGGTGCACCACACTACAGCAGAGCTGACTGATGGAATTTGGAGAAAGCTGGTCTTCACCTGCCTGGCCTTGACAACTTCACCTCAGGGGCCTTTGTAACTGGTTTTAGCCAGGCAGGACTCTCATCATCTTCCTCCCCAGTCATCATCTAGTTCAGTCTTCAGTCTAGGGACAGGGCTGGCGTGGTCCCCTAGACCCCTGTGTTGCACACCCTGGACACACAGTAAACAGATGGACCTTTGTACAGTCTCTTACCCCCAGCACTCTCACTTTTGATTGCTCTATGTGCAGCAGCCCAGGGCCCATGCACACTCTCTAGTCACTGCATGCTCACACTCTCCAGCTTGCAGGAAAAAACAGTGCTCACACGTACCCCACCAAGGGGGACACACAGTACTTCAGTGTGTCACTGGGGGTTACAGATTTTCTCAGTTTTCAAATACAGCTCCCATTCTTCAGTTCAAAAGGTAGCAAAACTCAAATTTTAGTAGCAAAACCCAGTCTCTATCCCTTCCTGCAGCACTGCTTGAGGATTCCTGAAGAAGTCTGGGGCTAAAACAGTGGGAGCACATGTGCAGGACTTGGGCTCAGGAGCCCACATCAGTCTTTTTCACACACACCCTCAACTGCTTTCTCAAAGACTTTCCCTTTGGGCAGCAAACTAGTCCTATTTATCACCTTCTAGCAGCCCCACACTGACTTGCTATCAAATTCCTGGGGGTTTTCTGTGCACTCTCAACTTTTCCCAGCAGCCCCCTTGCTTTTGTAGTCCTGTGAGGACTGTCATCATTATTTACATTAATGCTACAACAAATAGGTGGCTACTAAGAACATACACTCGGAGACAACGCAATTCATATAACAAAAAAGACGTAAGCGTGGCTACATCGGGTTGGTGAAAAAAGCATTGAGCTTGGCTTATTTAAAACAAATCCATTTATTCCACTGACAGGATAAAAAACCTTGAGAAAGCGTCAGTGTGCCGCAAAAATGTTCGGTGTTTCTGCATTAGGGGTGCTGCTGCTCCTTTTTTATTCTGTCAGTGGAATAAATGGATTTGTTTTAAATAAGCCAAGCTGAATGGTTTTTTCACCAACCCAATGTAGCCACGCTTACATCTTTTTGATCATCATTTGCATTCAGTCCCAGACTACATGGCTCCATAACTTTATTATTTTGCCCTTAGTGGGGGAGAAAACATTTCCCCCATTAACCCCATTAACTGAAGGCTTTCTGGTAATGATCTCTGGCTGTGCTGCCTGCCCTGGAGCCAGGGGCATAATTATATAGTTGTTATAGCCGAAAACATGCAGAGGAGCTATGGCTCATTTAAATTCCCCTTCTTGGTGGCCGTGCGTGCCCAGTATAGTGCGGGCCACCATGTTTGTTTACCTTTCAGCAGTCCTGCCTCTTGGAACCCACCGGACTGCTGACATGCTTCCCCCAATGACAGGAGGTATGAAAACCCCTTTCAGAGCCCAGCCCTGATCTGTATGGGGGACCAAGACACCGGGAACATAGGCGGCCACAGCTACAAAGATTCAGGGGAGACCAGATCCATAGCCCTCCCTGGGCCACTGAAGGGGACACCACCAGAGGGGCGGGGCTGAATCCCGAAACAAATAAACCCAACTGGGGAGCTTACACCATCATTCTATCAATTCATCTACTTACCTTCCTCTGATCCTTTATTACTTATAAGAACATGGCCTTCATCTGCTCTTGCGGCTTCTCTACAATTACATCGCAATACTTTGCTTGGGACTTACATAGAAACATAGAATGTGTTAGCAGAAAAGGACCAGTAGGCCCATCTAGCCTGCCCTATTTTTCCTGCTTAACACTACAACCTGGACTCTATTTGGTCACAGGTGCCCCTTCCTCCTCCCTTACCTCTATTTATTATACCCATGTGCCTGTCTCACACATGCCTGAAGCTCCCCACTGTCTTCAAGCCCACCACCTCCTCTGGTAGGCTGTTCCAGTCATCCACCACCCTTTCTGTAAACAAGTATTTCCTCACATCCCTCTTAAATTCCTCCTTAAGCTTCATGGCATGTCCCTGTGTTCTGCTCCTCCTCCTGCTATTTAAGAGACTCCCCTTCTGCACCTTGTTCTTCAGATTTCACAGCTGTTTGTAGTAGAACCTATAGTGTCAGAAGCACAAGATTATGATGTCATTTGTAAACATGCAGCCAAAGCGGCTGAAGTGACAGATTTCCTGCTTTCATGCAAATGCACTTTGGAGTAAAGACCAAGGGGATGGCAAACACAAAAAAATACAAAGTGAATATTTTACCATGAAAAAAACACCAAGATGGAACCTCATCATTTTCACTGGTGTTCAGAAATGAAATATGCAGCAGAAATATAGTCACTGGGCCCTATTTTCAAGCATCAGTGAAAGGACTGTGGTTTCAGTGGCAGCCTTAGTCTATGGGGCAGCTGGTGCACCTAGAACGTTTGACACAACTGCTTAGCATTTTCAAATATTAATCTATTTTGCAGGACTGGGATGCGCTTTACACCAGCTTACGTAAATGTCTAGGTTGAAGCAGCTTGGAAGATGCATGCAAGAGGCCCCAAATGTGAGGCTCAGTAGACAAAGAATTGTGATCTAGAAGGATGTCTCCAAGACCACTGATTGAAAATCCCAATTGTTTGCCACAAGTCCCTTGCATCAAAAGTCTGATTCAACAGGGACTTTCGTTAAAAAAACTGCTTTGAAAATTCAGCTCATTAAATCAATCATATATCAAAAAGAAATATCAATTAAAAAGACATAAACATTCACTTTCTGAACTGTTTCTTAGTCTTAATTGCTTTAGGTAGTTATATGCAAGTCACCTAAAGCTCTGGAACAGAAACAGACAGCCAAATTTGATCATAATTAGAATATGGTTGAGTTACTTGCACCGCATGTCAGATTAGTGTTTACGAATACTAGTAGGGAGCTTGTGTACTGTAAGTAGAGCACTACTGAGTAATTTTAACTTTGAGATATTTCAGAGGAAAAGAAGGATGCTCAACTCCAGGTGGCTCTTGCAAAATCTTCATTAGTAATACCAGTCACTTATGATATTTTCTGTACTGGCCAAGATTTCATGGTCATTTCACCACTTTGTACAGCTGAAGTTTTGGCTGCCACTTTGTCCAGGGTGTGTGGTTTTTACCTGCTTACTCACTAATGCTGGAACTGACAGAAAAAGAAATTATGGCTGCCACCTCATCCAGGGTGTAGGTGATAATCTGCTTACTCCCTAACAATGGAGCTAACGATAAAAGAAATTATGGTAAATCTGATAGAATTTTTTCTATTAGTAGCACGTGAGGTGGGCGCCTGAATTAAGGTGCCATCAAAATGGTGATGCTATGTTGAAAGCCAAATGGTGTGAGGAGAGAGGGCAACGGATGTGGTGGGTAGGCGACTGTAGCAACAGGATGTCGCTATACTATTACCGCCATGGGGGAGTGAGTCATGGCCTGGGAGGGACGGAGGGGATGTAGGGGTGGTACTGTGGTCGGCTGCCGAGCTGCGCCATGGCGTCAGGGTTGGCCTCCACTTCGGTGTGTGGGGTTCGGGTTTGGGTCTGGGTCCAGGCGCTACTATGATTTTGTTGCGCCCCTGCCCAAAACTTGTTTATTTTTGCTAGCCCCCCTCGACATACCACCCTGAAGTTGAGAATCCTTAAGTGGTGGGGTGTGGGGAACAAAGCCCCCCCACAGAAAGCAAATGCTGTAAGTCCCCAACACCGTTCTTCTGTGTGCCTAGGATGTCAGGGTGGCGAAATTGTTTTCACCACCCTGACGTTGCGATAATGCAGGTCGCCGTTTGGCACTCGCCATTATCACAAAGAACCTTTTCTATTTGTTTATTATCCAACCATGCTTTTCCAGGACTTGCAGTGAAGTTTTGACTACCTGTGCTGATGATGCACTGATCAGGAGAGCATCCAGGTAGGGGTGCACTTGGTGACCCTCCAACTGCAAGGCAGCTACAGTCACTATTATAACCTTTATAAAGACTCACAGTGCTGAAGACAGGCCAAAGGGTAGAGCCTGGTAGCGAAAATATTGGTTCTGATTAGCAACCCTCAGGAACCTCTGATGTGAGCAGCTGATTGGAATGTAAAGGTAAGCATCCGACAGGTCGATGGAAGCCAGGTAATCCCTGGTCAAACAGCCCTGATTATGGAATACAAGGACTCCATCTTTTTTTTTTTTTTCCACAAATCTGTTCAGACTTTGAAGGTCCATAAATTGGGTGAACCCCCCTCCCCCCAACTTTTTTCAGAACCCCCAGCCCCCTCTCCTGAGGGGGCACTGGCATTACTTCTCCAGTCTGGGATAAGTGGGTGAGAGTCGGATTCACTACCTTCCTTTTCCTGGGATTAGTTAAGACCGGAGAATGGAAGAACCTTTTTCACAGAAGGCAACATAAAGGACTGTATTGCATAGCCTTGCAATAAATCCTGTACAGTAGGTGGCTCTTTAGGGACTGGGGGGGTGAAAGATGAGCCTTCAAATTCTCATGGGTAGAATTTCTCGATTTGGTTGACACCATTGTTGTGTCTGTAGGAAAAGGAACCTCTGTTTTAAGGGTTCTTAAAACCATAATGTGTAGCTCTTGAACATTCATTTGTGTAACCTTGGAAGGAACAGAAATTGCCTCTTGAGCCCCCAAACTGATCTGAACCTCTGCCTCTAAATGAGGACACAGTATTTTGCTAGCCCTTAGACATGGGCAGCTGACTCTATCCTTACTGTCTTTCAGAATACCTTCCAATTTGCGACCAGAAAGCATATTACCCAAAAAAGGAACACCAAACAAATGTGTCTAGGATGCCTGATCAGCTGACCAGTGATACTGGACATCCAGGCTGTTCTCATAGCAGAGAACATTGCAGAAAGCTGTACCACATCCACAGCCAAATCTCCTAAGAAGGTAGGAGCTAGATTCGATTCAGTTTCCAGTTTCTATTGCACAGAAAGTCCTTTAGACAAGAGCCTATTTTCAAAGGAACTAGAGTCATGCATAAGTTATTTGTGAATACACAAAGCAAACATTACAAGGGATGTAGACTTACAGAGCAGTATAAGGGAAAACATTGACAGAAGTCAACAAAAGCTAAAAGCAGTTACAAGGGTTTGAAGCAGTAAGTAAATTAGAAGAATCAAATCTTTCACCTTATAAGCCTCAGGCAGGCAATTTTACAGTGTTGTTACCCAATCACAGGATTCCCATGCTACCTAAACTGAGGCAGATGCCACCATAACAGCTTACTCTGCAGAGAGTAAGACCACTTACAAGTGACATCTGTTCTTAGGTCATTGTCATCTGAGAAAGTGGCAGCTCCCTTTAAAGGAACAGTTGTGTGTTTGACCATATTAGAGATCCCCGTATCCATGACTGGTGAAGTCTCACACTTTTTCAACCAGGCTCCCTGAAAAGGATAGCACTTAGCTGTTCTCTTAATAAGCAGCTATGTTTTGTTCAAGTTATTCCATTTCTTGTTGACTATTTTCTCAAAATGAAGGAAACACAGGAATGCTCAAAATGAAGGAAAATCAGAAAATACTTTGGAGAGTTCCTAGAATTGGACAAAATGGGATTCACAGATAGTTGTGGGGCCAATTGAATCTTTGCTAGCTTAAGGGTACTACATGTCTCCGCAATCAGAAGGGAGGTAAACTGACTATCAAACAGAAATGGAACAGAGGAGGATTTAACATCCTCTGACCATTCACCTTCTTCTTCTTCTTTAAACATTGTATTGTCGCCATCCTCCCTAGGAACTGCTGAATTCACTATAGTCTTATTGCCTGTAGAATAAAATAATCATTGTGTTCTAGCTGAGTGTCAGAACAAAGCCCTCTAACATTGGAAATATTTTGCAAATCTGGAAGAGCACTCTTATCATACTCTGGTACATCTGCACCTGCCTGCTGTGAACCTCCTTGGCCTGAGGGGCTCGGCTGAGATTTGGGTTTCTTTATAGGTGGGACCTGCAATTCTCCACTGTTGAAAATCTAATTTGAAGATAAAGTAGGGATACATGTAACTCATGTGCTGCTGCCAAGAGAATAGCCAGATGCCCTTCCCCTGCGCCACAGCCACCAGTGGGCTAGGGGTTAGGGGCCAACAACTCAGCATTTGCTCTATTAGTGCACAAAAGGCAGAATGTACCACATGAAAGTTGCCACATGCTTTTCAAATATACTTTGCATATTTTGAATGAAAATAGTCCACAAAAAGCCATGGTTCCAAACAAATATTGTATGCCTTTTACCAGCAAAAGTCCCCCTAAGCCAATGACCTGTGAGTGACAAAATCAGCAGCTGCACAAAAACACAATGGACAATGATACAAATCTATTTGACTCATCAGCTAGATACAGTGCAAAAGGAATTTGTGATAATGATTTCTAATGCAGATAGTGCCACAAATACTCAAAACTGCCGTAAGAAGAAACTGCACAAAAACACGAGTTTGCATCAACAAAAAATAATACAAATGCAGTTACATAGAAATATAGAAACATAGAATCTGATGGCAGATAAGGACCGCTTGGCCCACCTAGTCTGTCCATTTTCCTACCTAACGGATAAGCTACAGATCCTAGGTAACCAACAACCTACTTCCTCCTTGTTGTAAAAAAAAAAAAAATGATGCAAGAGCACAGCTGTGTGTGCACTCACAGCAGTATCACAAAATGATGCACATGCAAGATGCTTGCTCTAGCAATTAAAAAGAACATGAAAAAGTTGCTTGCTCTTGCAAATGGCATTGAGACCCTTCACTAGCTTAAAAGTTTAAAAAGTAGAAAAATACACAAATTACAGTTGCCGCCACACACAGAAGCCCAATTAGATAACAAAATAAATACAATACTGGCCAAAGAGGGATGGCTTATGAGTGAAGTGGTAGCACTGCTGCTCACAAAGCCAGTGATCTGGCTTGAGAATGAAACTGGGTTGTCAGAGGGCCGGATGGAGTAGGGTGGTTGAGTATACTAATAGATACTCACCTCCCCAGGAGTTGGAGGGTGTCTAGACTCTACTGTGACACTGCCAGCTTGGTGACCACAGGTTGCAGTGCAAGCTGCAGACAGAGATCAATGTAGGGGAACATCAGCATTCAGATGCACATTGTTTTTCCTGCTCTGCATGCGTGCATCAGCTACAGGGCCTCTTGATGTCCATGAGATAGGGAAACAAGATGTAAAAAATCCCTGACCATGCTGGATGCCATTCACTACCTGCCACAGGTCCCATAGGTCTTCCAGTACCCACCGGGTTCCCTCTCCAGGACCAATGCCAAACATCTATCAGGGAGAGTTGGGGGCAGACCTCCAGCAGCCCTTCCCATGGGGGGTTATCCATGAGGGAACAATGGTGCAGAAGTAAGTCCCAAGGATGGTGGGTGATGCGGCTGGAGGAAGCGATGAGCTGATGTGAGTCAGCCATGTGCAGAGGGGGCATAAAGTACACTAAATTAAAAAATACTGGCCAAAGAGGGATTAAACTGAGTTACAGTTTGACCTAACTAGACTTGCCATAGGAACCAGATTAAGAATATCAGATCAAATGTAACAAACAAGACATAATACTTCTCTTACACATTTGAAATGCAAAATAGTCTTAGTCTTCCCCACACAGACCTTCACCAATGAAGCTGTATATGAGAAAATGAGAAGGCTGCCAATTTAAATGTAAAACATTTATGACTAAATTTAGACCGTACTGCCTGTGCAGATAAACAGAAACTTCCTGCTAGAGTTACTCTTTTAGGGAGAAAAAAACAACAAATATTATGAATATTTATTTTGTCAAAATTCAGGGGTGGGTGGGTGCTGGAAACTGCTGCAGTCCCTGATCACATTGATTGGCAAAGAGGGCTGATCAATTAGAGGCAGTGGAGCTCTCATGTCACTAGCATTCCATACTGATGTCATAGCATTGAGTTGTACCACTGTCCCTACTAGGACTGCAAATAATTGATTTGTTATGACTTTTTCAGTGACAATGTGGTTATTACCCCATGTCATGAACCTAGTAATGAAAATGTTGAAATCCCTGCCAAAATGTGATTCCGTGCCACCACAATGCCATTGTATGCCACAAGTGCGAAAATACAGTCTGGCCATGGTTTGAAAAATGACAGCTGTCATGTTCATGAGGTGCTGTAAAAAGATGGTTATGTTGAAAAATTCGAGTGAAAATATTTAAAACTGGAAAAGTTATGAGAGCAGAGCAAAATTTCAATGTATGTGCATAACTGCCATTGTTACATATTTTGACCCCAGAATTTCAACATAGCCTTCTCATGACCCCACCTGATGAACAAGGGCAGTGACATTTTTTAATCCTGGCTGAAAGGTGATTTCCCAAGTGACCATGAAATCATCTTTCTGGCCAGATTTGCATAATTCCGCCAATCTTGTTCATGAGGTGAGAGTTGCAAAAATGCCGTGTTGAAAATCTGAACTCAAAATATGCAAAAATGGCAACATTATGCTACAAAGTTGAAAACCCCATTGAAATGCATTGAACAGCAGTTACCTTATTTTGTCGTATAGCAGTCTACATTTCCAGCAACAATATTGGGACCTATTCAGGTGAGTGAGGTCAATGGGGTGCAAGGTGGTGTGTGCTCAGTGGAGGTCGGGGTCACATCGGTGACAGGATACCCACAGATGACTACCCTTCTGGAGCAAGTGCTTATGTTTTTGCTGCTTATTGTGCAGTGAATTTGGCATTAGCAAGATCCATCAATTTAGCATTGCAAATATTGTTGTGATCACATTAGCATTTTGAGCTACATCTGGGCTGTTTTGGCAAATAAATATTTGAAATAACTGTTGCTTTTCTGCATAAAGCAGTGGTTTTCCATTATACAATGTTTTACAAACACTTTTTTTCATCTAAAATGGCTCTTAAGTGGACTCTGCAGGACCTACCCAACAGCAAAAGAGCAAGAGACTAGTCGTCATTCTTTTCCAGAGGTTGTGGAACTTAACATTGGTGGTCAAGTGTGCTACACCCATCATTCCACCTTAACAAGCATCCCCAGCTCCCTCCTGTGGAAAAATGTTCTCCCCAGAGAAAGATTTATCTAATGACATCGCTAGAGATGCCAAAGGGCACTTCTTCATTGACAGGGATGGGGTTTTGTTTCGCTGCATGTTGGACTATCTCAGGGACAAACAAGTTGTCCTGCCCACTGAATCTAATTTAGTGTACGTGTGTGTGTGTGTGTGTGTGTGTGTGTGTGTGTGTGTGTGTGTGTGTGTGTGTGTGTGTGCACACGCGCACTGGGGGAAATGTAAAAGTGCATAGGAGAACATTGCACCTATAACTAAAAAAAAAATCGAATATTTGTTATCTGATGTAAAATGTATTTTTCATATAGTCTGAGTAGGGCATGTTATATGTTATAGCAGTGATGGTTAAGTAAAACAATGCTGGGGAATATGAAATCTTTTTCATTATCACTTTTTTGTTATTTTTCCTGAAAATGAATCTGCTCTTTCACATTTTAATGTTTATTTAACATTTTACACATACCAATTGATCAAACATACTTATAAAGTTCAGTTGTACAGTGACTACTGCATAGTCTACTGTGTGCAAAAGATTCATCTGTATAAAGCCCCCTCATAATAACTTCCAGATTTGCCCATTCTGATCTCTTGATCTTGCTGCCCTACCTGCTAACCTATAAAATGTTGATTTTCATCTCAGAAATATCAACAATAATGAATGGTGATTGAAGGGGTGGTGAGTGCCACTAGACACCAGGGAAATATATAAAAATTATGAGGACATCGATTGGAGGGTGGGGGATGCACCAGACACTAGAGAAATACATAATAATTTGGAGGATGGAAATCAGAGGGTGGGGGGGGTACAAGTAGAATCAAGGGAAAGGATTTTCCCTCATGGAAAAAAGATCTTTTTTTGTGAATCGAGATCTTGAAAAAACAACATGTCAAGGGCATTTCTGCAACACTTAAGTGTAGAATTCAGCTAAGGAGGGCAAAACAAGCAAGCTACATGTGTTGATCGCTCTACAGACTGTCACTTTTGTGGCTTTTCAAATGTGATTTTTTTTATGGAAAAACAGAAAACAAGATGGTGGCAAATGAAACAGAATTTTCCCCTTATGAAAAAGACTTGACCCCATATGAGAAAATAATTATTTTTTCATTTCATACAGCTACCTTGAAGTGCTTACTGAGCATGCTCAGAGCCAATTTTTAAAAATTTCAAAATTAAATAACTTTGGAATGGATTAATATTTTTTCACCAATTAAGCAAAAGGCACATATGTGGACCAGCCCCTTTCTACCCTGACGATTTCAGCCCAGAATTAAAAACTGTGTGGGCAACAGCCAAATTCAAAGAAAATCCTATTCAAACCAATGGGAAAAAAGTGCAAAAATTAACTTTTTCCACTATCTATCTTGCAATCCGCACTTCTGAATGAAACAAAACTTGCATATCCAGAGATGTACCACATACGACCAGGCATGCAAGATTCCATGCAAATCCATTAAACGCTTGTGAAGTTATTAAAGTGCAAAATTGGGGTTTAAAATAGAACTGCCAGTACAACCGTAACTATAGGGATGCTACTGCGCCCCTATAATATATGGGCTATGCAATGGGGGCTGCTATGATATAAACAATTTATTTTCACAAGTTCTCAGTGACCTTGGGTAACCTCATGAGAGGTGGAACGTAGCGGAGCCACGAGTGGTTTACCCAAGGTCACTGGGAACGAATGAAAATAAATTGTTTCTTTGACAGCAGCCCCTGTAGCATATACAGTTTATGCAATAGGGAGGAGCTATGTAGTGTACGTGATTTTTTAAAACAATTATTCTTTTTGTTGTTGTTGTCTTGATTGTGTGGGATTTTTTTTTGTATTGCTACGCCTGATCTGCTGGTTGCTAGGGTGTTGCTACGGATGCTTGGATGTCCTGACGGCCATGATAATCCTGTCCTGCACTGCCATTGGTGAAGTTAGCCATCTCCTGAGATTTGAAGGAGAACATGGCAGCAGGTTTAAGAGGGCTGAGTGGGAGGGAGGGAGATGGCCATGGAGAAAAGTATCTTTTTTTGTGGTCTTGCGCATGAGCAAGAAACATGTTGCAGTAACTTTAGAACAGCAGGTTTTGGAGATGCAGTCGTATTGTGGCCAGTGGCACCACTGCTTTTTGGAGCTGGGCTCCATAGCATTAATTAGATTGCATGCTGTCTATGACAGCAGTGCAAAAGTGTGCCACCAACTTAAAACGTTTTAGCTGCTGCAATGAGGGAGCTCCACCTCATTGCAGGGCGTGCCTTTCCTGGTGTAACATTTCACTCAGACATGGTGGCGGCTGTGCCGTCTGCCTCGTACAGTCCCCAGAAGCCGATTTCAGGGGTGTCCAATCCTCCTGTCAGCATCATCATGCCTAGAGATGCAGCGAAATTAAATTCTGCTGGTTAAGTGAACACGAAGTGGCCACTTCGCGTTGTCACTCTGCTATGCAGAGTGGCCAATAGGAAAGGCTGACTTCACCTTGTAATTATTACTTTGCATTGTTATTCCACCTTAACGTGAAGTAAAGCGGAGTGGCAACAATACTGGCAGCTCCCCAGTACCCCCACACACACAGTCACCAGAATTAATGTGCATCCCCAAAATGCTACTGTCTTGTGTCCAGAAAACTCCCCAGTGCTGATGAAATGAAATGAGAGCACAACAAGAAATACAAAGTCTCCCAGAATTAATGGCACACTCAGTCATGTGAGCAGTGGCCACATACAGTCACCAGAATTAATGTGCATCCCCAAAATGCTGCTGTCTTGTGTCCAGAAAATTCCTCAGTGCTGATGAAGTGAAATGAGAGTGTAACAAGAAATGCAAAGTCTCCCAGAATTAATGGTGTACTGCAAATGCACAGACAGATTAAGATTGTGCTGTGCACTCAAGAGATGCAGAGTCAAAGGCAAAGGCACAACAACACCTAACCAGTGCTCACAAGTCATAAAATCTAAATCTGGAAAATAATATCTTTTGCCAGTTGGGGGGGTAGTGCACGGCAGTAACAGTCCACTACCAGTAAAGATACCACAAAGCAGTATAAAACATTCATGCAGGTGCGGTGGATAGCAGGTTCACACTGCTGCAATTATTCTGGCACAATAAAAGTTGTCTGATTTAATGGTATGTATCGCACACACACTGACACACACACTACAAGTATTGTGTAGCAAATTGAAAACCTTAAGCAATATAACCAAATGTTTTAAACAAGCTGAAATTATAGACTGCTGCACCACTACAATCAGCAAAAAAATGTCAAGAATTACTGGAAATATTACTGTGTTATACAAGAAAAATATGACCAAAACAGAAAGACTGCCTTTTTCTCCCAGTTAATCTACCTATACCACAGATATGCCCCTCCCTCAAAGCACACTTCACAGTACACAGACTGACTGTTTTAAATTAACATTCAAAATCCACACACAAACAATAAACACTCGATGATATGAATCACTCCATGGAGTGAATTTCAGCCACTTTCAGCCACTTTGCCCATCTCTAATCATGCCCCCCTCCTAAGTATATTTGCTGAGGGGGAAGCCCAATCCCTGTCTGCGTCATGTCCATCCAGTTGTTTGCCGAGGGGGGTGCCCAAGCCCCCTCAGCATCATCCCCCTCAAAACACCTTTTATTTGCCAATGGGGTGCCCAATCCCCATTGGCTTCAGTTCCCCCACCCCAAAACACACAGGTGGCATGCTGGGAGCCTACCCCAGTGTGCCAAAAGTACCTGTTAAAAGATAAAACATTCCCACAGTGTTTATTTTTTTTTGTAACCCTGTAAAGTAGAAAACAGTCCCACGCTGGCTGTGTGCAGCCCCCTCCCCCAACCTGTGCCCACCCACTGCATACCCACCTCCTCATACTCACCCCTCACCCCATACTTACCTCTGTAGCCCGGCGCGACGATCATCGGTGGACCGGGAACACGCCTGCACCTTCAATGCTTCACTGTGAACTGAAGAAATGCTGGTAAGCTGTATAATGGCATAAATTGTTTTTTTTAAACTTTGCTGCATATCTCAGGGCATTTGGGGGAATTTTATCACCAGATTTTCAACATGGGGTTGTTGGGACCCCTCCTCATGAATTCAAGCACTGTCATGGTGCAATGCGGTCCTAAAAGGTGATTTTGTGGTCACTGCGTGAAATCACCTTTTGGGACCAATTAATTAAATGACAGTGCCACTGTTCATGAGATGGGATATCAAAAAGCCTATGTTGCAAATTTGGTGAAAAATTTTTTTTTTAAAATGACTGTTTTACGAGCATGCATTGCGCAGTTTCCACGCACACTCGTAACTTCGCGAATCTGTAATATTTTCACTCCAGATTTTCAACATTGTCATTTTTCCACATCTCCTTATGAACAGTACAGCTGTCATTTTTCACATCCTGTCCAAAATGTGTTTTCGCACTTCCCATGCAGAATAGCGCAGTCGTTATGGGAAATCAGTGTTTGGGACAGATTAAGAAAATCAAAGTGACTCTGTTCATGAGCAGAGGTCCTAAAATGCCTATGTTGGAAAATTAGGTGACAAACATCTATAAAATGATCAGTGTTAATGTTGCCAGTAGTTTCCACACACTGAAATTTCAATAATTTTTATATTTTACTCCAGATTTTCACCATTGCCATGTTTCTACTCCTCCTTATGAACAGTACAGCTTTCATTTTCCACATCCTACCCAAACTATGTTTTCACACATCCAGCGTGCAGTGGCACAGTTACTGGAGGAAAACAATGTTCAGAACACAGTAAGAAAATTACAGTAACACTGTTCATGAGCAGAGCTCCCAAAATGCCTATGTTGAAAATTTGGTGAAAAAAATTTGATAAAATGACAGTGTTACAAGCGTGCATTGCACAGTATCCACGCACAGTCATAACTTTAAGAATTTGTAATATTTTCACTCCAGATTTTCAACATTGTCATTTTTGCACACTTTCTTATGAACAGTACAGCTGTCATTTGTCACATCCTGCCTGAAATGTAGTTTCACACATCTTGCGCACAATTGCATGATCGCTGTGAGAAATCAATGTTTGGGGCAGATTAAGATAATTATAGTGCCACTGTTCATGAGCAGAGGTCCCAAAATGGCTATGTTAAAAATTTTATGAAATAATTCCACTAAATGACAGTGAGTTATGAGCATGCGATGCACACTTTTCACACATGCTCATAACTTCGAGAATGTTTAATATTTTCACTCCAGATTTTCAACATTGCCATCTCTTCACACCTCCTTATCAATGGTGCAGCTGACATATTAATGTGGTGCAGAATGGCACAGTCACTGTGGGAAATCAATGTTCGAGACAGTTTAACAAAATCACAGGGACACTGTTCATGAGCAGAGGTCCCAAATGCTTTCATGAGGTGGGGTCACAAAAAAGGCCATGTTTTAAAATTTGGAGTGCAAATACCAACACACACCCAGGGCGTTATGGTTTCTAACCATTACGTCCCACCCTGTACAGACTAACAGGCATCAGGGGTGTGTCTTTGGATTGTCTGCTGTACTGCTCATGCCATTGGTCCTCCACCCCTACCCTGCAGCCACTGACAGGCATCAAGGTGTGTCTTGGACTCTTCAGCCCCAAAGTTCAACCCATTCTCCTATGCTGCACCCATCTCAACATACTTCCTTATGAAATGGGGTGAGCATAAGGCCAGATGACCCCAAAGCACAACACAACACTTGTTAGACTCTACAGGGTAGGGTGAGGTGAAATAGCATGAGCATTATAGCCAGCGACCCGAAAGCACATCCCACCTGTCACTTACTGCAGGGTGGGGTGGGGATGTCATTGGTTCTATATTTCACTGCTATTCCTATTATGCATCTCTCTTAACTACTGCACTACCAATGCCAACATCAGCAAGACAGCATTCGGCATTGACAAATTTTTTTTATTCTGTGGCATCTTGTGAAAGGGATACTTTTTGACAGATGGTGAGGGTACTTTGGGGGTCTGAGTTGCGGCGTGATTATGACTATGCTAGCAACTGGCGGCAAGTCAGGTGAGGAAATGGAGCGAAGAACTGCAGTTCTGAAAACATAAAGGAACTTTGAGAACTGGAGGATTTTGGAGATCGAGGGAAAAACAAGTAAGTTAAAAAGGTGGAACTGTGGGGTAGGTGCAGCTTTTGTCTGTGACAACCAGACATGCTGCTGATTTTGAAGGTGTTCTGTGAGGCAAGATGGGTGTTTGAAGTACAGAAAAATGATGTGTAGTAATTAGTACCGGTTGGCTGACGTGGGGGGTGGCACTGGGGTGATGACGTAGTCACTATATGTGCATAAATCCTGATGACATAGTTACTATGAGTATAAATTTCATTTATAAAATGGCAAGACTGAATCTAGTACTCTTATAAGCCAGGAGACATCAGCTGACCATGCAATAAATCTCTTTAAATGCATGGCCAGCTGCCAAATCTAATTTTCCTCTCCCGGAAAGCCTCCTTACTAAGCAATATCACTAAGCCTTAAAACAAATCTAGTGGCCAGTGGCCACCATATTGAAAGTCCTGGTCTTTACTACCACAGATTTTTAAACTAAATTCTTCTAAAGTAAATACAAATTTTACACAAACAAACTATGATGCCAGCATCATAGCACCTTAAAAACGTTTCCCCACAGGTTAAACAAAAAAACTTCAGATCTGGACATGTAATCTAAACTCTGAGGCCTATCCTGGAAAAAGCACTGTTCTTCCACATTCCCCCACTAAGCACATCACCGCAGCATATGCTTTCCCAGAATCACTTTCAGTTAGCCACTTCCTGTATTTTCTAAAGACTGCGCCTCCATACTCCACTGTCAGCAAGTTATTAAAATTAGGTACATTGACATATACATTCCCACCACTTAAGCATTGTATGTATCTCTTTAACACCTGAATATAACCTGTGTGGCCTCCATAAAAAAGGCACTGTTTTGACTCACTCTCCCCCCCCCCCGCTTTGATGCCATCCAGCACTACACTTCAGTAACTTGGCAGTCATTTTCAGCTAAGTTTTAAATCTGCCAATTTGACAGATAACCCTTTATTAACTCAACAAGATGTCCCATGTTGCCACACCGTCATTCACCACACACATCCAAGCTACAAGTGGTGGGGGAAGGAGCCATTGTTATGACAATATGGTTATAGAAGCATGGCTGCCGGGCTAGGCGTGCTGTCGGTTGCTCCGGCAGTGTAGTGTTTGTTTGTTTTTATTTGACTGATTGTTTTTATTCATTTTGCTCATTCATTTTAATCTCCTTTTCGCCCGTTCCCTCATGGTATTATAATGTTTCCAACTTTTCTGTGAGCCTGTTGCAAAAGAACTGGTAGTGGAGTATTTTGGGCTGAGAGTGATACCGGGGCACTTCTGCGACAACCTCGTAGTGTGTATTGGGGCCATCTTGTATCGGCCCCATTATCACTCACATATAATTATTTAGCCGGGCCTGCTCTCTGAGTCTCTCTGCCTGATTATTACTGGGCACTCGAAATTCGAGCTTTCAAGACCTGGATGTACTATTGTGGTACCTGTTGTCTTGTGCTGGCTGGTTTGGCTGGCCGACGAAGAATCTTGGAAGACAGGAAGAGGGGGCTGTGAGAGAAGGTGATCTGTGGGAGCAAAACAGCAAGCGAAGACTTTTGGAGTTATAGTGGACCTTAAGTTGGATAGCTGCAGTTTGGAGACTGTGAACCACAGTTGGTATGCTTTGGAGAAGTAGCCTAATTTGGAGCAGTGAGCTGTCGGTCCCAATCCTGCAGGTGGATTTCTCTGGGGGGGGGGTGCGGCTATGCGGGGGACTGGGCCCTATTCTTGCCAGGTAGCCAGTGTTTTTTTGGGCCAGTGATCCCTTAGGATCTTCCGTGAGCTAGCTGGTGGGTTGGCTCGGGTGGAGATCTGCAGTGGTGGCTGTGGGCCTTCCAGTTTTGCCTCCTGTATGGATTTTTTTGGGGCCTTGTTCATGCCCAAAGTGAAAAACTAGCAAGAATATTTCCCTTGGACTTTTCCCTTCTCTAGATTATGGTCAGAGTTTTCATTTTGCTACTGGTTCTGTTCAGGAAGGCAGTGAGAGTGTCTGGAGACAGTTAAAATAGTTTGAACATATTGATTTCATTTTTTGGGGCTCTGTTCATGCCCAAAGTGAAAAACCAACAAGATGATTTCCTTTGGACTTCCCCCTTCTCCAAATCATGGTCAGACTTTTTATTCTACTACTGGTTTTAACCTCTGGCAGTGAGAGTGTCTGGAGACAGTTAAAATACTTTGGACATACTGTTACTTTCATAAAGTTTTTACTACAGGGAAAGTGTTTTAGGGGTCGGTGAAATCATCAAGCTTTTCTAACTTCTGCTTTACCCAGGAAGTGAAAGTTCCTGTGGGCTTTCGGTCTCTGCTGGCTGTGAGAGGACTATAGTTGTAGAATTAAGGATTTACTAGTCAGCTTACTTTCTGGCTTTTATGCTCTCCGAACTGTTGTTCTGAACTAGACTGCACAGTTTTACTTATATATTTTATAGTTTTAGCACTGGTTGTTTTAATTTGTTTGTGGGGTTTTTATTTTATTTTTAGTCTTGGTGGTTGGTCAGCCTGTGGCATGTGTATGTTTTCTCCCCTGGTCATGCTACTATTCGTCCTCCGCTCTCGGTGCCCTCCATCCATTCCCCCCCCTCCTTTGGTGTTTTCTATCTACCAGCACTGTCATGCACTGGGTATTGTGCGTAGGAGGGGTGGTGGCGGCTGGGGGTGTGGACATCAGAAAATGAATGAGCGGATCTCTCACATGGGGTGGTTAGGTCTAGAAGATGCCCTGGGGAGAAATGGAGCCTGGAACGTGGCGTCTCATGTCTAGTCCCCATACCCAAGGGCACCACTTCTTTTGGTGGGCAAGTAGCCAGGATGGCTCGCGATTCTCATCCAACTCAAGTGGTGTTGTGCAATGCCAGATCTATTAAGAACAAGACTGCAATTATTGTGGATCTTGTTGGAACAACCGATCTGGCATGCATCACCAAGACCTGGCTACATGAAAACGATGGCCCTTCATTAGAAGCGGCAATTCCAGCCGGGTACTTGGTAATACACCGCCCGAGATTGGATCGCGGGGGGGGGGTAGAGGTCTGTTTTAAGACCGAGTTGGGCCTCACAGGTGTACCAGTTGAGGAGGCTGAATCCTTTCAGTGTACTGTGGTAGCATGTGTGGGTTGTAGGATAGCTCTTGTCTACCGTCCATCTGGGGACAAAAAGCGATTCCTGCAGGAAGCGGTGAACTTCGCCATCGACATGGCACTGGAGTCACCCAGACCGATGGTTCTGGGTGACGTCAATGTCTGGGTCGACGACAAACTCTCACCTTTTGGGCATCATTTCCTCCAGTTGATGACATCTCTGGGCTTCACACAGATTGTTACCTCTGCTACTCATAATCATGGTCACTTTTTGGATTTGGTGTTCCTCCTGTGGATTGAGGCCTCCAATTTGGGGGTGGAACCTGTTGGTTGGTCCGATCATTATACTGTGAGGTTTAACTTTGGCACCCCCCCTTCATAGGCCTGCCCCTGTGGAGATGGTCAATTACTGCTCTTTATGGGATGTAAGCCCTGAAGGCCTAGCAGTGGTGATTGACCTCTCAGAGTTTAATGAGTCTAGCTCGAGTCCAGAGTCCTTGGTCTTGGCCTATAATAAGGCCATCTCCTCGGTCCTGGACTTGACTGCTCCTGTCCATGTTCGTCCTCTCCCACTTAGCCCTCAGGCCCCATGGTTTGATAGGTCTTTGAGGGAGTTGCGGAGATTAGGACGAAGGTTAGAATGGTGCTGGTGGAAATCCACCCTGGTGGCCGACCACCTTAGACTAATAGAGCATTATCAGGCCTACCAATCAGCGATCTCTGTAAGAAGGTAGAGTTCCTGTCCAGGGAGATTGCTGTCACTCAGAATCTACCAGCTCAACTCTTCTGAACTGTGGATAGGTTGTGCAACCCAGCCTGTCTGCAGCTCCAAAGAGTTTTTTCGCAAAAAGAATGCGATGAGCTTGCTCAATTTTTTGCGAACAAGGTGGCTGGTGGCTGACATCAGGTCGGAGATCCTCTTGACTCATTCTGTGGAGGATGCTGTTGGTCGATGACTGGTCACTGCACCTTGTGTTTCCTGGGGTACCTTTGACCTGCCAGAGTTAGTGGATATTATGCGGATTGTCCAGGGTATGAGCCCTATGTGTTGTAGTCTGAATCTGGGCCCTACTCCCCTGGTTATGGGTTGTTGTGACATCATTGGCCCAGTCTTGGCTCAGATAGTCCAGTGCTCCTTGGAATCGGGTGAGTTTCCAAGCTCCCTGAAGGAGGCAGTGGTAACACCCCTTCTGAATAAAACTTCTTTGGACCTGGACATTTTAGCAAACTACAGACCGATCTCGAACCTTCCCTTTATAGGGAAGGTTATTGAGAAAGTAGTGGTGATTCAACTGGAGAACCACTTGACCATCCATAATATCTATGAACCTCTCCAGTCCGGTTTTCGAAAGAGGCATAGTACTGAGACTGCACTGGTTTGGGTGCTCAATGATCTCCTGATGGCGAGAGATCAGAGAAACCATTCCATTCTGGTGCTCCTTGATCTCTCTTCAGCCTTTGACACTGTGGACCATAGGGTGCTGCTCGAGTGCCTGAGGTTCATCTGCGGCCTGACATGTATGGTCCTCTGGTGGTTTACATCTTTTCTCACAGGCAGAACACAAAGAGTTATGTTGGGGATTTTTTCTTCAAACTCACTCCCTCTGTCATGTGAGGTTCCTCAGGTCCCAGTGCTGTCCCCCATGTTGTTTGCAGTGTATATGCTGCCCCTCGGAGACATTGTAAGAGGGTATGGGCTGAGGTATCACTGCTATGCTGATGATACCCAGCTCTACCTGTCTTTTGCACCCGACCAGAATAGTGCTCTCTCAGTATTTAATAACTGCCTCACTGAAATCCAGGACTGGATGAATTCGAGCTGGCTAAAGTTGAACACAGGAAAGACTGAGGTGATGGTTGTGGATCCAGGTCACCGGATAGAGGGGTTGAGGGCTGGTCAGCCCTCTGGATTTTTTCTGGGGGGCTCCCAGATTCTTACCTCTGAACAGGTGTGAGACCTGGGAGTGGTGCTTGATGATGGGCTGACTCTTCGATCTCAGGAGTCGGCAGTCATCAAGTCTGTCTTTTATCATCTTAGGAACATTGCCAGGGTCAAGCACCTTGTTCCATCCTGTGATCTGCCTGTGTTGGTCCATGCCTTTGTGACCTCGCGCCTTGACTATTGCAACTCCCTATACTTAGGGCTTCCTGGGGTTGATATCCGCCGTTTGCAGCTAGTGCAGAATGCTGCAGCACGATTGTTGACGGGGTATTCTCAGGCTTCGCATATTACCCCAGTGCTGCGCGATCGGCACTGGCTGCCGATTCAATGGCGGATCACCTTTAAAGTTGGTTTACTGACTTATAAACCCCTACATGGACTTGGACCTGACTACTTGAAAGAGCTCCTGATACCTTACAGCCCTGTGCGACAGCTCTTCTTGGCTGATGAGGGGTTGCTGAAGGTTCCGAGGGTGACTTTGAAATCTTCTGGGACCCGTGCATTTATGTTTGTGGCCCCTAACCTCTGGAATTCTCAACCCCATCTGCTTTGGGAGTGCACAGCTATGGGGGGATTTAAACAGGCATTTAAAACCTTTTTGTGGTGACAGGCTTATCAATGACTTGTTGTATGGATCTGTTGTGTTATTTATTACTGTGTTTGTTGATTATGAAACTATGTTTTAATTGTAAAGCGCCTTGATATTTTGACAGGCGCTTGAAAAATAAAGTTTTATTATTATTATCCATGCCACAGAACGGGTAGAGTGGTACTTTGTAGACCTTGGTCACAGGGTTCTTACTCTACTCACTGAGGCAACAGCCAGAATGGAGCTCACTGAACTGCAGCGAGTGTGTGTGTGTGTGTGTGTGTGTTTGTGGGGGGTGTTGTTAGGGTGCAACCTTAGTCGCCTATAATCATTTTTTTTTAATTCTGTCTAACAATGTCTTTTCAGGAGTCATCTGCACACTGAGCTAACAGTATTCCTCACACTGCGGCACTTCTTACTGATGCTTCACACCATGGAAATGCCCAATATCAATCTTTTAATGCTCCACCACTGCAATCATGCTCACACCTGGTCTGCTGTTCTAAATACTGGACTGCCGTGGCTCTTCAGTATGGGGGAGTAGTCACATTTTCACCAGCCAGATCTGCTGCTTGGGGGGGGGGGCACAGTGAACATTTTAAATAACTGTCTGCCATCTGTGCCACTTCTCTCTGACCTGAACTCTGCACCACAGATGTGGCTGATTTCAATGAGCAATCATGCTCACAACTATGTCTGCTGCTCCGAATATTAGGCTGCTATGGCTCATCTATGAGCAAAAGTGTTCTTGCTGTAAAACTGACAAGCGAAAGGGAAGTCACAGCACCACTTGCTGCCTTTGGCTCACCACACTACTCAGTTTAAAAGAACAAGGACTATTTTATTACAAAATGAAATGTTTTGATTTTTAGATTTATTTTAACAATTAAGTTACTTAGAAATGCAATGTTTTTTTTACTTACTTAATGTAGCAATGAGCCATTTTCCAAGTGTGATAAGCTACTCCACTGTGTGCATCAAAGGATTTTATTGCACTTCCCTGGGGCATAAGGACACTCAGCATTCGGCCTCATGCCTCACTATGCACCTGGAGCATGCATTAAAATCCTTTAATGCACATCCTGTCATGGCTTATTACTTACTTATACATATAGTTGCTCCGATAACAGGATTTATCACAGTAAATTTATCAGTACTCTTATTGCATAAATATATAGGTAAGTAATAAGCCATGACAGGGTGTACGTTATAGGAATTTTATGCACAACCCAAAGGCATAATAACATACTAACATACTAAGATGCCAGTTGAGTAGGCCCAAGGGTCTATCAAGTCTGCTTGAAAATCAGCACCTGAGCAGGACACCGTTGCTGCCCACCTCCTCCCTGTGAATCTCCCGACCCCATCCCCCATCATAGTTACACCTCCAGATCTGGTATTTCTCGGTTTTACCTTCCCCTTATACCTATCCCAGTCCTTCTTGAATCCTTCTATTGTATCAACAGCCTCCAGTTCCACAGGCAGTGCGTTCCATGGGTCCACCACCCTCTCAGTAAAATAGTGTCTCCTAGTCTCTCCCTGAGCCTCCTACCAGCCAGCCTCATTGAATGCCCCCTGGTGGCCCCCTCTTCCCTCAGCTGGAATACCCTGTTCAGGCTGACCCTATTCATGCGGGAGGCAGTATAGCGCAGTGGTCTAAGGCTCTGAACTGCAAATCTGGTGACATCCAGCAGACCAGACCTGGGTTTGAATCCCACAGCTTCCACTTGCAGTCTGTGTGACCCTGAGCAAGTCACTTAACCTCCTTGTGCTACCAGGTCACTCCTGTAAAAAAGCTTTCAGCTTAGTGTGCTATACCTGGTTAAACAACTAAATAAAAAAATAAAAATAAATAAATGCCCTTCAGATATTTAAAGACCTGATCATATCCCCTCTGTGCTTCCTCTCCTCCAGGGAGTACAAGTGTCGCTCCTCAAGTCTCTCCCCATAGGATCTTCCCCCAGACCCTGGATCATCCTGGTCACCCTCCTCTGGACCCTCTCCAGAAGTGAAATGTCTTTTTAGGGCTGTGGGCGGAGCCTACAGCCCTTCTGTCATTGATCAGATTGTAGCTTTAAAACGGCTTTTCATGGAACTCCCTTTTTAGACATTTGGAAGTATTCCTCCACAGCTGCAAAGTAGTGAATATCACACACGCACTCAGCAGGTCAGGCCCTCTCTTCCCACAGTGCCAGCTTCTGAGAGCAGTAATGTGAACAGGTAATAGACAGGATAACCCTCCTGTCTGCTTGTGGGTCTGAATCACCTTTAGTCTCAAGTTCTGGGAAGATTCAAACTATGAACCTTATGCTAGCGCACCCAAATGTACAAGCTCAGATGATATTCTCTTCGGGGGATGCAATATATCTTTCGCCTAAGGGCACCAAACCAGGTATCCAAAATGAACCCTTAAAACTCTATAAAAGACCTTAGGTATATTCTTACCTTTTCCCAGTTTAGTAACACCATCAAGCTTTTGAATAATTGTCAAACTTAACCATCTATACGTCACATGCAAAAAAAGAACTCAAAGACACCCAGGCAGTCTTTTGAATAAAAGGTTTCCTTAAAATGGATAAAAAAGTGTTAAATGTAAACACAGAACAATGTATCAAACAGCATACAACCACATAAAGAAAAACAAGGAACACTAAAAACAAACTTCTACCAAAGAACATTTAGATCTTTTCTATCTAATGTATTACCTCTAAGTGCCTAAGTTAGATCAGCGCAGCGAGCTCTGTCTCTCTAGCATCCCAAGATGGAATATATGACAACCAACTTCAAACACAGTATTCAGTTTAAAACTGTGTGTCTCCGCACCCCTTCTATGAGTCATCTAGCTCCTCCTTTTAGAACCCAAAAAAATACAAACATGATTTCCTGTCAAGAGATATTTTAAATAATGTGACTTCAGCAAAAACTAATTTCCCAAATTATGACTGTCTTTAATCAAGGGGCTGGTTTCTTATTTTACCAAGGAACATCAAAGGTTTTTACAACTCTGCCATATGTCACATAGGTGCAAATATAGCCATCAGGAATCAGCTAAATGATGTTCTGTTTCTGAAGTCATAAAATGTATATTCTAGTTTCCCAGCTTCAGAGGCAGGAGGTCATAAAAAGGCAATAAACTGCAACTTCTCAAGGAAGTTAATTACATTACAGAGATCTGGTCAGTTCCTGTAACTGAAACCTGGGGGGAGGGGGGCTCCCATGGAGCACAGACTCACATACTATATTTTTATATTACAAATATCATACAGCAATCATAACCAGCTGGCAAAGCGTCACAATCCTCCCCACCTAGACTGAATTGGGGGGCCCTATCCCCCTGCATGCGATGAGCTTCCCAAGTCAGTTCAGTCCTCATATAGACACAACAAGCCATCTGTGTTCTGATTGGTCGTTCCAGCCCTATGTAAGATCATCATGTCATATCTTTGCAAGGCAAGACTCCATCTTAATAGTCTACCATTAGTTTTTCCCATTTGTGTCAGCCAACCCAGAGGGTTGTGGTCAGTTTGTACGTCAAAATGCCTCCCATATAAGTATGGCTCTAACTTCTTTAGGACCCACACTATGGCAAGACACTCTTTTTCCACAGTAGAGTAAGCCTGCTCCCTGGGAAGTAACATTTTACTCAGGTACACTAAAGGGTGATCTTTCCCTTGGTTGGATGTCTGACTCAGTACTGCCCCAATACCCATGTCTGAGGTGTCAGTCTGGACTATAAAGGGTCTGCTATAGTCAGGACTTGTCAATACAGGAGCACTGTACAGTGCCTCCTTCATTCTGGTAAAGGCTTTTTCACAGGCTGGTTCCCATGTAATTTTCTTAGGTATCTTTTTCTTTACCAGGTCAGATAGGGGAGCAGCCAGGGCACTGTAATTGGATACAAATTTCCTATAGTACCCTGCTGTCCCTAGAAAGCTCCTGGCCTGCTTCTGCATTTCTGGTCTGGGCCATGCCTTGATCACCTCTATTTTACTTGGTTAGGAAGGAGCTCTCTCCAGCCTACAACATGCCTGAGGTATGCCACTTCAGCCATGGCCACCTGGCACTTCTCAGCTTTGACAGTGAGCCAGGCCCTCTGTGTCCTGCCCAGCACTTCCCTAAAGTGGGACAGGTGTTCCTCCCAGCTGGCACTAAAGATGGCAATGTCATCCAGGGATGCCATGGCATACTCCTCAGCACCATTTAACACCTGGTTCACCAACCTTTGGAAAGTGGCCGGGGTGTTCTTCATTCTGAAAGTCATTACTTTAAATTCAAATAAGCCTATCAGAGTGATGAAGGCTGACCTCTCCCTAGCTCTGTCAGTTAACTGTACCTGCCAATCCCCCTCTGTCAGGTCAATGGTCATAAGGTATGTCGCCCCATCCAACTTGTCCAGGAATCCATCTGTCTGGGGCATTGGGTGGGCGTCTGACTTTGTGACTGCATTCAGTCCACTATAGTCCACATAGAAATGAATAGAGCCATCTGGCTTGGGCACAAGGACTACAGGTGAGGCCCAGGGGCTGTGGGATCTCTAGATTACCCCTAAATCCAGCATTTCCTGTACCTCCCTCCTAATGTCCTTTTGGACAGCCTCTGACACCTGATACACTGTCCACCATATGGGCATCTGTGTCCCTGTCTGCACATCATGCATCTCTAAGGGGGTTAGTCCAGGTTTGGCACTAAATAGTGGGGCAGAGTCTGCTAAAACCTCCCTTACTTCCTGGATCTTGTCCGGGGCCAGCTGGGATGACAGTTCAACTGCCCCCACAGAGGACTCCCACTTGCTTTCTTCCAGCAAGTCCAGAAAGGGGTCTCCTTCGTTCGTCCCCTCCCCAGGACTACATCGTGCAAACACCATGTCAGCCCTATTAGCATATGGCTTCATCATGTTGACATGGTACACTCTTTCTGTCTGTCTTCTGTCAGGTAACTCTATGATACAGTACACATAATTTATCTTTCTAACCACTTTGTATGGTTCTGCCCACTCAGCCTGCAGCTTGTCTTTCCAGACTGGAATAAGGACCATGACTTCCTGACCCACCAAGTATGAGCAAGCTCTGGCTCTGCGGTCATACCACACTTTTTGTTTCCATTGGGCAGCTGTCAGGTTGCTCTGGGCTGTCCCCATAAGCTCCTTCAGCCTTTCCCTAAATCTAAGGACATAATCCACTATGGGAGTTCCTTGGGTGGCATGCTTGCCTTCCCAGTCCTCCTGGATCAAGTCTAGGGGCCCATGTACCCAGCGTCCATATAAGAGCTCGAAGGGGAAAAACCTCCTGACTCTTGGGGCACCTTCCTGTATGCAAACAACAGGTGGGGAGGGTATTTCTCCCAGTCCTCCAATGCTGTTCAGCAAATGCGTGGAACATTGACTTCAGGGTACCTTTAAATCTTTCCACAAGCCTATTGGCTTGTGGGTGATAAGGTGTCATGTGCCTCTGCACCACCCCACACTTCTCCCACAAACATTTCATCATGTCCGACATGAAAAAACCCCCTCAATCGGTGATAACCTCCTGTGGAAACCCAACACGGGAGAAAAACCCAAGTAAGGCATCTGCCACTTTGTATGTCCTAAGTGAGGATACGGCAACTGCCTCTGGATACCGGGTGGCATAATCCACCACAGTCAGTATGAACCTCATCCCAGAGGAGCTGGGGGTATTTAAAGGCCCCACAATATCCATTCCCACCCCCTGGAATGGCTCCTCCACTATGGGCAATGGAATTAGGGCAGCTTTTCTTACCTGCCTTCCCTATTTCTTGGCACCGGTGACAAGATCTGCAATACTCCTTCACCTGCTGGGTGAAGCTGGGCCAATAGAAATTCTGGGTCAACCGCTGCATAGTGTGGATGAATCCCAGATGACCAGACAAGGGAATATCATGTGCAATCTTGAGCAACTGCTCACTGTACCCCTGGGGAATGACAAGCTGCCTGCCTATCACCCCTCCCTCTGTCTTCACATCCTGAGTATACATCAGTCCATTTTCCCAGTAAACTTCATGTTTACAGTCACCTCCCTGTGCTCCATCAGGGTCTGCCCAAGCCCTCAGCTTCTCTAGATCAGGGTCACTTTTCTGAGCAGCTGAAAACTCCTTACACATTCCCAAGGCATGGGACAGGTCCCCTTCAGTCTTTAAACTATGGTCCCTAGCACTAGCATCAGGGCACTCAGGATCACTGCCATCCCAAACCCTCTGGCAATGGGTCACTCCTCCTTCTTCAGAGTAACCCTCCATAGCTGTGTGGTTAACTGCTAGTGGGGAAATTTCTACCCCCTTTTCATTGGTCTCCATATCAGGAGACACAAGCTGTAAAACCAGCCTCCCAGTGGTTTCCACAATGGCTTCTGTGGGGTCCAGGGAACTACAATTTTCCCTTGCTGCTTGATTATGGGTAACTGCACACACCATCCCCTGTTTGAGATTGTTGCCAAGGATAACATCACCTGCTAAAGTTTTGGCTACAGCCACCTGTTGCACAGTTCTCCCTGTTTCACCCCATCTACGAGAATACTAGTGAGTGGCAATGTTTTCTCCTCACCAGTGAAGTCTTGTACAGTTACAAATTCATTGGATATAAGCTGACCAGGCTCTATCAGATCCCCTTTTACCAATGTCAGGGATGCCCCTGTGTCCCTTAACCCTTGTGTCTGTACACCATTCACCATGACTGGGTGCATGTGTTCCCTCATGTTCACAGGCATGCTTCCATGGACACATAAACAACCCACTTCTTTCCTAGTCCTATGTTGCATATTGCTCGTCCTTTTGGGACACTGTCTGGCAATATGCCCAATTTCTTTACAAACCCAACATTCGTTTCTTTTCTTTGAAACCTGGGGCTAACTGGTTTTGCTGGAGGCAGTGAGGGTTTTAGCTGCCCTGAAGGTGCACTGTTCCCTTTCTGCACTGCCACACCTGCCCCATTCACTCTCAGAGCAGGTCTGCTCTTGGCATAGTGGTCTCAGAGTTCAGCAGCCTCTTGCACTGTTTTGGGATCTCTGTCCTCCAGCCAGGTTTTCAGCTCTGCTGGGCATACCCAGAAAAACTGTTCTAACAAAATAGCATTTTCAATTTTATCTATGGAGCTTGCTTCAATTCCCTCCCACCAATGTTTTAAACATTGACGTTGTTTCATGGCTAGCTCCTCGTAGCTTATGTCAAGGCTTCTTCTGAGCTTACGGAATTTATCTCTGTATGCTTCTGCAGTTAAATCATATTTTTTAAAAGTGCAGCTTTAAGTTTGCTGTAATCATTACTGTCCTCATTGTCCATTTGACCCTATGCATCCTGAGCTTTCCCGATAAGTAGCAGGGATAGCTTGAAGCTATAGGACTCTCTAGGAATTTTTGACTGAATACAAACTTTTTCAAAGGAATTTAAAAAGGCATCCATATCCTCCCCCTCTTAAAATTGAGCTATTAATTTGGAATTCAATTTGTAACCCAGTCCTGTAGTTCCAGTTAAACCCAAGTCACTTACCTGCTCTGGTGCTGGTGGTTGGAGTCATAGCTTCTCTAGTTCATGTTGCCTCTGGCGTTCATGCTCTTCATGGTCAGCTTCTTGCTGTTCTCGCTCCCTCTTCTCCTCTGTGGCTCATTTCTCTTGCTCAGTATCTCTCTGGAACTCCAGCTCCATTCTGCACAACTCAATCTGCAGCTTGATTGCTTCTGGCTCCAGAATGCTGATGACCTTCCCCTGCTGCTGTGGCCCTTCACTTGCACTGGCCCTGCTGCCCTCCTCACCAGATCTGGACACTGCACTGGCCACTAGCCCCTCCACACCTAAGCATACCTCTCAAGTGTCCCTTATTGTCTGTGAAGTCCCAGTTTTGAGCTCACTGTTCCACCATCCCACACCCCTTCACCATTGTCCCAAGAACGCCAACTCCATGCCGACTCCTCTCAGCCACACGGTCCAAGCTGACTGTTTCCACAAGATATTTTTCAGTGCTGCACTGCTGGAGCCTGCATTCATCACATGTGGTGACGTAAGTAACTAGTCCACCGATCATGGGCTGCATTCTTGGTCCATTGCTGTTTTGGCACCTCTGCCTACTGCAGACCTGAAATTTTGAGTCCTCCTGACTCCCGTGTCCCCTCCCCACTCAGGTCCACAAGTACTGCTTAAAAGCAGCTCTCCAGCATTTTTTGGCACTCATTCATAGCCGAATAGAGTTCCAGAGCGCCAGAGAGAAAATAGCCAACAATCCGCTGCTTTAATTTGCCGAGATGAGAGTGCCGAGCAGTTTATTCTATCCTTGACTGACTCCCTGCTGCTGCCCGAGACTTCCCAACGCAGATCTGCAGGCTGCTGCTAGCAGGCTAGCTGATGGAAAACTTACTTTGAAAAAGGAGCTTTTTGTTCCTTTTTAAGAAAAAACGTCAGCCTTGCTAGCTAGCACTGCAGCACGGTCATCCGATTCCCATTCCTCTGAGTGGCGGGCCAGCAGCCGGTAACGGTAACCACCAACATCCATTCCACCAAAGGAGAGTGGCGAAAACAGGATCTCAGCTAACCAGCAGCCAGTTACCTTTTGAGGTAAGTCAAAACATTTTAAAAATAAGCACTGTTTAGCCAGTATTGCGGTCTTGCTGAGGAGTGTCTTCAGCTCAGTTCATCATCACTTCAGGCAGGTCAGGAATTAAGTCAGCTAGCCAGCAGCAGCCAGATCTGAGTGCATGAATTTTTGCAAAAAATATATTTTAAATCCTGATTTACTTTCATTGCCAACATTGTCAATTGTCGTAAAACTTTGAAACTGAGACAGTACTAACTTGGGTCAGTGTACTGGGAGGAATGTTAATTGAGTTGCTCAGGGTTGCACAGAGCTCATTTGACCCTTAATCATCTATTTGTTATAAAAAAAAGCTTAAATGTTATCCCAATTGTGGTATTCTAAATAAAATATTTTCTGCAGTTACTTGAGTTAATTAGAAACTGCAGCCAACAGTTCACTTCAGTCAGTGGCATGCTCATTGCCAGGAAAATTGCTGTGGAGTTACAGGAAATCTGTCAAATTAATCTGGGGGCACTGTATTACTTCAGATACAAGCTGCATTTTATTTTTGTACTGCTCCTTTACAAGATGCCTCTGTCATACCAGTTCTAGTTCACTCAGTGCCTTATTAGTTCACTGGGTCAGTGCCAGTGGAGTTCTGGTCCTCCTGTGTGTAGTCCTCAGTGCTTCTTGTATGTCAGTCAGTCAGTCCACCCACCTCAGTCTGCTACGTTGCTGGTTATATGTTTTATATTGCATACTTGCATTGCAGATATCATATGCATTCTGCAGTCTTTGGTGTTAAGTAGGTTCCCAAGATGTTTATCAAAGATAGTGTTGTGTGATGTTAACATAAGCCAGGATTGTACAATTATTGAAGGCATTTCTGTAGTTATTGGGAATTTTCTTTTCTTTTGCAATACAAACACTAGTACTCAGTCAGTACATGTCTCTTGTGCAGCTATCAAAGAATACTCCTAGTTACTGCCAAGGTCTCTTTATTTTATTTTAAATATAATGTAGACAGTAGACAGTACTGTTCTTTGTGTCAGTCAGTGCAACTCAGTCAGAAGGCACCCACGGACCTGAACTTTTGTGTCTTTCCTCAGGTCTGAGGCTGGAGAATTAAAGGAGCCCTCCGGAGTTCCAGAGCACTGGAGTGAAAATCGTGACTGGAGGCAGAGAGATGCTAGCCAGTACACCTACCATGGTGCCCATCCTGTCTGTGTCAAGTGGAGCCTGAGCCATGTGAGCTGCAGTCAGAGGGAGCCAGCCAATCCAGCTGCTGGACTGCTGCTGTAACAAATCACCCAAAAGGAGCTGTATCACTGATGTATCAGAGAAAAGTAAACTGTAAAAGAGCAGCAGCCAGCATCTATTCACCACCACATGGCTCCGGGCTTGAAATGACTGCAGAAGAAGTGTAGAAGACTGGACCAAGGAGCAGGCACAGCGCAGTGGAGTGTTGAGACTGGGCAGCACTGACTAAGCACTTGAGCAGCACTTGTCTGTCTTGTCATTTTGTCTGACCAGCAGTAACAACCTCCCTCATTCTTCAGTCAGACAATGTCCCCAGTTATTTTTTATTTTTTTTTCTTTGCTGCTTAGTAACTGTAGAGCTAGAGTCTGACAGTAGTATTGTACCACTCCCTAACCTAGTCCCTGCTACCTAAACTCACTTCAGTCAGCTGTATATTAGCACAAGTGGTCTTAATTCTTGTCTGATCCCAACTAATCCCTTACTTTTATAGAAACCTAAAACAGTATGAATGATATGAGTAAGATAACTGGGATCTAAATAATTACTGCTTATAAATACAGATAGTGGTAGACTCGTCACCCCCCCATGCGAATATTGTCTAATGGCAGCTTAATGTGTGGATATTCTAGACAGATGGACCCTCGTGCACTGCTCCTGCATCAAAGCCCTCCCGGCTGCTGTGAACACTGTTTAAAAGACAAAATATGTTGTGTGTGTGTGTACGTATGTGCATATATATATATATATATATATATACTGTATTAGAGCCAAAAAACTCCATTTAATGCATTAGTTAGGGTTGTTCCACAGCGTCAAAAGCGAGGAATTTGGTGTTAGGGTTGAAAGCCTCCTTGGACCCTCAGCCCACCCCCAACTGGCATCGAGGTGCTTGCGTTTGGGTCGTTAGCCCTAACTCTCACCTCATCACATGTGTGAAGAAGCAGAGGTATAGGAGAATAGGGTGGAGTTAGGACCGACAACCCAACATGCACCCTGATGCCGGTTGGGGGGTGGGCCTAAGGGGTCAGAGGCTTTCAACCCTAACACCGAATTTCCTCACTTTTGTCGCTGTGGAACATCCCTAACTAATGCATTAAATTGAGTTTTTTGCCTCTAATTTCCCTTCTTTTTGAGAATGATGATGAGAAATAGTAAATGTACTGCGGCGGCAGGAGCACGGGGCCCAAAGGGTGATGTCTTGTGACCTATATAATCTATATAAAATATGTATACTTGGGTGAAAGGATTGCTGCAGGCAGCACACTGACCTGACTGTGCCCAGTGGTCTTAGGGGAGCATTGGTGAGAAGCAGTGCAGCTGCGTCAAAGCCCTCCCCTGTGGGCACTGTTTAAAAGACAAAATATATTTTGTATATATATATATATATTATGGTAGCACGGTAGTGCTACCATAGTTAGAGTTGAGTAGCACTTTTATGGTTAAAGGGTCAAATTTTGCACCTTAATAACTTTGCCATCGTTCAATGGATTTGCCTGAAATCTGGGATGCACAATTGAGCCTGGTAGATCTTGGGATCTACCAAGTTTCGTACCAGTCAGATATACGGCTGTGGAGTTATTAAGCAACAACCAATTGCGCAATTTCTCTTTTTTACGATTTCTTTGCTCTCACCTACAGGTCGCATGGTTTGCGCGACTGGTCTGAAAACTTCAGAGAACATGTGGCCAGGGTCCCCAATGTGCCTTTTGATATTTTGTGAAAAAATATTGAACGGTTCAAAAGTTATTCAAAAAACAAGTTC
Source organism: Neoceratodus forsteri (assembly GCA_016271365.2). Taxonomy (NCBI): domain Eukaryota; kingdom Metazoa; phylum Chordata; order Ceratodontiformes; family Ceratodontidae; genus Neoceratodus; species Neoceratodus forsteri. Next base: position 489,014,775 of record CM057453.1, on the reverse strand, counting down.
CCATTATAAGGCAATGGGAAAAGTTAACAAAATATTCAACACTTTCACAAATGCACTTTTTAGTGTCGCAAATGGTCCTAGTAGTGTTGCAAATCCACCATTTTTTTTTCAGTTGGTGATCAGAAAAATGCTTGGCATTTAAATTTGGGACCCTCTAGGGACACAATTCTTTTTGTGTTCTCCTAGTCGGACCCTGAGGATGCTAGCCATGTCTTTATTTTGGGGTAAAATACCCCAGAAATATGTTTTTCAAATTTCTGGAACCAGTAGTGTCGCAAAGTAGTGTCAAAGGCATGACACTTTCGCAAAATTGTGCAAAAATTGCCCCAAATTGCAACCCTACATTTTCAGACTTGGCCAAAATGACAGGAATTCTTTGCCACCCTACTGCGAAAGAACGGTTTGGTCTTTTGAGCTGAAATTTGGAGAGAAAGCAGCCAACACCTCACAGATGTGCCTTTTGGTGGTTTGGTGAAAAAATATTGCATGGCTGCTAAGTTATGGTACTCTGAAGTTGACATATTTTCCCATAGACTAACATGGTGGCATCTGCCGCGCCTTTTGGGGCTTGTATCTCGAAAACGATGCGAGATAAGGAATTTTTGTTTCAACTTACATAGCCCTGTGGGCTATGTAAAAACAAAAACCTAGCCAGGTAAATCAAGATTTTTGTGAAATTTAAATTTTTTATCTACGTCATGCAATTGCTGAGATATTAGCAATTAAGTACTTCCAATGCTCGTTTTAAGCTTCGATCCCCATTACAATGCATACATTCTTTGTACATACTGTGTTTCTGTATGCACCTGTTTGGCAAAAACAGGTGATGCACTTCTGTTACTGTTACAGTTACTGTTTCCACTTGTGTTTATGTCCCCGTTTGCGTTACCATTCCCATGTATGCCACCGTGTGCATTACCCTTTGCGTTGTCATTCGCTCTTGCATTTTCATTACTGCTACCATTTGAGTTTCCACTACTGTTTCTCTTTGCGTTTTTGTTTGCATCACCATGCGCATTGCCATTTGCGTTTACACCAGCCCTTTCATTTGTGTTTCTGTTTCCCTTTCATTTTGCATCTTCCTTGCTGTTACTGTTACCATTTGCATTTGCAATTGCGTTACTGTCCTGTGCGCATTACGGTTTGCATTTCCAGATGTGTTTCCATTTCCTTTTGTGCTTCTGTTTACTTTGCTGTTATTGTTGCTGTTACCGTTTCCTTTTGCATTTACAATTGTAGTACTGTGCCCATGCGCGTTTCGGTTTGCGTTTCCGTACGTGCTTCTGTTCCCGTTTCTGTTTCTCTTTCCTTTGGCGTTATTCTTCATGTTAACTTTAACATTTGCATTCACAATTGCGGTACCGTGCCTGTGCGTGTTACGGTAAAGTACTGTTCAGCCTCTTTCTTAATTCCTTCCCCGGTACCTGGTCCGGGAACCTTCTCCTCTATGCGGATGATGCCGTACTCTATTCCTCCAACTCTGACCCTATACAACTCCACCTCTCCCTCCAGTCCTCCTGTAGTTCCGCTGAAAAATGGTTCACCTCTCATCGTCTTGTCCTGAACTATAGTAAGACTAAGGTTATGTACTTTTCCCACCTGCTCAATACTAGAAAGGAACTTTGCCCTCAAGTATGAACTGCCAACCTGACCCCCTTGAACAAGTGGACTCATTCAGATACCTAGGTTTAACACTCGACCCTGCACTCACTTTCCACCAACATATCCACCTCCTATCTACTGCCCTCAGTGTGCGGCTCAGGCTCCTGTATCGCCTCAAACACTGCTTTACCCCAAACGCATTGAGGCTTGCTGTCTCCTCCTCTGTCCTCTCCCTGCTAGATTATGGCCTAGTCATCTATGGGGCGGCGAACTCATTGGCCCTCAGCAGACTATGTGTCTCCCTAAATAAAGCAAGTCACCTCACCTTGGGCTGTGGCCATCTAACTGACACATGCTCTCTATACAACAATACCAACTGGCTGAACCTTGACAACAGGATTAGGTTCCACACATGCCTCATGGCAAAAAAAATTGCTCTAGGCCTCTGCCCAACAGGACTCACACCACTAATAAGACCGGCCCTGACACTCAAGCATACTCATAGCTATGGTAAGCAACTCCTCTCTGTCCCCCACTGCTGTACATCCAATACCAAAGGTCCTTCATCTACAGAGCCCCATCCTGGATGAATAGTCTGCCCACTCCACTTGCAAAAGAGAGCAGATTTGGACCATACAAACCGCCCTCAGAGACCTCCTACAGTCCTCAAACCACTGTGATTGCCACTGAAATATCTTACACTATTCCGACCGGCATAGACTGCGGCCGGATTCCCCTTCAATCCCTGCCACAACCTGTGTCCCCAAAGCCTAGCTCTGCACATGTGTGCTATTTGTTTTTGTGTGTTTGCACTAACTTTCCCTAGTTTTTCTCTGTTAGCCTCACAACTACTACTGTAACTACCTGACTATGTACTGCTGTACTGTTATGTAATCTGTCTTTCTCTGTTTGTAATATTTGTGACGTGGAACCTTTGTAAAGGAGTCTCTGACTCAAAAGTATTTCCGAATCTCCAATAAATAAATAAAATAAAAATAAAGTGTGCGCTTGCATTCGCGTGTCCGTTTCTGTTCCTTTTCACATTCTTTTTGCTGTGACACTTAACATTTCTATTTAAAATACCACTGCCATCACTGTTCGCGTTACCAGTTGCATTTCGTATGCGCTTCAATGTCCGTTTGCTTCACTGTTCGCTTTGGCATCACTTTACACTTGCGTTTCTCTTAATGTTTCCTTTACCATTTACATTTACATTACCATGCGCGCCACTATTCGCACTTCTGTTTGTGTTGCTGTTCCTGTTATTATGTGACAAGACATCACGTGGTGGGAGCACAGGGGCCCCCGCCACCGCATTACATTCACTATTTCTCGTCATCATTCTCAAAAAGAAGGGAAATTAGAGGCAAAAAACTCCATTTAATGCATTAGTTAGGGTTGTTCCACAGTGGCAGGTGTTAGGGTTGAAAGCCCCCCTTGGACCCCCCTGCCCACCCCCCAACCCGGCATCGGTGCGTGTTTAGGTCGTCGGTCCAAACTCTCACCCATTCTCTCCTATACCTCTATCTTCACATGTGATGGGGTGAAAGAAGCTAATGACTCCTAACGAGCACCCCGATGCCAGTTGGGGGGTGGGCGGAGGGTCCAAGGTGGGCTTTCAACCCTAACACCGAATTTTCTCTCTTTTGTCGCTGTGGAACAACCTTAACTAATGCATGAAATGGAGTTTTTTGTGTCTGATTTCCCTTCTTTTTGAGAATGATGACGAGAAATAGTGAATGTAATGTGGTGGCGGGGGGCCCCGCGTTCCCACCACGTGATGTCTTGTGACATAGTAACAGGAACAGCAACACAAACAGAAGTGCGAACAGTGGCACACATGGTAATGTAAACGTAAATGGTAAAGGAAACGTTAAGAGAAACGCAAGCCTAAGTTAAATCAAAGCAGAGAGCTCTGTCTCTCAAACATCCCAAGATGGAATATATGACAACCAACTTCAAACACAGTATTCAGTTTAAAACTTTGTGTCTCCACACCCCGTCTATGAGTCATATAGCTCCTCCTTTTAGAAAAAAAAATACAAACATGATTTCCTGTCAGGAGATATTTTAAATAATATGACTTCAGCAAAACCTAATTTCCCAAATTATGACAGTCTTTAATCAAGCCTTTCCTTTGAACTGGAGGCTGATTTCTTATTTTCCCAAGGAACGTCAAATGGTTTTATGACTCTGCCATATGACACTTAGGTGCAAATGTAGCTAACAGGAATCAGCTAAATAATGTCCTGTTTCTGAAGTCATAAAATGTATATTTTAGTTTCCCAGCTTCAGAGGCAGGAGGTCATAAAAAGGCCATAAACTGCAACTTCTCAAGGAAGTTAATTACATGACAGAGATCTCCTGGTCAGTTCCTGTAACTGAAACCTGGGGGGGGGGGCACCCATGGAGCACAGACTCACATACTATATTTTTATATTACAAATATCATACAGCAATCATAACCAGCTGGCCAAGTGTCACAGTGCACCCCCCCTTTGATTTTTGCTATTTGCTGCTCTGTTAAAGGCATTTGAAGGGAGGGGGATTGCACTGTATTGTGCCTCAGAACTTCTCAGGATATTAACAAAAAGAAAACTTTTTAAACTACTGTTTCTATCATCTGTCCAGCTCAGTCTAATAGAGGTATTCTATTTCTTTCAGCAACCTAGGGGTTAACTCATTATATGATGTCTGTAAAACACTGCACCTCCACAGTGTTAGATTACAGACAGTGGGCCTGCAGTCTGTGAGCTATTTCATTCCTATGGGCACACATACGAACTGCAGGGGATGGGGGTGCTGTAGCCCCATCACTTTTTTTTGGCTTGAAGGATCTTGCCCTTTAAACAAACAAACAAAAAAAGTAAGAATAAACTAGCATGACAGAGTTAATTAAGTCCAGCTGCCCAGGCATACATAGAACAAAAGAGGTGCTTCATGTTTGTTCACTGTTTCTGGAGTCAGAAGTGTCAAATGGAAAGTGCTTTTAAGTGTGTGTGTGTGTGTGTGTGTGTGTGTGTACACTCCTGCTTTGGGATGGGCCATGTGATTCAGGCTGCTCATCTCTTATCTAGGATTTACAGTCTGAGGCTCAGCTACACTGTTTGAGTGAGCATTCCCTCATGGACAGCAGAAGATCAGTGTAAAAGTGTTTTGTTTTCATCCTCCAGTCAAACAGTTTGAAAACTAAATTAAAAGGAAAAAAAATAACAGATTTACAGAGAAGGATAGAGTAGTTAGATGGACTCCATTAGGAGTAGGGAGTTTGGTTATTGCATTGATCTGGAATCTGTGTACTGGAGTTTAATGTTTGGTTACAGTTTATAAATGTAATTTAATATATATATATATATTTCCTCTGATAACCAGGTAAGGCCAACTAGGCATAGGTGCTTGTTTCTAGGGACAGCCCAGGAACACTGGGGAGATTAAGTGACTTAATCAGAGCCACACAGTATGGAAATGGAGGGTGTGGGAATCAAACCTGTGTCTGAATGTTGGATGTACAAAGCTCATTTATAGCTCATTACTCTAACCTCTAGGGTATACAGCCAGACCCATAAATAGTGAACAATTTAGACTGGGCTGTTAATATCTCAAAGGAGAACTGCCTTGAATCAGCAAATGTGCAGTTTTGTAGAAGTAGATATTATTTTTTTTAAATACCAGTTCTCATTTTGTTACTGCTTAATCTTAACTGGGCTTTTGGTAAATTCAGTGAGTGTTTCTGAGTCACACACTGCTGGCATTGACCATTTTAGAACAGTATGATCTTGTCAAGAACTTACATTGTTGGTACAATGCATCTGTGTTCTAATTTAGAATTCTTAGGTTCATGGGGACATAAACAACATCATACAATTCTTAGATGGCACTTTGCCGCAGTGTGTAACCCATAAATATCCAATGGGTTAACTAAAAGGCCAGCAAACATGGGTCAGAAACAGAAGGTCACCCACTGTATGAAAAAAAAGCTTCTACAGGAAACATTACTCACAGGTTCAGTGCAGTTCCACTTTAACTAAGCTTGTAGGGAATGTCAGGTATTTATCTAAATGGTAAGGAACTCTGTTTACAGGGATTTGGAGCCATCTATGGGGAAATTCTTCCCATAGACTTGCATTAGTTATACAGGAAAACAGAGGAATTTAGCTTCCATTGGAAATGATGTAATATACAGGAAAACATAGGAAAATTAGCCAGCAGTCACAGGAAAAAGGCAAACTTAATCTGGGAGCACTGACACACACACACACACCAGCAGCATTTACTCTAACTAAATAAATTCAAGAGGACTGATTTAGCAGCATGGCAGTCTTTGATGACTGTGACTAAACAGCACTATATGACACCAACAAGAAAATAACTTTGGTCATTTGGTAGCTTTTCACAGCCCTATCAGCTCTGGCTAGATCTTGTTTACGTAAGGGTGCCAATACTGCACACAGTACCCCAGGTGTGGTCTAACCAGGCAGTTATACAGAGGGAAACAAACCTCCCATTTCCTTGAGGTTATCCCCCTGGTGATGCACCTGAGCATTTTATTTGCTTTAGCCGCAGCCCTCTTACACTGCTCAGAGTTATTAATTTGGTCATCCACGACCACCCCCAGATCCTGCCCCCCATGAAACCTGCAGTTTCTCCCCACCCGAAAAGTACTCATTACTGGGTTTCCTGATCCCCAAGTGGAGAACACTGCATTTCTTGGCATTAAACCTCAGTTTCCAAGTGCACAACTGTCTCTCCAAAGTTTTCAAGTCCCCCTGTAGGGCCCTTTTACCCTCCTCCCCTTCCACCACTGCCCCCAGCTTTGAGTCATCAGCAAGGAAGCTCATCTCACTCCTGATAAGGTCTCTGATATCTGAGATGTAAGCATTAAACAGGAGTGGGCCCAGCACTGACCCTTGTGGGATCCCACTGATGACCCTCCCAGGAGATAATACCTCCCCTGACCATCACCCTCTGAAACTGCCCAGTTAGCCAGTTCCCTATCCACCTCACCATCCTTTCCCCCACCCCCATTCCCCCCAGCTTGTCTAGTAACCCTGGGTGTGGCACAGAGTCAAATGCCTTGCTGAAGTCCAGAAAGAGGACATCCACTGGCCTTCCCTGGCCCAGCATCTTTGTCACCCAGTCACAGAACTCCACAAGGTTAGTTTGACACTGCCCTACCCTGAATGAAGCCATGTTGGTGATCATCCAGATGACCCTGTGTCTCCAGAAACACCTTCAGCCTCTCTTTCAAGATGGCCTCCATCATCTTGCCTACCACTGACATCAGACTGACAGGCCTGTAGTTACCTGGCTCCTCCCGTGAGCCACTTTTGTGGATAGGCACGACATGTGCCATCCTCCAATCATGAGGCACCCAGCACGTCTGAAGGGAGGAGTTAAAAAGGTCCGCCAGAGGTGTGGCAAGGACATTCGCAACTCCTTTAGCACTCTGGGATGAAGGCCATTCGGACCCAGTGCCTTATCCATTCTCAGGACTTAAGGGCCTCCCTCACCCTACCAACAGGAATTTCAACAACAGAGAGCCCCCCCCCCCTCCTCATTCCTAGTCTGTCTCCTCTCATACGGTATTGTCCCTCCACTGACTCTTGTGAAGACCGAGGCAAAGTATTCTTTAAGTATCTCTGCCTGCTCGCCAGCCTCCTCGGCCCACCCACTCCTGATAGGGTTGCCAACATTGGATTTCAAAAATAAGGGACAGACCCCCACCCCCCTGCCCCCACCCTGCCCCCCGGCCCCCACCCGTCCTGGCCAGGCAGCCCACATGAGGCTGACATTGAATGGGAAGGTATTATTTTTGGGTATAGCAACCTCAATAATAATTTACTGTCCAGAAATAGTACCATATGATTAGCAGTTGGCAGCATACAGAAACAGATAGTAGCAGCAACCACAGTACAGTAGCTTGGGTTACCGTCTGGAAGGATGGATTGTGGTGGAAGAATTTGATGATAGGAGGTGGTAACTGCTGAAGCAGGGTTCTCAATAAATAAATGGGCAGCATGACCAGAGTTGGACCAGCCCTGGCTGGATGATAACGATTAGGGAATGAGATGGATCATGCTGCGTCTTCCTGGCCCTGTCAGGCACAAAGACATTTGTCCTGCCCTGTCTGTCCCCACAGCTCACACACCTTGTTTTGTTTATTTTTATTTTGCATTACTTTTTTTCTGGCCTGCAGTGCCTACTGACATTTTTATTTTCTTTACAGGCAGGCACTCAGGCACACAAATTCCTTTCTTTAAGCAACACTGCCCTGTGCTTACTGCAGGGATTTTATTTGCATTATGACACTGTATTAGACTAGTAGTCAGACAGTCAGACTGTCAAGTTCACTTACTTTAAGTTTTATGGCCTCCCAGTCCCTAGCCACCTACAGGCCACCCGCCTGCTCCTCCAGCTCCAGTCCAGACTCCACACCTCACCTCCTCCTTGGCAGCTTCTGTTCTGCAGCTGCCAGAGAGTGCAGACCTGCAGAGTCCACTCCAGAGATGGTCCCTGATTCCCGACTTCTGACCAAGATTTGATTCTTCCACCACCGACCAGCAGCAGGCAACATCTGAGCCAGCGGCCCAGCACCCAGCATGAGGCCAGGGCCGGGCCAACGTCAACTCAATGAGGAGAGGAGGAGGAGGAGGAGGACTCTCACCAACTGACCCAGCCATGACTAAACAGTGCCCCATGGCCCACCCGCCTTCCCTGCCACAGCCACCTGGTCTGGACCGCTTGTTCCACTTAGGCCCCACTCTACAGGCACTGGCACGTTAGGCCTCACGGCCACATGAGGAATCCTTGTCTCTTCTGGATGACAGCCTACAGGTGGTCGTGGCTTCTCTTCTGCTCTCAACTCAGCTGTTATGGCTGGGCTGGCTCCTCACTCCTCCCTGAGTATGTCTACGTCATGACATCCCATGGTGCCATCTCCATGGGCAATGGCTGCAACAATGATGCTGCACATGCACAGTTGCATGCAAGTTCCACCTCCAGACCTCCATCTGACCACACTTGACAGCCTGGAGCCACAGAGCCAATCCTGAATAGAGGGAACACAGTGAGTTTTTTACAGCACTGGGGCCACCATGAAATATGAGACAATAGGTGTCCTGTATCAAGTTAAAAAGGGACACGGGAAAATAGTTTAAAATAAGGGACATCCCATAAAATATGGGACTGTTGGCAACCCTACTTCCTGACCTCAGTCTGCTAATCTGCCCCTTCACCTTCCACCTCTCCCTGCTATACCTAAAGAACCCTTTTCCCCAATTCTGATCCCATGCCAATCTCTGCTCTGTCCTCGCCTTGGCTGATCTCACCACCCTGGTTACCTTTTTGGATATCCTTTCATACTCCCCCCATCCACATTCCCTTGTGAGCACTTATCTTCTATAAACAGCTCTTTTCTTCCTCACCACCTCCGGGACCTTCCAGGTCCACCAGCTCGGCTTTCTGGCCCTACCAGACTTGTGTTGAACCTTTGTGCAGGCCTCAGTCACTTTCAAGAGCCCTTTTTTAATAATTTCCCACCTGCTGTCTGTGTCCATGTCCAGTCTGGGCCCTTCCAAATGCCCCTTGAGGATCCCCTCCATACCCTTAAAGTCCTCTCCCCTAAAGTCAACCACCACCATTTTAGTGTGGTTTTCCCTTCCCCCAGGTCCAGGAAAAAACAAACCATGACATGATTGCTACCTGCCAGTGGGTCCCCTATGACTAGGTTCCTAACCAGATCACAATCCGACAGGACCACATCCAGGATGCGACCATCCCTCATCGGGTCAGAACCAACTGGGATAGGAATGCATCCTGGAAGATGTCCGTCAAGCACTGCTTCCTAGCCAATGAAGATGCCATAATGCCCCAATCAACCTCTGGCATATTAAGGTCGCCAAGCACCACAGTTCTACCCTCCCCCTGACCACAGTGATCTCTTAGATTCACCACCAGGCCCTCCTTGAGTTCCTCAGCCTGTGTGGGAGGCCTATAAACCACCCCAGTTTAACCCTCTTACCCCCAGGCACCTGTAAGGTAACCCATAATGCCACTATGTTACCCTCTGCCTCCTCCACCCTGCTTACCTTGATGCCATTCCTGATGATGAGTGCCACCCCCTCCCCTGCCCACAACCCTGTCCTCCCTGAACACAGTGTACTCCATCAGGTTTTGGTCCCAATTGTGCTGAGGAGTGGCCCAAGTTTCAGTGACTGCTGCCACATCCACCTCCACTTCAGTTAGCATCACCTGAAGCTCAGGCATCTTGTTCCCCATGCTCCTGGTGTTAATCAGGACCGCCCTCCATCCCTGCCCCTTGCGCACTCCCATCCCCTCAACTGGTGATCCCCCAGTTAGCTTCAAACTCCCGATCCCTTGCACTCTGTCGGGTGCCCCAGTTTAGCACCCCTTCACCCCTGCTGGGGAATAAGTCACGAGACTGAAGGCTGAGTATCCTTCTGCCCCTGGAAAGTACATTAAAATTCTATGATGCACACCCTGGAGGGGCTTATTACACTTATAAAATAGCTCTAAGTAGGTTTTTGGGAGGAAAATGAAATTCAGCATCTGACTGTGTTTATTAGAGATTTAATGTATGGTCAAGTGACATCTCTGTCAATGGAATTTTTAGATTTTTCTTGCCTTTTATAAACATATATATGTGTGTGTATATATATATATATATATATATATATATATATATATATATCAATAGATAGCTTGAAATATATATACATATCTATATATAGCAATAGATGGATAGATAGATTGCAAAAAACAAAAAACTTTCGTTCAGACATCATGGTTTGAAGAATGCAAAGTACATAAATAAGAAAATTAAAACATTAGGGTTGGGAGTCTAGGAAAAAATCCTTATTTCCTTATTTCCTGAAGATACCAGGAAAAGGTTAATTAAAGCCATCTTCCTTCCACTTATTGACTATGTGGACATTGTCTACAATAGCAGTTCTGCATCTAACCTACACAAACTAGAAATCCTATACCACCTTGCCCTACACTTCATAACTAAAGTGCCTTATAGAATGCACCACTGCACACTCTATTCAGCAGTGGGATGGTCTTCCCTCACAACAAGAAGGATGCTTCACACTGGCACTTGGGCCTCAAACATTCTGCTGAACAAACTTCCACCCTACATCACCTCCCTCTCTCATAGATCCCACAGCTGCTTTTCCCTGTGTAAAAATAATTACATCATACTAGATGTGCCCAGAACTTGCACACTTCATGGGGTCAGCCACCAATTGGGATAGGAATGTATCCTGGAAGATGTCCAGCAAGCACTGCTCCCTAGCTGATGAAGATCCCATAATGCCCCAATTAACCCCTGGCATATCAAGGTCACCAAGCACCAGAGTTCTACCCTCCCCCTGACCACAATAATCTCTTAGAAATGGATTCTGGAACATGGTCCTCCATGCCTGGTCTCCATACCCAAGGTTTCCACTACTGGTGAGCAGGTAGCTTGGGCAGCCCAAGTATTCCGCAAGTCTAGAGTGGTGTTATGCAGTGCCAGATCTATTAAGAACAAGACTGTAATAATTGCAGATCTTGTTGGGAAAGAAGATCTGGCTTGCATCATCAAGACCTGGCCAGACAAAAATGCTGGCCCCATATTGGAGGCTGCTGTTCCGGCAGGGTACTCGGTGATACACCGCTCGAGAATGAACCGTGCTGGGGGTAGCTATCTGTTTCAAGATGGAACTGGACCTTACAAGTGTGCCAGCTGAGGAGACTGACTCATTTGAGTGTACCGTGGTTGCAGGAGTAGGCTGTAGGATCGCTCTTATCTACCGTCCACCCAGGGATGAGAAGCGGTTCCTTCAGGAAGTAGCGGACTTCATGGTCGACATGGTGTTTGAGTCATCCAGGTTGATGGTCTTGGGTGACTTTAATGCCTGGGTCAACGATGAACTCTCGTGATTTGGACAGGACTTCCTCCAGCTGATGACATCACTGGTCTTTACACAGGTGATTGCCTCTGCTACCCATAAGTTCAGTCACTCTCTTGACTTGGGCTTCCTCCTGAGGATCGAAACCTCCGACTTGGTGGTGGAACCAATCAGATGGTTGGATCATCATACTGTGGGGTTCAGTTTTTATGTCCCCCCCCCATAGAGGCCTGCCCCTGTGGAGATGGTCAGATACCGCCCTTTACAGGATGTGAGTCCCGATGGTCCATCTGTGGTATTAGACCTATCGGTAATTCCGGAGGCAAGTGGGAGTCCAGACAGTCTGGTTCAGGCCTATAACAAGGCCATTACTGTGGCCCTGGACTCTATCGCTGCCGTCCATGTTCGTCCTCTCTCCCTTCACCCTCGGTCCCCATGGTTTGATGGAACCTTGAGGGAGCTGCGGTGACTTGGACAAAGGTTAGAGCATTGCTGGCAGAAATCCACCCTGGAGGTTGACCGCCTTAGATTGATGGAACACTGTTAAGTCTATCAATCAGTAATCACCCATAAGAAGGCAGATTTCCTATCTGGAGAGATTGCTGATGCTCAGAATTGACTGGCTCAGCTCTTTCGAACCTTGGACATGTTGTGCAACCTAACCTGTCTTCAGGTTCGAAGAGCTTTTTCACAGATTGAGTGTGATGAGCTTGCTCAGTTCTTTGCGGATAAGGTGGCTAGCATCAGGGCAGAGATCCAACCAGCACATTCTATGGGAGCTGATAGTTGTTGGTGTATGGTCACTCCTCCTCGGTTTGCCTGGAGTTCCTTTGACCGACTGGAAATCGTAGATGTTGTGCGGATTGTCCAGGGTATGCACCCAACATGCTGTAGTTTGGACCTGGGCCCAACTTCCCAGATTATGGGTTGTTGTGACATCATTGGCCCAGTCCTAGCAAAGATAGTTTGGTGCTCCTTAGAGTCTGGTGAGTTTCCTAGCTCCCTGAAGGAAGCAGTGGTGACAACTCTCCTGAAGAAAGCTGCTCTGGACCCAAGCTGCCTTGCAAACTACAGCTTGATCTCAAATCTTCCCTTTGTTGGGAAGGTAATTGAGAAAGTTGTGGTGCTGCAACTGGAGAACCTCCTGACCATCCATGATATCAACGAACCTCTCCAATCCGGTTTTCATAAGAGGCATAGTACTGAAACTGCTCTGGTTCGGGTGCTTAATGATCTCTTGATGTTGAGAGATCAGAAGTGCCATTCTGTCTTGGTACTTCTTGATATCTCTTCAGCTTTTGACATTGTGAACCATGGGATGCTTCTTGAGTGCCTGAGAGTCATCTGTGGTCTGTCTGGTACAGTTCTCAGATGGTTTAAGCCCTACCTCACTGGCAGAGCTCAGAAGGTGATGCTGGGGATTTTTTCTTCTGAGCCATTCTCTCTGCCTTGTGGGGTTCCTCAGAGCTTGGTTTTGTCCCCCATGTTTTTTGCAGTGTATATGCTGTCCCTCGGAGACATTGTAAGATGGTATGGGCTGAGGTTTCACTGCTATGCTGATGATACCCAGCTGTAACTGTCTTTTGCACCTGATCAGGATAGTGCGTGTTCAGTATTTAACAACTGCCTTGCTGAAATCCAGGATTGGATGAGCTCCAGCTGGTTAAAGTTGAACTCTGGAAAGACTGAAGTGATGGTAGTGGATCCTGGTTACCAGACAGAGGGGTTGGGGGCTGGCCAACCAACCAGACTTTGTCTAGGGGGAACCAGCTTCCTTCCTCTGAATGGGTGTGAAACCTGGGGGTGATTCTTGATGATGGGCTGACACTGCATTCGCAGGTGTCGGCAGTCGTCAAGTCCTCTTTTTACCATCTGAGGAACATCACCAGGGTTAAGCACCATGTTCCATCTGGTGACCTTCCAACGTTGATCCACGCCTTTGTGAACTCACACCTTGACTACCGCAACTCCCTTTATCTTGGGCTTCCGGGGGTTGATATCCGCCTCTTGCAGCTAGTGCCAAACGCTGTGGCCTAGTTATTGATGGGGACCCCACGTGTGAATCACATCACACCAGTGCTGCGCGAACTGCACTGGCTGCCTATTCGGTGCTGGATCACCTTCAAGGTCGGGCTTCTGACATACAAGGCCCTACATGGACTGGGCCCAGACTATCTGCAAGAGCTCCTGTCTCCTTACTGCCTCAGACAACCGCTCCGCTCAGCTGATGAGGGGTTGTAAGAGATTCCCAGGGTGAGTCTTCAGTCATCTGGGGCCCATGCATTTATCTATGTGGCCTCAGCCCTGTGGAATTCTCCACCCCGTCAGACACGTGAGTGCACGACCATTGAGGGCTTTAAGGAGGCCCTGAAGATGCAGCTATGGCTGAAAGCATACCCAAACTGACTATTTTACTTTTATTTATTCTGTTATCTAAGTATTGTGTATTTTATTGTTTATTTTTTTTATTTATTGTTCAACACCTTGATACCAGAAAGGCGATTTATAAATACAACTTATTATTGTTATTATTATTATTATTATTATTATCCCAGCCTCCTGAAACAAATTACAGTCCTCTCTCAAGCTCACAGAACTAATCACTGTAAACTCCTTTAAATCCTTGCTCAACAAGTTCTTCACGGAAACCTGCCACTGCCACAGGGGGTAGATCAACCCACCCCAACTGACCCAATACTGTGCATTTATCACCCCATCTCTCTTTCTCCATTCTCTCCCACAGTCTCCCTTCCTCCCTGTACTAAGCCAACAGTAAGCACTTCATGCCTCACAGTTTCTCCCTACCCTCCCCAGAATCCAGCCATATGACTTCCAATTGCTTAGATTTATCCCTATTGTGAATTCACTGGTTATTGTTGTCCCCTCCCTTCTGTACTGGCCAATCAGCGCATGGTTCATCCTCTTGTCACACCATTGTATCCCAATGTACCTGTCTCCTATTGTTTGATTGTATATACACCTTGCTTTTCCAAAGTTCCCTGATATTGTTGTCCTCTCATTACAGAAATTTCTATGTCAAAATATTGTACTGTAATTACCTGTCTCTTGTTATGTATTTACCCATTGTATTGTACTGTATTGATGTATTGCATAGTCCTACCAAGACTTCCTTCTAAATGAGCATGCTCAATGGACTTTTTCTGCAAATGAACTTGAACTTGAAGTCTCAGGATTGTTGGTGAATTGGTGGTGTAGTGTTCCTTGGGATTGTCATATGTAATGGCCACTGCATTCCTCCCAGCCCCAACCACCTGCCTGAAGCACACAGTAGAGCTCCAAGCATGTGTCTCATAGGCATATAATGTTTGGAGGCAGAGAAATATGTCTCACCACATGTGGCCAACAGAATCAGTCATAATTTTCTTCACACAGGGCCCTGTGGGCCTGAATGAGAGTAAGATTATAAATAATTTTTTCTTTGCATAGGGCCCTGCATGCCCTGCACAAAGCAGCAGATCATATGTAATTTTTTGGGCTGGGAGAGAGAGAGGTTGGACATTAGAGTTAAAAACCCAAAGGAACACCACAACACCCATTCCCTAATATTCCTGAGATTCCAACCCTAATTTTTTCATTTCCTCGTTTTGTGCACTTTACAGTCTTCTACTCTAATGTCTACATTAACATAGTTTTTTGCAATTAATTTCTCTCCTTTTTGTGATGGTGGAATCATATTCTTATGTAATAAACATGGTAGTGGAGATGTTTCAAGCCCTGTGTGACAAACCACCTAACACGTCAAAGCCAACAGTGTATTTATACTTGTGGTTGCACCATTACAGTTTACCATACTAGCATATGTAACAAATAAGCTATCTCTTACCTCGGTCCTGGGTAGCCTAGGAAAAGGAGGTCTTGAGTAGTGCTGGGCGAAACTTCTAGTAAACTTGCAAAATTGCATGAAATCACCAATTTTGCATTTGTGCAATTTTTATGAAACTACGTCAAAATCCAATGTAATTTTGCTTCCCTTTTTTTCTGAAATTGTATATTTTTCCCCAGATTGCACATTTGGAGAGTGATGTTTGTTGGGGTTCTGAACCCTAGTTCTCACCCCCTCCCCCAGCCCCTACCTCCTGCCTGAAGCACAAGGTACAGGTCCGAGCACACACCTCATAAGAATATAGTGTTCAGAAGTAGAGAACTATGTTTTGCCACATGGTGCCAACAGACTCAGTCATGACTTTCTTCATGCAAGACTCTGTGGGCCCTGCACGAAGCTAGAGATCATGTATAACAAAGCATAACAGTAAGGTGATAAATAACTTTATTTGCACAGGGCCTTGCAGGTCATGCTCAAAGCATCAGATCATGTTTAATTTTTTTTTTGTGCTGGGTGAGGGGGTGGGTGTAAGGGTTGAGAATACCAGTGAACACCACACCACCAATTTGACAATACTTCTGGGACTCCAAACCCTAGTTTTTTTCTTTCCTTACTTTGTGCGCCTTACATTCTTCTGTCCTAATGTCTACAGTAAAGTATTTTTTTGTTTGCAAACAATTTTCTTTCTTTTTTTTGCAACAATGGAATTGTATCCACATTTGCACAGGTCTCTTTGGGATCTACCTGAAATAGAATAAAGAGAATAGTAGAGGTATTCTAAGCTCTGCACCACCAACCACCTAACAAGTGATAACTAACAGTGTATTTATACTTGGGGTTGCATCGTTACAGCTTACCATACTAGCATAGTTAATAAGTAACCAGGGCAGATGGGAATGGGGGGGCTTGAGTACTGCTGTGTGAGTACTTTTGCAAAACTGTGCGAAATCACTGATTTTGCATTTGTGGAATATTTGAGAAATTATTCAACAATCAGTGTAATTTTGCTTCCCTTTTTACTGAAATTGATAATTTTTCCCCAAATTGCAGATTTTTTAAAAACACAAGTTCTTAAAAATGTGCAGTTTTAGCAAACAGCACTCTTCCCCCAAACTGCACATTTTTAATAATGTGATTTCTTAAAATGCACAAGTTCTGCAGATAGCACTATTTGTTTCCCAGATTACACAGGTTTTTAAAATGGGAATTCTTGAGGATATGTAATTTCAGCAAATAATGCCACAAGTTGAGCACAGACTTTCAAAAGTGCCCATATTTGTACCCCATAATCAGCAAAATTGTGCAATTTAATTCATTGCATGTGAAAAGCTACATAGTTCTGCATACTGTGCTTAGTTCATAAAAGTATGTGAAAATGGTGCAATTTCGCAAAAAGTGCTCAAAATAGAGTTTCACAATTTCACCCAGCTCTAGTCTTGAGGGAACATCTGGTTATACCTGTAAATAAGAATACCAATAGTGCTACAAAGGATCTATAGTTCTTTAGGAATTAACTAGAACAAACAAGGTAGGGTAAACATTAAACACTACTTATCTTATACATGTGATCAAAATGTCCTGATACAGCATGGTCATTCTCCTGTCACAGTGTGGTCGGTGTCTCATCTGTCATAAAGAGTAAAATGGTCAGTATGAGTAATAAAATACAAAACAATTGCATTTTTTTAAAACAAGTGGGTTGTGTGGGAGGGGGTACACCAGTACAACACCACTTACAAGGCTTCAGAAACAGATTTGGGTCACTCAGGGGCCAGTATGGAGGGGAGTGAAGATTAAGCATCCAGGGGACCACTCTCCTATCTGGGGGAGGGGTCAAGTTGCTTTACTCATTGAATGCTACCAGGTGGAGGCCTTTTGGCAGTGCTGCTGGAGCCCTTGCAACAATTGATTACCATCTGACATCAGCTCACACGTTCTTCCACACAGGTACGCATTAACACCATGTGTGGAGTTTAGCAGGGGTGTGGGAGAAAATATAGGTAAAAAGTGGTGCCAGTGCAGGATGAAGTCACTGACTTTCAAATGCCCAGCTCTGACAGGGCACTGTACCACCAAACTGTATAACAGCCCCATTGGGAAGCTAAGAGCTGATAGCCCTCCTCCTCCTGGGCCCCACCACAGGTGGAATCTGTTGGGGTACAAAAGGTCACAGGTGGGGTGGTGTGTGTTGGGACTGGGCTGCTGGTGACAGTGGGTGGGGGCAGTTGGTAATGTAGGGCCTTCAGTGACTGGGCTTCATCCTGCTGGCTGCTGTTTGTACCATTTTTTCAGGCACTTCCACCTCTCCTGACACATGCATAATCCCATCAGGTCTTGACATGTTTGTTGACTCTTTGTGAGGTAAGGCTCCCCAGCCTGCCACAAGTTATTGCCCGTGTGGCAGAAAAGAGCACCGTCCCTCCCCAGGCTGGAAGTGATACTACACAGCAACACTGTCCACCCAGCCTTGGCCCATCCAGCCAGCTCACTGAGCTCACCCATGAACTCAGCTCACTGGCAGGGGAATGCAATGTGCTACCTGCTGGGCAAAAGGCTGGCCCATAACACTTACTGGCCTATGCTCCACTAGGCAGGATTTATGCATGTCAGACATGTATCCTGCCCACGGAGCTCCACACCTGTGGACAGGTGCACACCACTGGTATTCCCCAAGGGCCACGACCTGTCGATGGGCACCTCCTGGTGTGCAGTATTCCACAAGGTGGATGAGGGTGGAGTCACAGACATGGGTGGGCATCCAATCAGGTGCCCATCCTGGGTCAAACAGTGGATCTCTTCTGCAACTGGGCGCGCATGAGCTGAGTGTCTCTATGGATGGATGGCCAGTGGCCATGGCAGTGTGTAGTGGGCAGTGCCACCGGCTGTCCCCGGACGTGGATCGACGGACCATGCAGGTGGGATGGTGTTGATGCTGCATGTGTATGTGGGGGGGCCTGCAATCAGGGGACAGGTGCAGCCAGGTGAGGGGTGCCTTGCCACACCAGGTGCCTTGCCGGCACAGTGTTGGGCAGTAGGTGGCATGGGCATGGTGGTGCTGCCCTGGGGTTGGTATGCAGCTGCAGAAGATGGGACAGCACCATATGGTTGGAGGAGGGTCTGCCTCTGGGGAGAGGGGCCAGAGCTAGCTCAATCCATAGGGAATGCATACCTGCCTCAGGGCTGTTCCTTCATCCTTTGTGTGAGGGTTTCAGTGGCATACTGGCTGCCCCCCCATGTGCCCTGGTGCACAGCCCTATGTGACTTGGTGCATGCCGCATAGTGCTGGCACACCCCCTGCCTTCCCCCTGCATGTTGCCATCCATGTTGGTGGGGGATTATGTGTGTAGGGGCTGCATGCCCTGTTTTGTGAATGCCACATGGGCAGCGCAATGGGTGCGGAGTGTCTCCGTGCCTCACATACATGTCACGGAGGCATTCCGCTCCTTCAAGCATAGGGCCCAAAGTTTGGTCATAACTTTTTTGGGGGGTGACATTTTGACCCAAAATTTACAACATACTGGTTTATACCCCCCTCCCCTCCTTCTGAACATGACAGGTGTCATTTATAAAATACTGGTCAAAATGTTACTTTTAGGTACAAATGCAAAACCACATCTTGGGCAGTATTTGAAAAATTACACCTGTCATGTAAATGAGGTAGGGTAAAAAGGGCTATGTTGGAAATTTTGGGTCAAAATATTGAGAATTACCAAAGTTATGAGTAAACATTGAAAATGTTCATTGATCCTTTATAACTTTGTTGTTTTTGTGAGATTTCTTTGAGATTTTGATCCCAAATGTTCAACACAGTCTTTGTATGACCCCACGCCTGGAACAAGGTAGGTGACATTTTTTTTAAATCCTGCCCAAAAAGTGATTTTGTTGAGTGACTGTGAAACCTGTTTCAGGGGGATTTGAAAACTTTCTCCTGCCTGGTTTACAAGGTGAGGTACAAAAGTCCATGTTGAAAATGTCAGCAAAAATATTTAAAAATTACCAGGTTATGGGTAAAAGTTCAAAACACATTGAAAAGTCATTAGCTGCACCTGCCTTGTATTCAGTCAGTCCCTGGTTGGTTCAGTAGCAAAGGATGTGTCTCTGGCTGAGAGAGGCTATGACATTGGATGCTATTAGGTCAGTGAGTGGCGGTTGGTGCTGAGTGGGGGGTTAAGTTGGGGTGGGGGGCTGCCCCCACTGCAAAAGACTTTGATCAATGGTTTTCTTTGTTACAGGTTTAAAAAAAATACAACAGGGGACAGTATTTTTTCAGGTACTGGCACTGATGACTGGATATGCCAGTGTTGGTTTGGTCTTCACCAGCACTGAGGGGTGGGCACCCCAGAGTCAGAATTACTGGAGGTAGACACAAAAATTGGGGAGGGTCAGAGGTATGGCAAACCATCGGGAGGGATTTGGGGGTAATTATTAAGGAGCAGGGGGCTGACACCGACACTGGGGATTGGGCAGCTCAGTGCTAGTAACATAACTATGGGGTGGGCACCCCAGTGTAGCAAAAATCTTTGGAGTTTGGGGAACTTAAAACCAGCACTGGAGGATGGGCACCCCAGAGTCAAGAAATGAATACTGGTGGATAGATCCCACTGCCGGCTAGTTTACAAAAAAATTGAATTTTTATGGGGAATGAAATACAGGTGGTGAAATGGAGACCAGCCACTGGTTTCTTAATTTGCATAGTGGCCATCCTAATGGCTGCCAACAGCAACAGACGGGAAAGCAGGGTTACAACAGAACACACAGACATGCTGACCTAGTCCCGCCTCCTGAGAAGGAAAGCATGGTGTGCCTAATGAAAGCATTAGTGCACAATACTGCAAACCTGCATGAAACCATCTTGCGATAGTTTCACCAAACAAAACTATCACAAGTTCGTTCCTCGAAATACAGCTGTCCTTAGAATGCTCATTTTCACTACTGAGCATGTGCAGAAAAACAGACTGTTTTTTCTAATTTTTCATAAACAGCTGAATCCAGGAACATTAAAATGATAAAGGAGTGCCTTGGTCAAACCCTATCAAATATGAAAGTTTCAGGTTTCAATTCCAATCTGTTTTTAAGGTATTGTTGAGAAAAAAAACTTAAAAAGGGGGAATTTCATAATTTTTGCCCTTCCAGAACACACAACAACTTAACTGATCAGAATAAAAATTTATGGGATCCAGAGATCCCAGCACCAAATCCATACCTGCCAAATTTCAGACAAATTGGTCTAACGGGAGCACAAACTGGGGTTAAACATTAATGCGCTTACTCAGCCCTAATACGCAGGTACTACCTCACCCGCTTAATGCACTATATGAAACATAAGCTGAACTATGTTCAAAATACATTCCCAGAAATATGAGTAGCTTATTAAAGAGCCTCTGATCCTATGGATGAAGGTAACTTTTAAATGCAATTCAGCATACATTTCATATACAGGCAGTCTATCTCCATTTTTAAGTTTGATTGCAGCATGCAAATCAAATGTATTGGTATATCTTAAATAGAGAATGTGGGCTGTGGAGGTGTGTGAGACTGTGACTGAGGTGGCTGGAGATGAGACTGCAGCCAATGGTGTTTTATCTGTCTGATGATGCAGGTGGTGAACAGAAAACACAGTTTTCAAAGCACTTTTGCCACTCCAATGACTGTGCTGGCTTCTGCCATTTTGATGATGCTGTGCAGCCAACTCCCCCATCTGAAATTCTGAATCTCTTTTCCCCCACACAAAGCCACTTCCTGTAACATATTCCTTGGGGCACTGCCTGCTGTGCTCTGCAGAAACCAAATCAACTGTCTGTTCCCTCTCCAAGTCCAGTGGCTAGATACCCTAACCCACCCCTGGAAGATTTCTGTCCCCAGCCCCACCCCAAAGTCCATGTACTATCCCCAATCCCTCACACTACTACAACCCCCCTCCAACACTCACCTCCCCCACACAGCGCACATCAACCTCTGTTCCTCATCACAACTTCTCTTTGTCCCTCGACCGAATCTTGTTGCTCTAATGCGCTGTTGCTTAGTGGCCAACCGCATTGACATGATTGACATGAATAGGGAACCATTAAAATTCTACTGAGTTTTTTTATTTAGTTTATAACTTATTTGTATTTTAATGCATTTATGTACTTTTTTTGTCAGTCTTTTTTAGCCCCATCCTCATGAACTCTATCCGTTTCTGTTGCCAAATCCTCTCTGAAATGCTGGGTGTCCATTGCAAACACCCATTTCAGGGGCCATTTGAAAAATGACTTCCATAGTGTTTGTCAGGGTGAGGATAAAAAAGACCTTGACAGAAAAAAGTAGGTAAATATATATATATATATATATATATATATATGTATATATATGAATGTTATGAACTAAAGAAACAAAATTGAAATGAATGGACCCATTCATTTCCATGGCCCATTCCTTTCACTTTTTTCCAGATTGTTACTTTTTTTTTAAATATATTTTTACCTACTTTATTCTATCAAGAGATTTTCTTACCTCCACCTTCATGAACCTTGTGGATGTCAACCTTCAAATCCCTCTGCCCAAATGGGTGTTTGCGCTCACTGCTGGCATATGTTGCAAGCCCCCATTTTGGGGTGTATTTGAAAGTTGACACCCATAGTGTTCCTGAGGGATGGGCCAAAAAGGACCTTGACAGAAAAAAGTAGGAACAAACATAAAAAAGAAAAGTAATGAATTAAAGAAAGACACTGAAATGAAAGTGCCCTGTTGATTTTAGTATGCTCAGAATAGCAGCACATTGATGCACACTGAGGAGTTGGCATCAAGGGAAAGAGGAACCATGATGTGGAACGGAGTTGGGTGCCACTAACCAACTAGCTGAAAGCTGCAGAAGTGGCCCAGACCCCTGCAGGATAGGTAGAAATAACAACAGCTGTCCACTGCAGAGGCAGTGCATTCTAGTCCTCTGCAGTAACAGTGGTAAGACCTGCATTCAGCGGTGATCCACTCCACCCCCCCCCCGAGAGAGGGGGGCATCTTTACTGAAGACATGCTCAGCAAAAGTCCATTCGCCACCCCTCGGGGTGAGGGGCATCCATATGGAGTGGAGTCCGCTAAGATGAAACTTAGTGTCACAGTTTCCTGCATGACAAAAAAGATTGACTCCCATTGAAATTGCCTTATTTAAGTTGCATCCCCATGGGCTTCACTGTAGGAGCTGCACCTGGCACCAACACAGCATGCCCCCCTCAAGCAATCAAACATCAATAGCATCGACCAATGCTTGCTATACTAGTAAACAAATTCACACTAAAGATCTTTACCCTTTAGAACACATCTGCTCATATAGCTTTTGTATGTTTGAAGACGTAATTCTCTGCTTGATACATCACAGTCTGTTGCTGGGGAAACTGAATCATGTCACAAACTGAGGATTATGACTTCAGCACCAGACAAGCAGCTGCCTTAGCATGCTACAGGTGAAGCTTAAAACACAGAAATTCCACATAGGATTCTTGATGGATTCAAGCCAACCTTTCATCCTAATGGGTGAATACAGGGCAGTCTACATCCAAATGAACTCAAGATGAGTGTACGTTCAAAGTACACTACACCCATATTCACAAAGCCTCTTACATGTATGTCTCCATGCCACTGACATTGCATCCAGATGCATGCTCATCACATGTATGTATCCAGATGAGATGCAGCAGCCAGCATATACAGTATATGCTAGGAGGATGCTGTAACTGTACTGTGTATGAAAGTAACAGGAAGACCTCAGCAACAGCATTTACAGACACATGTGGTATGCAGACTAAGTGCAAAGTAACCAAACTCATTAGATAATGAAAAGGTGGTCCAGACAGTCTAGCTAATGCTTCCACATCTCCATGACAATTGTAGCTCTGGCTAGTATGCTGGGAGAAGATAAGGTGCAGACCCACTTACTGTTACCGAGGCTAGGCATGCACAGTCCTGACCAGGAAGCACATTTATGGGGTGTGATGCAGTACTTTCCCAGCTAAGGGCATACCAAATGTATTTACCATCCAAGAATTTACTTTCTGAACCTGATGGAAGTGAAGAGCTTGTCTTCTGCTAATTTGAGAAGGCCATTGTTGCAGACCTCTGTGCAAAGCTTTGTGGTTTTCAGCAAGCAGGTTGGCACCATGCTTGTTGACCCACTGAGAGCTGAATCGTACTTCCAAAACTCGCTTTGTAGCTGTTATTAATTCTTATACAGGGTGTGCTGCAGGAGAGGGGACAAGATGAGGAAATTTGGGTATTTTATCCGCTGGTGGCCACATAACACCAAGCAGCAAATTGGAGAGCAGCAGGAAGCAGATGTCAGTGTGAATAATAGCTACTCCATTATGTCCCACCAAACTCGTGTCCCAGCACATGTGGAGACAGCACAGGAGTAGAAGTCCTACTTTAGCAGTGTCTGCAGGACATCCACAGGTAGACTACAGTCTGAAGGAGATTCTGCATACAGGATAACAGAGTAAGGTAAGAGGTAATATGTTACTGTTTACTATGTACAAAAGCTAAGGAGACAGTAAGCAAAGATAGTGGCTATACTATTGTTGGGAAAGTAGTGGTAGACACCAAGGATAAGGTAGGTATAAGTAAGAGGGGTACAAAATGGAAACTAGAGACACCATATCTAGGGTAGGGTAACAAATTAGTTTCCGTGAAACAAAAGGGATCGTTAGGAGTGCAACAAGAGTAAGAAGGCAGCAGAAGGGTCAAGAAATCCTTGACTAGACATTGAACAAAGAAAGGAAAGACTAAGGTCACGTGATGCGCCACAGTGAGTAGATGCTTTCTGCCCAGGCTCCTGCTCCTTGTGTATAATTTGATTACTATCTTAGTACTTTATTTTGCATTTTGGCATTTACTGACAGCTGGCATTTTGTGGAGTGTGCTCCCTTCGCTCACAATGTCTTCTGCTCCCTCACAATCGATTTTGGACAACGAGATGAAGCCTGCTCCACCGCACCATACGCCACCCCAAACTCCTGACAAGTTGGCAAAAGAGCCTAAATCACAGGGCTCTGCAGGTTCTCGCCCTGCCTTTGCAACTGCAAGTTCGACTCTTCTTTCAGAAGATAAATTTCTTGAGAAGTCTTAGCCACTGAAGGAGTCGTTCAAGGAGATCACAGCAGAACTGAAATCTCTCCGTGCTGACCTGGGCAATCTCAGCTGGCAGGTCGGAGACTTGGAGGCCTGCACGATTGCTCTAGAATAATGGAGGGATCACATGGAAAGTGAGGCAATTTTCACCAAGCAGAAACTGGCTTGTATTGATGCCAAGCTGGAAGATTTAGGGGGTTGATCTAAGCACAATAATTTGGTTATTTTTGGTCTACCAGAGGAGACAGAAGGGTCCTTCCCTATTCTTTTCACTCAGAAGCTGTTGAACAAGATCGCAGGCCCTTCCCCCCACAATACAGTCTATGCAGTTGAAAGAACCCACCGTGCTCTGTGACTGAGACCCTCTGCCAGATCCCACCCCAGACCCTTCATTTTGTGTCTACTGAATTATTTAGACAAATCACATATTTTGGCTACTTTGCGGGACTTAAAGGAGATCACCTGGAAGGGGAACAGACTGCATATGTCTCAGGACTTGCCTGTGGTGATGAGACAAAAACGTTCAGCCTTCCACCCTACAGTGAGCAAAATTATTGTGGCAGAGATCCGATTCCGCATGCGTTACCCTGCACTAGTACAGGTACTTATAACAGGCACTTGGCACACCTTTGAGGAACCCAATCAAGCTAAAAGCGAGCTGGAGAAGTTACTGCCTGACCTGTTTAAACCCCACTGAAGAGGTCTGTGATCACTATGCTGAGTCTCTTTTGAGGATTTACTTACTGGATGGTCCTGCTACAGTGTCTGTCTCTCTGCATTGATCAAAGTTTGTTTGGCTGGACTGTTTAGTTTGGCATCTAAATTCAGCTGTCAAGGCCTGCCTTTGTGGGTTTGGATCCTTGTTGTCGACTGGGCCTCAATTTATTCTTTATTGAACATGGACCCTGTGTGGTGGTGCACTGATGTCTTAATCTATGCCTCCCCGCTACTCCTTATAGGACATTATCTAGTGGACACATGTTTTATAAGGGAAGACTTTCATTTAGCCTGACATTGTGCCATTCCTCCACCTTTTGGTTCTGCACTTTTTATGTTTGGGGCTCACTTTATTCCTTCGTTTATGAACTCCTGATTTCAGGCTCTTCTGAAGAGGATGTATTTTCAGTGAGCAAGGCCTCCAAGGCTTTTTAATTACTTGTCTGAGCTTTGCTTTGTTTCATTTAGATTTCTGTTTAATGGGGAGAGGTTGGGGACATCTGCCAGTGAATGGCTAACTGTGACTAGATGAATGTGTGGTCTCAATGAACCTGCTTTGTACTGCTTTAAGGCCCTTTTCATTTTGTGTGTGCAGGCTGGTTCTTTTTCGAAGGGGGTTAATACTTGGGCCATGTTTGTACTACAGAATGTTTGTACTGTGCTTACTGTTTAATATGTGCTCAGTATATTTTTGCTGTTTTTGTGGAGAGGTGGGAGGGGGTGGGTTATGAGAGCATTTTCTGTTTGGTGTGGGTGGTGTTATGCACTGGTTAAGGGGGAGGGTTTCCAGTAGCTTGCCAGAGAAGGTTATTATATGAACTGTCTTATTCTATCTACTGGTATTTTCCCCCACTTTAGATGGGGGTTTATAGTTCTGTTTTCTCTGGGGTGTTCTACTACTTTTCAACACCACTTGACAGAATATTTTCACCCCTCCTTCTGGCTAGCTGACTGGGAAGGTTGCCTTAACCTTCTTATAGTTACCAATCTGTTGATCCTTCTAGTACTCTGTTTTCTGAAAGTTGTGTCATAGTTACTATGGGGTTTACCTGGGTGAGTTTTGGGGGGTCTTTTAGTGGTTTCCATATGGGTTGGGGAGGGGGATTTTCAGTTTTGTATCATTCTTGTTGTTTGTGGAACAATGGTGGGTATATGTGGTTAGCTGGGTGGGGGTGGGTTTCCTCCCAGAGCGTTCATGTGTTAGGAGGAGTTCTGGCTATTCCTTTTACTTTTTTGAGCTACCCCTTTTTGGCTTTCCCACACATGAATGTTAATTATAAGTTTATATCATGGAACGTTAGGGGGGATAGAGATCAGAGGAAGCGATATATGATTTTGGACCACCTCAGGAAGTCCTTACCCCATGTTGTTGAGCTACAAGAGACTCATTTGAAGAAGGAAGGGGTCCAGCTGTTTCGATGGGATTGGGTGGCCCAGGTGTATGGGGCTGGTCTCCACATGGCAAAGGGGGAGTTGTCCTCCTTGTTGCCCGTGGCACCTCCTTTCACCTACTTGAAGAATACTCTGATCTGAATGGTACGGTCATTTTGTTGCAGGCTTGTCTAGGCCTTACTGAAGGGTTTCTGGGCTCCATCTATGACCCCACGGCCGACTCCCCATCCTTTTTTTCAAGCCTGACAGTTCATCTCTCCTTTTTCCCCAGTCTTCATATTATCTTGGGGGGAGATTGGAACATAGTTTTACACACTGACCTGGACAGGTCTGGCTCTAACAGGTGGGGCCTGTCTCTGAGGCAGAGAGGGCTGAGAGAGTTTCTGGTTACTCTGGGTCTTCTTGATCCATAGCAGATGTTACATCTAACAGACAAACAATACTCCTTTTTTTCCCTCCCACATGGTTCTTCATCACAAATCGATTTCTTTCTTTCTTTTGAGTAAACATCCCCTTCCTGGTCAAGTCTCAGCTGAAATCCTCCTGAAGGTCATGTCAGATCATGCTCCTATAGAGTTGTTTCAGGTTCTTAATAATAGGGAGGAAAGGGACAGTGTCTGGCATCTCAACTTTCAACTACTAAAAGACCCTACTCTGTTTTGTAACCTGAGGCAGTTTCCATGGGATCAGCTGGACCTTAATAGAGGTTCTGTCTCCCGGCTGGACTGGCTTTAGGGGGCTTTGAAATGTGTTATCCGGGGCGAGTGTATTAAATTGGCCACTACGCGTAAAAAACAACATATTTGAGAGGCAGATAACCTGTTGTTGGCTATCCGCAGCTTGGAGAAGGGGATCTTGTCTGCTTTGTCTTCAGAGATCTGGTGTGAACTGGACACCCTCTGTTCCAAGTATTGGGAATTACTTTCTGAGAGAGCAGATCTGGCCCTTCTCTGAACGAAATCTAGGTATTTGGAATCCAGGGAGAGGGCGGGCCATCTGCTTGCCTGGAGACTCCGACAATGAGATGAAGAAAGAGTTGTCCCTTGTTTCAGGCCTACCCCAGGTAGTACTCTCCTCACCAAACCCCATAACATTGTTGAGGCCTTCGGTGAGTTCTATCATACTCTTTGCAAGGACACTACTGCGACCAAGTCAAATTGAGAGCGTATTCAGGGGTACTTGGATCCTCTTTCTTTGCCACCCCCCCAACAAGAACTCCTTGCGAAGTCCATCAGCTTTCAGGAGGTTCTCACCATTATTAAGCAACTCCCACTTGATAAGGCGCCTGGTCCGGATGGCTTCAATAATAATTTTTATAAGACTTTTGCTGATGACCTTGTGCCCCTTCCTACTCAACTTTATAATTTCCTCCTGTCAGAGGGTTTGGAAGACCACTCATTTAATCAGGCCTGGATTACCCTTATTCAAAAACCTGGCAAGGACGGGCTCCTCCCGTCAAGTTATCAGCCAATCTCCCTCCTTAATACCGACATTAAAATTTTGGCTACGGTCCTTGCCAACAGACTGCAGCTGGTCTGGGGAGACTGATCTCACCAGTCCAGGTGGGGTTCAGGTCTGGACGTCTATCAAGTGACCACCTGAGAAAACTCCTTTATCTCATTTCTGTGTCTGGAGAGAGCAGAACTCCTGTGCCGCTGGTCTCTCTGGATGTGGAAAAGGCATTCTGTCACATTTCATTGCCCTTTTTGTTTCCCATCCTTAAAAAGTTGGCATCCCTTCCAATTTTTGTAAGTGGATTCAGGTTATACACTGTATGCTCACTGCTGGGATCTGGTGTGATGGACTGTCTTCTTCTTCTTTTCAGTTGAGGAGGGGCACTAGACAAGGCTGTCCCCTCTCCCCATTCCTGTTTAACTTGTACTAAGAGCCCCTCCTTTATAAGCTCCAATCCTCCCCGACTATTAAAGGAGCCAAGATTGAAGGGATCTGGTTTGCAGTATCCGCTTATGCAGATGATCTGCTCCTCCATGTCAAAGATCCAGTTTCCTCGGTTCTGCTGCGCTTGCTGAGATCACGGCCTTCTCCGTGTTAGCTGGATATAAACTGAATCTGGACAAGTCCCAGGTTATGCCTCTGAATATGCTTGCCCTGAAACAGGATGTTGAGGCCTTAGGCCTGTCTTGGGATACTACGTCCCTGAGGTATTTGGGCATTCATATACCCAGCTCCCTTTTGGATATTATCTCCCTTAATTTTTCATGTCTTCTTCAGACCATTAGGAGTGACCTAGAGAGATGGTCCTCTTTACCTTTGTCCTTCTGGGGTCACTCCAATATTATTAAAATGAACATTCTTCCCCATTTGCTTTACCCGATAAGCATACTGGGGGTCTTCTTACCCAAAGCCTGGTTTCTGTCACTTCAACGCTTGCTAAGCAGCTTTCTCTGGAAGGATGGAGCAGCTCACCCGACCTACTCTAAGCTCAGTTTCCCAAGAGACCTGGGCGGTTTATGTCTACCCAATTTTTTTCTTTATTACATAGCCTCACATGGTGCTAAGTTCCTCCTCTGGGCTTTCCCCCCAGTTAACCCAGGTGGGATAGACTATCAACTTCTCTTGTTACAGATTGAGGCAAATCTCTGTTGAAAGGCTGGAATTCATTTAGAGAGTTTGTTACATATGAGACCCTCTTATTTGCCAGCCACCTTACATGTTCCTCCTCTTGTCTATTAAGGCCCGCAAGCAGATTTAGCAGTTTCTTGGTACAGAGTGGGTTACTTTCCAGTTACAACCCATACTGGCAAACCCCAATATTCGTATTGGAGGCTGCCAGATCCCTGTAGCCTTCTGCCCTCAACTGGCAGAAGCCACAGTGGATTCCCTTTTAGATCCGGACTGTTTTGTCTCCCATGCTCAACTACAAAATAATTTCACTACCCCTGTTTTTCACCCATTTAAATACCCACAGTTAACTAAAGCCTTTATCATGGCCCTGGGACCCACCCCTGCTGACACTTCTGAGGAAGATACTTTATCTAGACTAATAGCACTGGCTCAGCAACCTCACTCAGTCATGGGTTTGTATGCCTTCCTTCAAATAGCCGACCCCTCAGCCCTTGAGGGTACTCGTTTTTACTGGCAGCAAACTCTTGATTGGCAGCTGGATAGTGCTAGATGGCACTCCATCTGGCTGAACCTTTACAAATTTGTCAAAAGGAATAAGTATAGATGGACCCAGTTTCGTATTCTGCACAATTTGTATTACACCTCGCATAAACTCTACTTAATGGGCAGATCAGTCTCTCCTCTTTGTCACCTTTGTGGTCTTGCCACAGGCCACCTCTTTCATATGCTCTGGGAATGTCAGGAGGTGGCACCCTTCTGGGAGAGAATTAAGGACTCATTGGACCCACTTCTTGGCCTGGAAGATAGCTTTACACCAGAAATTTGTATAGTGGATGACTATCCTCCTACCCTAATTGGACATCGTAAAGCTCACATTGCTTTAATAGCTGCAGCAGTGAAGGTTGTTATACTAAGGCATTGGAGAGACAACTCAACCCCTCCATTTCAGGAATGGTTCAATGAACTTCTGCAGGCCCTTGCAGTGGAAAAACAAATTGCCAGAATGCACAAGGGTCTCCACCGCTATCAGCAGCATTGGGAGGCTCTGCATACTATTCTATCACTTCAGGTAGCCCCACAATAATTGTCTCTTATGTCAAACCCCTTTAATCTTCGTTCTTCCTTTTGCCTCCTTTTCTTTTTCTCTTTTTTTCTTATTTTATTGGGTAGTAATAGCGTATTTTGCTCTGGGAGGTTTGGGAGGTGGGGTTGGAGTTTCATGGGCCGACATGGTTTTACCTGTTTTGTCATATTGTTCTTGTCTGTCACTTGGTTATGGGGTTGGGGGCTTGGTTTGGGAGGAGACGGGCGAGGGATAGTTGACTGTTTTGCTGGCTGCTTGTTTTGCTGTATTGTGCTTATTTGTTCCTGGCTTTGTTTTACCAGTATCTCACTGTTTTTGTATGTGTTAAAATTTAATAAACTTTGAATAAAAAAAAGGAAAGAAAGACAATGGGAGTGGTGCAGTGGAATGACTGTGGGACACAATCTTTTGGGACACCTTCTGGAGACTAAGGTGCCGTCCCTTCAGTATGCACCTCTCTGGGTTCTGGGCAAAAGTTGCTGGATTCTGGACTGAACTGGTAAGGGTACAGAGGATCCTTTGCCTCACCCAGGGGCCACCAAGTATGCTTCCTCTCCACCAGAGGATGCTTGTGTAGAGGAAGAGTGGATGGACCTTGGTAGACTCCAGGAGAGTGGGGGCATCAGAAAGGCTGCATGCTTCTCAGCCTATACCACTACAGAACAGGGGTAACTGAGAGGAGGCACCCATTACAATAGGAAGCAAGGAAATGGGGGTCCTCAGAAATAGTGGGCCCAAGGAGGGAGGAAGAGACCCCCATCCAAGAAGGCACCAACTGCTGGTGGGGAACTCTATTGTTAAGATAACAGACACAGGAGTGGGGAAAGGAGGGAGAGAGAGAGAGAGGGAGGTAAATTTCCTGAGATGTACTCTGGCTTGGATGGTTGGAGAGCATATTCAGAGGATCACTAGGGCAGCAGGAGATGAGAGGGAGCAAGACATCATTGTCTAGCTGGGGACAAATGATTTGGTAAGGGACAAGGTAGGGTAGTACAGGGTAATGTTAAGGAGCTGGGGAGGGGCCTCAGGCAGGTGACACACACAATGGCTTTTGTCAAGGTGCTACCTGTGCTTGGCTGAGAAGAGGCAAGGGCATTTGACAACTGGCTGAAGGTATGGTGCAAGGAGGAGAGCATTGGCTACACTGGAGACTGGGGTCAGCCTTGGAGAATATGGGACTCTATAAGGGAGACAG
Source organism: Neoceratodus forsteri (assembly GCA_016271365.2). Classification (NCBI taxonomy): domain Eukaryota; kingdom Metazoa; phylum Chordata; order Ceratodontiformes; family Ceratodontidae; genus Neoceratodus; species Neoceratodus forsteri. The sequence continues at coordinate 488,983,342 of CM057453.1, read as the reverse complement.
CCTGTAGCTTGCTGGAAAGGGGTCCTTGGTGGGAGGTTTAAATGTTATTTAGATGAGCATTTAAGGGGTAAGAGGTTCTAAAGTCAACCCAGGTGAATTGGTAAATCATCAATCATGATTTTTGAAGGTCAGTCATGACTGATTATTGTTAATTATCAAGTGTTACCATAAGATCATCAAAGGAGGTCATGATCTAACGTCATCATCTAGATACAGATTTAAGGAGGACAGGAAATAAAATCAACAATTAAAACCTATGTTATGTGTCATGTTTTTATTTATAATAAATACCGGTTGTTTGTTTCATCACAATTGGTGAAAGTTTGTGTTCACTTTTTATGTTTGCTTGCACGCATGTGCAAGAAACATAGTGCCATCATCCGAGTTTTCGGAGGTGTGTCACCCCCTCTTCCAATTCAGTCAGTGTGTTGGCAGGCGCGACCCCTGTCCGCCAATGCATGCTGGAGCTGTCTATGACAAGCTCCAAAATGCAGTGGCATACAGATGAAAGGGGGAACTAAATTTCAGTGAGCAGCGATCAGAAATCACCTGCTCATGCGCAGCTCCCCTTACACACACACACACACACACACACAAACACATGCACGCTGCGTGCTGCCCCCACCAGCACAGTTACATAGGCCATGCTGAGGCGGCCAGGGGGTTCCAGTCCCCGTCGGCTCCACTATCTCCCATGCTGTCACCGGCCAGGGAGTGCCCAATCCCGTCGGCTTCCTATCTTCCCGCCCCCGATTTCAGGGTGCCACGCTGAGAGCCCACCCCAGTGTGGCAACAGATATCAATCCCCATTGGCTCCACACCCCCAGCCATCCTTCTGCCATGCTGGGAGCCACCCCAGTGTGGCAAACATCCACGTCATCTTTTTGTTTTAAAATACCTGAAAAGAAAAAGCGGTCCCCACGCAGTCTTCCTGCCCCTCCCACACCCGCACCCACCCACTGCGCACCCTGCCTCCACACCCCCTCACCCCATACTACCTCCAGAGTCTGGCGTGACAATCTTGATGGACTGGGAACACATCTGCACTCTTCAAAGCCGACCGCGAACTGAGGAAATGCGGTAAGCTATATAATGGGATAGATAGGGTTTTTCAACTTTGTTGCATATCTCAGGCTTTTGTTTTGAATTTTGCGCAAATTTTCAACATGGGTTTTGGGACCCCTTCTCATGAGTGATGTCACTGTCATGGCGTTATTCTGGCCCGAAGGAGTGATTTATGATCACTGTGCAAAATCACCTTTGGGCCTGATTAATGAAATAGCTGCCAGTATTCATAAGGTGGGCTCTCAAAGCCTATTTTGAAATTTGGTGGAAAAATTCCAAAAATGACTGTTTTTCGAGCGTCCGTTGCGCAGTTCCTACGCAGGCTCGTAAGTTCGTGAATTTTCAATATTTTCACTCCAGATTTTCAACATTGCCATTTTACCACACCTTCTTATGAGCAGTACAGCTGTCATTTTCACATCTCACCAAAATGTGTTTCCGTATGTAGGCACAATGGCGCAGTCAGTGTCTGTGAAATCAATATGCAAGGACAAATTAAAGAAAATCCACAGTGACACTGTTCATGAACAGAGGTCTTAAAATGGCTATGTTGAAAATTTGATGAAATTCTAAAAATGACTGTTTTCTGGCGTGCATTAGCAGTTCCTATACGCTAAGTAAGTTGTAATTTTCAATATTTTCCTCCAGATTTTCAACATTGCCATTTTACCACACCTCCTTATGAGCAGTACAGCTGCCATTTTTCACATCTTGCTCAAAATGTGTTTCTGCCCATGTAGCGCACAATGGCACAGTCAATGTGCGAAATCAATTTATGGGACACATTAAGAAAATCACAGTGCAACTGTTCATGAGCAGAGGTCTTAAAATGGCTATGTTGAAAATTTGGTGAAAAAAATTCTTAAAAATGACTGTTTTACGAGCATGCGTTGCGCAATTCACATTGCCCTCCCTGCCACAGAAAAGCCCTGAAGCTGCTGTTAGGTAAAATACCTGAAAACGCCCTGCTGCATTCGCGACCGTTGGTCCCTGTGGAGCTAGCCTAGCTGTGGACAGTTTTGAATCCTGGGATTGGTGCCTTTTTTACTGCTTGTACACTGGTCGAGAAGTAAAAGGGAACCGGCTAGTGTTCTCTCTCGGTGCTAGGTCTAGCCCCGCCGCCCCCACCACCACCCTTGGTCGGCACTCCCTTATATAGGTATAATCACATGGGGTGTCAGAACCAGTCAGCCAACTTTTCCATTTGCAGGATATATCTCTCTAGCACTAGAGGGAGCCTGCACTCTAAACCAATTCTCTCTACTGTAAAATCACACTTAACCATGATCCTTGCTATGCTGGCACTCCTCTTACCACAGCACCCACTGTCTACCATGAAACCCTTTATATCATCCACTGACGTGCCGCTGCCCGAACCTCAGTCCCTCCACACACAATACCCTGTTTTCCACACAGCTTATTGCCTGTCCACCTATCAGTCCATCCCCCCAAATCCATCCCGAACACTGGACTACCACACGACCCCCACCACCCGCCAATACACAACCCTCTGTACCATGAACTCTGTCACAAATGGTCCCTCTCCTCTCTAGTGTCTCCGGTACTAATCACTCTCCCCATCCCGTGCACCATCCATATAATGACATGAGCTGCAAGGAACACCCCACCTACAGCAACCGCTACTTTATGAGGCGCCTTATTGCCTACTTCTCCTGCTCTCAGGAAATGTACCCAAACCCTGGGCCTGGCAACTCTGCCATGCCTCGGCCCACCCTGGCAAAGGTCTCCGAATTGCTTTTATGAACATATGTAGTCTCCCCAAGAAACACGAGCACTCCAATGCTGGGTTGCACAATATTCCCTGACATTCTTATGTTGAGTGGAAACCTGGCTTTCCCACTTACACCTGACTCAGCTGTCTCCCTCCCAGGCTTCTCCCTGTTCAGGGCTGATAGGATGGGCAAGCGCAGAGGGGGGTGCGCAATCTACTTGCATAACTCGGTCCTAGGTCATGCACTCCCAATCCCTGAGCTCAACCAGGGGGCACAAGCCATTACTCTAAAAATCACCCCACACCCTGGTTGTGGCCCCCTATACCTAACCACGGCTTACATACCCCCGAGTACCAAAAATTTAGCAATCAACTCCCTCTTAGACTATCTATCCACCTTACCTCAAAAGGCTGAACAACTAATCTTGGGAGACCTAAACACCAACTGGCTCAGCCACTCATCTGATAATATAAAGGACGAGCTTGCAGCCCTTGACCTGTCTCAAATGGTCACTCAACCCACCAGACTAAACCAAGCCAAGGGAACTAGCTCCCTCCTGGACATAGTTCTTTCCCAACCTGCCACACAAGTTGGAATCTGTAAAAGTCCTAGCGGACTCACTCAGCGACCACTCCCCTGTCATCTGCTTCTGGTCCTCCCCCACACTCAGCCCTGAGTGCTGCAGCACCCCTCGATGCAGATTTCTCCCCAGGGGTCTTGACAACCTCAAACGTCACCTCGCACAAGTCAACTGGACTCCAATGACCCTAGCATCTGACATAAATTCTGCTTTAACTTACCTCACTAGGGCCTTCAACAATACCTGTGACCTATTTGCCCCATCACCACATCTAGACCAAAAAACGGGCTGCGGCATGGATATCCCCTGCACTGATCCAGCAAATAAAACAGAGAGACAATCTTTGGCACATAGCAAATGAGTCTGGTAGGGTGGCAGACAGGAAAGCCTATAGGGCAGCTCACAACCAATGCACCTGGGGCATAAAGCAAGCGAAAGCTAGACACTATCAGGCTGCTTTGACATCCTCCTGGGGCTCAGCCAGAGCCTTCTGGGACAATATTAAAGAACTGAATGGCAAAACCCGCTCCCCCCCTCCATCTCAGATTGTCATAAATGGGGCAGTCTCGACAGACCAATCATATATCGCAGACTGCCTTAATAAAACTTTCACGGACTTAAGCTCAGTTCTCCCTGCCCAATTCTTTGACCCCGTCCCCATGCCCACCCACACACTCACCTCCCGGCCGCTATTCCACTTCCGGATGATCTCACCCCATGATGCCAAGCCTTTCCTACTAAAATCACTCGCCTCGCAAAACCCAATTAATGACCCTCTTGACTCCAGGATACTCCGCCTCACGCTGGAGGTCATGCTAATCCCCTCACGATTGCCATTAATAGATCCCTATGCCTTGGCCAATTCCAGGAAGCATGGAAACAGGCTGAAGTCACCCCATCCATAAGTCTGGGGACGAACACTGCAAATAACTGAGCCCATCTCCATCCTTCCCCCCTCTCAAAGCCTTGGAAAAAATAGTATCCACACAGCTAATAGAATACCTATCTAAATCGACATCCTATGTCCTGAGCAACATGGGTTTCGTCAGACCACAGCACATCCACTGCGCTCTGGAATTCTCCCACCACATACACTCTGCGCTTGATAAAGGTCAATTTGCAGGGCGAAGTTTTTCATCGACCTATCCAAGGCCTTTGACACCGTGTGCCACCCCTGTTGTTAAACTCCCTTAGCCAACTGAGTTCTCATCTGGCCCCTGAATTGGTTCTCAAGCTACCTGCACAACAGATCCCAAGAGTTAAGCTAAATAGGACCTTCTCCACCAACCTACCGGTACTCTCAGGGTCCGCAAGGCTCCATCCTGGACCCACTCTTTTCAGTCTCTTCCTAAACACCCTCCCAAGCTCCTGCTCCAACAAAATACTGCTTTATCGGATGATGCAGTGATCCTAGCATCACACTCAGACCCACTCCTACTCAAAAGCACGCTGCAAAGCACTTTCCTCCAAGCTGAAAAATGGTTCCGTAACCATCGGCTAGTCCTGAACCTGAAAAAAACAAAGTCAATGCTGTTCGCACATCGGCAAAACAGCACCAAGGATACTCCCCTCCTCATCACCCCTAGCACACTCCTTCCACTTGAACAGGTAACAACATATAAGTACCTGGGCATCACTTTTGATGCAGGCTTTACATTCCACGCCCATCTAAAAGCCCTGTCCTCAGCCATGAACTCCAGGATTGGGCTCCTCTACCGCCACAAAGACTGCCTCCCAGAATCTGCCTTAAAATTGGCCATCACCTCATCTGTGTTATCTCTGGCCGACAGCGGACTTCAATATCACGCGGTGGCAGACCCTTCCGCCCCTGTCTAAAGTCAGACCTCTATTAACAAAGCCTGTAGGCTCCTGACCGGCGCCCACAACAGAACTCACACTTGCCTGCTATGCTCTGCCACTAACATACTCACTCTTGAGGCGGCTGAAATACCACACCTGCCTTCTGGCTAAAAGTCCCTGTCTGGGTTATGCCCACCAGGGGTCTCCGCATCCCTGCAACCAGCCGTCCGGCCGGTGCTAACCCGTAACTCCACCAAAGCCACCTTCCTAGTACCCAGGGCAAGGACCTCTCTCTGCCAAAGATCCTTTCATCATAAAGCCCCGGCCTGGTTTAACTACCTTCCTGAGGGAATCACAAAGATCCCCGGGATTGGCCGGTTCAAATAGCCCTCCGTAAACACATTATCGACAGCCGGTGCTGTAAATGCCTGTAGTGGAACATAACCCTGTCTCGAATAGCCCCCCAAGTCCTCACTGGGTTTCATGGACGACTGGGCAACTGTAACAACTGCAACTGTAACAACTGTGTTTATATAATGATACGTGTAACTCAACGTATGTATGTATCTCACCTGTATGTAACCTCTGTCTAAAACCGCACTTAATTGTTGTCTCCCCGTGACGAGGTACTTTTGTAAACGAGTCTCTGACTCAAAGGTTGTAAAACTGATTATTTCGATAAATAAATAAATAAATAAATTCCTATGCATGCTCGTAAGTTTGCGAATTTAACATTTTCACTTCAGATTTTCAACATTGCCATTTTATTACACTTCCTTATGAACAGTACAGCTGCCATTTTTCATATGTCGCCCAAAATGTCTTTTCGCACATGTAGCGCACAATGGTGCTGTTGGTGTGCGAAAGCAATGTTTAGGACAGATTAAGAAAATCACAGTTACACTGTTCATGAGCAGAGGTCTTAAAATGGCTATGTTGAAAATTTGGTGACAAAGTCCATAAAATGACTGTGTTATGAGTGAGCAATGTGCAGTTTCCACGCACCTCATAAGTTCATGACTTTGTAATATTTTCAGTCCAGATTTTCACCAGTGGCATTTTTCCACACTTCCTTATGAACAGTACAGCTGTCATTTTCACAACATGGCTGAAGTGTGTTTTCACACTTTCAAGCGCAGAGATCTTGATAGTAGCTGTGGGAAATCATTGTTCGGGACAGATAAAGAAAATCACAGTGACACTGCTCATGATCGGAGGCACAAAATGCCTGAGTTGACAATCTGCTGTAAAAAATCCCCAACCTAATTATATTATGGGTGTGCGTTGCACAGTTTCTGAGTACACTCGTGACTTCACCATTTTTTTAAATATTTTTACTGCAGATTTTCAACATTGTCATTTTTTACACCTCCCCATGAACAGTACAGCTGTCATTTTTTACATCCTGTTCGGAATGTTTTTGCACCTGTGGTGCTAAATGCCGTAGTCGCTGTGCATAAGCCGCTTTCGGCTAACAAACTGATATTTCCCCTCTTCATGAGGTGGGGTCACAAAAAAAACATGCTGAAAATTTGGAGTAAAAATACCAATGAATGCCTGAGGTATTAGGGTTTCCAACCATCGCCAACCCTGTAGAGAATGACAGGCATCAGGGGTATGACTTGGGATTCTTGCCTGTAATGCTCATACCATTCCACACCCTGCAGCCAGTGAGAGGCATCGAGGTATGCCTTGGAATCTTCGACCCCAAAGTTCACTCCATTCTCCTATATGGCACCCATCTCACGTGTTCCTAATGGAATGGAGAGGGTCGCATAAAGACCAAAGACCCCAAGGAACACCGTGACACTTGTCAGTGTCTGCAGGGTGGGTTGTGGTGAAATGGCGTGGCCGCTATGCCTGATGACCCAAAGGCAGACCCCAATGCCTGTCACTCTCTGCAGGGTGGTGGTGGGGTTGGCTTCAGTTCAATACTTCACTGCCATTCCTATTCGCGGCTCTGTAACTTCTACACTGCCACCAATGCCAGCAAAGCAAACATGATGGCATTGACAAATGCTTGTTTATTTAGCAACACAATCTAAATATGAACAAGCATTTGTCAATGTAAATGATAACGTAGTGGGATAATAATGTGCTTGGGTCATCAGGCATAATGGCCATGCCATTTCACCACACCCTACCCTGCAGACACCGACAAATGTCACGGTGTGCCTTGGGGTCTTTGGCCCTTATGCTCACCCCATTCCATTAGGAAATACAGTGAGATGGGTGCAGTATAGGAGAATGGGATGAACTTTAGGGCCGAAGAGTCCAAGGCACACCTCGATGCCTCTCACTGGCTGCAGGGTGTGGATGGGGTGGAATGGTATGAGCATTACAGGCGACAATCCCAAGTCACACCCCTGATGCCTGTCAGTCTCTATAGGGTGGGGCATTATGGTTGGAAACCCTAACGCCTCAGGAATTCGTTGGTATTTTCACTCCAAATTTTCAACATGAGTTTTTTGTGACCCCCACCTTATGAACAATTCATTAGATAAAAGCTGATTTTGCACAGTGACTACGGCATTTGGCACCACAGGTGCAAAAATGCATTTTGAACAGGATGTGAAAAATGACAGCTGTACTGTTCATGGGGAGGTGTAAAAAATGGCAATGTTGAAAATCTGCAGTGAAAATAATAAAAAAACTGGTGAAGTCACGAGTGTGCGTAGAAACTGCGTAACGCACACCCTTAATGTAATTAGTTTGGTGATTTTTTACAGCAGATTGTCAACGCAGGCATTTTGGGACCTCCACTCATGAACAGCGCCACTGTCATTTTCTTAATCTGTTCTGATTCCCCACAGCGACCACGCATTTCTGCACAGAAAGTGTGAAAACACATTTCAGCCATGTTGTGAAAAATTACAGCTGTACTGTTCATAAGGAAGTGTGGAAAAATGCCAGTGGTGAAAATCTGGACTGAAAATATTGCAAATTCATGAACTTACGAGGATGCTTGGAAACAGCGCAATGCTCGCTCGTAACACAGTCAGTTTATAGACTTTTGTCACCAAATTTTCAACATAGGCATTTTAAGACCTCCGCTCATGAACAGTGTCAGTGTGAAAAATGACAGCTGTACTGTTCATAAGGAGGTGTGGTAAAATGGCAATGTTGACAATCTGGAGTGAAAATATTAAAAATTTGCAAACTTACGAGCGTGAGTAGGAACTGCGCAATGCACGCTCGTAAAACAGTCATTTTGGGGAATTTTTTCACCAAATTTTCAACATAAGCATTTCTAAGACCTCTGCTCATAAACAGTGTCACTGTGATTTTCTTAATCTGTCCCAAATATTGATTTCACACACTGACTGTGCCATTGTGCGCTACATGCACGGAAACACATTTTGGGTGAGATGTGAAAAATGACAGCTGTTCTGCTCATAAGGAGGTGTGGTAAAATGGCAATGTTGAAAATCTGGAGTGCAAATATTAAAAATTTGTGAACTTATGAGCGTGTGTAGGAACTGCACAACACACGTGCGTAAAACAGTCATTTTTGGGAATTTTTTCCCCAAATTTTCAACATAGGGTTTTTAGGGGACTACCTCATGAACTGTGACACTGTTGTTTCATATATTGGTCCTGAAAGATGGTTTCACGCAGTGACTGCGAAATAATCTTTCGGGACTGAATAACAAAATGACAGTGCATGAATTCATGGTGGGGTCCAAAACCCCATGTTGAATTTAGTGGCTGCGTCCCAAAAACCTGAATGTCATCAAAGTTGAAAAAACCAATTTATTCCATTATACAGCTTACGGCATTTTCCTTAGTTCGCGGTTGGTTTGAAGAGTGCAGGCGTGTTCCCAGTTCACGAAGATCGTCGTGCGGACTCCAGAGGTAAGTATGGGGTGAGGGAGTGTGGGAGGCAGGGTGCGCAGAGGGTGGGCACAGGGGTCAAGACAGTCAGCGAGGACCTTTTTTCTATTTTTTTCTTTTAGGAAGGCGATCGCGGGGGCGTTTGCCACGCTTGGGGTGGGCTCCCAGCATGGCAGCTGGAAGTTTTTTGGGGCTAAGCGAGTCGGAAGGATTGGGTAGCCCGTCGGCCATAGAGAGGTTTGCCATGCTGGGGTGGGCTCCCAGTGTGGCACCTTGAACTGTGCTGGGGGGGTGCAGATGGACGTTTGCCACGATGGGGTGGGCTTCCAGAGGTGTGGCACCTGGAAGTGTGCTGGAGGGCGCAGACGGATGTTTGCCATGCTGTGGTGGGCTCACAGCATGGCACCTGGAAGGCTGTTTGGGGGGGCAATGGAGCCGATGGGGGATTGGTCCATACTGTGTGTGTTGGGGGGAATGCGTGAGCACCCTGGGGTGGGCTCCCAGCATGCTACTTGTTGGGGGGGAGAAGCTGTCTATGACAGCTCTTTCACTGCAGTACCGATGGCAGTATGCAAATTGCCTATACGCTGCAGTGCTTTTCTTTCAACTGTATGCCACTGCATCTGCAAAAGCTGTCATAGACAGCTCTTACATTCATTGGTGCAGTGGGGCCGCACCTACAAAAAGCAGCAGAGCATTGGAGATAGGGAGGCACACCTACGAATTTTCGTATGGTGGCACTATGTTTCTTGCACATGCATGCAAGCAAACATAAAAATGGCTATTACTGTTAGACAGCTGTTACATTCATTGACATGGTGGGGCCATGCCTGCAAAAGGCAGCAGGGCATTGGAAGTAGGGAGGCACACCTACAAACTCTCATATGGTGGCACTATGTTTCTTGCACATGCGTGCAGGCAAACATAAAAATGGCTATTACTGTTACTGTCTGTTTGTAGTTTCCTGTCTTCACATTGGATTTGTGAGCGTGCCTGCTAAATGCTGATGTCATCATTCATGGATTCCATGACTTCAGCATGACAAGCGCACTGTGTGCCACATTCTCGTGAAGCAGGCAGAAACTGATATCAAACAGGAAGAAAGTCCCATTGTTGCCATATGCAGTGATGTCTATCTTATTTGTTTGGCTTTTACTTTTGAGATTGATAATACTTACAGAACAGTCCAGCTTTCGGTAATGCCAAAAGTCACGTAAGTTCATTTGTCAAATATTTCTGTTGCTGGAAATGTTTGGTTTCCATGTCATGATTTGCAAGTCATGACGGCAAAGTAAAAAGAAATGCTACTGTCCACGATCTATTAAGAAAAAAAATGTTTGTGCAGTCTTGGAGGTTAAAAACGGAATCACGATACATTGGCTGTATCTACCGTGCCTTCCTCAGTAAATTACATCTGATAGCTAAATGCTAATGGCTCCCCTCACAAGTTTTGCAGTGCTAATCCCTGCCGTGAGCATGAACAACCTTCCTGTTGCTGCCTACCACCAGTGTACTGTGTTGGTGTATAAATGTGGAGTGTGCTTGCCAATAACTGAGAAGTACAACCCATGAATTGCGCCTCTTGTAGTCTCGATTCCTGTTCTTGCTTTGATGCTGAAAATTTAGAGCACTGACACTCCCTTTCATGGCTGAAGTAATTAATCATAACAGTATGCCCTTGTGCTCCAAAAGTCTTTAAACATTTTGCTATTCACATAGTGTAATTATTACTGGAGTGTTGAAGCAGGCACAAAAGTGGTCTAACCATGCAGCTAGAATGCAGTGTTTGTATGGTTGCTGTATTTTACTTTTCCTTTTTTCTGGCACCTCTTCACCAATGCATTGTTATACACATATCATAATGCCTTTCCTGGTAGTTATGTCCCATCACCTCACCATCCACACTCTACAGCGGCACACTCAGGTAGCTAGATTGTCAGACAGATTTTAGAGTGCTTGGGAAGAGTGTGCCCAACATATGTTTGTGATTTTTACATCCTGCCCCTCCTAGATAGTGTGACAACCACACTTTCTCATCAGATGCGGGGTGAGGGGTGAGGCAGTGTGCTTTCTGATTTTTTTGGGGGGGGTAGGGTTGCAACCATTTCTCTTGAACCTGCAACATCACCATTCTGCACCCCTCACCCCCAACATCTGATATAGTCTTAGCACATGAGATCGTTGTACAGTATTTATGCTTGTCCAATAAAATGTGTTAGTTATCCATTGACTCTAGTTTCCCAGTGACCAACACATATGCAAACAGTCATTCCTAAAATAAAAGAATCGTCCCGAGCTTTTTAATAAATAAGTCAAATACATTGGACTTAAACTGTTTTGTAGCCCTTTGAGGAATGACTATGTTGCCATTTACTGCTAATATTTTTGTGTGCAGAGATGGGCTGTCTGTCTACTAAAATGACATTGTAGCAAAAGTTATGCTATTACTATCTAATAAAATGGGCACTTGTGGGTAAAGTACATGGTCTACTGTGCAGATATTGCCCCTGTTGAGAGGTTTGAGTGACATTGGTGGAGGAGGATGACAGTAATGAAACATTTCCTTCCTGGGAGATCCCTGTCACAAGAAGGCTGTAACTGAAAGCCAAAACCTGACATGAGCTTACAGGATCTGCTTTTGGGACATGCCAGTCAAGCACTCACAGATACAGATGGGTGGAAGCCCTGGTCATGTGACTTTGGGGGGGTGGGCAACCCACAGTCATGAGGGAGACCTGGGTTCGAGAGCGACCTCATGTCACTCACTGGGGTTGGAGGTCTGTCAAATGAAGCCTGATTACCCCTTCCCCTAGTGCCCACAGGAAGGTGAAGGCCAACCTTTTAGGGATTAAAGCAAAGTCTGTGGTGGTGCAGACCTCTCAGAGACATAGAGAGGAGATATCCTAGGATGCAGTACATACAGCCAGAGTCGGGCAATAGTAGGGTTCAAAGGACAGAAGGAGTTCTGGTGAGTAGGGGAAAAAAATAAAAGCAATGTGGCATCTGTCTTTTGGGACTTATGCACTTTTCTGAAGATTATTTCTATCCCTTCCCCACCCTGTCCAGCCCAGCCATTGGTCCTGCTTGCTCACTCAGCCCCATCACCAACCTTTTCTGAGACTAACCAAATAGAGACCACAGCCCAAACTCCGGCTCGTTCTCACATGAATCAGATGCCATCTGGCAACCAGTGCTGAAAAGGAGCTGGCAGCAAGAGATCACCACACCCTTGTACCAGGATCTGCTACTATCCCTGAACATTTCTTCCCCCCTGCAACCTTGTGGCACCAGAGGTCAACCGAATCCCATCTGAGCTGGGGCTAGTAGGAGTGATATGTAGTTTTAGTAGCAATGTGTGCTCTAAACAGCAGCAAAGTTCAAATGGCTTGGAGTGCAGTTGACCTGGTAGTGGTACTGACGAGCGCTTGTGGAATCAGTGAACCAGTAGTCCATCCAAAAAAATAAAATAACAAAGAAATGAAAAGAACCCTCTTTTTTTGTTTAACTTTCAGCACTGGGGTCTGAGCAGTCAGACATGGATGGCACTGCGCTGGCTATACTGTAAGAAACATGAGGAGGACCGGAGAGTGAGTCACAGGTCTGGTAGGATGAACCAGCATACAGCAGTGGTCTGGGGTGTCGAGAAATAAGCTGGATCTATCTTTCTCTCTCTCTGTCTCACTCACTCTCCTGCCTTCATATATTAAACCTCTATAAAATATAAACATTAATTTAGAAAGTCACAGCGCTGATAAGGGAAGGCAGTTAAGAGTAGCTGGTCATTCAACCAGTATTCATAAGGTTTGTTAATGTATACATTGGTGTAACCTTTGGGTGAGTGGGGACATCTGGGTCAGGTCATTTGTTTCTTTTGCCTCGAAGTTTAAGGTGCCTTGTTTGCTGTTTGAATATTTTTTTTTACCTTGTCCAGACGATTTAGCTTTGTGCTGATATTAAACAGAGCAGCAGCACCTCCGTTTACCTTTTCCATCGTGTCCTGTTAAACACATTGGAGTGTAAGAATTGTTGTGCTTTGTGTGTCCTGTTGTAAATGAAAAGGGATAGATGACAGTCCTTATGTGTTATCAGTGAAGGCTCAGGTGTTATCACCTCAAATTTTGGGTATCATGCATGCCCCAAGTATCATGCATGTACAAAAGGCCACTGACACCCAGTTTTAATATTGCTTAGCGGTTGGTATTCCCAGTATCAGTTTAATTAGACTGTCTGGCATAGGGCTGTAATTTGCATCATCTCATATACTGTAAATGCTGGTAATTTCCCACTGGTGATCTACATGTAGGGGGATAAAATACATATCATTCATTAGCCTCATACACAAAGGACTGCCAGTAAAGATAATATAAGTACATTGAGAGAGACCCTCCTTCCCATTTCATTTATCTGTGTGCCAGAAACCATCATATCCTGAGGTTCCTAGGTCTGAACCTTCACTTTTTCAACCACTCCACCACCTCTGATTGCAATTTGTGCTATTGCAGTTCCAACATAAAAGAGTCAATTAGTATTTGTTATGTTGGCTTGCTGCGCTTGCGCTCAAGTCAACAACTTGGGAGAGTACAGATTTGGGGGTGCGGCCGCTGTTGGGCGAATGCAGGGCACGGATCAGTAGGTGCAACCCTCATTCCCCAATCAGCCTGCATGCTGCACCACACCATGCATGCTAATGTGGCAAACATCTAAGGAAAGGTCGCTGCAATCTGAGCAAAGCTGGAAATTCAGAAGCAGCAGAACCCTTCTCGTGCTACACATTAAGCAGCATGGTGGCAGCCACCAACTGCCAACTTCGGTGGTGCCCAATCCCAGCCGGCTTTCTGTGGCTGCACAATTTGCCGACGGGGAGCCCACTGCCCATCAGCATAGAGCAGCTCCCCATTTCCTATATGCTGAGGGTGCCCAATCATGGTTCTTGCCTCCCTCGCTTTCATTGTGTGTGTGTGCGGCAGAGGCCCACTCCTGTCGGCATAAATCAGCCCCCCTTCCACATCTTATATGCCAAGGGGAAGTTGATTCCCCTCAGCTCTTGCCTCCCCACTGTCATTGTGTGCCGGCCAGGGTGCCCAATCCCTGTCGGCATACATTCCACCCCCATTGTCTGCCCAGGGTGTCAATACCCCATCAGCTGCAGCACCCTCCCCAAAAATAGTTAGGTGGCACGCTGGGAGCCCACCCCAGCATGCCAAGTTCCTGAAAACGAAAACTGTCCCACTATGTAATTTTTTACTTCCTTGTAACAATAAAAGCGGTCCCTCGTAGTCTCCTGCCCCCACCACACACCCACTGTGCACCCCGCCACTCACACCTCACCCCGTCTTACCTCTGGAGTCTGGCGCGATGATCTTCGGTGGACCGGGAACACGCCTGAACTCTTCAAAGCCAACCACGAACTGAGGAAATGCCGGTAAGCTGTATAATGGAATGAATAGGGGTTTTTCAACTTTGCTGCATATCTCAGGCATTTCTTGGAATTTTGGCACCAAATTTTCAACATGGGGTTTTTGGGGCACCTCCTCATGAATTCTATTAGTGTCATGGCATTAATCGGCCTCGAAAGGTGATTTCACAGTCACTGCGTGAAATCACCTTCCGGGACCCATTAACAAAATGACAGTGCCAGTGTTCATGAGGTGGCCTCTCAAAATGCCTATGTTCCAAATTCGGTGATGATACTCCATAAAATGACTGTGTTACGAGAGTGCATTGGCAGATTGCATGCACGTTTGTACCATCATGCATTTGTGATATTTTCGTTCTGGATTTTCACCATTGCCATTTTTCAACACCTCTTGATGAACAGTACAGCTGTCATTTCACATATCCTGCCCAAAATGTGCTTTCACACTTCCGGTGCAGAATAGCATGGTTGCTGTGCAAAATCATTTCTTGGGACACTTTGAGGAAATAACAGTGACACTGTACATGAGCAGAGGTGCTGCAATGCCTATGTTGAAAATTTGGTGCTGAACACCCATAAAATGGCAGTGTTGCAAGCGTGCATTGCATATTTCTCACGCACCCTTGTAACTTGACAAATTTGCTATATTTACATGCCACATTTTTAACACTAGCATTTTTTTACACCTCCTTATGAACTGTACAGCTGTCATTTTTCACATCCTGACCAAAATGTTTTCCCGCACTGCACTATCAAACACCCAAAGGACACCCCAGTGCCTGTCGGTCTCTGCAGGGTGGGGTTGGGTTGGCATCAGTTCAATACTTCACTGTCATTCCTATTATGCATCTTTCTCTAACTCCTGCACTACCAATGCCAATGCCAGCAAGCCAACATTCGGCATTTACAAATGCTTGTTTGTATCAGTATGGACTTGAATGCAAATGTTTTGTAAGTCCATACTCTGTGAAATCAAAGTTTGTGTTGCTACCTGATTTAGGAATATTGAATATATATGAATCAGCCATACATGCAGAGCGTCCAGTAACACATTTCGACACTGTCATCTTTGTGCCCCTGTAACTGCCTAACCTGTATGTTGCAGAGTTTTGTAGTCATTACATTTCAATCATTTATTAATGACCTTCTCTACTTCACTCATTTTCTCTTACACAGTAAGGGTGTCTCGCAGACATTCTACAAATTTTCCTAAAAAGGCAGTACCATAGTACAGGACCCTCATCATCATGTGTTTTGATAGCGTCTCAACGACAGCAGCTATAATCACAAACCACACCTTACAGTAAATAATGGTCCATGAGTTGTCCCATACCATTAGCTTTGGTATGTAGATTGCATGTAGCTTTTGAATTTTTTTTTAAACATGTTTCATGTACTTGGGGTTCTTCTTGTTTGTTTGTTGTCTTTGTATTTCATTCTTACATTCCAGAACATTATATCACAGTTGAAGAAAAGCAGATATGCATTAATTTTGGCATTTCTGACACTAAAATTTGTCATCGTTGTGAATGACCATGTGCTTTACTGCACCATTATCTGTGACTCATTACCATACAGGCACTCAATGTTACCTTTCAGACCTAGCCCATGTGACCACACATTGCCACATATAAAGTCATGTAGGAACAAGTTTGAGACATAATTTGCCACTTGCAATAAAAAAGTTGTGTACTAAGATGTTAATTTTTATCTCAAATCTCTGAACAAGGGTGACAATCTTTTAGCCCCGATTACTGTACTTACAGGATTTGTATTGTTTGCACAGTTTCTTATAAATCCGTATCAAGACTACAAGCGCATCCAACTAATTTGAGTATCATGTCAGTTTGTAGTACACAGTGATGACAGAATGTTGTGTGCATATGCCTTACAAGCTCAGTGTGTATCCACATACAGTATGTGCAGATACGATGTTACGAGCAACCAGACACTACATTGGTGATCAAAGTTATTTTACCCAGGTTACTATGAAGGCAGAACAGCACATAGAAACACACAGACAATCATGGCAAAACAAATGAGGTTCAAATGCAGAAGCAGTAGTTTCTCGTGTGCTATCACATCATGCTCAGCTTTCAGCAAACATGATGCATGGCGTATATGTTTCCCAGTAACAGAAAAACATAATCAATCATGTGATGTTAGACTGCTACAATGCAAAATGCTGATGGTATATCTGACAAGGAGTAAATGGCAGCGGGAAATGACTGGAGCCTTACTGACAGTACCATGCATAGGTGTACAGCAAATGGCATTTATTTACAGACAGGGTTATGTACATTTGCAAAATGTAGAAGAAATGAATGGGATTACAGGTTGATCAAGATGTTTCTAACCTATTTTATCACAGTAATGATTATCCAGTACCTTAGTGTTTTTAGGCTAGAACAACACTGTGACACTTCAGCAGCGTGTACAAACCGGTCTGGCAGTATACTGTAGTGGTTAGATTAACAAGTTGTGAATGTGCCTGGTACATTTAGCAGACCTGGGTTTGATTCCAACTGCCTCCGATTGTATAATGTGTCACTATAAGCAAGGCAATTAACCTCTACAGTGTTCCCAATTCATCCCAGAAAACAGGCACTTGTGGCAGCAAATGGATCTTTCCCGGTTATCAAATACTAAAAATAAATAAATACAGAAAAATTTACAGGTCTCCAACAAAAACAAAAAGGACTTATGGTGCTTTGACCAGTGAGACCCATGTGTGATGACCTGCACCCACCCACCCACCATCAAGCATTACATATGCACAACTAATTATTCCAGTTATACAGTATATGTATCACAAAATATGCATCACAGCATCTAAATACAATTATTTATATGATATTGTGTGTCACTAATAGACGTGACTCATAGCGGCTACAGTCATTTTATTTGGCACCATTTTACCCTCCAATCACATTTTCATTTTATTCAGAACAATTATTTTGTGATGTAGTCAGATACCAAAACAATTCCCTCACCTGCGTTTAGAAGAACAGCCCAGGTTCACTTGCTAAGCTTATAACCCACCACTAACTCCATAACAGAAATCACAAATCACTTACCAAAGTGACTTAAATTTTATAAGGTTGTACAATCAACCCCCACACACACACACACCACACACCAACAACAAAAGATGATCACTTGTTGCATAAATACAATAGGGGTGACATACTTTCTGAGTGGGTCATTCCCTCATTTTTTTTGCTAACAGACAAATGTAGTCCTACAGGAAGCATATGTAAAATCAGAGGGTAAAAATAGAGAATTAGGGGAACAAACCTTTTTTTTCCATATTCCAAGATGAATGTAGAGAGGCACTTATCGCAAGAACAATACTGGGGAACTAACCTTTTTTTTATTTTTTTCCAACCCGAAAACCCGAATAATTTAATAAATCACCAGACTAGAGAAAAATACTGGGGGTGGGGTGGGGAGGGTACTGTTTATTTTTAAATCCCTGAAGGATGTATTCTAGCAAAAAATCATGAGATCATTTCGGAGGGAGTGTACTTTTCTTTTTCTAACACTTCAGCTAACAAATCCACACACATGTAAATCACCTCCTGATTCCCATTACACTACAGCGTAAACAAAACACACACAGTAACTGAAAACCTTGACAATGTGGCAACTACCATATCTAGGTGGAACTACAGTCACCGTGTTACTCTCTTTTGTTTTCAAGCTAAACTGAACACTTAGTAGGTCTGTACAGTTTTCCCCATGCTGCAAGTGTAGCCTGCAAGCACACAGAATGCACGGATGGAGATGTAACTACTCAGCACATCCGTTCAGTCATTCTCGTGCATAATTAGAACCTTGGTTATTGTAACAGTACGAGTATTCAAAATTATGAACAAAAAGACACAAATGTGAATAAAACACACGGAACTGGGAGAAAGTGTGTTTACTTAAATATGTCATGCATAGAACATCACAATAACATTAGAAACACCGTTTCCTGTCCCCTTTAATCATCAAACATGAACTTTCAAATCACCAGCTGATGATTATTGATTATTTTTGTAAGCTTAAATCAGCATGCTGGTTGTTGATGATCTGTGGATGATCAAGTGATGATCATTGATGATTATATTAGTTTAGTATTATAAGACTGCAAGTCACAGAAGTAATACTTAAAGAGCAGCTGACACCATTAGGAGAAAGTTAACAAAACATAATATTTAGACACAGTTGTGCTTGTATTTCACATTAGTTCTGTATTTCTCCTCCCCGTTATTTATAAATGAGTCATTTGCATGAAAACAAGATCTTTGCTCCTGAAAAGTTCATTTATTCCTATTCCTCTCTCCCTACCTGAGGTCATAATGCTCTGCTTGTGACATCACAGTTACTCCCATGGCAACAGATTGTGATGTCACAACAAAGGATTGTGACATGAAATAGGGAATAAGCTGAAGAGGGAGATGAAGGTTTGTGGATACAGAGCATGTTTTCATGCAAATTTCCTCTGTAATAAATAACAGGGAGGAGAAATGTACAGTATATAATACCTATAGAATGCAAGTTAAATTGTACCTAAATATTATATTTTTCAAACTTTTCTTTGAGGTGTTATCAGCTCTTTAAAGTTGTATTCGTTAATTATAAAAATATGAATGTCACATGTCAGCAAAGACAGATTAATTATGAATTGTAATATAAATCATGTGAAGCCAAGTTGTAATCCCATTAGGAAGAGCAAATGCAACATCTGATATAGGATACATATTTGCATACCTAATTTGCATAGTCTCAAATCACAGAAGTAATACTTAGAGTTTTATTTGTTAATTATGAAAATATGAATGTCACAGAAGTAATGCTTAAAGTTGTATTTGTTAATTATGAAAATATGAATGTCACATATCAACAAAGACAAATGCATTATGACTTATAATGTAAATCATGTGAAGTCAAGTTTTAATCCTATTAGGACGAGTACATGCAATGTCTGGTAAAGGATACATATTTGCATACCTAATTTGCGTATCTCAGTAGCACAGTTTATGGAACGAAACAATGGTAATTTCTATTTTTAAATTAATTTTGCATTGACAGTATTAGTTTGCAGACTATCATGAAAGGTTCTGAGCACAAACCACGTACTTTTAGGAAATCACCACAACCATAAAAGGAATCACTTAATGGGGATATATAAACCAAGGGATATATACACTAACAGGTGCCATACTAGCTCAAGGAAGATGTGTATCAGAATAAGCATAACTAAAAGTAGTGGGTTCTTAAAGAAAATGTATTATAACTGATCATTCCATAAAAATGTTTAAAATAGAAGATAAATTCTAGGCATATAGAAAAAAGATAAATTTATTTCTGTTATCTTGACCATGGGCAATCATGAAAAAACATGATGATATGAGATCATTACTAATCATAATCACTGTCTCCATAACTTCATGGTTTCTGATTGGTGGCCATTTAACATTGATGGTTAATTATTGTTAATGATCGCAATGATGGTTTTTTGAAGCTTAAACATGATCTCTGAACATAACTTGATAATGATCATTCATGATGCATCATTAAAAAAAATCATCATCTATTCGACTGGGTATGGAGGCAGCAATTGCACCCCCTCCCTGATAACAGAGCAACAGTGAAGGAGGGCCCAGGGAGAAAACTCCTCTAGGGCAGGGGCGCAGAAGAGCAGGTATGGGTACAAGACAGACAAATAGGGGAAAACAACTCAGGTAAGAGAAGGTAAAGGATTGAAGGAGACAAGAAATGAGAAAATTAAATAAGTAGGTGGTAAGTCAGGGGGGCTTCAGGGAAAACACAATCTGGAATGTAAGTGGGGGCAGGGCAAAGGACGGGGGGAAGAAAGGTGTGGAGAGCCATTTGCAACAATGTAAGGAGTCTTGGAAACAAAATTCTAGACCTAGAAGCCATAAAAGCAAAGGCTGACCTTGATTCAGTGGTCATTAGAGAGTCATGGCGCACCGAGTACCACGATTAGGACATTGTCATACCGGGCTGCTCTATGTTCAGGAGAGACAAGGCAGGGAGCAGGGGTTGTTTTATATAGTATGTGAGGGAGTAAATCAAGGTTATGGAGATACAAGGGCACAAGGAGGAAAAGGAAGGGCTGGAGTTGCAGTGGGTCACTCTAGAGACAGGCTCCAGTACCGCTATCTGTACCAGGGTAGTGTATAGGCCTTCAGCACAGGGAGAGGAGTGGGATATGACACTTGGAGAAGCCATCATCAGAACGATGAACAAGGAGGAAGTGCTGCTAGTTGGTGACTTCAGTCTGTCGGATGTGGATGGAGTAGAGCCTTCCAACTGCAACTTCTGCAAAGAGTAGGGCCATCCTTGACTCCCGATAAAGGGCTTTTCTCATGCAGCTAGTCAAGGAATCCAATAGGGATTGGACAGTCCTGGAGCTGGTGCTTACAAACATGGACATCATTGCAGACAGTGGGAAGTCCCCTGGGTACCAGTGATCACCGTACAGTGTGGTTTAACATTAAGACAGGAACTTTACCACATGTGGACAGGAGTCCAGACTTTAAGATGGTGTTTTTTAAAGAAATAGGGGCTACTTTAGAAACTGCTTTGGGTGGTAGAATTGCCAGGAAGGGGCAAAGGCACAGTGAAAAAGTAAGGGAGGGCGCAACTAAAGCAACTAACCTTCATGTGAAATGAGTAAAAGCAGAATGAAAAAGAGTCCGTTATGATTTTCTAAGGAAGTTGCAAAGGTGGTGAAGGTAAAAAGAGTGGCATTCAGGAGGTATAAGGAAACACATAGAGAGGAGGATAAGGAGGCATACCAAGTAAAGCAGAGGGAAGCAGGCAAGGCAGCGATGGAAGCAAAGGTAAAGACAGAGGACAGAATCACCAAAGGGATCACTAAGGTGGATAAGACTTTCTTCAGATTCATAAGTAAGAAGCAGAAAGGAAGGAGACCTTTTCATGACCTTTGGCACAAGGTAGAGGCTTTCCAGGCTTCCTTCCGTTCCCACCTTCCACACCTTAGATGGGGTCATTGACAATGTGCCCTCTTTCAAGTACATTGGGGTATGGCTTGACTGACACCTTGGCTTTTCTCAGCATGTAGACGCCATTCATAACAAACTCAACCCCAAGCTCTGCGCCTTATACAGGAATAAAAGCTGCATCCCATTACCAGCCTGCTGAGATATTTCAACTAAAATGATCTTCCCCTTTATTGAGTATGGTGATATTGTCTATGGTGCTGCCCAAAAGTCCACTCAGGCTAGACTGGACCCTCTCTTTCACTCCTTGGGCTGCCCGCCCTGCACTCACCACTGATCTTTGTACTCTGCCTTCTCCCTCTCCTCCCTAGAGGATCATCGCCTGACCCACTGTGCCTCTTTTATTTCCACATTCTGGCTGGCATCTCCTCCCCCCCACCTCACCTCCCTACTCTCCTCTTTGTCTCCCTCTTCATATTCTCTCTGTAACTCAGGCTACAGCTCTCTGGTGCTTCCCTCTTGTAAATCTCTTGCTGGTCAGGATGCCTTCTCCTTACGCTTTCTAAAACTTTGGAATTATCTCCCCCTAACTATTCACTCTGCTTCTTCCAAACACTCTCTCTCCTCTCTACTCCAAGCACACACCATTCCCAACTGTAATTGCCCTTAGTCTAATCCCTGCCCTGCCCCTCTTTCCCCTCCTCTCGATTCCGCCACTCTTTGTCATCCTCACCCCCATTACCTCTCCACTTCTCCTCTCTCTCCTCCCACTCACTTCCACACCACTGTAATTCTTTACTTCCCTTGTTCCTCCAACTCTGTGGGCCTCCCCTCTGCACTCTGTCCCCTACTGCCCTCTGATTTATTGATCTCTCCATTCCTAGTGACATGCCTCCCACCCTGACCTAATATTGATATGTATTTTTCAATACATGCCAAATGAACTAAATGTTGCACTATTTATTTAACTCTCTGTAAGATGCTTTTGCTTTATTGAATTATCTTTTTGTGGTATTGTAAAAAGTTTTGTAAATTCTACTGTACTATTCTGTACTTATCCCTCTACCCCTTGCCCCCAGGGCGCATCTGGAAATGAGCTGATTGTAGCTCCTGTATATCTTTCCTGGTGAAACTTTTGAAAATAAATAAAATAAAGGGGAGGGACAGTGAGGATTAGGAGGTTGGGGGTGCTGCAGAGCAGCAAACAGGCGGACGTGAAGTATTTTGCTCTGTGCAAAATTGGAGAAAAAATGCAACTTTTATACCATTTTCTCTTGAAATTTAACTCCTACAGAGTAGTATTGAGTTGTGGAATTAGACTGGATCATAATGAGCCCGAAAAAGCAACCACAACACACTACACTAGGGTTAGAATCCTACCTCATTCAACCGGGATCCAGTGTATCAGCCCATCCAGGAAGCCCATCACCATCATTGGATATAGCCCAAATTTTGCCTCTACTTACTAAGTTATAGGAGACCGGCAACAAGACAAACAAGAGATTAACTTTGATGGATCAGAAGGTTACCAGTCTTGATGGAAAAATCTCAGCCAACCAGATCGCTATCGCAGAGCTCAACAGTTCCTCCGAACACCAGTCGGAGATTAGTGCGGGCCTGATTCAGGATGTAAATTTTCTCCAGACTAAACTGGAGACTCTGGAGAATGGTCTCTGACAGTGCAATGTCAGAATAGTGGGTTCCCCCCTTGGCTAGTTAGTCACACGGAACTGATGGTAGCAGTGGAGAGACTAATCTTTGACAATTTGGCTTTGCTACCGAGAGATATGGGGGCTCGGGTGGTGCAAGTTTTTGCCATACCTCAGTATCCAACAGACCATGGAGGCTCTACTGAGTGTTCACTGACAGCCATTGCAACTCTATCGTCACCACAGGCCAGGATTCCATTGCTACAAGCGTCCAGAAGTAAGTGAGACATACAGTAGTCTGGGAGGGCAGCCGTTTGGGATTTTTTCCTGACTTATCCTCACACACCCAAGCTTGGAAAAAGAAGCTTCTGATAGTGAAGAAGGCTGTCCTTTCTAAAGGATGAAGGCTCAATTGTTATTCCTAGCCCGGCTGCAAGTGACTTAAAATCAGAAACTGCATGTTTTTACAGATCCTGAGGTGGCTACTAGTTTTTCAGACAAGATCCTAGCCTTGTTGGATTCTAAGGCCTCTGTACAAAATTCTGATGGGGAACCAGAGTGAGCAGTGGGACTGTGGCTGATTCCCCATATTAATAAAGTGGTCTCACTGGTTCTTAAGGACTTTGTTTTTCCCCAGACTGTCTTGTTGGGTGCTCCATGAGCATTGATTTTAGCTGGCAGGACTATTGGCTATTGAGTTCAGTAACCTTTTGGTTAATAATATTCTAAGATTCTGTCAGCTTGTGGAAATTCTATGTACATAAAGGGACTGATGAATATTAATGTTTTAGTATTGCTCAGTTTGTGAACTTTTTGAGTACCTGCAATGTATTTTCTTCCCCCTGTGCAACCAGTAAAGGTCATTATATGTGCAGGGTTAAAAACGTAACTTGGCTGAGCCCAGATGCTCTTTAAATCAATTTTGAGTGCCTTTATATATGGACTCCTCCTCTATATTTCTAGTCAAACCTGCGAGTGAGAGAGAAGTTTGGTGCAGAGACTGTTGTGACTGTTCTGTGCTGAGAGCATGAGCTCCTACAGACTTATTCTCCCGATCATTTACTTCTTTGGTTATTTGGGGGTGGTGGGTTCTGGTATGAGGGAAATTTTGTTATTGTCTAGCCTTTTTGGAATTGAGTTGAACAGGCATTGTTCCTGTTGCTCAGTATTAGCATATGTACTGGTTATCTAAGTGCATGTTGCTGTTAAACTTATAAATAAAAAAGTTTAATAAATTGCAAAAAAAAAAAAAAAAAGAGCAGAGGGGGGAGACGGCACAAAAGAGGACCAAAAAAAGCAGGCATCAGGGCTGGCCCAGTGGCACAGAGGGCTGAAGCATTAACCCTTACCTCCTACCACACCAGTGATCCATGTTTGCATGTGGCACGGGTCACTGGGGGTTGGCGGGGGGGGGGGGAGGAGAGGATCAAGCATCTGGATGACGACTCTCTCTCCTGGAAGACTGGCTTGTTGGCCTGGTGCATGACTGCCTCAGGTGGAGGCCTGAGGGTAAGATGGATTGGGGACACCAAGAGAAGGGAGGGTGCTGTGGGACTCCATAGTGTGTGTATGCCTCTACATGCACATGTTGCTATATCGTGCCCCAGCAGCAGGAGAAAAGGGAGAAAAGGGAGGAAAAACCCTCCTGGGTGGCATGATGATCGACAGACCCTCTGCAGGCCCTGCACCAGTGGCTGGGCACAACCATAGTCCTTGAACTAAGGACAGGGTGCATGTAAGCCCTGAAGGAGCTGGGTGACAGGGCAGGGCTGTCAGTCAGGAAAGGAGCTACCAGGGAGAAGTATGGGATATAAATACAATATAAAAAAAAAGCAGGCATCCTGAACAGGTATTTCTGCTTATTCTTCATGGTTGAGGAGGGAGTACAGACCACCAGGGAATAGCAGGACCTGGAGGGGGAGGTGGACACATGTTCATTTTCAGAAGAAAGAATCCAGAAGGGACTTGCAGCTCTGATGGTGGACAAAGTTATGAGACAAGGCAGGATACATCAAAGGGTTCTAAAGGAACTCAGGAAGGTGCCTGCTGTCCCACTGACAGCCTTGTTCAACATTTCTCTGGAAACAGGCATGGTTCTGGAGGACTGGAGAAGAGCAGACATGGTCCCTTTACATAAGAGTGTCAGCAGGGAGTAGGCTAGCAACAATTTAATTGAAACCCTGCTAAAGGAAAGACTGGTTGGGCATCTTGAATTCAGTGGACTGCAAAACCACAAGCAGCATTGATTTAAGGGGGGGGGAGTGGTCTTGCCAAACAAATCTGATGGATTTCTTTGACTGGTGACCATAGAAATAGATCAGGGAAGGAAGTGGACCTTCCTATCTGGACTTCTGCAAGATCTTTGACATTGTGCCACACAGGAGACTGATAAATAACTTGAGTAGCATAGCCTGGGGATAGGATCCACAGTGGTGAATTGGGTCTGAAATTGGTTAATGGATAGGAGACAGGGTGTGGTGGAAAATGGCACTCACTTGAATGATGGATTGACCAGTGGGGTGAAACAGGGTTCAGTACTAGGACCAGTTCTCTTCAATGTCTTTATACGTGACATTGCTGAGAAACTGGAAGGTAATTGGGGAGGCAAGTTGGAGGACAATAAACAATGTGTCCAGGCAGGGAAGCCCAATGGGTCTTCCCCACAAATCAGTAAAGAAGGATCAGGTGAGTGTACAAATATGGCTCGAAGTAAGTGTGATCAGATGGAGAAAGGTAGTCGGGGCACATACTGGAGGTTGGTCTCCTTGAATGTAAGGAGCCTGGGGAACAAGGCAGCTGAGTCTCAGGCTCTGATGGCAGAGGGGGATGTGGACATAGCTACGATCACTGAAACGTGGGGCACTTAATACCAGGACTGGGACCTGGTAATCCTGGGGTACAGACTGTACTGGAGAGAAAGGAAAAAGGTAAGGGGGTGGGGTGGCTATTTATGTAAGGGAGGGGATACTGTGCATCAGGGAGGAAGGGGAAAAGGGCAAGGCAGAGACATTATGGGTGCAAATCCAAGACTCAAAGGGCAGGAGGGTTAGGCTGCAGGTCGTGTATAGATCACCATCTCAAAATGAGGACATTGACATGGAGTTGGCACAGCAGATAAGGAAGATCGGTGGGAATGGTAACACTGTGATTGTGGGGACCTCAATATGCCTGGGGTAGATTGGAGCACCCCAGCCCCCTCAAGCACCAGGGTACAGGTCCTCCTGGGGGTGTTCCAGGACAGCTTCTTGGTGCAGTTGGTAAGGGAGCCAACCAGAGAAGGTAACATTCTGCACCTTGTACTGACAAATGGGGAGCTTGTCAGGGAGCTGGGGGTGGAGGATCCACTGGCAGGGAGTGACCACCACACTGTGTGGTTCTTACTCAGTATGGGTAAGGAGGCTGCCAGTACCAGGACAAAGGTGTTGGACTTCAGGCAGGCAGACCTTGGCATGATGAGGGACACTGAAGTAGAGCACCTAGGCAGCATCTGCCCACACACGAATGCTAACTAGAAATGTGAAATTATTAAACTAATCCTTGCAGAGGACACTAGCTCAGGTACAAAGATCCAAAGTAAAAAGGTCAGGTCCATGAAGATGAGCTGGTTAAGCAGGGAAGTGTTAGAAAAGTTGAAGAATAAGAGAGCAGCCTTCAGAAGATTTATGAGCTCTAAATGGGGGGAGGACAGGGAGAAGTACATGAAGAAATCAAGGTAAGTGAGCAGAGTGGTAAGGGCAGCCAATGGATGTGAGGCTGTCACAAGGTATCAGAGAAGGAGAAAATAATTTCTTCAAGTACATTAGGAAGAGGAGGAGCTGCAAAGATCAAACTGTTAGAATCAAGAAAGATGCCGGATTGGTGGAAAAGGGGCAGACCAGGCAGAAGTGCTGATGGACTACTTCTGTTCCGTGTTTACCAGGGAGAAGACAGGGCCAAGGCCTCAGTGGATGGGGGGAGGGGCACGGAGGTGGGTTAACAGATGGGGAAATCCCAACAAACAGGGTGATGGAAGGCCTAAAAGCCCTGCTGGTAGATAAGGCACCAGGCCCAGGTGGCATACACCCCCAGGGTTCTGAAGGAATTGGCAGAGGTTCTGGCAGAGCCACTAGCAGACTTCTTTAAAATCTCACTGGGAATTGGGTGTGTCCCCCAGGACTGGAGGATGACGCATGTGGTGCCCCTCCACAAGAGAGATCCCAAGGATTAAACAGGCAACTATAGATCAGTCAGCCTTATATCCATTGTTGGGAAGCTAATGGAAACTATCCTTAATGAAAGGCTAGTAACCTTTCTGGAGGTGAATGGTCTCCAGAACAACAAACAGCATGGGTTTGTCTTGGGAAGATCTTATCGGACCAATCTGGTGGACTTTTATAACTGGGTGACTAGGGTGCTCGACAGTGGACAAGCAGTGGATGTCTTGCATCTAGACTTCAACAAGGTCTTTGATTCAGTGCCACATAGGAGACTGATTAGCAAGTTGAGATACCAGGGAGCAGGGGAGAAAATGGTGGAGTGGATCAGGAACTGGCTGAATGACAAGAAGCAGAGGGTGGTCATAAAGGGGAACTCTCAACTCCAACAGCTGTAACTAGTGGGGTACCACAAGGCTCAGTACTTGGTCTAGTGTTGTTTGGCATTTTCATTGCTGACATCTCACATGGGATTTAGAATAAGATCAGCCATTTTGCGGATGACACAAAGTTAGGTGCAGTAGCAGATGACACATAGGGGTGGCAGGGGCTACCAGATGATCTGGCTAGATACAAGCACTGGTCAGAAACATGGCAGCTGGGGTTCAATGTAAAGAAGTGCAAAGTCATGCATCTGGGAGCAACAAATCCAAGGAATCATTACTAACCGGGGAGGGGGTACAGTTATCCCCTACAGAGGAGAAAAAAGATCTTGTGGTGATAGTAACATGGCAAATGAACCATTCAGTGCAGTGCAGAAAAGTGGCAGCAAAGACTAATAAGATGCTGGGGTTTATTGCCAGAGGAATCACGTCCAGTAGAGGGGAGGTCATCCTGCCATTGTACAGGCCAGTAATGAGGCTGCACCTGGGGTACTATGTGCAGTTCTGGTGCTTCTACTTAAAGAAAGAAGTTAAATTGTTGGAGGGGTCCAATGCAGAGCAACCAGTGATCCTCGGTAAGGAGGACAAGCCCTATGAGAAGAGACTGAGGGAGCTCAACATGTACTCCCTGGAGGAATGTAGGGATAGAGGGGACATGATTGAAACCTTCAACTTTATGAAAGGCATAAATAAAGATGGTACAGAGGGAATCTTAAGATTAAGGAGAGGGAGGGACACTAGGGGGCACAATCTAAAGTTTGACAGGTGGCAGATTCAGAAGGGAAATGAGACAGCACTATTTCATGGAGAGAATTGTGACAGGTTGGAATGCACTGCCTGAGAAGGTGGTATCCTTAAAGGGTTCTACCATACCAGTTTGAACGACATTACTGCAAAGGCACAATGTCGACAGTCAGCATTTGCACCATCAGAAAAACAATATTTGCTTTACAGAGGTTCTGCACCCCCCTGCACCCACCTGGATTTTAGTATAATCAGCTCCAGGTTGGAGTTGTTTCAGGGAGGGAGCGCAACACTGGGAGAAGCAGTGTCAAGATACCGCAAGACCAAAACAGCGAACTGCAGATTTTGTCGCTGTAATGATCTTCACGGTTTTAGTTTAGCTGTTTCAATGGTGTACTCCTTGAAGACAGTGGACAGTTTCAAGAGAGGATGGGACAAAGTCCAAGGGAAGTTCGCCAATGAGGCACTGGGGGGAGGGGGGGTAACAGCTAGTATGGGCTTGAAATTGGATATGCAGATAGGAGATGGGAGGAGCAGCTGCAGTGTAACAGACTGCTAGCTGCACATTCGAGCCAACTAGATAGACCATCAGGCCTGTACCTGCTGGCATTCTTTGCGTGTTTGTATGTTCACAAGTTATGCCTCTTGGCAGATGATATGAAAATCTGCAATAGAGTAGGTACTTAGGAGGGGGCAAAGAAAATGAGCAGGGATCTGGAGAAACTTGAGGAGAGGTCTACAGCATGGCAGGTGTCAAAGTGCTTGCACCAGGTTATTGATGTATTGCTAAGAGGGACATACCACCACCACAACATCTTCCCTATGCAGCAGCAGTCCTAGCAGTAGTGGAAGCAGAGATTTTACTGTATTGCTGGCGTACCCCGTGATGTTGAAGCCATCAGGGCCATTGATTATGTGGAGTATGTTTACATACACAGGAAGGGCAACCATTCCATAAATGTGCCGGTGATCTGTGACAGCCAAAACTGAATCAATCAATCAATCAATCAAATCTTTATTTATCCAGGCGAACATCGTTGAGCACAG
This sequence comes from Neoceratodus forsteri, assembly GCA_016271365.2. Classification (NCBI taxonomy): domain Eukaryota; kingdom Metazoa; phylum Chordata; order Ceratodontiformes; family Ceratodontidae; genus Neoceratodus; species Neoceratodus forsteri. The sequence continues at coordinate 488,953,921 of CM057453.1, read as the reverse complement.
CTCATTTGCAAGATGGACCTGGTAAGGTCAAGGTTCAATTTACATAGATACATAAAAAATATTCAATATACACACACTGTAGGATACTACATAGAATATTCAGTATACACACAGCCTAAGGATACATTCTAATCAGACTGTACATTAAATTCAGGTGTAGGGGTAATAAGGGGTATGGGGAAGGGGAGCAGAAAGTGGTGTGCCTGGCTGGTGGGGGAGGAGGAAGATGGTGGGGGCCTATACCGTGGAACGGATAAACTGTGGGCCTTATGAAGAGGGCAGGAGGGCGGCACTGGGGGGTTTGTATAACAGGGGTATAGGGCTGTGATATATGACAAGGGATTAAGGGAGGTGGATGGAAAGGAGGGGTGCATGGAGTGTGAGGGTGGTGACTCTTAGTAAAGGTGGATACCTTCCGTGAGTTGGCTATCTGGGAAGGGAGATGGTTAAAATTAGGAATACTCTACTGTTTGTAGAAACAATTACATTTTTCTTTGATAAGCCTCGAATACAGATATTTAAAGGATGTAGATGAAATGTATCTGTTCACTTTCAGGGTCTTCTGCATCGTATTCCATAAGGCAGATAAGACATAGCTGATAGCAGATCTACCATATCGAGAATTGAATTTGGGCACTTTAAGCATGATGAAGTTTAGACTTCTTAGGGCATATTTACTTGATGTGATTTGTGTGAAGCAGTCTGAGATGTAATTTGGTAGCATCTTTGATATAGCTCTATAAGCCCATAGTGTGGCATTCCTGTCTCTTCTAAATTGGAGCGAGGTCCATCCAACTGCAGCATAAAGCGAGCAGTGGTGAGTGCTGAGAGGAAGATCTGTAATAAACCTCAAGGCTCTATGGTAACGTGTGTCCAGTTTGCTCAGATATGAGTTGGGGCAACGACCATATAGGAAATCTGCATAATCTAATACTGATAGAAATGTGGCCTGGACCAGCTTCTTTTTAGAATCACTTGTGAGAAAGTGCTTTATTCTGTAATAAAGCCCAAGCCTCTGACGGAGTTTTTTTTATCAGATCTTAATCCTTGATGCTGTGGAACTCTAGCCAGGATCCTGCCATGACACATTCATCCAGTCACAAAGTACACTTTGTGCCCCATTTGAGAAGGTGGCTATGAGGTAAGTTGTGGATGACAATAGATTTGATGCATGACGTGTGCACTGTTGTCTGTGTACAGCCCACTGATCTCACTCAAACCTCCTATCCATGTATGCTGGCTACACATAGCCAGCCTATAGGGACTGCAGGTGTCACTATAGAGCATAGCTGTTTTTTAAATGGAAGACATGCACACATACACCATGTAGACCCCATAGGGAAAGCAGCCATATGATTACAGCACACATGGTATAACAGAATGTGCACAAGTCATACTCTGGTGGAATGGATATAACTGGGGACACACACGTGTTCCATCTGTCTGTCTTTCTTTCTTTCTTAACACAAAAAGTCAACTGAGTGGTGAATAGCTCCTTTCAAGAGGCATTCTGGAGGAAAGGGTGCATCAGAAAAAAGTAATAAAGAAATGCATTAATATATTATTATATGGTAGATTCCCATGTGTTATTTTATTGATATCACAAAACAGTGCAATTAGTAGAAATAACAGTACAGCATAAAAATAAAGTACTGTGGGTAATATGAGAACAATGCAACATCAGTAACAAAAGAGGACCTAGAGCAGGACCAAACATACTAAACAAACAATATTAAGAGCAAGTACAGTATGAATATTACTGCAGCATACACAAAATCCCACATACCCCAATAATGCAAAATATTATTGTATGCATATGCAGATCACCATGAGCAGTTCTGGTTCTGCTTTATGCAGGGGTTGCATGGTGCCAAATGCTCTCTTACACTATCCACTTCATCCAAAGCTGTTAACTCTGTTGTCCCTCCACAGTCTGAGGCAGATATGATACAAGGAGGACATCTTCACTACATGGTCTGTCACTGAATGCACCTTTGGCCCACTGTAGATTAGATTCTATTGCTTAGGCTGTCCTGATGAGGCATAGAATACACAGTTATTAAGTTCTGCAAGATATTTCTGCCATGTTATATCCTTCACACGCGCAGGGTACCCATGCCTGACTACTTGGAGGATGAGACTTACAAGGTTATGATGAGGCAGAGGCTGCAGTGCCACCTCTACTGCCTCTACTGGTCTCTCAAGGCAAGTGGTTGCTGAGGCCTGAAGTATTCAAGAGAAATTAATATTTCTGTTGCATAGCACATATTTTTTAAAAGCATAAAAGTTTTTATTAATCAACTACAAGTCACTACAATTTCATTAAAAGACATACACATTAAGGGGATGGAGCCTGCCAGCTCGATGGTGGCAGTATAATTTAAAAAGCACGCTTCCATGGAGAGCATCCGATGACCATTCAATTAATCCAGACAACAGAAAGCAATTCATTTTCAGCTCTAAAGCAAGCCAACATCCTAATGAACCTGTGGATATCCTTCTTGACAGCACTGAAAATTGCCAGCATCTACTTTTCACCCCAGAAAACTGCACAGCACCACAAGACATCGGCCCTGCAAGGCGGGCCAGTTTAATTTCGAATACCCAGGGAGAAGCTCCAAGATTCCCTGTCAGAACAGCCTGAGGCACGATGGCAACAGCCTGCAAACACGGGTCCCACCCATGGCAACAGACAGGTCAGAGAAACATGGATATGGGGGTTATCCTATCAAAACTCAACAAAATACTTTTAGATATTGATGACTTAAAGAGGGTGGCTAATAAAACTAATGCCGACCAGTCTGCATTAGCCTTCCGAGTAGCCCAATCTGAACAGACCACTCAACAGCTTGAGGAAACAGTCCATGCTCACAAGGGTACTCTGATAGATCACTGTAATAAAATCCAGTACCTATTAAACAAGGTTAATAACATGGAGAACCAGGCCAGAAGGAAAAATGTCAGAATTGTGGGGGTCCTGGAGGGAGTGGAGGGTAAGGATATGCACACCTTCCTTTGCACCTTTTTGCCTGAAATATTAAATGATAATAACTGCACCAACCCTGAGATAGAGAGGGCGCATCGTTCATTAGCCCCTCGCCCTCCACTGGGAGAAAAACCCAGGCACATCCTGTGCAAATTCTTGTGCTACCCAGAGAAAGAGTGTATACTCAGGACAGCATGGGAGCAAGGCTCCTTCCAATGGTGGGGCCATTGCATACAACTGTACTAGGACTTTTCACAAGACCTATCAAGTAGAAGAAGGGCCTATGCAGGGGTCAAGCAACAATATTATAAAACGAACATTCAAACTTCATTAAGGTACCTGGCCATCCTGCGTATAAATACCATGGGGAATACATAACCTTCAATTGCCCTGCTGAAGTGGAAAAATGTATTCGGGACCACTGCCATAAACCTGAAGAGCCCCCACCAGACAGCTGCTATCAACGAGGTGACTCACCATCTAGAATGAAAGTGAGCCACCAGATACTGGAACTGGACCAATGCCCTCATGGGGCAGGAGGAGAAGCACCATGGCAACCCCCAACATGAGGGAGATCCAACAAGAAACCCAGAGGGGACACACCGAGGAAATCCCAACCCAGTCCAAGAGCAGACAGAGACGATTCCTCCCCTCTGACATGAGCAGCTGCTCCCTCGGGGCAATGCCAGTCAAGATGAGCAACAGATTTGTACCACTGAGAGATCTCACTCTGGCTCCCCTGGATCTGAGGGCTGATCCCCCGAAGACACATATGAAAGCAAGGACTGTAACCACTACCCTTGGGGAATGGTCCCCATTACTAGGTGACTGGGCAGACCATCTTCCACACGAAGACTCAGAGGATGAAAACTCATTGGACAAGCTGAAGGCTCTGCTTAATGCCTCAGAAAATAATAGAGATGCAATGGGCTGACACTTAGCTCCTATCCTTTTTTTTCTAATGGCTAAAATCAGCAGGGGTTCAGGTAACCTTTCCTGCAATCATTGATGTGTAGTCAGTTGGGTGTGGGGGGGATGCAATGTGAATTTTGTTGTAGCATATCATTCCTCTTTTTATCCTCCCTTACTCCATGCTGGCTCTAGCTCGCACATGATAAAATGAAAAGGTCAAATTTACAAAAAGACAACTATGTTACACTCTGCCCACAGGTGGATGATGCCTTGATAAAGTAAATGGCTAACGCGGTCAGGGACTGCTCTCATATTTTTCATTGTGTAGTTGTACGCCTCCACAGTCCATACAAGGGGCAGTTTGGGATGCTGTTTGAGTGCTGGGGAGCAGTGTTCCCAATAGGGAGAGTTCGCAAAGGGCACACCCCTTGGGAAGCTGGAAATTGATAAAGCAACTGCCTTGCCCCAGCACATCCACTCCTCTCCCCTAACCTGGTTGGCCCAAACTAAGGGGTCCCCTAACTAACCTATTAAAGCTGCTCCCTCCTCAGCCCACCTCAGTGGGGGAGGCACCCTTAGCAAGGATGATCCCCCCCAGCTATCACTACCAGAATCTTGGATCTCGAGCCTTCCACCTGGCCACTAGGGTGCTTTACGGCACTGGACAAATTTATGGATCCAAAAAACAAAAAGAGGGGCTCAGCCCTCTCTCCATGGAAGGTGCTACTCCACATTCAACTGCTGGGATGTTTTACTGGCAGTACTTTTTCCATCCCCCACAGAGGTGTTTTAGGAATATTGGGCCACACAAAGTTTGGTGGACACCCAATTCCATATGTAGAACCCTATTTCCACTTCACATGAAATGTTGCTATGTTGTATTTTTCTGCATTTTCCTCATGATAGATGTTAGTAGTTTGTTCAGTAGTCATTTTACGTACTACACATTTTGGCAACAAACAGATGAGATAGGAGTCGGCATGAAACTCCTTCAAAACAGGGTGCAGTGACTAGAGTTGATAATTCAGATTAGAAGCACAACACACAGATCTATGACAGCCACTAATACAGTCACAGACACGTGCCAGACTTGGGACTTTACCCATCCAGCTGACACAACTACTATACTCAAAGGGCAGAGGAGGGGCCCACAGGCTATGGAAAGGCCTGTATTGACCATTGATACAAGTAATATTCCCCTGACCCAAAATCATGGCTAGCTTATTAGATATTGTTTTCACCTCTTGGAACATCTGGGGACTGAATTCCCCTACCAAGCAGAAAAAAATACTGGCACATTTGAAAAAACTAAAATGTCACATAGCCTTTCTTCAAAAAACTAAATTGGGAAATCAGGAGGCCCGGAAATTGGCGAGGGAATGGGTAGGCAGAGAATACCACAGTACACCGCTAAATCCAAAAAAGGGGTCTCCATACTGATCCATAAAAAGGTGCAGTGGAAGGAGATTCACCAGGAGGCAGATCCCAAGGGACAGTGGGTCTTGGTCAAACTAGCCACTCTGATGGGCCCCATTCAATTGGTTAACCTCTACGCACCTAATGAAGTGCTCCTACTTTCTTCAATGCTCTCTCCCAAAAACTTTTGGAACACTCTCTAGACAAACCTAGTATATTGGTGGGGGGAGACTTCAGTTTGGTTCTGAACTTCCTGTTAGATAGGTCTAATGCCAGACCAGAGCCTCATACCAATGCACTTGGAGCCCTCTGGGAGCTGTTTATCCTGTACCAGATGGCCAACATTTGGAGGCTTCAACACCCTTCAGAGAAGGACTATACCTATTTCTCAGCAGCTTGAGTTATGGCCAGCAGGCTAGACTACTGGCTGACGTCAGGGGGGTTACACCGACAGTGGTCAACACCTCTACCACACCACTTTACCTATCAGACCATGCCCCAGTGTTGCTCACATTTTTCATAGATTCCCCTAACCCACAAAAATCCACTTCCTGGAGACTAGACCCACTACTCCTGCATAACGTGGATTTCCAGAAGTAGGTCAGAAAGGAATCGTCTAACTTCTTTCTGAACAACCCCCCAGGCTCTGCACCCACTGCTATGATTTGGGAAGCGTATAAAGCCACAATGCGAGGGATTATTGTTAGCTTTGCAACACATAGGAGAAAACAGAGAGACACTGAGAGGGTCCACTTAGAATCACAACTTAAATTAAAGGAGGATGAATATAAAGCCCAGTCACTTAGGCTCAAGGATCCCAAATTAATTACTGAGCTGATCAGACTAAGAATACAACTAAATACCCTGGCAACTAGACAGGTGGAATTCCAAATGAGGAGAACCCAGCATAGATATTGGACAGAGAGAGAGAAACCTGGGAAACTGCTTTTGTTGACAGGCTAAAAATGAGGCAGGCTGATAGGCATATCCAGTGTCTGAAGACCCCACTGGGCAAATTGGCTTTAGGCCAGCAGGAAATTAATGAAATTATGTTGGATTTCTACCAAAACCTCTATTGTCTCATAATACATGGGATTCAGCCAAATTCAGGGCCTTCACAGAACCACTATCACTCCCGGTCCTGACAGAAGCCCAGAAAATTACCTTGGATATGCCAGTCTCTGTCTCAGAAATCAGCACAGCTATTCTGAATATGGCAAAGCACAAGGCCTCTGGCAGTGATGGTTACCCCACAGATTTTTGTAGGCTGGTGCACCTAGAGGTGACCTCCTCCATGCTAAGAATGCTACAAGAAGCCTACTAGGAGAAGGCATTACCCCCCTTGCTCAGAGAAGCCATGATTATAGTCCTCCTCAAAGATGGGAAGGACCACACTATCCCTGGGAGCTACAGGCCCATTTCTGTAATAAACTCAGATGCCAAAATTCTGGCTAAAGTCCTGGCCTCCAGACTGGAGAAACTACTGCCCGATATCATCCATCCCTCTCAAGTGGGCTTTGTAAAGGGGAGGCACAGCTCAGACAACCTTAGAGCTGTCATAACCCTGATGCAACAGGCAGCGAGTCTCCCATCTCCCGCAGCCATGATGGCCATAGATTTTGAAAAAGCCTTTGATTCGGTTGAGTAGGAGTACCTGCATGCTGTCCTAGATCTGTACAACATAGGGCCCTACTTTTTCTCACAGATTAGCACCCTATATAATAAACCTATTGGCAGGGTCATTATAAATTCCACCCTATCCCCAGCCTTTGTACTCCATAGGGGAACTAGGCAGGGCCATCCCCTTTCCCCATTGTAATTTGTCTTGGCTATGGATCCCCTAGCTGCAGCCTTACACACCACTCTGGAGATACAAGGGATAAAAGTGGGTGATCATTACTATCATGCCAAGCTATACGCAGATAACTGCTTAATAGTAACGGCAGATATCGAATGTAGTGTACAGCCAATCCTCAATACCCTAATCACCTTCAGAGATATATCAGGCCTGTGAATTAACATCTCAAAGTCAGAGGTCCTCCCTTTGAACCCCCTTACTACCTCTGCTATGGTAGCTTCTAAGGATCTTAACTGGTCTCCTACAAAAATTAAGTATCTGGGAGTTAAGCTCTCCCTGGACCTACCCAGCCTGGAAGACAGGAATTTCACTCCAATATGGGCCTATCTCACAAAAGAAATCCAAAAGTGGGAACACTTACATTTGTCCTTAGCGGGAAAAATAGCTGCAATTAAAGTGATGCTAGCCCCCAAGATATATTACTTGATATCTCACTTACCTCTCCTGTTACTGGTATCATAGTCACAGAAATTCCACTCTCTAATGAGCAGCTTTTTATGGGGTTGCAACAAACCCAGATTTAGCAGAGCTAAACTTCGGGCCTCTTGGAAAAGAGGGGGTTGGAACTTACCAGATTTCTCTAAGTACTTCTATGCCTTTCTGGTTGCCAAAATGTTTAACAACTTGAATAATAAAGGTCAACAACCCCCTATGTGGCTAACCATTGAAACTGTGGCACTGGGTGGCACCTTTGAGTGGCACCTTCCCCCGTTACCTGGGTTCTGCTCTCCCTAAAGCAGCTAAGATGTGGATGATGTTAGGGGTGAGCCACCAGGCCTGGTCTAACTTGGGGAAAGGGGCGCATAAATGTCTAGGATTGGGTCTCCTGACCCCTCTAAGGAATAACCCTCACCTCTGTATTGCACATGTTCCTATTAGGTGGCACTTATGGAGGGAAGCCAAGATACACACATTTCAGGACCTAGATAACACTACCTTTGTTTCCTTTCAACACCTGAAGGATAACAACCATTTACCACAGGAGTGTTTCTGGCAATATTTTCAGCTAAGAAACCTGTACTTAAGCTGGAAAAAGAAAATCTGGCCCTGCCCTTCCTGTGCACGGTCTCCTACATCACCCCAGACAGATTCCCTCTTTGGGCCTGGTTGCAGAAAAATAAAGGCCTGGCAGGAACTATTCAGGGCTGTTGGTGGTACAGTGCACCAGACCCCATGAACTCCAAGAAGGCCAGATGGACCACTATGTTGAATTCACAGATTTCTGACCAAGAATGGAGAAGGTGCTAGAGATCTGCCCATACAGCTTGTGTGGACCAGCGAAGTGTATTAATTAGGAACAAGGTCCTACACCTCTGATATCACACCCCGAGGCAGCTGAAGAAAATGGGGCTAATAGAGCAGGACATATGCTAGAGATGCAATTCCTCCACTGCAGATCTCCTACACATTCTGTGGCATTGTGGGTCACTACAACCTATATGGGCTAGGGTTGTCCTCTTCTGCTCCAGAACCCTAAAGATGACACGTCCCTCTGAACCCAGATTTCTGGTTGCTTGGCTTCACATCGCTAGGGGACCAGTTAGACAATTCACATAGGTTATGGCTTACCCAAGCCTCGGTAGAGTTCACCTGGTTATTTCTCAAACGATGGAGGACACCAGATGTTCCTCTGGTCAAGGAATGGTACCAAGCCATGGAATCCCTGGCATCCCACTCTCGGCTGGCCCATTTCGCAAAGAAACACTAGCCAGACCTATCAGGAAATATGGGCCCCCTATCTGGAATCCCTTACTACCCACTCCCACCCTACATCTGTTACGAGATCCAAAGACCTATTGAAACCCCTTTGAACTGTTGTTGTGCTCAGGATGGATTTAAGTGATATAATGGAAACAGTGAATGCCTGTGTAACTATGCCTTTTTTCAATTAGACCTTTGTACTGTAAATGCATCTTTGCAGAATGTATGCTGTCCTATGACTGTGTATAATTGTGTCATAAAAGCAAAAAATGTAACACCCTTCCCCTAAATAAAAAGATTAACTGCAAAAAACAACAACATACACATTAAAACATCAAACAGCTGGTGACATGGTCAGGATAACTATAGTAAAACATAATATTTAGGCACTGTCTAGCTTGTATTTCCCATTATTTAGTAGTGAAGTCATTTGCATGAAAACAGGAGCTTTGCTCCTGAAGAGTGCCTCTATTACTGCTGCTTTCTTCCTACTACCTGAAGTCTTAGAGCACTGCTGTGACCTCACAGTTACTCCCATGGCAACAAATTGTGATGTCATAACAGAGGATTATGACTTGAAGTTAAGTAAGTTATAGAGGCAGATGAACTCAAAATGAATTCTAAGGGATAAGGATAATATATTTATACACATTTCCTTGGTAATAAATTATGGAGAGGAGAAGTATATAAAATATAAATGGAATGCAAGCAGAATTTACCTAATTATTATGTTTTTGAAAGTTTTCTTTGAGGTGTCAGTAACTCTTTAAATAACAGTTTAAATTTTCTGACATAATTTCTTCAAAGTGCTTCATTCAAGTAAATCATATTTGTAAGGAATTTCTATGTTTCAAGAGACTGGAGCTAAAATAAGATTTTTACTTGTCAAATACAAATACAAGACTTCATCCTTCTACATGATCTCTTTTCTTTGTTGACTATTAACACATTATATGGTACACACCATCCTAGAACTATAGCTTGAATAATTCTAAGTGAGCCTTCACACAACTGAATGGTGCAACATTTGTTGAATGCAAGAAAGAACAGTAAACATCAGTTGTTTACTGCAAGGGAATACTATCACAAAAATCATGTACCAAAATGGGTGGACAATGGAAACATGGTATGTGATGCAGGTGTGTCTGCTACTGCATCACTTAGTACTATGAGTGTCATTTTATTTCTCCTGTGATGGACTTCCCCTTCTTCCCTTTCTGATGTTTGTATTGGTGTTGCCTGGGTTGCTGTAGGTGGTATGTATGGGGTTGGCGGACTGAGAAGGCATTGGTGGCACCACCACAAAGGATAATGGTTGTTCCTGTCCCTGCTCACTGACATCTCCACTAGCTGACTGGGACTCTAGCTGATGGATATCAGTGCCCATGTCTCTATGTTTTATAAGTTGTGCAACTCCTTAGCCCTGCATAGTTCTGAAAGGGTCCTGTGTTTTTCCAGCCAGGCCCAATTGTGTTTTACCTGAGCCTGGTCCAGCAGGGCCTGACTTGTGTTTTTTCTGTAGGGTGCCACAGCTTGTGTGAGTGCAAACAGGAAAAGGTGTTGCCAGAGCATTATAATGTGCAGGTCCTCAAGTTGGCTAACCTTCCTGCATTGACTTCATCAGTTGCTTGACTTGTGTGAGTATGGTCCACTGTTCCTGTTGTACACTTGCCCCTGGTGTTCAGCCCTGTGCATTGACAAACTACTCTTCATCCTCATCCCTCTGTCTTGATCGCTGTGGTACCCACCACCCATTCATTTCCCAATATGCCATGGTCGATGCTTGCTGCAGCGTGCATGTGTCCTCCAAATACTCCTCCTCTTGGTATCGAGCAGGAATTGGAGTGACACCCTTGTGACTGGTGCCCTCTGGGGTTATTGTGCTGCTATTGCAGTGGTACTGATATGCCCCATATGTGGTGGAATCTGAGCAACTCTATCAGTTCACTTCTGGCATGCCAACCTGTCCACCACATACCATGGCAGGTGCTCGTCTTTCTGCCTGTGTAGGAACATGACTTCCTAATGATCCCTTTGTGCTGTCTCCCCACATGCTACCAGCACCCATCATGACACAGGCCTGCAGTTCCCTTATTAGGGCCACCTTATTCTAAGGGGTACTTCCTCTTTGTTGATATCCTGATAAAGCCATGCATGGCCAGTAAGCAACAGTGCTGCACTGGAAGTGGTGCTGGTACCTGTGCCTTGCTCCTCATCCTCTTCTTCCCTTCCACATTATCCTGATCCTACATGTCCACCTCCTTGCCAGCCTTGTCCAGGTGACTGGTGGTCTTCTGAGCTGATTGTGCTGCAAGGAAGGAAAATAAAAGGGGTTAGAGTGGCACCACATGCAGAATTCTGGATTGGTTACCTGTTTGATCATGACTACTGCCAGTGTTCCCCTCATGTCCCCACACAGTTACAAATGCCAAATCCCCATAGTGTCCACACCACTTACCTTGGAATTAGCAACATAGGTTCTGTAAATCCAGGTTCCCTTCATCCTCTGCAGCATGTATTAAGATCTTAACAACAAGATGCAGGTTGAGCATGCCAATTCTGTGGCACAGGTGCTTGACAAAAGTCCCAACATTAAAAAACAACAAAAGCACTGGCTTTCCACAGGAGCAAAGACACTGCAAGTATGTATCAAGTAAACAATAAGACACAACAGGGCGTGCATTAGACAGTTCTAACTCATGGCCAGGGGTGTAGTAAGGATCAAAGCTGTAGGCTAGGTGCCTTCAGCCTGATGTTAGAAAGTATTCCAGTTTATTCCAGCATAATGCACATGAAGAAAATATGTATTTGGCACACCAAAAATTTCCACGGTATCTTCCTCATGTGCATTACAGTATGCTGGATTTTTTTTTTTTTTTACCTTGGCCCTTTTGTCCTTCTGTAGCCAACATACCTGTACTTGTTCTTGGTTGTCATGGCTGCACTGTTCCTCCCCCAGACAGATTAAAAAAATTATGTTCTGCACTACTGCCAAATGTTTGGGAATGTTTCAACAAGGGCAGCATTTTAAATGCATTTTTCTTGTAGTTGGTTGAGTTGTTGTGAGAGGAGCAAGCTGTCGTGTGAGTGGTCCAACCTGAGGACACTTGCGAACGTTGCAGTGAGCCAAGCAGCAGGAGGTGATCTTTGAAAAGGAGTTGCTGGTGAGGGTTTAATTTAAAAAAGAACTTCAGATCAAAGTGTGTGTGCTTGCTGACCTGCTGATTTAACTGAAGGGCTGTGATTGAGGACTGGCGAATGGGGGTTTCTCAATCAAGTCAAGTGATGTATTTCAGCCCAGGAGTTGAGCAGGTGAGAAGGCAAGCAAGCGAGGTGCAAAAATGTCAGCTATAATTTTTTGAAAATTCTACTGACCCACAGATTTCACTGTAGTCTTGCATCCAGCTGGCCAGCACTTGTTTTTCACAATGCATTAGACACTTCCAATGCATGGCTAACAACCAATCAGTATGCATGATTCTCTCTCCCCGTTTTAGAATTATAAATTTAGAAAATGGGCTTAAAAATTCTAGAAATGTTATTGGCTGTAAGGGGTACATTTACTTACAAGTAGAGACCTCTGAATAACAACCACCACCAGCCCAAGTGACCATTTACCCATTCAAAAATCCTTGTGCCCACTCTGCCTGCCCATTGGTTGAAAGCATCCCATTCAATTTGAAAACACTGTCATTGTTTTTCTCGCTAAGTGAGACATAGTGGCCCCCAATGCTCCTGTGCCAGTCTGCATTTTAAATTTCAGCATTTTTGTCCTGTACCTTAACTGACACTGTGGCCGCTGTGTACACACAGGTCACATCCCAGTAATTCAGTGTAGACGATGTGTCTTTTTAAGTTTTGTTTACTGGCTGCTCCTGCTCCGGCTCTCTCTCCTGCAGCACGGACCCCCAGCCCCAACCTGACTTCAAAAACGTGCCGCGCTCTCTCTTTCTGTCCCATGGCTTGGACCCCTGCCCCCAATCCAACTTCATATGGCACTGCCAGAAAGTCATAGAAGTCCAGCAAGACACAACAACAACAAACAAAATTCAATAAATTATTTCAGACCCCCACCCCAACCTGACTTCAAAAGCTTCTCTCTCTCTCTCTCCTCTGCCCCCTGCCCCTTATCTGACTTCATGTGGCACTGCCAGAAACTCACTGAAGTCCAGAAAGATGCCACAAAACAAACATTTCAATAAATTACTCTTACTTCACTCAGCAAAACGTCCTTGACATCCAGTGGTTAGAGCTGCTCCTGATGTTACCTGCTCCTCACCTTCCTGTCCCTTCACACTGTACTTCGTAGTATCTGGTGTACTCAACAGTGAGGTAAGGGCTGAATATCCTATAGGACAGTAATTTTATACACACACAAACACGCACACACACACGCACACCAAAATGCTGCAGACAGAATTACATAAAATAAAACAAAGTCATGTGTGTGTGTGTGTGTGTGTGTGTGTTAACCATGACAACCAACTACCAAAAAAAGCCTCAACAACATTAAAAAAAACGGCAGGTGGGGGAACTATTTTTTTTTACTAAATAAATCAAAAACTTGAGATATTAAAAGCTTTAACAAGCAAATTATTTTTTTTGAAGCATATAAAATACAGTGCCCATTTTCTAAGCGCAATGATACCCTCCAGGGTGGGCAGTATGGGCAATACCGGACCTTCCAGGGGCTATAAGGCCCTCTGTCTGCATTGTTGGGCCTCAGTACACCCCTAGGTGGTTCCGTATTGCCCAATACCGCCCACCCTGTTGGGTATCATTGCTTGCATATTGTGCAAATACAGTGCACAAACATATAACTGGCATGATGAACCCTGGTGCTTCAAAGATGTAAGCCTCTTCATCAGGAGTGACCTTCCCTGCCATATCTTCATGAAGGGCGAGGTGGTGAATAGGATTCATGCCCTCACCTGACTCCATTGAGGAATGCTTCTGTTCTGCTAATATATTATTTGCACACCTCTTAATGTCATCATAGCACTTCTGTACTGAGCTCTTAGTGTGGTGAGCCAGCCCAGCAGCATTCAGTTGCCACACCAGCTCCAGCCATGCCACCTGCCTTCCTGACTTTTTTGTCTCAATCTCGCTTCCTGTGCTGAACCGATCAGCATGAAACTCAAGAATATGTCTCTCCTGTCTCCTCTTCCATGTACAGTAATTACTCATCCTGGACTGCTTTTTGCCTATTCTGCTTATGTAGCTCCCCTCTCTACATGTGTGGGGCCATATAACTACTGAGCCAGGGCCAGAGGACTCCAGTGTGTACCTGGGTGCCACAAGGGAGTGTTGGAACCCAGTAATAGCAGTACTTTTGGATGATTTCCTCTGACTGCATGGGAGCCACCATCTTGTGACCATTTGACCCTTGGAAACCCCTAATCACAGGTTTTCTGGGTTAGGATTCTCTGGAGGCCTCTGTGAAAAGGTGGGACTGCAGACTCTGGTACCTTTTCTGGGACCAGTAGGGCAATGTGGGTTGACAGTAACAGCCATTTGAACCAATATGAGTTACCCTTGAAATGCTGCTATCGGGGAGGGGGGTTCGACTGGAACTTGACAGATCTGGGCAGGGGCATAGCTAGAATGGTGCAGGGGGTGCAGTCGCACCCGGGCCTGGAGTGTTTAGGGGGCCCTTGAATTTGTTTGCTCGAGTCGCACTATTGCAGCAGATTTCTTTTTTTTCTTTTTTCCTCTGAAGCCAGGAGCCAGCATTGTCTTCCTCATCAGTGTGGGGGGATGCGTGGTTTCTATATGATGAGCACCAAGAGAGTGGAGTCATGTGGCAAAAGAAGGAGGGGGAAACAAGTGTGCATGCCTGTCAAATTGCGCGCCTTCTCATCAGCAGTTTGAGTAGTGTGTGGGATGGCACGGACTGAGAGAGTACAGTTAGCAGCAGTGCAGCCAGGCCCTGTCCTGCAGTGAGCTTGTAAGAGAGAGTGGCGGAGTCGAGAGGCAAGCCGACAAGGATGGTCACGGTGGTGACGGATGGTCGCAGGCTTGAGGCTGCAGCAGGGCAGTGACTAGGTAGTGTTAAGGATTTAGCTTATTTAGGGTTAATTTATGGATACTGCTGGGATAATAAATGAAAATAAAAATTCAATCAATCCTCTCGGGCTCTGTTCCCTCCCAGCTGGCGCGATTCATTAAAAAAGTGCCTCTGCTCTGCCTCAGCTGGCTTTGGGGGGGGGTCAACTTAATGGATCCTGCTGGACTGTCCTGGTCTAATAAATGAAACAAATAAAAATTCAGTCTTTGGGCACCACTCCCATTTCCCTCCCGGCCAGTGTGATCCATTAAAAAATGTACCTCTGCTCATATCCGCCGTTGCTGATTGTGTTTTTATGTGCTCAAGTCCTCACAAATCTCCATTCCTCAGTGACTTTTTTTGGAATTTGTTGTCATCAGTTTCAGTTTGATTCAAAACTACCTTTAAAGCAACTCTGTTTTTTTACTAAGGGCATCTAGATGAAAACTTGGGGATTGATCTTCAAAGAGCCCTTTCCAAGTTCCTGCATCTCTGTAGGGCTGTGATGACTGCAGGAGTGTCAGGGACCCTGCACGCAGTTGTATAAAAGGAGAGGGTTCTGCACAAAAAACCCTGCAGTTGCTACTGCTGCAGGCTAGTGCCCAACATTTCATGCACCTGTGGGAACTGCTGCACTGATCTGCCCCCCAGCACAGCAATGGAGGGGCCATGAGGGTTGGGGGAGGAGAATTTGCATGGCAAGAGGGAGCCGGGGCACAAGGGGCAAGGGTGCCCTAGGGGGTATTGGAGAGTGAGCAGGTGTAATAGGGAGTGTTGTGGCACCCATTGAGGGGTGTCCTTTGCAGACCCATACACATGATCAGATGGGACCACATTGTGGGGGATTGCGAGGGACAGAAAGTGATATAGCTTCAGGTGGGCACAGCCCTGGCAGCTGTCCCATAGAAGCACTAAGGCAAAACCCTGTAGGTGGGAGACAGCCTGCCACATTGTGGAGTATGGGTACTAGCTTGGCAGAAGACACCAAGAGAAAGGACTGCTGTGTGACTGAACTTCTCTGCTGGGACTAAAGTAGAAGAACTTTTGTATTTGGACCTTTAATTTAGGGTAAAAAAACTAACATACAAAACAAAAACAAAAAAGTGTGTGTTTGGGTTAACTGAACTGAATGGGTAACTGAAAAGTCATCTAGGTTTAAATCTCAGGTGACTGAAAGGACTTAACTGCTGTGAGGTTTAAATTACTTGTAGAAAGATCTGGTAAGTAGGGGGAGTGGCTTAGCTAGAAGGAAGCTACATTTAAAGACTGCCTTAGAAAGATTCTGCTAATAGCTTGGCAGAAGACACCAAGAGAAAGGACTGCTGTGTGACTGAACTTCTCTGCTGGGACTATATTGCCCTCCTTCCTCCACCCAAAGCTAGTTCTATTTTTATAGGCACAGGATTTGCCTGACAACAGGAACTTCCTGTTTAGGGGCAGGAAGTGAGTGATCACAGAACCACCAAGGACCCACCATCCTAGAAGGGCAAGAGTAGCTCTCCGCCCCTCTAGCTGCTGGAGGTCTGCCTCTGAACAAGTAAGTGGTCTACTGAGAAATATAGGATATTCTTGTCTCAGAACAGGACAATCAGGAGCTTAAAGGGCACAGGCAGAAAGTAAGAGAGAGAGAGAGAAAAAACAGACGAAAGAGTAAGGATTGCAAACAGTTAAGGGTCAGAAATAAGACATGATTGGAGTGGTGCAGTGCAGTGGCTGTGGAGCAGCAGTCTTCGGGAGATGTTCTGGAGGATGCGGTGTTGTCCCATCTGCAGGCACCTCTGGGCTGAGGTAGGAGGTTGCTCATCTCCAGGCTGAGTTGGCCAGGATTTGTGGGACCTCCTCTTCCATCCAGGGACCACCAGTGCCACTGCCGTTGCCTCAGAGGTTGCCAAGAAAGAGGAGCGGTTGGACCACAGTGGGCTCAGGAGGATGAGGGTGGTGAACAGAGGCACATCCCACCAGTTGTACCTCTACAATCCTATGCCATTCTGGCAAAGTGTGGTTCCTCTATGGAGGCACCTACAGTGGAGACCAAGGAGGATGTTGGGAACCTCCACAAAGGAGACCCACAGGAGGGTGGCAGGGACCCTGCAGGGAAGGAAACAACCCTGGTGGGGACTCCATTGTTAGGAAGGTAGAACTGGGCAAGGAAGGGAGAGGGAGGTAGGTGCCTGCCTGGCGCCATGGCTTGAGGGACAGGGAGCGAATCCTCAGGATTGCCAGAGCAGCTGCACAGGGAGGAGCTGGATGTCATTGTCCACCTAGGGACAAATGACCTGGCTAAGAAAGATTAGAAGTGCAGGAAGAGTTTGTGGAATTGGGGAGGGCCCTTAGTCACGTGCATCGGTAACCTTCTCGGAGGTGCTACCCATCTATGGCATCGGAGAGGCTAGGATGTTCCGCATCGTGATCAACCAGTGGTTGAAAAACTGGTGTGGAGCTCAGGGATTTGGCTTCATTGGGGACTGGGGGTCCACCTGGAGTGATGCAAGCCTATACTGGCATGATGGGCTGCATCTGTCCGGGAGGGGAACCAGGATCCTAGGTGATAGGTTTAAATGCTTCATTGGCAAGCTTTTAAACTAGCCAAGGGGGGAGGCACTGGAAAGGAGCAGGAAAATCCTAGCCCCCAAACAATCACGGTAGAAAGTGTGGCAAACACCAACATGGAGGTGTCAATAGGGAGAAGGGCAGGGGTAAATGGAGAAAGTGACAAAGGCAAGAAGGACAGGGATGGGGCAAAAGGGGGTAAGGCCATCAGGAAATGGAGGGTAATGAGTACCAATGCCCGTAGTCTGGGCAACAAGCTCCCTGAGCTGGTGGCCTTAATGGAAGAGGGATGCCTGGATATCGTAGCAGTCACAGAAACATGGTACACAGAGAACCATGACTGGGATGTTAACATACCAGGGTACATAACCTACAGGAGAGACAGGCAGGGGAGAAGAGGGGGAGGAGTAGCTCTCTATGTAAAGGAAGGGATAAAAGCAACTGAACAAAAGAGTAAACAGGGAGGAGAGGAGGCACTGTGGGTCACCTTGGAGACTGGAAAGGGCACCACAATCCCCACAGGGGTTGTGTACAGACCCCCATGTCAGGGGGAAGAAATGGACAAGGATATGATGGAAGGCATGCTTAGAATGGCAGAGAAAGAATGGCAGAGAAAGGGGAGATACTGTTGATGGGAGACCTGAATATGCCAGATGTTAACTGGAGCACATTTGCTGCAGCCACATCCAAGAGCAGGGCCATTCTTGATGCCCTACAGGTGGCAGGCATTAGACAGCTAGTTTCGGAACCCACTCGTGAGGGAGCAATCTTAGACCCTCGTACTTCAAATGGGGGCAGTGAGAGGATCTCAGATCTAGAAGTAGGTTGCCATCTGGGGACAAGTGACCATCAAACAGTGTGGTTCACGTTAAACTCAGCTACAGAGTCAGCCATTCATAAGTGGAGGGTACTGGACTTTAGGAGGGCTGGACTTTGGCAAGATGGGAGAGTGCCTCAGAAAAGCACTAGCAAACAGGCTAGAAGGAGGTGTGGAGCAACAATGGGGAATTATCAAAACTGCCATCACAGACGCAAAAGCCTTTGTGTGAAGCAAATAAACAAATCAAAACGAAAGAAAAGCCACTATGGTTCTCAAGAGAGGTGGCTGTGAAAGTCAGGGAAGAAAAAGATAGCATTCCGAAGTATAAAGAAACACAGAAGGAGCAGGACAGAGCTGTACCAGTTAAGGCAGAAAGAAGCAGGAGGGAAGTCAGAATAGCAAAGGCCCAAACTGAGGAAAAGATAGCCAACACAGTTAAGAAAGGGATAAAACCTTTATAGGTACATCAGCAAGCATAGAAAGACAAAGGGAGGGATAGTGAGGCTGAATAGAATGAACGGTGGTGGGCAGAGGGGGACAGTGAAAAAGCAGGAATACTGAACGAATATTTCTGCTCAGTATTCATAAAAGAGGAGGGGAAGTGCCTAATCCAATTAACAGAAGCATCTTGATAGGGGGTCGATCCCAGTCCTTTCACAGAAGAAAGGGTTCTGCAAGAACTCCTAAAACTGAAGGTGGACAAAGCAATGGGTCCTGATGGAATTCACCCCAGAATTCTAAAAGAATTAAGGAAGGAACTAGTGAAACCACTGGCTACTCTTTTAATAAATCATGGGAGGATGGTGTGGTACCCGAGGACTGGAGGAAGGCGGATGATCTCTTCACAAAAGTGGGACCAAGACAGAGGCAGGAAACTATAGACCTGTCAGTCTGACCTCTGTGGTAGGGAAAGTGATGGAGTCACTTCTGAAGGAAAGAATAGTTGAGTACCTAGAGGTCAGTGGGGCACAGGATCCAAGGCAGCATGGGTTCACAGCGGAAGGTCATGTCAGACGAATCTAATAGATTTCTTGACTGGGTGACCAAAGTAGTAGACCAGGGAGGGCTGTGGACATGGCCTACCTAGACTTTAGCAAGGCATTTGACACAGTCCCACACAAAAGATTGATAGTCAAATTAACCAGCCTGGGAGGGTCCCAGGGTGGTAGCCTGGTAAACATTGGCTGGACAACAGGACACAAAAGGTAATTGTAAATGGAGTCCACTCTGAAGAAAGGGCGGTTACTAGTGGGTACCGCAGGGTTCAGTATTGGTCCAGTCCTTTTAATGTCTTCATCAGTGACATTGCAGAGGGACTGGAAGGAAAAGTATGCCTTTTGCAGATGACACAAAGATCTGCAACAGGGTTGATACACAAGGAGGCATGGAAAGGATGAAAAGGGACTTAGCAAGGTTAGAGGAATGGTCAGACGTATGGCAGCTAGGGTTCAATGCAAAAAAGTGCAAAATAATGCACCTGGGAAACAAGAACCCAGGGGAAGAATACACAATGGGTGCGGAGCTAGTAACAACAACAAAACAGGAAAGGGACCTGGGGGTAATCATATCAGATGACCTTAAGGTTAGCAAGCAATGTGAGAAGGCAGTAGGGAGGGCCGGGGGTATACTGGGATGTATAGGGAGAGGCAGAAAACAGGAAGTTGTTATCCCTCTGTACAGACAGTTGGTGAGACCCCATCTGGAATACTGTGTCCAGTTCTGGAGACCCCATCTCTGCAAGGACATAGACAGGATAGAGGCAGTCCAGAGGAGGGCAACTAAAATGGTGCAGGATCTGCAAGAGAAGCCGTATGAGGAGAGACTAAAGGAGCTTAATATGTATACCCTTGAGGAAAGAAGGGAGAGGGGGGGACATGATAGAAACTTTCAAGTACCTCAAGGGAATCAACAAAGTCCAAGAGGGTAGCATCTTTCAGAAAAAGAGACTTGCAAGAACAAGGGGACACAATTTAAAGATAGAAGGAGGGCGGTTCAGGGGCAATGTGAGGAAGTATTATTTCACAGAGAGGGTAGTGGATGCATGGAACAGCCTTCCTGAGGAAGTTGTGGGGTCTAAAACTGTGGGAGAATTCAAGAATGCATGGGACAGACATAAGGCAATTCTTGTGGGGGGCAGGAAGAAAAAGGCTGTTGATTAACTAGGATCTGTGGCCTATCCTGTAGGTAGGGAAATGGGCAGACTAGATGGGCCTAGCGGTCCTTATCTGCCGTCAAAGTCTATGTTTCTATGTTTCTAGGGGGACTGTGATGGTGCCTGGAGAATGGTAGTCCAGTAGCCTGCAACCTGCAGCTCCAGATTCCAGCCTACAGGGTTTCACCTTTTTGTAGCTGTGGGGCAGCTGTCAGGGCTGTGACCACCTGGGGGCCATGTCACTTTCCATCCCTGCCAACCCTCCACAATGTGGTCCCATCTGATCAGGTGCATGGGTCTGCAAAGGGCACTCCTGATGGGCACCACATCTCTCCCTGTTATGCCAGCAGTCTTCCTGATGTTCCCAGGGCAGCCCATGCCCTTCTGTCCCAGCCCATCATGTTCAGATTCCCCTCCCCAAATCACCACAGTGTGTGGTACTAGGGCAAGTCCCTTAGACCACCTCCTGGATGCTCTGAGTTGAATCTCTTGCTGCATCCAAGGTGGGGGTTCCAAACTAGCAAAGCATTAGATGTTGCAGCCCCACCATGATGCAAACCCCCTTGCAACCTGGAACATGGGCACCTCTGTTGCAGGAGAGCAAAACACAAGGGGTTTATAGAAGCATCCCACACTGAGGTTGTGTGTAAAATTCTGAGAGACACATCCACCCTTGTTTTGTTTATTATTATTATTATTAGTAGTAGTAGTGTATTATTTATAAGTTTGGGTTCTGATTATTTTAGTGTGGTAATCATTTGGATTTGCTTGCACTGAGATAAACGTGAGTGTGATTGACAGTCAGTGGATACAGCCACTTAGCTTTGACATAAAATTGCAACTGGGTGATTGTGATTATGAGAACAGAATAGGGACACACACTGCTCTGCTGTCTGTCTTCAGCCTCTGCGGCTGCTGCTACCAAATCTTCCCATATCTCAGTACTATAAAGAGAGCAGGTCTGAGTTCGTTGTGCTGTTTGCACCTCCAGATGCTGGAAAAGCTGTTGCCCCTAGTTTCAGGGGGTTTTATGGGCAGCCGGTGCCATAAGCAACATGGCCGCGCATGCGCAGTAGAAGCCTTAAAGGAGCTGTGGCTTCCATAAATGTGTGCGGCCATAAAATAAAATTCTTCCCAGCTCCTGGGCAAGCAGCTGAGCCTGGATATAAATATTAAATGCCTCCAGGTGGTTAGAGACGGAAAGGGTGTGGGAGTGGGGGGCAGGAGGCAGGGGCCAGATAGCAGGAAGAACAGGGGGGGACCTGGAATGCAGGAGAATGGGGAGTAGTAGATCGGAGCAGGGGAAGAGAGAGGAAAGCGCAAGGAGAAGGACCAGTTGGGAGGAAGGTAAAGAAGGACCAGAAGTACAAGGATGATTCAGTAAAGAGAGGCTGAGGGTTAGGCCAGGGAGCACGATGAGCAAGGAGGAACTAAATGGAGACAGGAAGGAAGGGAGGATGAGCCAGGCTAGTTTAGCAGATGGGGGAGAAGGACCAGTTGCGAGCAGTGAGGGGGGAATTAACAAGGTACAGAAGGATACTCAGGAGGAGGAGAGGCATAGGATTGGAGGGGAGGGAGTGGCCATGGTAAATAAGGAACGGGTGGCATGTGGCACCCAGATAGGGGGAGGAACAAGGAGCCAGCTGGGTGGGGGCCGGTAGAAAGGATGAGGGACATGGCAGGGGGGGAAATGGAGGAAAAGGAGTGGTCAGAGTGCTCCTGCTGGGGGATTCTATGATCAGGGGTATCAAATGGGATAGGAGGAGAAGCCTGGCCAGTTAGAACAAGATGCTTCCTGGACTAATGGTGCACAGGGCTAGCACGAGGTATATCAGCTGGCAAAGGACTGTGGGGGTTCCCTGACATACTGGTCCACCTGGGCACAAATGACGTTGAGGAAATAGCGAGCCAGAGATACAGGCAAGATTCAGGAGCTCGCCAGGGTCTGTCATGACATAGGATGCACAGTTTCTCTCAGAAATCCCAGCAGTGCCAAGGGCTAGTGGGAAAACAAAAAGAAAATTAGGAGATAAACCAGTGGCTCAGGGAGTGGTGTGAGGCCAGAGGGTATGGGTTGATGGGGGATTGGGGGGAGACCTGGGAGGATAAGGAGCTGTATGCTAGAGATAGACTACATCTCAATTTGGAGGGAGGGAATCCTTAAGTTGAAAATGGAGGAGTTCATTGGTGAAAAGTGGGGTTTAAACTTGTGAAGGGGGGTGGGATGGGAGAAAAGGCAGTCAAGGGGATGCCGATAAAGGAGGGACTCTGTCTCCACTTCTGGGGACCAGGAGGATTGCAGGAAAAGACCAACTGGCAAAGTGCAGACCAGGAGAAAACAGAATCTCAAGGGAACACGAGCAGGGAAATGAAACTATAGGAAAAGGGTGGAAGGTAGTCTCTGCTAAATGCCAGGAGCTTGGGCAATAAATGCCTGAGCTCCAGGCGATGTTAACTGAGGGAGCAGTGGATGTGGCAGCGGTCACTGAGACTTGGGCCACTGCAAGACATGACTGGGACCTGAACCTGGAGGGTTACACTATGTTCAGGAAGGACAGGGGGGAGGGAAGGGGAGGAGGGGTAGCAATGATAGTAAAAAACTGCATTGGCATAGGGGGAGTTGAGGAGGCAGAGGGAACCGTGGAGGCGATTTGGGTCACCTTGATAACAAGGGGGGGCAAGAGAGTAAAAATAGGAGTGGTGTATAGACCCCCTGCCCTGGCGGAGGAGCTGGAGGACAGTCTGGTGGCAGATGTTGGGAGACACTGCAGACTGGGCAGAGGAAAGGTGGTGGTGTTAGGGGACTTAAACATGCCAGGAACAGACTGGGAGACTATGACATCCTCTGTGACCAGGGAACAGAGGTTGTTGGATGTCTTTCAAGACGCGTTCCTAACTCAGCAGGTGAGGGAACCGACCAGGGAGGCATGGTACTGGATGTGGTCCTGGCAGACAGTGACCAGATTGGGGCCTGGAGTAAGGGACCCCTTGGCGGGAGTGACCATGCCACGGTCTGGTTCTGCCTGGACCTAGGAGGGGTAGAAGGCTGCACAAAGACGGAAGTAACCGACTTCAGGGGGTGGATTTTAAGGAAATGGGAAGGATCCTTAAGGAGCATTTGGATGGGATTGGGTCAGACATGGACGCTGATAGTAGGTGGGAAATCATCAGGAGAGGGATGCAGGATGCTACCAGCACCTGTGCAAGAGTAAGACGAAAATGCGGTAGGGCCCAAAAACCCTGTTGGTGGACCAGGGAGGTCCAGGAGGTGGTGCGGGGAAAGAAAGCAGCCTATAAGAAATTCAAGTGCTCAAGGAGTGAAAGGGATTGAGGGAGTATGAGCTGTTGGCTAGAAGGGCCACTAGAGTGGTGAGGGCGGCTAAGGCAAGGAAGGAGCAGAACCTGGCCAGGAAATTAGGAGAGGGAAAAGGGTTCTTTAGATACATTGGGGAAAGACGAAGGTGAAGGGGCAGATTAGCAGGATTAAATCAGGGGAGAGATGGCACAAGACCCAGAGGAGCAGGCTGAGGTACTAAATGAGTACTTCACCCTCAAGTCACCAGGGAAAATGGGATGCTGCATCACATGGGAGGAGACAGAGATAATGAGGAGGGGGACCTCACCAATCGGCAGGTCTGGGGGGATCACTGGCAGGTGGGGAGGGCTAAGCAGGGAGAAGAGGTACTGGAAGTGGAAATCACAGCAGAGAGAGGAGAAGCCCTCAGCCCCTTAAGACGGAGAAAGCACCGAGGCGGATAAATTACATCCTAGAGTGCTGAAGGAACTTGCAGATGTCCTCGCGAAAACCCTTGGCAGAGCTTTTCACCATCTCTCTGAGGACAGGGTGGTGCCCCAAGACTGGGTGGCACATGTAGTGCCTATCCACAAGGGAGATCAAGGGAGGTGGCAGGGAACTACAGGCCTGTCAGCCTGACATCAGTGGTGGGCAAGGTGATGGAGGGCATTGTCAAGGAGCGGCTAGGGGGGACCCTGGATAAGTCAGGGTGCCTGGACGATAGACAGCATGGATTCATCCCAGGGAAATCATGTCAGACAAACCTGGTGGAGTTCTATGACTGGGTGACAAGTGCCTTGGACCTGGGTAGACCAGTGGATGTCCTCTTTCTGGATTTCAGCAAGGCATTTGACTCTGTTCCTCATGGGGGCCTGTTGGATAAACTAGGAGAAATGGGGTTGGGAAACCAGATGATCCGATGGATAGGCAATTGGCTCCAGGACCGGACCCAGAGGGTCGTAGTTAGTGGGATAATCTCTTCCCAAGGAGAGTCATTAGTGGGGTCCCACAGGATCAGTCCTGGGCCCTTCTGTTCAACACCCACGTATCTGACATAAGGACAGGAATCAGGAGTGAGATGAGTCTCTTTGCAGATGACTCGAAACTGGGGGCAGTGGTGGATGGGGAGGAGGGAGGGAGGGTGGTCTGCAGGAGACCTGGAGGCTCTGGAAAGATGGTCTAGAAAGTGGAAGCTGAGGTTTAATGCAGGGAAATGCAAGGTACTCCATCTGGGGCCAGAAACCCAGGCCAAGTGTACACCCTGGGGGGGGAATACTACAAGTCTCAATGGCTGAGAGGGACCTGGGGGTGGTGGTGGATGTCAAGATGAACAACTCTGAGACTTGTAGGAGGGCAGCAGCCAAGGCCAACAGGATGCTGGGATGCATCGCTAGGGGGATCACATCCAGAAGGAGGGAAGTGATACTCCCCCTGTATAACTGCTTGGTGAGGCCGCACCTGGAGTACTGCGTGCAGTTTTGGAGGACTCACTTAAAGAGGGACATTAACTTCCTGGAGAGGGTCCAGAGGAGGGCAACCAAAATGATTTGTGGCTTGGGGGACAGGACCTATGAGGAGAGGCTCGAAGAGCTAAATATGTACACTTTGGAAGAGAGAAGGGACCGGGGGGACATGATAGAGGTCTTCAGGTACATGAAGAGGGTAAATAGGGAGGAACAGTGAGGGTTCTTCAAGGAAGGAGGAAGGGCCACTAGAGGCATGGGTGGAAGCTGGAGGGGGAAGATTCAGGGAGAAAGAAGGAGGAGGTGCTACACTGAGAGGGTGGTAGAGCCATGGAATGCACTACCTAGGGGGCTGGTGGAGGCAGAGACAGTGGAGGGGTTCAAGAGGGGGTGGGACAGGTACAGGGGAAGGGTTCAGGAAGCAAAATCCAATGCAGCAAGAATATCCGGAACTGGGAAGGGAGAAGCCAGAGAAGGCGAGGGGGACAGCAAGGTCAGCACCCAGGGTGGGGGCTGACCAAACGAGCAGACACAAAAGACCATTAGGCCTATTCTGCTGGCATTTTAGTATGTTAGTATGTTAGTAAAGGGCTAAGATTTAAGTGATTCAGCTTCTCTCTGAAACTTTTATGTGCGCCAGACTTTGGGTGCCAAGGGAATACACATCCCTTTGTCCTGCAAATTTGGCTCTCCTGCTGGTGCGGACAGCCTTTTGTCCATGGCCAGCTCTTAAACTTGTGCTTTTTCCTCTCTTCCCAGCCGAGTTTCAGCTCTCCAAGGGCTCCCTGCCCCACAGGCGCAGGTTCTCGGACACCGGGCGGCTGGTGCTTCCCACAGCCGCCGATGAGACCTCAAGCCCAGACTCACAAACTGAAAGGCACTGCAAAACCGCTAATTATGCACCCACCCACCCATCCCTGCCCTCCACTTATTAAATACACCGCTTCCACACCCACTTCTAAAACACGCTCACAAGATCCTCGTCGTCCTCTCCAACTCTTTGGTTGCCCATTTAGGAATGCCTCTAAGTTAGCTGGCTGATATCACAGACGCCTTCTCTTGAGGCTCCTTTGCCCTAATCTGTAGTGTACATTCCTCCTATTATGTACAGAATGGGGGGCCTGGATAGCACCCTCACAAAGGGTTCCTCGCTAATATCAGCACTGATCATCCTCTGTTGTATACAGGTGGCAATTTATCCTCAGAAGCCTGTGCATGCAGAGCCTGATCCCTCAAAAATGTGTTACCCATACACTGATCTACCTACCAGTTATTTATGTGCCATGCAGTTAGTACTACTGTGAGAGTACAACCAGGAAACCTATTGAGTCGGTACCTGTATTGAGCAGCCTCCTCAAGTTAGTCCTTCTATTCCATATGGTATTAGTCACCCTTTATACACCTCGGTCAGGGTATTGCTCCACCTAGTACTAGGGCGGTACACCCTACGGGGTGGTGATAGGTGGACACATCATGTTAAGAATCTTAAGCGTACCAGGGCCAAGCTTCTCAAACTAACATTAGCTGCATTAATAAAGATGCTACTTCTTTTACTGATATGCTCAGGTAACATCGAACTAAACTCTGGTCCCATCTCTCCCCTTACTTCTCCATTGGATACGGCCACCATCAAAGGAATGAGCTTCTGGCATGTCAATGTCTGTAGCCTCCTAAAAAAGTTCACTATAGTTCAGGCGTGGATCAGCCATACCCAAACCGATGTCCTGGTAATTTCTGAATCCTGGCTCATGCCAGTTTCCCAGGACAGTAAGATTAGCATCCCAGCCTACCAGTTATTCAGAATTGATAGACCCACAAGGGGAGGTGGAGTGGCTATATATGTTAAGGAAAGATTTGCAATTTCCTGTATGAATTCAAGCTCTGTTAAAAACGAGTTTGAATGTCTGACACTCAAGATTGATTTATCCTTTTCTCTGGCCATTAGAGGGATCGGTTGCTATAGACCCCCATCCGCGGGAACTCTACTCCTATCTCACCTCGGTAACATCATTGAGAAAGAGAATCTTGAAACTATCATACTTGGGGACTATAACTTTGACTGGCTCTCCAAGTCTGTTTCAACCCTAAACATCTTTTGTTACGCTCATGGGTTAGCACAGCTAATACAAGAACCTACACGTCCTAATAAAAAGATCCCGTAAAATAGCTCATTGTTGGACGTCATATTAGTTGATAAGCCGCATCTTTACACGTGTGCTGGAACTTTCTTCACTGATGTCAGTGACCATTGCTTTATTACAGCAGTTAGGTCACTACATCACATAGGCCCTTCAACTAAATTCATCACTAAAAGGACTCGGTGCAACTTTGGTGCAGCCGCCTATGTACTGTATATGAACTGGGACATTCACAACGCTGGCAAGACTTCTACCTAGCTACCGGGGTCAACACGGCTTATGATATTTTTAATGAGATTCTAGTAGGAGCCCTAGACGCACATGCCCTGATGGTAAAAATCAGAGTAAAAAGCAAAACTTGTCACTGGTTCACACCTGAACTGAAAACTGCCCTGCTAGGCAGGGACAAGTTGTGGAAAAAGGCGCGACAGACGAAACTGGTTCCAGTTTAGGAAGGCACGTAAGGCATGCACGAAAATGATCAGAGATGCCAAAGCATCATTCTACTTTAAGGAGCTGGACTCTGCTGCAAAGTGCTCCTCTAAATTCTGGAGGACAATTAAGGGTATGTCCAGTCATACACCAGGTAACTCCTTGCCACCAAAAATCACATCTGAAGGGAAAACTATATGTGATAAACAGGGGATCTTAGAAGCTTTCAACAATCATTTTGCCACAGCTGGACTGGCCTTTGACAATTCCCCTGCAGCTCTGGCTCATTATAAACTAAGTGTCCCTTGTGTAGACACCATTGCCCCAGTTCCTGGCTTCTCTTTCCAACCTGTACTATTGAAGGAGGTTGAAGATCTGATACTTTGGTTGGATGTAAAAAAGAGTGCTGGAGCTGACTCTTTGGATCCTTACTTTATAAAAATCGCATATCACGTCCTTGCTGTCCCTATCACACAACTGTTCAATTTATCATTGTCCCAAGGGTCTCTTCCCATCATCTGGAAAACTGCCCATGTTATCCTGTTGTTCAAATCTGGGGATACCAGCGACCTAAATAACTATAGACCGATCTAGACCGATCTCCTTACTGCCTATCTTGTCTAAGCTCCTGGAAAAAGATATCAGCAATCAACTCAAAGCTTATCTGGAAGTTAACAACTTACTAAACCCCATGCAATCGGGTTTTAGGTCTAAGCATAGCATTATCTCGGCCCTTGCCAAAATAACTAACAATTGGTATAGTGACCTTGATAGCAGAAACTTTTGTCTGTGCAGTATTCCTAGACCTTAGCAAGGCTTTCGATACTGTGGACCATAGCCAGCTAATCTCCACACTGAAGAGTATTGGACTTGACCCAGCATCCTTGCACTGGTTTATGGAGTACCTGGTAGGATGGCAGCAACAAATCAAAGCTGAGGGAGAGCTTCCCCCTCTCAAACATCTGCTCAGGGGAGTGCCACAAGGATCCATTCTTGGTCCGTTGCTCTTTGCAATCTATATCAACAACATCGATGTGGGCATCAACAAGGCAAAAATACATCTGTTTGCTGACGACACAGTGGTTTACATAAGTCGTCTGACTGCCAAAGCTGCCTGTGCAGACCTACAGGAGGAATTTGACCTGCTCCAGACTCAGCTACTCTATAAAAAGCTTCTCTTAAATGCAAAAAAGACGAAGGCAATGTTGTTCATACCTTATAGCCGTATGACTAATCCTGCCAGCTCCGGGACACTGCCTCTGATCACCACAATTCTGGGAGAAAGATTGGATTTTATCCCCAAGTTTAAATACTTAGGAGTGTGATTAGACCAGAACTTCACATTCTCTGAGCATGTTGAAGATCTGACAAAGAAGCTAAGGCAGAGACTGGGCCTATTCTACAGAATTAGCCAGTTCCTCACTTGTGATGCCAAACAGAGACTAGTCCAATCCACTTTTTTCTCCCTAATCGACTATGGTGACTTTCTATACAGCCACTGTCCTAAAACCTCGCTTATCAAGCTGGACACGCTGTTTCACAGGCCACCAGGTTCATTACTGGTCTTCCCCTCTCTACCCATCACTGCCTACTGTACAAAGCTGTAGGATGGTCATTGCTTACATTCAGGCATGAAAGAAATGCAGTCCTTTGGACCTACAGAGCTACCTTAAAAAAGGCTCCCTCATTACATTACTGAATGTCTTCCCATAAGTGAGCTGGGACCGTACCGCCTAAGGAGTTCATCATATATCTCTCTATGCATCCATAAAGCTTCCTCCCACTATGGCAGAATGGCCTTTAGCTCCTTGTTGATGACCCTGTGGAACAAAATGCAAAAAATACGGAAACTAAGTTACTTCCGTAGTGTTAATGCTTTCAAGGCACTATATGCCAAAGGTGTGTGTGAATGCTACAAC
Organism: Neoceratodus forsteri; assembly: GCA_016271365.2. Taxonomy (NCBI): domain Eukaryota; kingdom Metazoa; phylum Chordata; order Ceratodontiformes; family Ceratodontidae; genus Neoceratodus; species Neoceratodus forsteri. Next base: position 488,924,233 of record CM057453.1, on the reverse strand, counting down.
TGTTACCCCAGCTCCTAATCATTAACTACTGTTAGCTTGCTCCCCAGAGTCTGGCCTTAAATATGACCGGGCCATACCCCAGGTCATTTTGTGCAAGTTTTATTAATCCGTATGTATTTATCACTTCTAGTCCCTGTACCCATCTTGTGTATTACAGGCAAGTCTTTCTGAGACATCTGAACCCAAAGCGTAAAATCTGTACCCCCGGGTGGCTGCACCTTCAGAAGCCGCCTTCCGAGACCACTCACCCGGTGTCTTCTCCAACAAATTACCGCTAAGGCTGCCAACCAATTGGATCATGATCGCTTTCCGGCTCATGTTCCTGACTGGCTCCTGCAGTTCTCTTCGCCGATCCTTCCAATGCCAGCGAAAAAAAAAAAATTGAATGGTCTGCCATGCTCCGCTAATAAGAATGAGTATTTAAACCCCCTTTGAATCATTGACTGTGACTGGCCACAGGAGCCTCAGCATATTCATTCCATTCCTGTCCTGTGACCTTCCCGTGGCCCAACGGTATGTTGAACCTGGACAGCTAGCGATAACACCTTGCCCTGGATTACAAATGCAGTAGGTGCTGTTCCACCGGCACCCAGTACCTTGCTCACACCTTCTTCCAGTACGCCGTGGTACAGCCGCCCACAGCCCCAATGTAAGCGCTCCCCGGGGATGTGGTATTAGTGCCTAACAGGCTGCCTGCATCCTGCTTCCTCTAAGCATAACTACACCTGCTTTACTCATTTGTGAACCAGTCAAGAAAAAGCAGTATCACTTACTCCTGTCTGTCTGTCTGTCTGTCTTAATAGCAATACCTGGGGCTAGCCTGTCCTTTTTTTCTATGAAAATTACTGTATTGATATCCATCACTGTATCTCTGTGGATTTGCCTGTTCCCATTGCTCACTGGTCTTATTGATGCTCTAGAATCACCTGTAATGTTATGTACAGTGTTTCCTGATTTGCACTTCTTCTATGTTTTTATTCCCACTGTAAATATTGATGCTTGTTTTGTAATATAATCTGGACTTAACCAGGTCCATCTTGCAAATGAGCTTGCTCAATGATGTTCGTCTGGATAAATAAAGATTCAATTGATTGATTGACATAAATAAACATGGTGGCCCCCAGTAATTTTCTTTGCCACCAAGATTTATGGGAGGGGGTAAAGGGGCACACTCCAGAGCCCAGGAAAAGACTGGTCAATTAGGTGGGGAGCGGGGAGTGACTATAAAACAGGCTGTGCCCTGGGTGCTGGGAGGAGTTCCATCCAAGAGACAGGGCTGGAGACTGTGTTTGGATTGCTGCACAAGCCAGTAGGCTATCTGTGTGCAGATAGGCCTCTCTGAGCCGTAAGACTTCTAAGCAGAGTGCCTACTAGCCCTGCCTCCCAGCAGGGAATCTGAATTTGACTGTTCAGCTTCTTGTTTGTGGGAATTTTTTTGAGCTGCTGTTCTCCAATTTTCAAGCTTGTAACCTGTTTTGAACTGTTTGAACTGTTTGCCCAGCTGGGAAGAAAAGTTTTTTGGGCTGGGTTTGAGACTGTTACAAGCCTGACTGTGTTTAAGTTCCAGTGGAAGTTGTGTGCCTTGGACATCCTGGGTGACCTCAAACCTGGAAGGTCCCCTTGGAAGACGACAAAAGGCCCATGGGGCGAAGATGTTGAAAGGCTTGTGAGACGAAAATGTCAAAAGGCCCATCCCGGGTGAAGAATCCAGCACCTGCTTAGAATCTTCAGCCTGCAGTTTTTGTTTCCCTGAGAGACTGTCTGCTGCATTCAGAGCAGTACCGCCAAGCCTTATCTTTTCACAGTGCCCCCTTGAAGCCTACAGAAACTGTTAGTACCTCTGAGCTGCAGCCCCGAGGAGTTATTTTCAAAAAGGTTAGTCAGTTTGGTTAGATCTTTAAAGGTAATGAAGTCCTGGACAGGACAATGTTAATCTGCTGGAAAAGCCCAGGCCAAAGATTATACAAAAATATATTTTTTTACCCTTGTTGGAATCCAGTTGGGGCCCCTTACAAAGCTCTGCTGGTTCAAGTTCAAAATACTGGTGTCCCCACTGTATCCCCAAATTGCCTTCAACTTTACATCATCAGGTTGGCCACCAGCAACCCTGTGAGGTACACACCACACCAGACATTCATTATCCTTCCGGCCATGGGAGGAAAGCCAGGTGCACCCACAGGGGTGGTACTGGGACTGTGTAGGGGGACAACTGTTGAATAATTGTTTGTTTCTATGCTGTTTTTAGTCCCCTTTTTCCCCTCCTCTAAAATAAACAGAAAGTTAGTTCACTTTATACTTCTTGCTTATGGCTATTGCTTAATGTGACTTTATTCTGTGTGAGGAAAAGTTAACTGTGTGTAAGAGTGAAAATAATATTTGTTCCTAGGGGGAGTTTAGGACCACATTGGGTAGTCTATATATACCCCTGCCCCAGGTGGAGGCACCAAAACAAAACCTGTTCCTGGTATCCGAATTGTGTACTGCACCCGAAAGAAACCAGACCCATCACCAGGCAGGTCAGTGTGTGAGGGGGTGCCAGGGTTTGAACAACAGAGAGACCTCCCTTACAAGACACTGTATCTGCACACTTCCTGCAAAGAATACAATACATCACATTTCTGGAAATGCACGAGAACTCATTAGTGATGTGAAAAACACTTGTGAGACCTTGAATTTCAATGACACTAGAAATAAATGTGTGGATATAACAGTGGGTTCTGCTGCAAGCTTTGGTACCTGGTAGGAAGGAATTATTAGGAGTATGGCAGAAGCTACATTCAAAGAGATTCCAAAGGTTGGGTGTTTTGTGGTAGAAGGCAATTGGTGGCTCTGTAAGAAAAGCTTCAATATTAAGGTCAGTTTGTAGAATAGGAAAGTTCCTAGTGATGATCCTGTGAAGAGAAGGGGTCTTAGGGAAGCACCAGTGAAATGCATCCTTGTTGCTGTGTGAGAGTATCCTTCCAGTGAGGGTCAAGCTTACGGGGCATATTACTGACCTGGGAGAGTACTCTGTCCACTATGTTTTCTGCGTAACCGCTGTACAAACAATGGTGCATTATTTGGGCCTGCTCAGCAAAATTATCATCTTCATTGCATAACCTGTGACGATTAAGAAACCATAAATATGGCAAACCATTCATGACATGTTTGGGATGGAAGGAGCTGCGGAGGAAACAGCTGTGTGAGTCAGTGGGTTTGTAAAAAAACAAATGTCTTCAGACCAGTGTTTTGCACTGACAATCTGATATATAGAGAAGGCAATGTGTAGGAGGATCCTTCAATGGTATACTGCAAGAAGGAATGGACCAGGTAAACTTGTCCTAGAAGATGTAAAGGGTTTCTCTGGAGCAGGAGGTGGCCCCCACACAGTTGTCTATGCAGCATTTGTAGGAGTCAGACACAGTACCTGTGAAGGAGAGAAAGGACTGTTCCTCAGCCCAACTAACAGATTGGCAAAGCTGGGACCCATCCTGGTATAGTACCCATGTCAACCCCACTGACCTGTTGTAAAAATAAACTTTTATTGAAAGAAAAAGAAATATGTTTAAGAATAAGTTCAGCAAGTCAGGTTAATATGTGCGTGTGTGGCTGCTGGACTTCTGGCTTATTCAAAAAGTGCTGCAGAGCTGTCAGGCTATCGTGTGGGATCACTGTGTAAAGAGATTTATTTGCATGGTAAAGACGAGCTGATGGAAGCCACTGATTCTGAACCTGTCAAATAACTGTAGAGTTAGTATCATTAATGTAGCAGGACAGAAATTCAACAAGTGGTTTCATGAGGTTGTCTAGAAAAGCTGTGGTACAGGATGTGGGATAAGAGCAGGCAGACACAATAAGGCTTTTAGGATTACCTAAGGTACTGGTGCTGTATGTGCTGTGTAGGGAGACACACAGTGGAGCACACACTTCTGGTTTAGAAGTAGGTATGAAAATGTGCTTGCTGTTAAACCTGTTGGTGAGTTGCCAATAAACCAGAGTTAACTTCACTCCGTCTCCTGAACCTAGTCTGACATAATGTAGTGTCAGAAGTAAGAGCTGCACGAAGATACCGAAGTTTAATCCTCCAAATGCCTTTGACTTCTGCCTATTTGAAGATTGGTCTGATGTGCAGCAACACTTCACTCACTAAAGAATCACCACAAAATTGAATGAGAAGAATGGTGAAGTTCAAGTATGCTCTGTTATCTGTTGTCCATGCCATAGGGAAAGAGGCAGAGCAAGCATTTAATTGAGAATGATTTTAAGTTCACAGGTTCAGTGGGCAACTAAGCATGGATTAACTGCAGGTGTTTGCTTTATTAGTTATTGTAGTGGTTGCTTGTGGAACATAGTTTAGACCTTTTGCAACTTGGACTGGATGAGGCTGCTGAGTATTCCCAATAGCTCAGCACTATTGGTAGGCCATTGTTGACAATGAGTCAGGAGACCGAGCTACTCATTACAGAATGTTGTGTACATGCGACCTTTCATGGTTTCTGTTTACAAAAGGGAACTACCACCCTTTTGGGGCACTGGTGGCACAGGGACCCTCTTGAGGAGAGTTCTAACCCTAGAGATGCTGCAGAGCAGCAGGTCCCTTGGCTAAAGGTACTTTAGGTAAGAACTCCAAATGTCAGAAAAGCCTGAGTAAATAGAACTGTCAGAACATCAGCTTTCACTAATAAGTGAGGGGAAGACACACTGCTGGACAAACCAAGTTAAGAATAGGACAACCATCCAAAATCACAACTCATCTGGCAGAATAGGAGTTAACAGACAAAAGAAAAAAAAATTTTTGTGACCTTCAGCCTGCAAGAAAGCAAAAACCCACCTGTGAAGAAAAGTTTGCAGGATTCAGGACTTTATATTGCCATCTCTGCATGCTTAAAGAGATTCTAATAAACTCCAACTGTAAAGTCGAACCTGCAACATGCTGCTGACAGCAGCTAGGGGGTAGGTTTGCTTTTCAGTCTGCTGAGACTTCCACCTCCAAGAAGATGATACAGGACATTGGAACAAAAGGAGTGTATGAGTGAACAGGCTCCACCCCTGTGATGTACATTTAGGCTGAACTCTAATACCAAAGAACCATCAGGGATACAGAAAAAAAAACATGGAAAAGGAGAAGACATAAGGAATAATCACTTCAGAGCATGTTGCCCTAATATTCTCCATTAAAGAACAAGGCTTAAGGACATAAGAAGAAACCAAGCCCTTGAGGAGCTCAGCATGATTCTGTACAGTGATATAGACAGGGGATGTGTAGTAAGTCCTTTAGGAGACGTTGATAGGGCTATTGCCCTGATTATTGGGCTGTATTCTGAAAAGTCATTGGGGAATATGCTTGGTTTGTTGATCGGGGATGTGGCTGATTTTCACTGAGGTGTATGCTAGATAGCAGTAGTATGTAAAGTTGGAATGGCAGATATGAAAGAGTAGATTAGTATGGCTAAGTGTTAAGCCCCAAGGAGAGGACCACACAATGCCTGGACAGTCTGGTGGGTAATAGGTACTGGCAGCAGATAAAACATCAAAAAAACACAAAGAAGTGAAGCACAGCCACAGCAATGACTGGGGAAGGAAGGGCAGGCAGAAGAACAGACAGAAGGCAAGGTCCAGCCCCCAGCAAACTCCTGAAGCAGAAGTGGGGAAGGGGGCAAATGGGGACACATTACAGAAGCAAGCCGGGCCACTCAGGGCTCACAGCAGCAAAACATGCTGGTAGACAGTTGGCCCAGTGGCAGAAACAAAAGGGCCACAAGCAGCACAGAAAGCAGCCAGCTAGCAACAGCAGGCACCAGTCAACCATGAGAAGAATGATCACAGGAGGGCTGAGGGGACCTGGAATGGCAGAAGCAATACTGGAGACAGCAAGAGGTGAAAGCATCAAGGAACAAGGCACTCACCAAGGAAGGGCACTGGAGGCACACAGATTGGCAGCAGGAATCAGCAAAGACAAACAGCGATTGCAGCAGGAACCCAGGAATTACAACAAAGAAAAAGCGGGAGGAATACCCCAAAGGAGCAACAGTAAGCACAAGCCAGGTGCAATGCTACCCTGAGCTGCAGCTACATAGTGAAAGCATGTAGAAGGAGAAAGAGGATTGTGAGCAGGAGATCTGGCAGCTTCCTGGTTTTAGCAAAGAACTGAGCATTCCAAGGATGACTGAAGCACGTACTCAGTGGGGGCGTGGTATGAGTTACCAGCTGCCCCACTGAACCACGGACTTAGCCTTACAAATATTAATCTACAAGTTGGATGCTTATTGTATTCCCACACACAATAATATTAATGAAGCAGCACACTCTCGTCAGAGAAATCAAAAGTCAAGGGAGACAACAGAAGCTTCTACCCGAGCTTCACGCAGTATTAGCTTGAAGAAAACTAATTTCAAAGAAAATAAAAACAAAACAAATCAGAGACAGACTTTTTATAGTAATTTAAATACAGAGCTTTCTCTGAAACTGCAGTTAGAGATTGAACTGATCTTGGAGAAAGCAGTAGAGACAGCACGCCATTCTGAGCTTGTAAAAAGAAATTATCTCGAAGCTATGAGAGGGCAGGATGAGGTAGGGAGAAAGCCTCTGAGGCCGGGTGAAAGTAAACAAGTCAGACCCCAAAGTAAAAAGCCAACCCAGTCTCAGAAAGCAGGCCTTAAATGCAGCAGGGTACATGCACATGGTAATGCCTGTCTGGCACAGAATGGCAAATGTCATAGGTGCAGAAAGGAAGGCCATTGTGCTCCGGTGTGTGTGGAGAAAAAACACAAAAAATATGAAATGGAATCATTCTTTCTTGGGTTAGTCACCTGTCATGGTGACTTCAGGGAACTATGGAGAGTAAAGCTTTGTGCTTAAAGGTATTACAGTAAATTTTAAAACTGATACTGGAGCTGATGCAAACATTATTTCTGAGTCAACCTATATGAGATGATGCAAGCCTCCTCAGTTAAAGCACACTACCTCACGTCAGGGTAGCCCAGGAGGACAGCTCAGTTGCATGGGACAGTTTACTAATTCAAAATATATGTGATCAGGGGCTCTTGGGTCAATACCTTGTTTAGCCATGACGTAGCTTTAACTATGGGGTTAGTAAGACAGCTAGATGAAGTCCTTACTTATGCTTTTAGTGAAATGGGACTTCTGCAGGGTGATCTGATTAGAATTCAACTAAAAGAAGGTGCCATAACCTATGGCACAACCAGGGGAATGTCATTTTTTTTTCAGTCTACTGTTTCTTCTTCTCTCAGCTGTCCTCTGCCATGGAACCTGTTCAGAGGTGCCCAGCTGCCAGTGTGGAACCTGCAGAGGGCCAAGCTATCAGCCAGCCACAATCAGACACTTCTCCTCCATTTTCTTCAATGGGCTACAAACATACAATGACGTGATACACGTACTCTGCCACCACAGAGATGCCACTGGCAGCTGGGTGTGTGGGATCCCTTCCCATATGGTCCCACTGTGCTGCTACTCAGATTCTTACAATGTCAGCCATCCATTAGGATGCGCTAACCCTCTCTCCAAGGGAGAAGAGCTGTCTAAGGGATGCTCAATCCTCCCTCCCCCTGCTAGCCCTCGAGGGAACCCTAGCCCGTTCTCTAACCTGGGTCATTGATGAAGTTGGTGGTAGCTCTACCCCCATGATACTGGGTTGTCTTGAATATTGGTTCTTAGGCTCCCTACAGTGAAAGATGAGCTAGAGAGAGAGAATGGTCTAGTATGGGATTAAAGAAGAAGTCATGGAGCCTGCTGAGTGGTGTTCTCCTATGGTACTGTCACAGTACAAATATGCGTTCACCGCAAGCAAGTAAATTGAAGCTGTCCAGTGGGAAAAAAAATATGTTCTTCCCACACTAGATAATATTATTCCAAAATTAGCAGGTGCCCAAGTGTTTTTTTTTTTTCTGCTTGATACAGCAAATGGATTTTGGCAGATTCCATTACATCAAGAGAGTGCTAAAAATAACTTCCTTTATCATACCTGTTGAAAGATATTATTTCTGCAGGCTTTCTTTTGGCAGAGGAAACTGGCAGAGCTGCTGTAACACCTGGAAGGGATAGTAGCTTACATGGATGATATCCTGGTATATGAATGCACAGAGGAAGAGCATGACAATCTACTGATTAGTGTACTGGAAGCAATCCAGGTGGCAGGTTTAAAGCTGAGCAAAGAAAGTGCTTACTGCACCAGCAACAGCTGACTTACTTGGGACAAAGAATCAAAGAGCAGGGTACAAGTCCAGATCCTGAGAAGGTAAGCACCATTCTAGACGTACTGCCTCTTAATTCTGTTCCAGAGTTAAGATGAATCCTAGGCATGATCCACTACTTATATACTTATCTAACCTGTCAGAGGTAAACCCCCCCCACCTACTGAGATGAATTTCTAATAAGTGAGGCAACTCGGAACTGAGGCCCATCACGTAAAAAGGCATTCAACAAGGTGAAGCAGTTGATATCTGAAGCACCTATACTTGCCTTTTATGATGCCAGAAAGCCAGCAGTTGTAAGTGCCAATACCAGCGTTTACAGGTTAGGGGATTGTTATTGCAAGACCGTGATGGCAAGCTGAAACCAGTGGCATACTGCCCCCATATATTGATGGATGCTGAGACACATTATGCACAGACGGAAAGGTTTGCAAATTATTTGTATGGACTAGATTCTTTAAAGGTTTTCACTGATCACAAGCCACTCATACCCTGATAAACTGCAAGGACTTAGATCAGAGAGGTGCCAGCTACTTCATATTATGTGCATGATGTGATATAATCCCCAGGCAGAGCATGTACCAAGCAAAGCATGACTTGCACGCATGCGCAGTTCTGCTGGCTCCATCATGTTGTGAATGGCAAAATGCCATTCACCGCAACTGCACATGCACGAATGCTGCGCATGCGCACTTGAGTCACCACCACCAGCTCCGTGGCATTCTGTACCCCCTACTAACCTGGAGTACACTGGGAGCCCACCCCAGTGTGCCCAAAGATTTTCTGTGCCCCCCATCCATGTGACACACTGGAAGCCTATCCAGTGTGTCCAAAGATGTTTCTGACATTGAGGTGCCCTAACCTCATGCCTCACATCCTGTATAACCCCCCTGAATGTGGCACACTGGGATCCCACCCCAGTGTGCCCAAATGTTTTCTTTTCCTGTTTTCTGTAAAAAAGAAAATGGTCCCTCGTCGTCGCTCCAGTCCCTCTACACCATCCCCACCCTCCCACTGAGCACCCACCTCCCCACAACTCCTCCTTACCCCATACTTACCTCCGGAGGTTGGCACCATCTTCTTTTCTGGACTGGGACATGTCTGCACTCTTCAAAGCTGAACTGCAAACTGAAGAATCTAAAGCAAGCGTGCTATAATGCCATTCAGTGGGGTTTTCAACTTATGTTGATAAATCAGCCATTTTTTGGAATTTTACCCCAAATCTTCAACATGGGATTCTTGGAACTCCACCTCATGAAAACTGTTACTGTCATTTTGTTACTCAGTCACGAAAGGTGATTTTGCGGTCGCTACGTGGAATCTCCTTTTGGGACCGAGTCACGAAATGACAGTGCCACTGTTCCTGAGGTGGGTTTCCAAAAAGCCCATGTTGCAAATTTGGTGAAAAACTTCATAAAAAATGACTGTTCTATGAGCGTGCATTGTGCAATTTCTACGCACGGTCCTAACTTTGCCAATTTTTTATATTTTCACTCCACATTTTCAACATTGCCATTTTTGCATACCTCCTCCAAAACAGTACAGCTGTCATTTTCCACAACCTGCCCAAAATGTGTTTTCACACCTGTGGCACAGAATAGTGTGTTCACTCTGAGAAATCACCTTTCAGAACAAGTGAATAAAATTACACAGGCACTCTTCATGAGGAGGGGTCCCAAAAAGGCCATGTTGAAAATTTGGTTCAATATCTCTAACAAATGGCCAAGTTACACCCGGGTGTTGAATAATTCCTCTGCACATGTGTAACTTTGGTCTCTTGGTAGCACTTAACAGCCCTATCGGCTCTGGCTAGAGCTTGTGTTACTTAGTTACAGAATTACTCTAGCTGTGGTAAGTAATCTCTGAGGCACTCCAAAAACCTTACAGATTGGGTTATATTGGCCTGATAGGCTGTTAATGCACATATGACTTCAAAGGTGAAATATGACCCACTTTATGCTCTGACCTGGCCCAGGAATCTCAGTTTTACATGTCTACCTGACCAAGCTGCAGCACAGGAACATAACTCCTGCCAGTCAATGTTTTTGTTTGTGCTTCTAAAGAAATTGCTGAAAAAAATCATAAGACAAATACCACTTTCAAGGGGATCCATTCCTTGTGTTACTCAGATATAGTCAGAGCTACAGTACTCTTGTTAATACAGCAAAATGTAGCCCCAGTCCAACTGATGATGGGAAGACAGATGAGAACACCAGCTCCTACAGTAGAGGATAACCTGCATCGACAGCAGCCTAATTTAAAACAAGTTCAAGAAGCTCACAAATCTGCAAAAACAGCATAATAATTTCACTTTGACAAGAGAAGACTATTACCTGAACTGCATCCAGGTACTGTACTCAAGTGAGAGTAAAACTGGACAGAGAAAAAAGGCGGACAGTACCTGGGTTAGTGCAAGATAAGTGCCAAATACCCAGATCTTGTCTTGTGAAAACAGAAAGGTGTAGTACAGTCATAAGGAACAGACATTTGTAACATACTGTATTCCTGAACCAAGAGCAATTTTTCAGTCTCACACCAGTTCAGAATACAAGGTTCTGGAGAAGACTAATTGCTGCACTGAACAAGGAAGAACAACTGACACAGGAGATAGCTATCCAACACATATGGCACGTGGGAGCACAGCAGGGAATCATAATCTCAAAGTATAGTGCTATGTCTCCCACTCACACTGTTTATTTGGCAGGCAGTTTTAACAAAATTAATCCAAAGAAAACAATGAGGCACCATTCACAGCACTCTGCTCAATACACTTAGGCTTCCTACAGACATACTAAAAAACTGCCACAGTGCTCAACTAACTAAAGCTGAAGGACTTTTTTTTTTTTTACATACTAAACTTTTTAAATCCCATTTTTCAAGCTTTTCTTTTTTAAACCTACTTTTTGTTTGGAATGTTATACAGTTTTCTAAGCCCAATAAGACACTCCAGCTTGGGCGATGTTGGCTATACCTACACTTCCAGGGGCTATAAGGCCCTCCGCCTGTGGCATTGGACCTCATTATTCCCTTAGGCTTTTGGGTATAGCCCAACACCACCCACCCTGCCATATCTTATTGCTTACTTGACACCCTAACTTACAGTATGATTGCACAAATGCAAAACTTCCTTCATACAATCAAACCTCAACAGATTTAGAACCTCATTTATATTGGAAAAAGAATGTTTAGGTTTCTTTAACAGAGAATCCAGAAATGAGCAATAAATGAATTCAGAAAAAAACATCATTCAGTGGCTCTGATTAAGCAGGCAAGGTATCACATTACCATAGCTCAGCAGATACAGGTCCTGTAAAAGGCCAAGGAGAGAATTTCTTGAGTTAGCAAAGCATTTTGCAGCTCAGAAGAATTACAACACTACTAATTAATTTGACATAACCTTTTTATATATTTATAAAGAGTGCTCAGCAAAGTCACAGTATTTCTGTATCAAGTTAAAAACATATTTTGCTGCTGGAATTTGTGCATTAGTTCTAAAGACAGAGCACATTGTATGCACATGTATACATGGGACCCTTTATTTTATTTGTGCACAAGTCCATGATTCAAATGTTGCTTAATTAACCTCTGGTATTTCAACTCTTTTGTGGATGTCAGTCAATGAATCAATTAATGACTGAATAACTCAACCAATCAGTTAATCAATCAGTCAGTCAATCATATTTTAATAGCACAACACAGATATTGACCTGCAAAATTTAGACATAGCTCTTCCAATGTCTTCTCTGGGAAATCCCAAAAGTACAACTATGCTTCTGTGGCTAAATTACAAAGTTTGCGGCAAGCTGTGCATCGTCACATACTTACCAGACCAACTATATCCTTCTCCTTATTAGGATGTCATATATTTCTTTTTGCTCAGAATTAATTTTTCATTATCCCAATTTTGACTAAAGTAAGTTCTTCCAACAACTGTTTCCTTAGCTTAGCTGATACTACCAGTTGTATTCCCAATGGCAATTCAGTATCTCCTGCTGTAAACTCCACACTTCTCTCATAACATTGCTGTAATTCTGGGGTAATGTCATTTTTCATCAATATCTAATACTGTTCACAGCTTTACATACTTTAGCACCAGATGAGTACTTGCCAGTTGATATAGAGAATAATGTATGGGCAACCATACACAACAAGGCTGTGTTTCCATTGAGCAGTTGAGATGACAGCATATGAACCTAGAGAGTGAAGCTTGAGAGGTCTATGCTGTCATCTCAACCCCAAGATGGAAATACATGCTGAGTTGTGTATGGTTGCTAGTGGTGGGTGAAGTAGGCTCAATCCGCTCTGTGAAGCATTTCACGGAGCACAGGCAGATTCGCATAGTGCCCTGCAACGCAAAGTGGAGTACTTTGCGTTATAATGAGGAACACGGAGTGCATTGGAAACAACGACTTCACATTACTTCGCCTCCACTGGTCACTACTCTTTCAATTTTTAAGGCAAAGTGCATTGATGGCAGTTCACTTCGCCTTACTTTGCCTTGTTTTTGAGCTCCGAAGGCTGACTTTGCAGTGATTCATGGGAGTTCAGGTCACATGGGCTCTATATTGATCTGCACAGCCTCAGTTCAAGGTAGTATGAGTAGGAAGGAGTAGGAGACAGTGTGTTCTGATAACTGTCTGTAGGAATCTTTTAAAAGCTGTTCAAAAAGCATTTTTGCTTTTTTGGGGGGGATCCTACTGTAGTTCATCGATTGTAGGAAACCCTCCTATGCTCACATCATCGAGCATTTTTGTTTGTGTGTGGATTTTGAATGTTAATTTACAACATTGAGTGTGTGTGGTGAAAGACAGTGAAGTGTGCTGTGTGGGGAAGGGGCGTATCTGTGTGTAGGTAGGTAGATTTAAGTTGGAGAACTAGTGATTTCTTTGTGTTTTGGTTATATTTTTGTTATATAACTGACTGTGTTACTGTACACAGAGTAAAACTGTCAGTAATAGTACAATTTTTTTTGCTGTTTGTTGTGTGAATGTGGTGCAGCATTTCATAAGGTCAGGTTGTTTAAATTACAAATTTACATTACGTGGCAGTACACTGAACTTTTGCATTTGCATCGCATTCCTCGTTCAGCATTGTACAAGTGTTCTGTGTTGTGTGTACAGTGTTTGCATGCATCAAATATAGTACACCTTTAAAAATTTGTGACACAGACTAGTGAAGTATAACTATGCAGCAGTGTGAACTCTGCTATCCACTGCAGCTGCCTGATTTTGTACCGCGATCGTGTTCTCTGTTCTTAGTTTTGCTGCTTGTTGTGCCGTAAAAATCAGCACTGTCTGTATTCAGTGCTCCCCCCCACCCCCACGTTGAAAAGGTATTTTTTACCAGATGGATTGTTTTTGTGACCCCATTAGCACCACTGGCTACTGAAGTTGTTTTAATTCCATGACAGTGTCACAACACAGCAGTCTCTTATCTGTTGCAGAAGCCACAGTTGTTTATTTTGCTTCACATCCAGCCAGCGTCCCTCCAGTCAGAAAGTGAACGTAGCAAAATCTGAATTTGGTAATAATATTTGTGGTTGATCCCCCAAAATGCCTGCAAAGAGACGTGCAAGTAAAGCTGTTTCTGGCCATGGCATTGTTGGCAGTAAGAGGGTCTGTAGGCGTGGTAGTAGTACTCGGATGGAGAAGTGCATTGCTGATGTGAGGAAAGGTATTTCTCCTGCGATGTTTTTTACAGCCCAATCAGTAGCTTCACTGATAGTTGGAGGAGATGATGGAGGAGATGATGTTTTCCCAGCCGGTGGTGTTAGTGTTACTGGTGTTAGTGGTGGTGGAGGTAGTATTAGCATTGTTGAGTCAAGTTCTAATTTCAACCAGTGTACCATATCCAAACATACTGAGTGTGAAGCAGTGCAAGTGAGTGACAGCGTAGATGATCTCATACTTCCCAGTAACATCCCATTAACTGAACCTGATTCTGATGATCATGTCAACGACAGCATACAATGTGATATTCCATCCACCGTGGCACTTAACGTCACTCATTTTCCATGTAACAGTGATTCACGGTGTGCTGAAAAGATATCAGGTGATGATGGTATAGATGCTGATGATGAATGTGATGATGCTGCTGATGATGATGGTGGTGTAGATGCTGATGAGGAATGTGATGATGCTGCTGATGATGATGGCGGTGTAGATGCTGATGAGGAATGTGATGATGATGCTGATGATGATGGCGGTGTAGATGCTGATGAGGAATGTGATGATGATGCTGATGATGATGGCGGTGTAGATGCTGATGAGGAATGTGATGATGCTGATGATGATGATGGCGGTGTAGATGCTGATGAGGAATGTGATGATGCTGATGATGATGATGGCGGTGCAGATGCTGATGAGGAATGTGATGATGCTGATGATGATGATGGCGGTGCAGATGCTGATGAGGAATGTGATGATGCTGATGATGATGATGGCGGTGCAGATGCTGATGAGGAATGTGATGATGCTGATGATGATGATGGCGGTGCAGATGCTGATGAGGAATGTGATGATGCTGATGATGATGATGGCGGTGCAGATGCTGATGAGGAATGTGATGATGCTGATGATGATGATGGCGGTGCAGATGCTGATGAGGAATGTGATGATGCTGATGATGACGATGGCGGTGTAGATGCTGATGAGGAATGTGATGATGCTGATGATGATGGTGGTGTAGATGCTGATGATGAATGTGATGATGCTGATGATGATGATGTTGCTGTTGTTGCAACATGCAGTCCCACATGTTAGCATCCAAGCAGACGATGTGGATGTGTGTGACAGTGACGTTGATGAATATGATGATGATTTAATTGACCCCAGTTGGGAACCAGAGAAAAATAAATTAAAAGTGTCTGTGTCTGAATCTGTTTGCGGGAATCCCCCCTGTAAAAACTTGTGATTTACCAGTTTTAGTTGATGATGATGATGATGACGACCCAGTAATCAATATGATAGGTAGTCGTGGTGGTCAGTTGCAGTCCAGGTGTGCAGTGCCAGAAACATCACGTACCCCCCCCACTTCAGTGCTTAAAATAACAGACTTAAGTAAGCCACATCATCATGGACATGTTAAAAGCAGAGCATCACAGTCCCTTGTTTGGGATTTTTTTGTTCAAGATGCAAATCATGATTCAGTTGTAATCTGCCAGGTTTGCCATGTGCGTGTGAGTCGAGGTAAAAAGGGGAGCCATCTTGGGACAGGAGGACAGCAGACGCATCTTAAGAATAGGCACTTGGCTCTGTGGACCCAGCACAAGCTGGCAGCTATTACCAGACTGGGGCGTTCACCCATATCACCGGCGGCAACCATAGCCAGCATGTTATCCCCTTCCATGACAGTTAAGCCCAGTAGGAAATTAAAGGTGTGCAGTAGTGCGGTAATAAGAGCAGAGAATTACTACAGGCATGATGAGGTGAAGGACCATAATGACTTTAAAATGTTGTCCAGTGCTGGTGAGAGTAGCAGTTTTTGTGGTGGTGGTGGTGGTGGTGAATGCAGTATGTCTAGTGCAAGTGGTACATCAACCCTGGTTGGCAAATCTGGAAAAATAACATAATTTCTGGGTTTGTCATCATCACCTGTGCAATCGTCTTCATCAAATGTCCACACTCCACCCCCTGCCAATGGCATTCATCACAGAGCACAACCATTTGTGACCAACAACACGCCCCGTGTGAAACGTTTAAGTCAGCCCACGTTACAAAGTGTTTTTGCGCATAAACTGAAGTATCCCCCCAATCATACAGTGTCATGTGAACTTAATGCTGCTGCAGCAGAAATGCTGGCAATCGATCTTTTGCCCTTCTCCTTGTGGAGAATTCTGGTTCCAGTGGTTGCTGCCCGTGCCTGTCCAAAATGGAAAGTCCCATCAAGGACATACTTTTCACCCTTGCTGTTCCCAAGTGTTCCACACTGTTTCAGACTCAGTAAGACAAGCCCTTCAACATTCCTCCTCTCCATTCATCCATTTAAGTATGGATATGTGGACAAGTGGCAAAACAGCTGGGAGTTCATATCTGTGTATAACTGCACACTGGGTGCAGGTGCTGGGGGTTGTTTGTGATGCTGGTAGTGTGAATAATCAATGCAGGAAGGTGGATTGTCGCGGCAGCAATCTTCCTGGAATTTGCCAGCATGCAACAATTGCTATGTGCAGTGTGACCTGTTTACACACTGGTGAAAACATGTTGGACATGCTGCTGACTGAAACTGACAGATGGCTACACCCTCTGTCCCTGAGAGCTGGGTTCATAGCAACTGACAATGGGTCAAATGTGGTGAAATGCATCACGAATGGTGTTTTTATTCATGTTCCATGCATGGCCCACTGTTTAAATCTTGTAGTTCAGGAGTTTCTGCAGCACCCTGACATAACAGAAATGTTGACCATTGCACGACGTATCTGCTCTCACTTTTCAAGATCTGGAAAGCCCCGTGACCGACTGCGACAGTTGCAGATACAAAACAGCCTGCCTCAGCAACGCTTGAAGCTGGAAGTTGTCACCTGATGGAACTCCACTTTATACATGGCAGAGAGGTTGTATGAACAATACAAAGCCATCTCCGAATATCTTGTTATACACAGTAGCCGTGACAGTTCTGGGGCCTCCATGTCTATGATGACTGAACAGTGGTGCCTCATGGACTCTGTAATAACAATTTTGCAGCCTTCTGAACATGCCACACAGGCAGTGAGTGGCAAGTCTGCCTCCATTAGCCACTTAATTCCACTGCTGTGGGTGCTGAGGCAGACATTGGTGAATGTACAGCATAGCCTTGATGTTGCCGGAGATGATGGTAGCAGTATGTTGCTGCAACACATGCTGACAGTATTCGACCAGAATCGTCACATTGTGAGCATTCAGCGTAGTGACAACTTTGCCGTGGCAACAATGCCGGACCCACGATACAAACGTGGAATTGCATCAGTACTGGAGGGAGGGCCTGAACAGGTAAAAAATATCAATGGTCAGCTGGTTCGCTTGGTTCATGGGGCACAGAAGTCATGTGCCAAGGTTTGCAAACCTCAGCAGCATAATCCAGCTGAAGGTGTAGCTGGAGGACCAGCAAGCGTGTCATGCAAGGGTAAGGGGACTGTAGTTCCAGGTGGTCTGTCATCCAAAGTGGTTGGCGTCAACTCACTTTAGGAGGCTTTGTCCCAAGTGGGTATTTGTGAAATCAATGATTCTGGGGAACAGGCTGATGCATCAACAATTGGACTTAGTGCGGCACAGAGAATGGTTGAGTCATATTTGTCTGAAAACAGGCATCTGACAATAAGTGAAGATCCTCTTTTGTACTGGAGTGTAAAAGGCAGTGAATGTCCAGAGCTGACTGCAGTAGCACTGAAGTACCTCACATGCCCACCCTCCAGTGTAATTGTTGAGAGGATATTCAGCTCAGCAGGTGCAATAGTCAGGGATCGTCGGACAAACCTGTCTCCTGCAAGTGTTAGTTTGCTAACATTCATTAAAATTAATGAGAGGCACATACCAGCACAGACTGCAACCTCGGTATTCGTACCCCGGCCTAGTCATGGTGGTCTTGCTGATGTGGAAATGGAGCATCCTGATGGCACTGGTAGTGGCTGCCTGAAACGGCCCACCACTGATGTAGAGGATGACACAATGGAGAAAGAATTTCCCAGTGGTCAGACTTCAGTCATCGATGACTGTGAGGGCAGTTTTCTTTATGAGGATGATGATGTGGTTAATGTTGGCAGGTTTTAACTGCAGCATTTAAAAGGCGGTGTGCCCCCCCACCCCAGACCACCACCACCACCACTGGGACTGATGTTATGCAAGTCTGCCACCATGAGTCTGTCTGCCCCCCACGGACCACCACCACCGGGACTGATGTTATGCAAATCTGCCACCATGAGTCTGTCGGCCCCCCACGGACCACCACCACCACCACTGGGACTGATGTTATGCAAGTCTGTCACCATGAGTCTGTCTGCCCCCCACGGACCACCAGCACCACCACCGGGACTGATGTTATGCAAGTCTGCCACCATGAGTCTGTCTGCCCCCCACGGACCACCACCACCACCACCGGGACTGATGTTATGCAAGTCTGTCACCATGAGTCTGTCTGCCCCCCACGGACCACCAGCACCACCACCGGGACTGATGTTATGCAAGTCTGCCACCATGAGTCTGTCTGCCCCCCCATTGACCACCACTCCACCAGTGCACCACCACCACCAACCTTTTAATATTTAAACCATAAAGTGAGTATATGCACTCATGTTTGTTATGCTGCCTCACTTCCTTAAGTTGTATGTTTTGTTTTCTGTAGCTTTTCAGAGTCGCAGTGGCAAAACACATACAGTACACTTCTTTTGTTTCTTTTACAGGAGAACAAAAACAGGGTCTATCGCTAATACTCATTGGGAAAGATACTGTAGCTATACCGTACAGAGAGGAACCAATGTGATGTCCATGTGAAATCCATTCTGGTAAGTATGAAGATTTTATTTCATCCATTTCATTGCTTTATAAAAACTGCTGCAAATATTGTACACAACAGGTTGTCTTAGTAGTTGACAAGATGTGTCTCTGAAATGTACCTTGACAATAGGGATTGAGATTTGAGAACCGGGGAGGGACACATAGCAATGAAGTTGTAACTTATAAGAAGTCATTCATTTCTTTTTTTAGGAAACTTCGGGATGCTTTGTTGTTCTGTCAAAGTGGCCTTATCCAAAAAAGTTCTTCAACATCAGGCACACCCTTCCCCCTACCCAAGCTTGGGCAGACATGCAACACGCAGAAGTCGTTTCCTTCGATGACCATGACCATCATTAACAACCACACTCCAGAAGGGTGCTGATGAAATCTGTGAAGAAGTAAAAAATAAGAAACCATTACAGACAAAACTGAAAATATGATTCCCCCCACCTCTAAAAAAAGAAATACTTACTTTATATGCTTGAGAGTTATCCGCTTCATTTAAGTGCAAAAAATTCTCATCGAGCACTGGAATGTGCACAGCAACAGTTTATGAGTCACCTCTGTGATGCAGAACAATAGCATGAGTACATGTCCATGTCAAGTTCAACCCCCTTCATCATCACCTACAAAATACACAACCATATATCTATATATATATATTTACTCACCAAGGCTACTATTAGTGTACATCCAAGGGGCACCTTTCAATCCAGTTGAGATGATCACATTTAATTTGGTGGAATTGTCTCACACAACACATTGGACCAGCAACACAAACCTCACAGTCATTATTTTATACTGGGGTATGTGCTGAAACAGTCTCTTTTCACTTCGTTACCACTTGTCAATTTTCTGCACACAAGGAGGAGGCATTGTGGGCCTGCAGAAAAAATCTTGGACTGTGTGCCTCTTTTGTGCACATGACTGAGTGCACCATTAATTCTGGGGGACTTTGTATGTGCTGAAACAGTCTCATTTCACTGTGTTGCCACTTGTCAATTTTCTGGACACATGGAGGATGCATTCTGGGCCTGCAGAAAAAAATCTGGGGACTCTGTGCCACCACTGCATGCATGACTGAGTGCGCCATTAATTCTGGGGGACTTTGTATGTGCTGAAACAGTCTCATTTCTCTGTGTTACCACTTGTCCATTTTCTGGACACAAGACAGATGCCTTTTTCGGATGCAGAAAAATGAGGCACCAAAACAGCGCAGACACACACAAAACATACAGACACTTAACAGAAGGAAAGGGGCCCAGAATATTTTTTTTTTTTAGCTTTTGTTGACCGGGTAAGTGCACTAGACAAATCTTGCCTATTTTCAGGCACGACCCAGGGGAAGGGGATACAGATGAATGCCAACTGACCTTGAACCAGATTAAGCTGATGGTGGTATTTTTAGTGAATGAGGGAAATTTGGACTGGACACTGGGGAAATTCCCCTACTCTTTTTCGATAAGTGCCATGGGATCTTTAACATCCACCTGAACTACCACCAATCCAGGCAGATGGGACCTCAGTTTAACGTCTCATCCGAAAGACGCACATCAGAAGTGCAGCACCCTCTCATGCTGCACTGCAGTGTCAGTACTGGGATATTAACCCAAGTGCCAGATGTGGGAACTGAACCCACAGCCCTTTGATCTCCCGGCCCTCAGAGGCGAGAGTGTTACCATTGAGCTCACTGACACTGGTAAAGTCATATAAAGTGTAACGACATGGAAGACAACAAAAAAAGGGCATAATTACATACGAGGGTCAGGGATGGTGGAGGAATACATTTTATGACACAGCAAGGAAGGTGTGGTGGGGGGAACATGGTGTGAGGGAAAAAAACTAATGTGGGATCCCATAGTGAACCAGCAGCAGTTCCAGCATGGACATAATTTGAAGCTGATGTCCCTCTATGTCATCCAGCCGCTGCTCCACAGCACTCATCCTCTCGCTGTTCTCCTCAACAGCACTCCAGAGAACTGCCAAGCCAGACACTGTTACACGCACTTCTCTGGTGTCCACTCCTTCGACAGGCTAACCTGCTGGTGGTGGTGGTGGTGGTGGGGGGTGCTTTTGGAGCAACAGGTGCTGCTGTGGCCCTCCTCTTCTTAGGGATGCCGCTATGCACAGCGGCACCCTCAGCCACGGAATGTCCATCAGGTGCAGACATGCTCCGTTCTGTGGCAGCCTGCCACTCCAACTGGTGGCGATAAAGCATATGGGTGCACTGGCCCACAGTCCCCAGGTGACTCCACCAGGGGCC
The DNA here is from genome assembly GCA_016271365.2 of Neoceratodus forsteri. Taxonomy (NCBI): domain Eukaryota; kingdom Metazoa; phylum Chordata; order Ceratodontiformes; family Ceratodontidae; genus Neoceratodus; species Neoceratodus forsteri. The sequence goes on along the minus strand of CM057453.1, from coordinate 488,903,315 downwards.
ACAGTGCACCTCCACCGCACATAGGTGACACTTCACCACACTGCTGTCCCCCCCGACACAGTCAAAAAACTGCCAGACAATGGAGGTGCGGGGAGGACCAGGTACAGGCAGGGGAGGGCCAGATGAACTGGCAGTAGGCTGCTCACACTGCTCAACACTGATGGGATCCACACCTGGGCCTGGGGGAACAGGCACATCCTGCTCCAGAGGACCTTGTACTGGACTTGCTGGTGGAGGTGGTGGTGGTTGAACTGCCTCAGAGTCAGGAGGCGGTGCTGGTCCTGCTACCTATGGTTGGACACTCACAAGTTTAGAGCGGTCCAACACAAATGGGCTCCCATGCCCCCCACGCATGCGCATGGTACGATGTGTACTACCACGCTCTCCCAGAGCTGCCCCCACCCCAGACATTCCCTCACCCTGCTCCATCTCTCGTACTGTGCTCCCTCAGTCCGAGCAATCACTACTCTGTCACACGACACAAGCACAACACACACATAGTCACACACACACAGACCAACAACTAAGTAAGTATAGAGGTAAGAAAATTAAAATTTACAGAAAGAACAAATTAAGTAGAAAACAGTACAGAAAAGACAAAAAATGTAGCTTTTAAAAAAGCTGTTGGGTTATTACTATCAAACTTTAACTCTCCTCCTCACTCTGATCTCAAACTATCAGCAATCAAAACACTCCTCTCTCTAGTACACACTCCTCTCTCTCAGTCCACACTCCTCTCTCTAGTCCACACTCCTCTCTCTCAGTCCACACTCCTCTCTCTAGTCCACACTCCTCTCTCTCAGTCTGCACAGGAGACAGTGAAACTGTCTGTGTGACTCACTTCCTTCCTGCCTGGCTAGAGAGCATGTGACTTACAGTACTGTAAGCCATGTGATGTGTGGGGGAGCCGCCCAGTCTGAAACACCAAGTGGATCACTTAGAATCATAATGAGGGCTGTGAAGTCCATTGAAATCAATGACTTGATTTGCTTGTTGTCATTCAGCCTCAACATGAAGTGGTAATGACAAGGCGGAGTGAGTACTTTGTATTGCCTACTTGGCGTGAAGCGGAGGGCAACGCCGGGTGCCCCTCTGACGCGGCACTTCGGCCAGCGGATTTTAAATTCGGCTGCATCTCTAATGATTGCCCATATTTTATTTTATATAGTATGTTTTTTACACTGAAGTGACAGACCCCCACTGAAGTGAAAACAAAAAAATCTTGTTATTTCTTTTTTCGGTTCAATGATCAGAATAAAATGTACAGGTATTTGAATGTTAAAGGTACAACTCTGGGCACTGGGTGGTTTGTAAATAGCTACAGTAGGTGTGGAATAAATGAGAAATTTAAAACTGTATGTCCTTTGTACTATGCAGAACAACCTTTGGAATGCGCACAACACTTTGGAATGTGCACAACTGTTTAGAATGTGCACAAGTATTTTGAGCAGGCTGATTTTTATACAGAACAAAGGCTAACCATATACTGTAAATATTTAGTATGCACTTATTTGTTACTAGAAACAGCTCATCTGGAGAACATTCATCATAGTTGACTCTTGGGGTTCATTTGTGCTTACTTAAATACTCAGTCTCAGTCACACATGGGTTTTGCCATCAGTTTTTTTGACACCCAGTCTCCCTCTGCAAATATTGCTGTGTTAGCACTTTTAGTATGCTTGGACAGAATGTAGTGAAGTTAAGGTGATGCCAGCATGGCATGACATGTATTTTCAAGCCCCCAGGGAAAAGCAGGCCACTGATTCATTGTGGCTCAGGGGAGGTTTAACCATAACATTACATTTTTATGTTGCTTGCACGCATGTGCAAGAAACATAGTGCCATCATCCGAGTTTTCGGAGGTGTGGCACCCGTCTTCCAATTCAGTCAGTGTGTTTGCAGGCGTGGCCCCAGTTCCCCATTCACTGCTGCAGCTGTCTATGACAGCAGCTGAAAATGCAGTGGCATACAGTTGAAAGGGAGAGCTCCGCTTCAGTGAGCAGAGCTCTCCCCCCCACCCCTGCACCTTAGCTGCACTTATATTGCGTGCTGATGCGCTCCCTCACCCCCCACACACACTGTACGGCTGACAGGGTGCTCAATCCCCGCCAGCTCCAGGCCTCCCCCACAAAGTTGTAGAGGTGCCACGCTCAGAGCCCACCCCAGCGTGGCAAAACTGTCATAGCCGACGGGGTGCCCAATCCCTGCTGGCTCCACAGCTGCACACCCCCCAAAGCCAGGTGCTATGCTGGGAGCCCACCCCAGCATGGCAAAGCTTGTTATACCAACGGGGTGCCCAATCCCCGTCGGCTCCACACCCCCTCAAAGCATCCCGTGCCATGCTGAGAGCCCACCCCAGCGTGGCAAATGTGTTATAGCGGACGGGGTGCCCAATCCCCGCCGCCTCCAGCTCCCCCAAACAGTTTTCAGCTGCCATGCTGGGATCCCACCCCAGCGTGGCAAACGTCCCTCGTCATCTTAGTAAAAAATAAACCTGCAAATTAAAAACTGTCCCTCGGCGCTTCTCCTGCCTCCTGCCACAACCCGGCACTCCACCCACCGCGCACCCTGCCTCCCCACACCCCCACCCCATACTTACCTCCGACCTCGGCGCGACGATCTTCAGTGGACTGGGAACATGTCTGCACTCTTCAAACCGACCGCAAACTGAGGAAATGCCGGTAAGCTGTATAATGGGATAGATAGGGTTTTTCAACTTTGCTGCATATCTCAGGCATTTTTGGAATTTTGGCACCAAATTTTCAACATGGGGTTTTGGGACCCCTCCTCCGTGAATTCTGTCACTGTCATGGTGTAATCAGGCTCAAGGGTGATTTCATGGTCACTGTGCTAAATCACCTTTTGGGACTGACTAATGAAACGACAGTGCCAGTGTTCATGAGCTGGGCTTCAAAAGCCTATGTTGCACCCAGGAAAACATTCCAAAAAATGACTGTTTTAATAACGTAAGCAGTGCAGTTCCCACACGCCGTAAGTTCACGAATTTATAATATTTGCACTCTGGATTTTCAACATTGCCATTTTACCACACCTCCTTATGAGCAGTACAGCTGTCATTTTTCACGTCACCCAAAATGTCTTTCCATGCATGTAGCGCACAATGGCACAGTCGGTGTGCGCAATCAATGTTTGGGACAGATTAAAAAAATCACAGTGACACTTTTCATGAGCAGAGATCTTAAAATGGCTATGTTGAAAATTTAGTGAAAAAATTCCCAAAAATTACTGTTTTACGAGCATTTGTTGAGCAGTTCCTACACACGCTCATAAGTTCGCAAATTTTCAATATTTTCACTCCAGATTTTAAACATTGCCATTTTACCACACCTCCTTATGAGCAGTACAGCTGTCATTTTTCACATCTTGCCGAAAATATGTTTCCACCCATATAGCGCACAATGGCGCAGTCAGTGTGCGAAATCAATGTATGGGATACATTAAGAAAATCACAGTTACACTGTTCATGAGCATAGGTCTTAAAATGGCTATTTTGAAAATTTGGTGAAAAATTTGTAAAATGACTGTTTTACAAGCGTGCGTTGCGCAGTTCCTACGCACGCTCGTAAGTTCGCAAATTTTTCATATTTGCACTCCAGATTTTCAACATTGCCATCTTACCACACCTCCTTATGAGCAGTACAGCTGTCATTTTTCACATCGCTCAAAATGTGTTTCCGTGCATGTAGCACACAATGGCGCATTCGGTGTGCGCAATCAGTGTTTGGGACAGATTAAGAAAATCACAGTGACACTGTTTATGAGCAGAGGTCTTAAAATGGCTATGTTGAAAATTTGGTGAAAAATTTCCCTTCAGACGTTCTGCAATGTTACTAATAAAGACATTGAACAGGACTGGCCCCAGGACCGATCCCTGTAGCACCCCACTGGTCACCCCCTCTCCCTAGACTGCACCCCATTTACCACCACTCTCTGCCTCCTGTCTGTTAGCCAGTTTCTAACCCAGTTTACCACCCTTTCCCCCATGCCCAGCCTACCCAGCTAGTTTATCAGCCTCCTGTATGGGATGGTGTCAAAGGCTTTGCTGAAATCAAAGGTAAGCGTTGTTCACTGCCCCACCCTGATTCACTTCCTTTGTCACCCAGACAAAGAAATCAACCAGATTTATCTGACATGATGTCCCCACTGTGAATCCATGTTGTCTATGGTCCTGGGCTCTGATGGCTTCTAGATGCCCCACTATCCTTTCTTTAAGCAATGTCTCCATGGTCTTCCCCACTACTGAGGTGAGGCTGAACGGCCTATTGTTCCCTGCCTCCTCCCTGCTGCCAGACTTGTGTAGAAGGATCACATGTGCCCTCCTCCAATTCACTCGTGTTGAATGACTCAGTGAACATGGCTGCCAGAGGTACTGCTATCTCCTTTCGCAGTTCTCTTAATATCCTTGGGTGTATGCCATCTGGCTTCATCACTTTGTCCATCTTCAATTTAATGAGCTCCTGCAGGACTCTTTTGCCTTTGAATGGACTATTGTCCACCTCTTCACCCCCTTGGCAACTGCTGTACTGCTGTGGCCCTTGCCCCTCCCACTCTTCTGTGAATACTGAACGGAAAGACACAGTGGATGTCTTGGGAGGAAGGCATGGAACTATCACTTCCAAATACCTAAACAGCACATACAAGCAAGCAACATTCGGCATTGACAAATGCTTGTTTTTTTACTTTTGTGGCTTTAATCTTCAGCTTTAATCAATGCTTTACTAAAGTATTTTTGCAATGAATTTCTTCACTTTTTAAATAGATAAATAAAACATGGAACCCATTGCATATTTTGTAAATGACATTATGTAGACCTTACTTGAAGCAGCAGGTCCATCGAGCACGGCACTGGACCTATAGCCTGCATTGCTGCAGCCCCTATGGGCCCTAAGTGAATCAGAAGAGCCATCAGACATGGCACCAGACCTGTAGCATGCTTTGCGCAAAACCCTGCAGGCTCTGTAGAAAGCAATAGACCAGCTGGGAATGGCACTGGACATATAGCCTGCTTCACACTCAGCCCTGCAGGCCCTGTGCAAAGTAGCATTGGACAGGTCTGAAAAACGCCATGTGGGTGGTCGTGGGGATGGTAATCACCCCGTCCCTCCAATTTAGTTATAAATGTTAAACTAATGCAAGTTATGGCTGATAGTGATTATTGACTTATTTTCATTTTCATGTCTAAGTCCACCCCAAAAATGGAGTGCATCACGGTTTGCTTTTTGGGGGACTTAAATCTTTTGGGGTGTTTTTTTCCTATCACTCATAACTATTTTCTTTTCTAAAATAATGTTTTCCAAATTTGAGGGACGGGGTGCTTACTGCCCCCTCTCATGACCCCTCAACTGACACTTTAGAATATGGCCAGAAATACATTTTTGGGGACACCCAATTTGCCCAATTTTGATGAAAAAAAAAAACTAAGTCTGAGTGCATCACAGTTCACTTTTTTTTGGGGGGGGACTTAGCTTTTCCCTACTACCCCCCCAACTATAGCTAGCACAGTGCAGAAGAAGATGGCAACCAGCAGAGTGACTGGAGTGCTATTAGTCTGGGGGCCCCAAATGGAAAACCCCAGCCTAAATCTGAAATTGGTAGCACCCCCCCGACAGAAAAGGTTTAGCAGTTTTTTATGAAGGGATGAACTTCCAAGAGTGATTTTAGGGGTGGGGGTATGGTATTATGCAATAATACTTTTGAGAAATATGGATGCTTTTCTAAATCATGTCAAATTACCTTCACAAATTTATTGAAAAAGTCAAAATGATGACTGTCCTTTAACATGTGTATAATTTTAGTGTTTTCATCCTATATTGATTTAATTATGGCAAATTTACTGTTAATATGTTCTCTGCTTGTTGTATTGTCTATATGTGTAATTTATGAACTGCTTACACTATATACAGTGGTAGCTATTGAAAAGTTCCCTACCTCGATGTACCACCGAGGTACCACTGAGGTAATTTGCATTGACTGTAATGTGATCCTGCCTCATTCTGCCTCAGGATACCTAGGTATACCTCAGAACTGTGAAACATTTCTATGACTTCCACTGTAATTTATAAAAAAAACGGCTTATTTCAGCATCATGTTTTACAGCTACTGTATAAAACATGGACAAAGGGTGTTTTTTTTTATAATTGTAATAGATGAATAATGTACTAATGAAACTATTTCTAATAGCATTTCTCTTTTTATTCAGGTAATAACAACAACTGAGAGGCAACAAAATGGCTAAAGACCCTACTGAGACTTTGACCCTCCTCACCAAAAAAACTTGCCTGACTAGTGACTGGTCCAAGTGTATCATCTACCAAATAACACAGGAACACCAGAGGACTGCAACCCCTGGAGGACTAAAGACATTTTATAATGCATGCCTTGTTAGAAAGTGATTGCAGCCATTAGACATTGACGCATTATTAGCTTTGCCTACAATACATTATCATGCACGATCGCATCAGTCCTACACCAGCAAGACTAACCCGAAGTATTTTGAAGGTCAAAGAAGAAGCTCAAGTCCTGGCTCTTTTACTGATACTGGTCAGTGTTCAAGTTCACAGAGTAGGCGATCGACTCACCAGCCTGTTAACTGGAATTTGTGTATAATATGCCAGAAGGTGTATCACAAAAAAGACAAAAATCTATCACAGATTGTAAACTTCAGAGAGCAAGAAACTAACATACTAACATACTAATTGCCAGCAGATTAGGCCTTATGGTCTATCGAGTCTGCTCAAACCTCAGATCCCTAGTTGGGTACCGAGGCCCTCCCCCCCCTTGTGTTCCAGAACCCTTATCATCCATCCCCACTCCCCGGGCCAGGCCATCATCTGATACATCCACTTTCTGTGTCTCTCCTACCCTCTCTTGAAGCCCTCCACTGTGGATCTCTGAACCAGCTCGCAAGGCAGTGCATTCCAAGGATCTACCACCCTCTCAGTGAAAAACCTCCTCCTCTTTTCTCCCCTCACCCTTCCACCTTCCAACTTCAAACCATGCCCTCTGGTGATACCACCCTTCTTTAGTCAAAAGATCCCCTCTGTGTTTACCCTATTTATTCCCTTGAGGTACTTGAAGACCTCAATCATGTCCCCCCATCTCTCCTCTCCTCCAATGAAAACAGGCAGAGCTCCTCAAGTCTGTCCTCATATGTCAAATCCCCTAGTCCTTGTATCATCTTAGTTGCCCTCCTCTGTACCCTCTCCAGGAGCTGTATGTCCCTCTTCAAGTGTGGTCTTCAGTACTGTACACAGTACTCAAGGTGTGGTCTAACCAGTCCATTGTGCAGGCAGTATCACTTCCCTGCTCCTAGAGGTGATCCCCCTTATGATGCATCCCAACATCCTGTTTGCCTTGCTAGCCACTCTCCTGCACTGCTCAGAGTTATTCATACATGCATACACCATGACCCCTAGGTCTTTTTCCCCTGTTGAGGCCTCCAGCACCTCCCCTCCCAGGGTGTGCCTGTGTTTAGGGCTTCCCCACCCAAGATGTAACACCTTGCACTTGGTGATATTGAAATTTAATTTCCATGTGTGAGCCCAGCTTTCCAGCATGTCCAGGTCCCCTTGCAGGGCCAACCTCCCCTCCTTCTGCTTGATGTGGCTGAAGCCAAAGAAGATGATACAGTCTTAAAACGAATAGCTGGACTGGACTTAACTGCATTTGAAGCAAAATACCACAAAGACTGTCATAGTACTTTTACCGGCAAAAGAAATATACAAACAAAATTTTCTCTATCTAGTGACAAGGAAGATGAGTCGGTGTATAAAGCATGTTTCAGTGAACCGATTTCTGAAATTGAGAATGACCTTGTTATCAGCAGAAAAGCCTTGTCTATGTCTTACCTGTTACAGAGATACTGGGATATTCTGAAAGGCAAAGTTCCTAGCAGTGAGAGTTACCAAAATGAGAGCTAAAGAAGAGACTAACAAACTATTTTGGTGACAAAATCGTTTTTCTAATGTAGCATGACCCAAGTAAACAAGTGCTTATGTATATCAGTGCTGTGTCTTTGGATGATGTCATCAACATAGCTTCCCGGTTGCATTCAAAGCAACAGTGTGAAGAGGAAAATCCTCTCCCTACTTCTGTAAATAAAGATAAATATTCAACTGCATCTATGCTGTTTCATGAAGCACAGGTCCTCCGTAGTGAACTCAAAATGTGTGAGGGACTAGATATCAATCCAATAGATAATTCCACTATCAATGTAGAACACACATTAGACATGATTCCTGACAATGTGTATAGGTTCCTGAAATGGGTATTACAAGGGGATGTTGGTGATGAACCTATTGAAGAGGGCAGTCCTTTAGTAACAGCCACTAGCAAGATCTTCCATAGACAGATACTATCAGTTGGTCATGATTTTATTCATATAGAGTAGTAGCCAGAGGTGCAAAGCATATACCTAAACAAGTTGGGCTTGCAATATCCATATGCCACATGACAGGATCTAAACAGGTAGTGACTATGGTGCAAAAGCTGGCACACTGTGTCAGTTATGAAGCCCTAGAGAGAATTGACATAACTATTGCAATGGATCAGCATGAAAAAGCTGCCAGGGACAATATCATAATTCCATCAAACATACAGCATGGGGAGTTTCTTCAGTTTGCTGCTGACAATAATGATATAAATGAGAAAATGTTAGATGGAAATACACAACCCATGCTACAACTATGATAATATATCAGTGTCAGACTCCCACATTTCCAGAAGGCAGCTTTGGTACAGTGGCAGCTCAGGCTCAGTCAAAGAAAACAGCACCTCGAACATGATCACTTGAAACTCTTGTTATGTACCAAGCCATTCTGGAATGCTATCCTCATGGCAGATGCCGTACACCAACTCTTATGGGAAAAGTAAAAAGTAACTGGTATACTGATGTTGAGGCTTGTAAACAAGCCACCAGCTTTGTTCTGCAAAGGCTAATTCTAAGATGCTGCCCAACCAAGCTATTTGAGGTTGAGTTTGAAAAGGTGAATACTCAGTAAGCACCAGGATGGACAGCTTTTAATGTGATGATTTAGTCTACCATACCAACAGTAACATCTATTGGGTGCTGTGCATTGCTGCCAGCAACACCTACTAAATGGAGTACAGTTTTCACTGTAATGAAGAACATCTGCAAGATGTCTAGGACACCTGGCCAACATTAGTGTCTTGACATTTGATGAGGCTATATATTGTAAGGCCAAAGAAATTCATTGGCGGTGCCCAGAGGAATTTCAAAAAACAGTCTTAAGAATCAATTAATCAATCAATCAAAATCTTTATTTATCCAGGCGAACATCATTGAGCAGAGCTCTTTTACAAGATGGACCTGGTTAGAATAGAGTCGGGTAACATCCATCATAAAAATATATAAATACATGTAAATAAGTATATAAACACAAACACAATGGTGCAGTAATAGAGGAGTCAAATGATAAAAGGAAGACAAGGCAAGCCATAACAGAGGAGGATTCAAATACAAGGGGGAAGGTCCACCATTGAACCATGCAACTGTATATAAACCATGTTCTCTGTATAGAAGTACCAGTTAGTTAATTTACAAGGGGCTTGGAGAACTGCCAACTAATGTCAGATGGGGTACCAGGAGGGGTATGTAATATATAAGTGAAGGATAAACATTGTGAGAAGTGAAATCCCAAGGATAGGTCGGTAGAACTGATGCGGCGGTGGGGGCCTATGGGGAGAGGGAAAGGGGAGTTAGGACTTTTATAGTATGATTGCGTATAGATTGTGGATGAGTGCAGTATAGAGTTGTGAAAAGAAGGCTGGAGAAAGCAGGAAGATAGACCAATATCAAAGGGAGGACAGAGGCATCAAGGTGTTACATGAAAGCATGATGACAGACCAGGGCCAAGGAGGAGACAAGCACTAGAAGTAATTCATTCATGGTTAAATGGTACAAGTTAGCATGATGACAATTCATGGTCATGGGAAACAATTGCACTGATCACTGATAATTTCTGAGACGTGAATATAAGAGCTTGAAAGATGAGATGCCGATGGATGACCTCAGTTTCATTTTTTTTTGCAATTTATTCTACAAGGAGGACAGCGTAAAGCTTATAGCAGCCCTGCCAAAGTGAGAGTTAACTTTGGGAACCATCAGTAGGAGAGATTTGCAACTTCTCAGGGCGTAATTGCCTATTGGTTTTATAGGAAGACAGTCTGTAATGTATTGGGGCAGTTTTTTGGAGATGGTTCTCAGAGTCCATAAAGCTGCATTTTTATCACACCTGAACTGAAGAGAACTCCACCCCACTGATTGATATAGGGAGCAGTGGTGAGTGGAATAAGGCAGGCCTGTGATGAACCTCAAAACTCTATGATATAATATGTCAAGTTTGCTGAGGTAGGAAATGGGACAGTGACTGTAGAGGATGTCAGCATAATCTATCAATGATAGAATGGGTGGTTGCCACATAGCAAAGACATTTCTGGCTGTAATTGGAAAGAAGTATGAAGAGAGTGGTCTGGAAGACATCCTCATAGAATCACAGGTGTATGGTAGCAACACAGCAAGCAATCTACTTAAAGGCAAATCATACAACTGTGGAGTGAGGGCCCACAAGTTTGTAATGGAGGCTCTGTCCAGACTGAGGTGGCAGACATTTTGTAACTGGCTACAAGACAATGCGATTGATTGTGATGTAGACCTCATCAACATCAAGCTCCAGGAATGTCAAAATGTGGTATCAAACATTAATGCAACAAGCATAACAGCCACACTTTCCCAGCTCAGTGATGCCCTTAAGAATGTACAGGATGCACTGCACAGATTCCACAATTTTGAAAAAGCAGCTTCCCAAACATTTGCATTCTGGGATGATTACATTGAAATGGTTAACATTCTAATGTGGTTCATTAGAGCAGAACGTGAAAGCAACTGGGACCTGCATCTTGCGGCAGTTGTAGAAATGCTATCACTATTTTTTGACTTTGACCGCACCAGCTAAGCCCACTGGTTATCTGTGTACATCAGTGATATGAAGCATCTTCCAGATTGAGCCCCTGAAGTTCATGAGCAGTTTGTGCAAGGAAATCATGCTGCAGCTTGGTCTAGAAATAAATTTATCAGTCTGTAGAGACATGGCACTTGAACAAACAGTAAACTGTGATAGTAAAGTAGTAGGGGGTATAGTGGGTTTCACTTTGAAATCAGGAGCCTTGATTAGATGGTTCATCACTGCTCATGAATGCTCAGCTGTCATAACTTCCATGAAGGTAATGTGTGATATGACAGACTCAGATGTTTCACAAGAAAAACACAAGGAGGCTGCACCATGTCACATGCAACAAGATGAAGGAGATGCAAATAAGATTGTTAATGCAATCACCGACTCCATGACAAACTCATTTGATTTGAATGATGACTTGATAGCACTCACCAACATTGTAACTGGCATTGATGCAACCACAGAGGTTGCCAGCAAGCTTGTTACTGCAAATGATACAAGAATCAAAGCAATGAAACAGTTTGTGGAAGACAGACTAAATTCGAATACAACTGGATTCTTTGAACCACTGCACAAGCTCAACATCAAGACATTTGCATCTGTAAGCAAGAAAATCAGATTGAACGTTAGTAGTGATAAGACAGTGACTATCAATGCAGATAGGGAGTTGTTTAGCCATCTTGAAGTAGCTGTACAAACAAGAGAGATTGATCTTTAGGAAGTTTTCACACATGCGCTTTCCACAGTTCCATATGCTCTAGCACATTCTGATGGTACCCTGAACAAAACTGCAAAGAGTAAGCTATTGCCTGAATTAGGAAAAGAAGCAAAGTCAGAGTATCAACTGCCAGCATCCAACATGTCCACTGCTTGGATAGTGGATGGCATGGCTGTTATACAAATGGTCGAGCAAGGAGGTACAACTGGTTTTGGAGAACTTGTTGAACTGGTCTTCAAAATAGTATGCCAGCCTCTACAGAGTTATGAGAGCTGCAAAAGAGTAGATATCGTCTTTAATCGATATGATGTCAATGATTCATTTAAAGCTTTTGAGAGTGCACGAAGGCAATCCTCACAAAGCAATGAAGCCAAAATCCATGGTCTCAAAACACCCATCCCAATGCAGTAGAGTAAGTTAATTGGAAATCCCAAGAATAAAGAACATCTGGTAAAATTCCTGTCAGAATCATGGTGTGATATGGCAGAAACTTTACTTGGCCCAGATCAGAAAATGGTTATTGCTGGTGGATTCAAAGATGGCCTCATTGCTCACATGGTCACTTCAGATGGAGTTGCAGACCAAGAAGATATATTCTTATTGCATAAAAAAGCAGATACTCAGCTTCTACCTCATGTTGCACATGCATCACAAGAATACCCTCGTGTAGTGGTGTGATCTCCAGACACTGACGTTGCAGTTCTCTGTGTACATTTTATGCACAAGTTGGAAGCAACTCAAAAGTGTTGTTTTGTACTGGTGTGAAGGATAAACTCAGGTTTATACCAACCCATACCATAGCAGCTGAACTTGGCCAACAACTATGCAGAATGTTGTTAGCAGTACACACACTGACTGGATGTGATTCAACCAGCAATCTTGCAAGGGTTGGCAAACTAAAGTCATGGAAGCTTGTCAGGAAGAATCCATACACATTTAGAAGCCTTACCAAGTTTGGCACCATGGTGGATATACCTCCTGCACAGTTGAAATCAGTAGAACTTCTGATAACCCTCCTCTATGACCCAATAGCTAACTCAGTGGAGGCAAATGGTGTGTAATATAAGCTTTTCTGTTGCAATTAGGTCCAAAGTGAAGCCCTCCCCTCAACTTCTGATAGTCTTCTGCAACATACCAAGCACACAAATTACCAGACCCTTATCTGGAACCATGCTCTGGAGGCTCAGCCTAACATCCCATCCCCAACTGGAAATGGCTGGCATCGCAACAAGGATGGATACATTTCTCCAACACTAATGACAAAGACACCTGCCGCTGAAGCCCTCCTAAAACTCATTACATGTGGGTGTAAAAAAGGTAAATGTGAGCACAACTGCATTTGTTCCAGGCAGAGTATGGCATGCACACTGACTTGGTGGTGTACTGGTGGTGAGTACTGTTATAATCCTCATAACGTTGCCAGTGTAGATCCAGATGAGTCTGATACTACAGATGATTCAGACTTAGACATGTAGCAAATGATAAATATATTGAAAAAGGCTAGACACACATATATATACTGTCATACTGCCCATCGCTGAGAGGCAGTCTATTGGATATTAATGTTTTGCTAGCACCATGGCGTGTGCGCAATAGTATACCTGGCTTCTATTATAATGAATACAGTATTTAAAACTTTTGTGTCAATGAATAATCTGTGCATTTATCAATGCAAACCATGAGGCCAACATTCTTTAAGTAATAAGCCTTATTAATAATTTGTATCAAAGAAACCTTTTGCATGACTAAAATTTGTTTTTGTCTTTTAAAATAAATTAGTAATAATTTGTGTCAAAGAAACCTTTTGCATGACTAAAATGTGTTTTTGTGTTTTAAAATAAATTGTTTATATCCCATTTTATTGGTAATTTTTACTTTAAAACTTGTCTTGATAACTTTAGTACTTTTGGGGGGCCTTTTCACATGCACAAAATGTTGTTTTGACATGGGTACAAAAATCTTGCATTGGTATGCCTTGCTACCACTTTACAAGATAACATCCACCCTAGATAAGTATGTAAGGGACACGTCTATCAAAATAACGTAGTTGTTGCTTTCTGTATGGGGGGGGTGCTACGTCACCAAAAATGTCAGGCCTGTGCCCCCAGACTAATTTTAGTGGATCCACACTATGCTTGATAATGGTTTAGTGTGTCTGCACTGCTGGTGTTAAACCAGTTCTCGCTGTAACCATTTCAAATTAACTCCAGCACACAAAATTGTGCTTGCCTGTTCACACTGCAGTTAGAACTGTTTTAGTTAGACCATTAGAGGTTAAACCATTTTTATTACTGTCCATACAAACATAGAAACATAGACAATGATGGCAGAATAAGATGAAAGGGCCATCTAGTCTGCCTGGAATTCCCTATCTGCCCCAGGACCTATTGTCCATATAGGGATAAATCCTTCCCTGTCCACTCCTCTGTTCCCCTCCCTACTGCTACTGACCTGAGCAACCACCAAACCCTTCACTCTGTTCCAGCCACACTTGAAACAATTTATGGTCTTGATATCCCACACCTCTGCTCACAGACCGTTTCAGGGCTCCACCACCCTTTCTGTAAAATAACATTTCCTTGTGCCCCTCTTAAACCTTCCCACCACCACTTTTGTGACCTTGGGTTCTGAACTATGTACTGCTAAATAGTTCCCCACAGTTCACCTTGTTTATTTTCCTTCAGGAACTTGACGATCTCTATCATATCGCACTTTTGTTGCCTCGTCTTCAGTGAATACATGTTCAGTGCCTTCAGATGATCTTCATAAGATCTGCCCTGTTGGAATTGAATCATCCTGGTCATTCTATGTTGCACCGTCTCCAGCCTGTTCCAGTCCTTCCTTAGGTGAATTCTCCAGAACTGAGCACAGTATTCCAGATGCGACCTCACCAGTGACAGTGATCTATATGGAGGTAGTAGTACCTCCTTTTTCCTGCTGTCAGTACACCTTCAGATACACCCCAGCATCATATTAGCCTTACTATAGGCCTTGTTACACTGGCTTGATTTTTTGAGGCAGTCACTAATGATGGCTCCTGGGTCCCTTTCCTCTGCTATTGTGCTCAGTTTAACCCATCCCATCCAGTATGCTGTCCAATTGTTTTTTCTAGATGTATAACCTTGTGTTATTTGGCACTGGTGTTCAGACATGCAAGTGAAACCATGCTAGCTCTAAAACATTTTTGGAGTAGCACCGTTATAGATTGGGAGTGCATCTGTTCCACCTGTTTGCAAAATCCTGCAACATGTAACAGCAGAAACTGTGGCAAGAGTGATTTATCCTGCTGGGCATCACTGTAGCCTCACAGATAGACTCAGGATAAATCTGTCATAATTTATTAAGCAGGGGATAATCTCCATTTAGGAAATCATACTAGTCTGTGGACTTTGATGATGATTTTAACTTCCTCTAATGGTGTACGCACCCATCATATATCAATGGCAATCCTATGTATTCTGCAGATATCTTCTTGGATTTACACTTTTTTTTTGTTAATTATTTGTTACATTTTTATAACTTATGGAAAATAGTGTACATTCCATGTATTGGATAAAGTAGAACACTATAGGAAGTCTAAGAACTTTATAAGATTTATAACATTGATTCCATCTTAGAATACTAATTTAGTAATTTCTGTAAAAAAATTAATTAATAATTCACCATAAAAAAGTATTATGTTGGTCTACAGTGCAGCAGAAAAAAGTCCTCAATTCTGAGTGCCAATGTCATATCCAAATTCCAAAATATTCTGCAGATTTCTTCTTGGATACACTTCTTTTTGCTTTTACATGGACTATAATCTTTTTAAGCTGTTGCAGTGCTTAGCCTCTATTTTCCAAATGGTTTGCTGTATACTGAATAGTAACTACAGTATCCTGGACTCTTTGCATGACTTGGGGGATTCACATATTTTCCTGAAGTAGAGCAGTTGTAAATCTTGTCACATTGGCAGATGCTTTTATGAATGTTTACAGCAGTAAAGTTATTGGAATCTTTCTTCAGCACCATTTATGGGTAAGCCTGACATGTAAATTCTTTTATGTCTATCTCTTCAAAAAAATGTTGTCTTAGCTGAGATCGTAAAGTGTTGGCTTCCGAAGCCAGGTATCCGAGGTTTAAATCTGGTGTCAGATATAGTAATAGGTCATGTGTACCAACCAAGGCCTGCAAAATCCAAATTCTATAGTCCAGATAGCTCAGTTGGTAGTGTGCTGGCCTACAAGGCAAATGATGTCATGTCTGAATTTAGGGACTAATGCCAGATTTGAAGGAAGATATTAACCTGCTTTTTTTTTTTTCTCAGCCAATTTTTCATACAACTAATCGTGTACTGAAAAACTGTTAAAAAGGCCATTTTGAACTGCCTCATGCACCTAATGATACTGTTGTCAGGCCCAGCAACAGATTTTACAAACCTGTACTAGGGAGGACAGCGGGACTGGTGACAGACATTTTGAAGCTTTAGAATGTTCTCTCGGGCATTGAGGCTAATAAAATCTCTTAGGGCTACCCTTTGGTACTTAATGTTTGCTGCCACAGATTCTGAGATGCCACCAGAATGGCACTGTTTACAGTATGTGGGGATGAGGGGATGGCAGAATCAACCATGAAAACTTCATCAATTGAGGAAGCAAAGTATGGGGAAAATGTTATTTTGCAATTAAAGTATAAATTGGAGAGTTGCTGATTGCAGCCTACCCTACACGGTGGGTTTGCATTGCATGTTGATCCATACCTCTATCCTCTCTCTTCCATTTTATCTCTAATGAAAGGCCACTGCTGAAGCAGCAGTTCTTTTTTCTGCTAGTAAGTCCTCTCCATACAAATCGACCATGGGTCACAATGCTGTCATTTTGAGCCGTGTGTAGTACTTTGCTACCTACCTTTGCAGCTTATATTAGTTTGTGAATTTAACACACCAGGGGCCAGACATTCAAAAGTTTGCACTGGGTGCAAAGTGGCTGAGACTACTTTGCATGGGGACTGCATCAAAATCCCATATTTAAGGGGTGCACAGCACATGCTAAATATATTTGTGCATGTTCACAGAGAAAATGTATGGGTGTGAAGAAGCAGGGGCAAGACCATGCATACCTGGTGCAGCACATTATTCAGCATGTTAGTGCCATGCAGCTGGGTAAGTGCAGGCTACTTAGCACTGCCAGTTACCGTCTATAAAAAGGATGGCTTAAACCTGGGCAAACCCCAGAGGCAGGCAGAGACACAGCAGGCCACAGTGCAAGATCGTGCTCGGGGAAGCACACGTAGTGTGCATGTTGCAGCAGGCCATACAGGAGGAGGAGAGAACTGATGCCCACCCTGGGCACATACATTGGCAGTGGAGGTACTATGCTGCACACATGCAGTACCATCCACGAGTCACATATGAAGTCCTCAGTGACCTACAGGCCAACAGACCCATGCTGAGGCAGCTGTGTGAACTGCTGCATGACCAGACAGACACCCAGCCTAGCCATGTATTGTCTGTTGAGCTAACGGTGATAGCTGCAATGTGTTTCCTGATCACCAGATATTCTAGACACCGGTGGGGAACACCACCAGTATCTCATAGTTGGCCAACTAGCACCCCTTGGCCCAGATCCTACATGCTCTGCTGGACCATGCTGATGAGTTTATCATATTCCCCAGCACCCCAGTGAAGCAAACAGCAGCCATGCAGCAGTTCCATTGAGTTGTGCACCTACCATCTGTACTCAGTGCCATTGACTGCACCCATGTTGCCATCTGGGCACCCACTAGTGATGGAATCGAGACCTATCTAACTGAGAAGGGGTACCACTCCCTCAATTGCCAGGTAGTGTGTGATACAACAGGGTGCATCATCAATGTCCTGGAATTGCATTCCGTCAGCACCCATGACACCTTCATATGACACAATTCCGTCTTATGCCAGAGGTTTGAATGTGAGATCATCCCTAGTGGCCATCTTGTTGGTGTGTATACCCCACAGGCCCACCCCTTGCTGCCCCATAAAGGTGCATGATGGGTCAGAACTCTGCATGGCCAATAGGTCCCAGGTTTGTTATGGTTATGGGCAGACCACATGAACCCATGGTCTGTTCCTGCCATCATTGTCTATGTGTCCATTTTCCTACGTGACACTAACCTATGCCATTTTCCTACATAGAGGACAGTGTCTATCCCGTGTCACTGGCTTCCTTCCCCTATACTCCACCCCACATCTGTTGCAGTGGACAGGTACAATGTGGCACACACTGCCACATGCAACATCATCAAGCATGTTTTCGGAGTGCTTAAGATGTGGTTCCAGTGCCTTGACTGTTCCGGTGGTGCCTTACAGTATACCCCTCAGAAGGCCTGTGCCATAGTCCTTGCCTGTTGCATACTACACAGCATAGTGTTTAAACATGGGATATGCTTGCCAGCCACAGAAGAACACCCTGCATTGGATACAAAGCCGGAGTACGGGTGATACCAGAGCAGCTCAACAGGTGTGATCCCAGAATGGCCAGGAGGGCCCATGAATACTGAGCTTGTATCATACATGACATCTACAGACATGGCGGGTGAGTACAGACCACACAGAAGACTGTAAAATGGTTAAGCAATGTGTTATTAGTCAGAAAAAGCAACAACAACGAAAACAATGCAAGCAGTGCAGTACGCTAGGAAAGGGGGTAACACAATGGGTGTAACACAAATGTAATTTATTTATTTGTTTATTGAAAATATTGGAATTACAATCCTTTGAGTCATAGACTCATTTCCAAAGGCTCCACGTCAAGACATAGAAATACAAGTTAAGACATTAATGCAAGGTACACAGGGTGGAGGAACACAGTTACAAAGGTAAGAAACATAGAGACTGACATTGATGCAGCCTATAAATATTATTTGCTAAGCAGGTCCCTTTAACATAGGGACTAGTTATTGTCAGAGATACCAATGCAGTCTGGAAGGAGGTAGACATTGTCAAGCAGTTCAAGCAGATAGCACGCTGTGGGATGGACACAGGGTGGATGGCAGTGGGTAGCATAGATTATGGGCAGGTGCAGGAGTGGGAAGCAAGGAGGTGGCTCCTAAGGGCTCCTTTGAAGGTGAGACTGGTGATTGATGCAGGGAGGGCATTGTAGAGGGTGGGGGTCCTGACCATGAAGGATCTTTGCGCCAGGGTCATCCTGACCCTGGGGACTACCATGGAGGCAGTATTAGTGCTGTGGGTGTTTACTGTGTGCTCTTTGGCATTTAGAGACGCTGTTATTCCAGTAGGTGTTTGACCTAGGAAGGATTTTTTGACCATTAGACCAGCCTGATACTGTAGCCTCTCCACAAAGTTGAGGATCTGTGCAAGGGAGTAGAGGGTGCAAGTATGCATTGTCCATTCTGTACCAGACAGGAGCCTGCAGGCTTTGTTAATGACTGTTTTAAGCTTGTTGATGGCCGTGGTGTCAGCAGCACCATAGATTAGTAGACCATAGTCGATCAGGGACATGACAGATGATGTAATGGCTAGTCTCAATGCTTCTGGAGTAGGCAGTCCTTGTGACGATATAGAAGGCCGATGCGGGTGTTCGCTGCTGATGCAAGTGTGGAGATATGGGTATGGAAGGTGAGGGCAGGGTCGAAGATAATCCCTAGGTATTTGTTGGAGTAGACCAGTTCGAGGAAGAGGAGTGAACCGGAGACGATTTGGAGAGGTGAATTCTTTAGTTTGCTCTGATGGTGTGTGAATAGCAGGGTCTTTGTTTTTGTCAGGTTCATGACCAGCCTATTCATACTGAACCAATGTTCAGCCAGGTTAAAAGAGTGCTGGAGTGAGGCCTGCAGGCAGGTTGGGTTCGAGTGGGAGGCACAGAGGACAGCGTCATCAGCACAGAGTAAGATTTTTCTGGGGCAGTAGGAGGGGAGGGCGTTTAGAAAGAGGCTAAAGAGCAGCAGTCCCAGGATGGAGCCCTGGGGCACTCCTGAGGGATAGCGTGGTATTGATCCTGACACATTGCGACCGTGATGTCGGGTAGCTGGAGAGCCAGTGGAGGGGCTCTTGGGAGAGACCCATTTTAGACAGCGTGTCCAAGGCCTTGGATAGATCTATAAACACAGTTCCTGCTAGTTGTCCCTAGTCTAGTGCAGCATGGATATATGTAAAAAATTCCAGGGGGGCAGTGGTGGTGCTGTGCCCAGCATGGAAACCGTGCAGTTGGCTGCACAACAGGTTATGAGTGTCTAGGTAGGTTGTTAGCTGATCAGCCACCACCTTTTCTAGGGCTTTGGGGGTGGGGGAGGATTGAGATTGGTTGGTAGTTACCTGTGGATAGATGGTCCCCACCTTTGTGAATGGGCATCACTACTACATTTTCCAGTTTTTGGGAAACTGACCAAGGTAGAGGGAGCTATTCAAGAGGCTGGTAAGGGGGAGGAGCAGTACATCCAGAGCCAGGCTTAGTAATTTAGTGTCAAGTGGGTCATTCAGGGGGCTGGAGCCTTTAAGGGCCTTGGCTAGGTATGACTTTGCTTCCTGAGGGGTAATAGCCCTTAGGTAGAAAAGTACGCATGTGATCTGGGGGTGGTCAGTGGTGGGGATGGGGTTGAAAATTTTGGGGTAGGACTGCACTCAGGTCAGTGAATCTGGTATTGAGGGCATCAGCTATTTCTTTAGGATCAGTGGTGACTGATCCGTTTTTTTGAAATCTGTGCAGGGGGTGGGGACCTAGATTTGCCATTAAGCATTTTGATGTTGTCCCAAAATTTTCGGGAGGACCCCCAGGAGAAGGTAAGCTGGTCCCTAAGTGTTCAGCTTTTGCCTGGTGAATGGCCCAGGTGCATTTATTCCATTCCACTCGATAGGCCTGTCTGTCAGCAGGTTTTGTGGAGTCCCTAGCCTTGTGCCACAGGTTGTCTCTGTGCTTTAGTTGCTGGGTGAATGACGGAGTTATCCAGGGTGTGTTTTGTTGCTTCCAGTGGGTCTTTTTTTTAGGGACAAAGGTGTCACAGGCTAGGGTAAATGAGTTTTGGAAGTAGTCTAGCGCTGCGTCCATGCTGGTGGCCTGATATATCAGAGACCAGTCCCAGTGGGCAAGGTGTTCCTTGAATTTGGTGAGGTTCCCTGGGAGGAGAATGCGCTGGAGTGTAGTGGTTGGGGTAGGGGCTGGTTGTTTGCCCAACCAGGTGCAGACAACTGGAGAGTGGTTGCTCAGGGAGTCAGGAAGGACAGCTATGTCCTTTATCCTTTGGGGACAATTGGAGGTTATGAGGTCCTGCAAGGTGTCCTTGCTTGTGATGGGGTTGTGTCTGGTGGGCTGAGTCACCAGTTGGTGTAGGTCTAGGGCTGCGAGTTCATCCTTGGATGGAGCGGTCTTGTTGGAGAACCAATTTAGGTTGAGGTTCCACAGGATGACATGTTCCAATTTCGAGGCAGGCCGGTGATGTATTCCGTAAGGGAGTGGAGTGCGTGGGACTGTTTGCGCTGTGGGATGTATGCCACAGTGACTGTAAGGGGGGCCTTGGATGGGTCGGGGGTGATCTTAATTGACATGGCTTGTGTGCTCCATGGTCCAAGGCTGGTGGCGGTATGGCTTGGGCAAAGAGGGAGTGGCACAGATACATAGCACATCCCCCACCTCGTTTTCCAACTCTGTTGAGCCGGTGGAGGGCGTAACCTGGGATGGAGACGAAGGAGTCTGGGGTGGACTTGGAAAGCCAGGTCTCCACCAGAGCGAGGACATCTGGCTGGTGCTGGGAGATCCAGCATTGTAATGCAGCAGTTTTCTTTAGGATGCTGCAAATGTTCATAGAGGCAATCCGGAGCCCAGGGGTTGGCATGGGATGGGTTGGTGTGGGGATCTGAGGGCCTGGGTTGGGGTGGACATTTCCTGAGATTAGAAGGAGCAATGTGATTAGTCTGAGTAGGGGGGTTACAAATGTAATGCTACCAGGCAAGTAGGAGTTGCAAATAGGGCAAACATAAGCATGTGCCAAGTATCAGCAGGTGGTCCTAAGGGGTGCCATCAGAGATAAATTCCATGGATGTTGGTGAAGAATTGAGGTGCATGGCATAACAGGCCTACCATGCATGGGGGTAGCACATGGAGTACATGCAAACACAGGCCATATTGAGGTGAAACAGGGATCTATACAGAGATACCTGCCAGCCAGACAGGGCAGGGGCAGTACTGTAAGTAATCCATGCCACAGTCGGACAGCCTGAACCATGACACAAGGACACCTGGCGGTGTTGCAGGGGTACTGTTAGGAAATCCTCTTGGCAGGGGGTGACCATGTGCTGCCTACGTCTGCCCCATACCACCATCCTGGCTATGGACAGTCTACCTTCGCAATCCCCTGTATATTGGGCCGGGGGTGGACCTCACCCACTGTATGGGTGATGTTTGTGGCAATGGTATAACCCTTTCTTGGCCATGGCTTCCTGGAGTACTGCCCGAGGGGAGGGGCAGGTCATGGCCTGGTGTGCGCGGTGTCCTTGGTGACCTGGAAGTCCCTGGTGTACTGGCCATTCTTTTCACAGCACTGAGTGACATCAGCATACTCTGAAGTGTCTGTTGGGGGTTGACACTAGTCACATTGGACTTGCCAGGGCTATGGCCAGCCCTCACAGTGTCCGGCACCACTTTCCACACAGCACCGCACTGGTCCTGCAGTACCACCATGAGTTTCGAGTGCTGTGCTTCCTCCCACTGCTCAATGCACTGCATGCCCTCATGCAGTATGTGGTGGAGGCATGTCAGCTCCTACTGTGCAGCAGTCTGTGCCTCCATGGCAGACTGCAGCAGCTGCCAGTTCTCGGTCATGTCCTATTGTTTCAGGGACTGTCCAGTTGGACAGGATTGGGCTGCACTAGTGGCCATTGTATGGACTGGGCCTGCACCATGGTAGGTGCGACAGCCCATGGTGGGTGCTGCAGGCTGGCTGTGACTGACCTGGTGCGATGGGCCTGGGCAAAAGAGCTGTGGAAATGTCGTTGGAGGCATCTCATAAGGAGGCACAGCTGTGGCTGGCCCTTTGGTATTAGTGGCGTGGTTGTATTGTGCTGGCAATAGTACTGGTGGGGTCCTGGGGTGGCATGGTGGTGGCTGTGCCAGGGTCAGAGGTGAGCTGCACCCCTGTGACCACTGGGACATGTGGGAACAGCGGCTGGACCCCAATGGTACAGAGGCTGGCAGCAAGGTATGGCTTCTCCCCCATCCATTCAAAGTTTTCAGTTTAGGTTTCAACAATATCCTCTTCCATGGCCTCCACACTACAGTCATCTGGTTAAAGAGGATGGGATAGTTGGAGGAAACCGCACACGCCAGTATGGTGCTGCAGCATCCTCCTCTATGTCTGAACCCAAATGCTGTGCTGTAGGGAAATGAGAGGGGAGTCATATAATAGTGTACAGAACAGAGCAGTGTGCAGCCAAAGTTCCATGCATGCACTGGCATATGGTACCATGTGCCCACACTCTGTGTGCTGTGCAGTGCTTATATCCCACAGGTACCAGCACACCCCTACACCAGGAAGACATACACTGCCACCATGGGGAATGTAACACAGCACCACTGTCTACAGGGCCCATCACCAATGTGCTCACATGCCATACAAGTTCACATACACCCAGCGCCAGTGTGTACGAACACACCCCAACCAGTGGACACTCATCCAGCAATGTTGGGCACACACCTCAACACCAGGGAGCACACAATCAGCAGCAATGACACACACCCCAGCAGAACCTGGCACACACCACCACCACCACCACCCCAGGGTGCACACATCCCAGCACCAGAGGGCACATGGGCAGCACCACATGGGGCACTGTCATGGGCATGTACAGAGATGGCCACTATCTGGGTGACAGGGACACACTAGTGTTGTCCACACCCACTGTTACCTAGCCCTAGCTCCTGCATGCAACCATACCTCTAGACACCCATACAGACACATATGGCCTACAGGATGTCACACTGGCAGTCACTCACATCACTGGGTAGGTCCCACTTTACTTTCATATCTGCCATCCAATACTCTTTCACCTCTATGGGCCATAGACTGGATGCTATGGCCTCCTCTGCAGGATCCAGGGAACATGCAGCCACGATGTCCATGGGCCTCCCACCTGTGGCATGCAGCTCCCAGCGCTCTATTGCCAGGCCCTCCTTCATGTGCCTCTTCAAGTCACTGAAGTGCTTTCTGACTGCTTCGGCACTGACTTCATTGACTTCCTCCATGATCTCCTCCCAGGCCTGCTGTACACTAGTATCAGTGCTTTTGCTCCAGGACAAGACATCCTCCTTGACCTTGTAGGGCTGTGCCAGTGCATGCATCTCCTCCGTGCTGAAGTGGTGGGGTCATAGTCTGTCATTATCCTCCATGGTACTGCTGGATAAGAGGGATGAAAGACAGATGACTAGGAGGTCAACCCGCTGGCACAAGCAGTAACTCTACAGCTTTTGATGCTGATGACCGGAGTTCAGGAGCAAGTCTGAAGCTTCGGAGGGTCAGCCAAGCAGAGGAGGATTGAGTGTCCATGGACAGCTCTCCTTCTCTGAGGTGGGGGGGCTGTGGAGCTCAGCAATAGTCCGACCCATAGGATTAGCTGGGGGTCAGTGAGCCAGTGACTGCATACTGCAAGGTGATTGGAAGAAAGGCTGATGTCGGTGCATTGGGTGTGGGAGCATGCCTGATGGCACCAGGATGTCATTGTATGTACTCTCCTGTGGAGAACAGCACAGAAAATGAAAAGCCCTTTGTCCTATACAGCAGAAAGATGGCCCAAAAGGCAGCCACAAACCTCCTTCCCACATGATGCTGGCCAGCTCATTAGGGAACTTCAAGTGGATCTTGGATTATCCCCTACCCCTAGGGGGAGCTCCACCATGAGGGGTAAGTCACAGGCCTCCCCAAGTGGGCAGGACAAGTGGATGCCAGGAGCGGGGCAGTAGTGGCTGAAGGGCAGGAGATGGGGTAAATTCCTGCTATGAGGATGGAGAGAAACGAAAGTTGAAAAAAAAAAAAAGACATGTGACTGGGCATACATGCAGCGGCACACAGCTGAATGGGTCAGGGGTGTACCCCCCCTTCCCTGACCACGTAGGCATCCTGACAATGTATGCCCTCCCTCAACCCTAGGACCACCAACACCAGGGCCATTCATGCATGCACGCAGCCATTGTGACAGGCACAGACAGGCAGGGGTGGACAGGGGCATGGGCTCACATACCCCTGGGCCTCCAACACAGACACATGACTGTGCAGTGGTGAACCCACTGGCAGTGTGCATCATGGACTGGCAGTGCATCCTTCCCAGAGACAGTGGCAACACCACCACTGGATGAGGGCAACATAGGACAGCACTGCCATGTGTCCACAGTAGTTCTGCACACAACGTACACACAGAGGTACATTTCACGGGAGTCACAAAACCTCTGTCCGAGCACAACCCCTGCATGTTGCTGACAGGCCCACTCTGGCCATCATGCAGCCCCATATAGACCCATTGTTGATGGACAACACCCCCATAGTACAGGCACTACCCTGCCCAGGATACACAATGGCATTTCCAAAGGACTGAATGTGCTCTAAATAAATACATGAAAATTGCCCTGGAGTTACAGTGATAATGTCAAAATATTCTGGGAGCACTGTACATTCCACATGCATCTGGGGGACATGCTGAGTGAGCGCATACATGCAGTCTTCTGCACACAGATCCCACTATAGGCCTTTCCTCAGGATACTTACTTCTGCTCACCTGCAGTTCTGCTGTGTTGTCTACGTGGTGCAGTATGCACCCTTTTCTAGCCCAGACAAAATCTGGCATGCCAATGTATGCTGACCTGCCTGTAATAACATGCTAATGTGGCTGCTTGCCCACAGACTGCCTAATGATCTCATTTGCATAAACTGGCTGAATATTTCAGCTTTGCTTGGCATACTATGTGGTTTTGTGGTTGCACATCCTATGACCACTGCACAGACATGATGATGTGTACCACCATGGTTTCATCATTCGTTTTGGCACACATGCTGCCCCTGTCTAGCAGTGTGCCCATGGCCTTGTCCATGCCCCTGGACATGCATGTTACACAGCACAATGCACCGTAGTGCAGTACAGTCACTGCAAAGGTTGCACAACTGCAGCACAGGCCCAGTACAGCAAGCATTGTGCCTTCAGGTTGTGTACCACTTTGGAGGCAATAGCCATGTCTGGACATCAGCACAGGGCAGTGGTATGACATGATCACTAGTGGTCAGCAGTTGAGATTGCCAACCTGGTCGACCTAGTGGTGGCCTGGAGGATCAACTGCTGGGGGAGGTGGCAGGGGTGAATGGGCCCCATTGCAAGGTCTGGGCCTCAGTAGGGCAGCAGCTGATGCACAGGACAGAGGTTGCCTGCAGTGGGGATCAATGCAGACATAAATTTAATGACTTGCACCAGAGAGAGGCACAACAGCTGTGTGAACTGCAGGCCATAGTCATGATTGGCACCATGCCCAAGCCAGGTAAGTAAGGCTGAGTGTAAGGTGGGTAACTGTACTGGTCTGTGTGCAGACCTGTGACGTGGTAGTATGTGTTAGGGAAAGACCCCCAGGCACTGTACACACCACATGTGTGCACCGGGTGTTTCCCTGTGTGCACTGGGACATGTCCCACTGCATGGCCTGCCACACATATGCAGCTGGCTGAGCACACTGACCCATGGGATGTCCTTCTGCCTTGTGCAAGGCTGGACCCACCATAGATGCCTGAGGGGTGTCCCAGTCATGTCCTCATGGTGGGGGCCAACAGAGAGCAATGACTGCAGTGTCACAGGCATGACAACTCTCTGTATTTTGGCATGGCATGGATGGCAGGGATGGTTAGCCAGCTATGGGGACCCTGACATGTCACTGTCTATCACCACATACAGCTAGGATGATGGACATGTGTCTACTTATGGCTGTCCAGGGTACTGTACCCAGAAGGATGTGGCACTGTCCCCCACCAATGTAGTAAACATTGTACATAGTACGCCACAGGGTCATGAGCCTGCATGTTCAGGGTACTACATAGAGTGCGACGGTACTGTGCATGGATCTAGATATGTACAGGCCAATGTGGGGACACATGCCTACTGTATCCTCGTCCCCCAGTAGTTGTGCCTGTATGCTGTACCTTTTCTGGTTGTGTGTTACCTGGTGCACCATGCATACTCATGTCTACGATGCTTCAACAGGGCCTGGGGCTGGCATGTGTTCTTTGTGGTACAGGGCTTGGGGTGCCAGCTGGTTGCAGGAATGACATGGGGAGGTGTACACTGTGGCTGACCCATCCCATGTGGGAGGGGGTGCTATATCATCTGTGTGCACATCACAGCATGCATGTGTGTTGTGCCACAGGTGGTGCCATGAGTAACTTGCAGCCTTGCAAACCCTGTCCACCCGGGAAAAGGAATATGTGCAGGCTGGGGCATGTTACATGCATATGGGAAGATAGACTATGTAGTGTGTACTGAATGGGGCACTGTGTACCACTGCTGGGGACTGATCATACCTCCCATTTCCTCCCCTACAGATCTCGATGCTCAACCTGCCCAGGTCAGATCCCAGCTTAAATGGGGCTAGCAGTGCTAGAAGGCATCGGGGTGGAATCGATGGGCCCATGCCAGTGCTGCAGAAGAGTAGTGAACAGGTGAGCACTCTGCATTGTGTGCGGGATCCAAGGATACATGTGCACATGTATAGATGCCAGTACATGTGGTGTTGCAGTGGCCATGGCCCTAATGCTGTCTCAGGCATTGGGCCTGGCTCTTCCCATTGTACATATGGCTATATCTGACACTGGCTGGATGTGTCTTGCCAACACCAGATGTGTTGTCCAGGGTGATATGGACACTGAATAGATCCAAGGTATTCACGGCGAGCTGCAAATGCTGGCCGTGCTGCACTTCTAAAGGTTGCAAGCCTTCACATAAGAACAAGGTATTCCAAAGAGAAATGCACACATATGGAACAATCTCTACTTGCATGAAACAGGCAACTGGGAAAAGACTACAGCACTGAATAGGGAGGTAAATCCCTTCTTTAATCACATTGTGAAGTGGTTCCGCTTTATTGACGATGTGATTTGTATTTGGGAAGGTGAATAGACTAAAATAAAAGATTTTATGGATTGGCTAAATACAAATGATTTAAATTTAAAATTTACTTCAAAGCATGATCCAGTGGAAATGGAATTTTCAGATTTACATCTAATTGCAACTCAGAATGATATGGGGGAAACTTGTATCAAAACTAGGACCTTTTGAAAGGAGACAGCAACTAATTCAGTGCTGCATTCTACTTAGTGCGAACCCCCCAGGTTTGAAAAAATCTATTCTCTTTAGCCAGCTGATCCTCATTAGAAGAAACTGTAGTAAAAATACGGATTTTGAGGTTCAAGCCAGAGAGCTTATACAAAGATTTAATAGTAGGGGATATGATTTGAAGTTGTTGGAAAAAACCTTAGAAAAGGTAAGGAAAATGAAAAGGACAGACTTATTTAAAGAAAAACAGACAGAATCAGAAGCAGTTATTCCCTGTATTTTTATTACAGAATACAATGAGTTGGCAGGTCGCATTGGCAATGTTATTTATAAAAACTGGCCAATCCTGATGGGGGATGATGAAGTGGGTGAAGCAGTTGGAACTAAACCTAGGACTGCATTTAATAGGGCCAGTAATCTGAGGGATAGACTGGTCCATAGTCGATTTAAGAAAAAGGCAATCAATAGGGGAAAGTATGTGGCTCCCCAGGAAATCAAAAGGTTTTTTCTGCCGTAAGCGATGTAATATCTGTAAATTTTCTTGTCCAGGGAGACAGTTCCAACCTCCAGAAAAATAAAATATAGTAATAGAAATTGAACATCAAATAACATCCTACGTTGTATATGCTCTCTGGTGTACCTGTAATCTGATTTATACAATGGGGGTGAGACATATTCCAGTGAAATAAACCATGTTATTTTCACTGGAGTGAAATAAATCCAGATGTCGTCAGCAGATTTAAAATAAATACCCTTTATTACACCCCCGAAACTCATGCTAAACCCGTGCTAAACCCGCGCAAGCCACACTAAACCCATGCAAGCCATGCTAAACCGTGATAACCCTGCACTAATCCCACGCAAATTGTACATTTTGCAACACTGCCCCATTGTATAACTAGGACACATGATGGGCATATCATGGAATATGAAAAATATTTTCACTCCTGCCTCGTGAGCACTGTATATTCCACTTGTGCTTTCGGCACTCATGAAATATCCAGGCTCACTCTGCAGGAGTGAAAATATTTTCCATATTCCACTCATGCCCATCATGTATCCCCTATTTATGTTGGAAAAAACAGTCCACTAAAACAACGTGTTCAAAAACATGTTCGATCAATATTGAATGATAAGCAAGATACTCCAGTAGGTACATATTTTACATTGTGTCATAATTTATCACCAGAATGTCTCAAGTTTATGGTAATAGCCTGGATACCAGCACTAAGTATGGGAGGGGATAGACCAAATATGTTGTTACAGCGTGAAAATATGTGGATATATAAATTGAAGAGTTTAAAGCCGAGTGGACTAAATGAGAAATGGGATATAAAACCTTTCCTTAAAGATAAATCAAAGATGAAAGAATTAAACAAATAAGAATGATTTAGATTTGGTATTTTTACGTTGTCATTTATTTAAACTTTTCTTTCCCCCTTTCTTTCTTTTTTTTCCCTTTTCCCCTTCCCCATGTCCCCAAACAAACCCCCCTCCCCCCACCACCACCACCTGCCCCTCCCCTTCCCTTTTTGTTTCCCTTCCTGGCCCCCCCTTTCTCCCCCCTCCACCCTCCTATCCCCTTATGTTTTGATATAGATATAATATGTTAAGATACATTACTGATTTAGAATATTTGATTGTAAAATGTTTTAAGAGCAGTTCTTATTATCATAAAAAGAATCTTGTTTTTACACTTTATGGATATGATAGATTTCTTTAAAGGTAGTAAATACAATTGTTGGCGCTT
The DNA here is from genome assembly GCA_016271365.2 of Neoceratodus forsteri. NCBI lineage: Eukaryota > Metazoa > Chordata > Ceratodontiformes > Ceratodontidae > Neoceratodus > Neoceratodus forsteri. The sequence continues at coordinate 488,873,589 of CM057453.1, read as the reverse complement.
TCTTTACACATATTAACTGGTTTCTCTATTTACTTTTAGGAATGCAGAATAATCTTTTTAAGGTCCTGGGACTCCTCCTACTTGGAATTAAAAATATTTTTGAGTTTATAGTGAATATGTCAATTCCAACTTTTCAAGACCTAAGGATTTCTTTCGTTTCTTATATTTTGTAATATTTTTTGTATTAAGTTTATTTTGGTAAAATGGTGATGGTTTTGATAATAAACAGTAAAGATTTTATTAAAGACTGTTAAGTAAGACTATTGTAATCTGGTTCTAGAATGTTATGAGATAAGTAATTAAAATTCATGAGCTAAGGAATAAAAGATGGATTCCTTGTTAGCAAGACCCCCTTTGAAGACTTGTGAGAGTTGAGGTGCTAGGAGTTATTTGTTACCTGTGTAATAGCGTGACATGTACTGAGCATGAGAGAAAGACATGACAAGTAAAAGCTGAAAATTGTATTGAAGATCTGTTGTGTGGACATTGCTTTCTTCTATTTCATGCAAGTAGAGATTGTTCCATATGTGCACGTTTCTGTTTGGAATACTTTGATACGGACACTGCACTACCTGCATGGCCTGATGGGTGTAAGAGGCATAGGGGATGGTGGTTCCCCTGGTGGTGCAGCACGGGGTGGCCATGGTCCTGTCCTGCTGGCACATGGCACAGTGGCAGGTCATTCATGGTGTCAATAGTGTGCCAGATCTTGGGGGTACAAGGGACAGTGTACTCCAGCTGGGTGTATGTTTTGAACTGCACCACCCCTGTTCAACTGCCTGGGCTGGCCCTATGGGTGGTGGCCACCCTGGGCAGGGAGGGGGGCATGTGCCCCTTACATCCCTAGCCCAACAGTATGCTGACCTGTCTGCCACATGCTTACACTATGTCACCTTGCTGGTGCCCATAGATACATAGGTACATAGACAGTGTCAGCAGATGAGGGCCTGTGGCCCACCCAGTCTGCCCATTTGAGCTTGTATGTTCAGTTTATGTTTTCCTAGAAGTCTGTTGCCCCTTACCCCTGACCTCCAGAATTCCTTTATGTCTATCCCGTGCATTCTTAAATCCTGTGATTGTTTCAGCCCCCACCACTTCCTCTGGCAGGGTGTTCCACTTGTCCACCACCCACTCTGTGAAGAAATTCTTCCTCACGATTCCTCTGAATCATCCTCCCTCCAACTTCATCCCATGCCCTCTAGTCCTGGAACATCTTTTTCACTTAAAAATAGTGTATTCTTGCACCCTGTTCCTCCCTGTAAGATACTTGCATGTCTCTATCATATCCCCTGTCTCCCTCCTCTGCTCCAGGGAGTACACATTCAGTTCCTTCAACCTGTCCTCATAGGATTTGTGATGCAATCCATGTACCATCTTTGTTGCCCTCCTCTGAACCTTCTCTACCCTATGTCCTTACGTAGGTAAGGTCTCCAGAACTGTACACTGTACTCCAGGTGGGGTCTCACTAGTGTCTTGTATAGTGAAATTATGACCTCCCTTTTCCTGCTGGTGATGCCCCTGCCTATGCATCCCAGCATCCTATTTGCTTTACCTGCTGCCTTGTCACACTGTTTCCCTACCTTGAGGTCATTAGTAACAGGTGTCTCTGTGTGGGCCAGCATGCTTGATGCATCCCTGTGGGGGCATCATCTTAGGGATTCTGGGAGTGGACACTCACTCTGCACACGGAGTGGAAGGCCAACAGTGTCACAGGTCTGTGTCATGTCATGCGCACTCTACTGTGGTGCACAAAAGTGCCTCTGGCATGCTGCCCTGTGTATGTAATTATGCCATCCCATAACCTACACTGTGCAGACACGAGCAATGTGTGCCACTGGATGGCTGCCATGGGGGGGGAAGGAGAGTGTGCACACAGTCCCTGGTGTGCCTCCCCCACAGTTAGTCAGGCCCATCCCTCCCTACAGCTGGGACTGTGTATGCTGGTTGTCTGCAGGTGGCAGGCATCTGTCAGTGTAGTGTTGGTACACAATCATAACCAGTCAAGTTTCTTAGACAGCTGCCATTGGAGTCCCCTTGACTGCTGGCATATCCAGTGCCACATGCAGTGCCTGGCAAGCCTCAGCAGCTCACTGTTGGCCCACAGTACTGGCAAGCGGTGGTGAACAGTGAGGCCATTGGTGGGTGGTGCATGTAGGATACTGTGAGTCAATGCAGTAGGCCACATCTGCTATGGTGTCTACCCAACACAGTGCCGACTAGTATATGATGACTCCCCTGTACCTGGGCAGGCCAGCCATACAGTCAGACATGATGGAGCTGTGCAACCAGTGATCAGCACAGACCCTGTCCTGGGGGACATACTCCTGGTCTGACTGGTATACAGTGGGCCCATCTGGATAATGGCCACAGGGCCCACCAGGGTGAGCAGTGGGGGGAGGCCTAGGGCAGCACAGTCATATGAATGGGCAGCATCACTGCTACTGTGGTGCTGTGGTGGCACTGTTACAATACCTACAGTGGCCTGTCAGCCTCAGTCAGGTAGGGTATGAGTGATGCACGCCGTGAGTGTCAAAGTATATAGGGTGGCCAGGTAGCCACCATAGGTGGCCCAGCTGGAGATGTCTAGGTATCTTGGTGGCACAGTCCAACCAAGGCCACACTCTATGTAAGGTGCCCCAGTGCCCTTAAAGACACTGGACACATCCAGGCTGCATCGCAGCATACACCAGTGGTGTGGTTACTGGTGCATAGTATGTCCAGTGCCCTGCCATGTACACAACCATTGCAGTTGCGTGCACCATGGTTGATGCACACAGTGCTGCTGCTGGTCCCTGCCATGTTCATCTGTGCTATGTGCAACATGTGTGTGTGTCTGTGCTCTGTCTTAGCAACAACCTGGGGAGGAACCTGAATGTCTGTGTCCTGTGCACTGATTCCCTGGTCAGAGGTTGCGGGTTATGTGGGTGGCCCTCCCTGCCACTCAGGGCATAACACTGCTTATCAGCCTCTGGTCTGGTGCTACTGATGCAGGTGCCATAGGCATACCGCTGTCATGCCTGCTAATGGTGTGTGTCCATGTCATGCCAGGCCTGCTCTGGTGCTCCATGGTGCAGTCACTGCATGTGCACCCTTCCAGTATATGGGCCCAAAGTTCTGTCCCTGATATGCTACTCCTGATCCATCATGGATGTTAGACACCCAACATCCCTGTGTGGCATGGTGGCTTGTGTACCTTGGCAGCAAGCATCAGGCAACATCTGCATGCCCTGTCCTGTGCGCACAGCTGGTTGAGTTCATTGTCTTTCTGTCCATAGGTGTCCAGAGAAGTCCCAGCCATCGGTGGCAGCCTGAGACATACAAAGGGATGGACAACCTACTGTGCTGGCTGGTGCAGCAGCAGCAGCACCTGATCCTCAGTTGGTTAGATGACATCGCCAGGGTCGTCCTGGAGCTGGTGGTAGCCCAGTGCCAACAATATGATTAAAGTTTGTTTTGATACTGAAGCATCTGTGTTGTGCATCTGTTGTTGGTCCCTTCCCCACCCATCCACAGCAACCCCCAGTGTGCAGCTTCATACCTGGTGCCCGGGACAAGGCTGTGCCACTGTGCGTCCCTTTCACGGGCTACACTATCCATGGTGCTATATTCAGCACTGTGCTGGTACACTGTGCTGCACACTCACCTGTCATTTGTGGGGAGTGCAATCCCCCCCATATTCAGAGGCATAGCACTGGTGCTATGCCTTCTTAATATAGCAGGCTGTAGGACTGGTGCAGGCGAAAATGGCAGTGTGGCTCAAACAATGTGCCTGTGTGCACTTTTGAATAACTGGCCCCAGTATTTATTAGTCAGAGAAAAAAAAATCATCATATGGTGCTTCAGCATTCATGTATTTCTGACATAACTAGATTCATCCTCAGTATATTTTTATTTCACTCTGATGTTTTTAAAACAGCTTTTATTACTAATTTTATAATTAATGACACAAGTACTTAAATATGGCCACCACTAGTAATTTTGAAAAATCCCTCAAGGTTTGCTTTTGACTTTACATACAGGATTCATACTGTGGATGTATTAGGAGGATGCTAGCACTCATTTCCAATGGTAATCAGCACACCAAAATGTATAATTCATGCTGTCGTGGCCAGACAGCAGTTACTTTCTAGAACTTCAAATCCCATGTCTGTGTTTAACGGTGAAATGAAATGAAACTGAAAATGAATATACAAATGCTCTGCCAGAAAAACATTATTACTAAGTAACCATATTATGACATTTTTTTTTTCTGCTGACAAATACTGCTGCCTTAATTCTGGGATGTTACTACGGCAACAGACTGAATATTAAAATAAGAAGTACAGATTGTAAGTACATGTCAAATAAAGATGTGATTTATTTTTAGAAAAAGGCCACTGGAAACTGCTTAGGGCATACAAGTAGAATGTTCTACAAATTACCCCCTAGATGTTTTCTTTATTAATCTCTTTAGTTTACATTATTACAATTGATGAACTATTCTTTAGTTTGACAGCTCACAGCAGGAAAGAGTGGGCCTACTGCCAGCTGCAAAGCACAGCCTTTTTTCCAGTGAACTTGTTTTGATGACTTAGTCTGTTTCCTAAATAAAATGGTAGAAAGAAGCAACAACAAGTTATAGGATAATGCAAGGTGTCATATATACTATAACTATAAAGCGTTCCCTAGGAAGCTCAGGGTGGATATTATCTTTGATTGGACTTCTATGGACTACTGTAGGTTTCCTGACTTGTACTCCTTAATTAGGTTAACTGAGTGACCTGGTGAGGAGAGTATACATCATAGTTATCACTCACAACTTGTTTGTTGCTTTTTTTTTCTGCATTTGCAACCAAACTAATACAGTGAATGCATTGTTTTGTTGAAATAAAAGAGCTCTGTAGCATTCAGTGATTAAATCGCCTGCTTAAAGTGACACAGTAGACGTAGGTTGTGGGACACTTTATACTCTAACCACTTGGTTACACTACTCAGAGGAGAGAGAGGGAAACTCAGTCTGCCCAGCATTTTGCAGACTTTTGACAACTCATGTATATTTACATCTAATGGAAAATGGCCTACAATTACATGCTTACATTTATAAACAATAAAATGCATGTCTGCATGAGAGCCATTTTAATAGTGATAGTCATGGACGGAGTCTGATTCTCAAATGTGAGGATGATAGTAGGTTATTTTACTCATTGGAACCATCAGTTAGAAAATGTGTGTTTGTGCACATCCTGCAGTTGTTTGTAAGTGTACATCCAATCCAGTTTTAAATGAGGTAAAGTTAAAGCAATTAACTAAATTTGCCGGAAGAGAGCTCCAAGGCTGATTACCCAATTGGTAATATAACCTGCCCTTTTCTTTCTTTTTTTTTTTTTTATTTGGAGTTTTTCCTCCTGAGCCCTGGCAGGCAGCTTTGGCACTCTCTCTGGTCCCGCCATTCTTATGCTAGGCGGACCCCTGTTAGTTCCCCTGCAGATTGCCCCCTCCCGCAGCCGGGCCAGGAGGAGGTTGCCAATTTCTCCCCACCCCAGAGACCTAATCCAGAATCCAGGAGACTGCTCCCGGGAGTAGAGATGCAGCAAATTTTTAATCCACTGGTGAAGTGAATGCGAAGAAGCCTCTTCACATTGGCAGAGCACAACGCACTACGCGTTATTATTATTACTTTGCATTGCCATTATGCCTTAATGCGAAGTAAGGTGAAGTGAGAAGTAAATAGGCAGCCCTCCACATATCACATAGCTTACAGTACGGTAAGCCACATGCTTTAGCCAGGCAGGAAGGAAGTGAGTCAGAGAAGCAGTTTCACTTTCTCCTTTCCATTCGCAGAGGGAGAAGGCTTTGTGTAGAGGAGAGCAGTAGTGACTGAAAGTGCTTTTTTGCCGCTTTGAGTGAAGAAAGCCAACAGCTTTTTTAAAAGGTATATCTTTATTTAGTTTTTGTATTGTGTTTGTGATTTTTTTTGTTAGTGAATTTTTTTTTATAAGTTTTGTTTTTTGTGCGTGTGACTGTGTGTCAGTGTTTGTTTGTGTGTGTGTTGGCACTGGGGACTTGTGTCAGTGTGAAGGTAGGATGGACCCTGGAGAAGGCGAGTCGCTGGCCCTTGGGCGCCGGTCAGAGGAGGGGAGTGCAGACACATGGGGGTGGTCGTGTCATGCTGGACCACTCCCAACTCCTGGGTGTTGCTTCCCCTCATGTGGAAGCAACAGCAGCAGCACCAGTACCACCAGTGGCTGCTGTGCATCCACCTTCTCTGCCACTGCCACCACCACCAGTAGCAACTGTAGGGGCTTCAGCAGCACCCCCTCCACCACCTCCACAGCCACCTGAGGTGCCCCTGGAAAATCTAGGTGGTGTGAGGACTGTGTCTGGTCCCCCCTGCAGCTCCCCAGTGTGAGAGTTTTTTAACTCTGTGGGGGGAGACAGCACAGCCATGGTATGCTGTCTGTGTGGTGTGCTGGTGCGCCGTGGCCCCCGGGGGGACACATTTGGGGAATGGTGGCCAACACACCCACATGCTCAACCACCACAAGGCAGAGTGGCAGGCTGCCATGGAAGGGGCCAGGCATCCACCTGCTGGCTCTTCTGTGGCAGTGGCCGAGGGTGCTGCTGGGGTCAAAGTTGTGCCTCACAGTTGCTGCCACAGCAGGAGGAGGGCCAGTACAGCAGCTGCTCCACCACCACCACCACCACTGCCACCACAGCCACCAGCACCACCCTCTTCACCACCACCCCCACTACCTGGATTTCCACCTGCAATTGACCCCACTACAGTCCCTGCAACAGAGGCTGACCTCGCCCTGGTGTGGGTGGCTCTGGAAGAGAATAATCAGAGGGTCGGTGCTTTGCAGCAGCAGGTCGACCCAGTACAAGAACAGCAGCAGCAAATAGTTACAATGTTGCACCTGCTGTTGGACCACCACGGTATCCCACGGCCACAGTAAGGGATTGTTTTCTGGACCCCACCCCACTACTGTGTTGTACTGTTTTTGTGTGTTTTTTTCTTTGTTGTTGTTTAATAATACACATTTTCCCTTCCAGAGGAATCTTTCATGTGTCACATAGTGCAATACATTTCTGTGAAAACTGCCCGTAATTTCATTACAGTGTGTCATGTGATGGAGGAATTCCCGTTCTGAAAAGCTGCCCACATTCTGCCTCCCTTCTCAGCAACGTTAGGACATGATGCCAGGGAGAGCACGGGTGCGTGCTCCATTACAGTGAATATCCTATTGTCCAGCAGCTTTCCGAATGTTTCTTTATGTTATAATGGTCAGTTTGTGGTGAAAAGTGTGGGTACGTTTCCAGTAAGAAGAGCCTTGTTAGTGGAAAGGTTCCCATATTTCACCACAAAGTAAACCTTATAACATAACAAAACATTGGGATAGCTGCCAGACATTCACTATAGTGGAGCATGCACCTGCGCTCCCCCTGGCAACACGTCCTAACGTTGCTGAGAAAGGGGGGCAGAATGTGGGCGGCTTTTCTGAACGGTAATTCCCCCATCACGTGACGCACTGTAATGAAATTATGGGTGGTTTTCACAGAAATATATTGCACTCTGTGGAGCAAAAAATATTCCAGTGGGAGTAAGGCCCCCACATATTAGGTTATGTACATCACCATAACTATGTAATGTGGTGATTGGTGAATCTCCGTAAAGCAGCAGCAGCACAACAATCTGTTGAGAACTCTGACCTATATTTTTTAATACTGTGTTACAACTTCCTTTACTTACATCCTGACTGACTGGAATGATACGAGAATTTGCAGTAGTTGAGTCTGCTGTACTACCTTTTTTCATGTGTGAAATAATGAAAGGAGCATTCCTTTTAAATTGGTGCTGACCAGGTCTTTGTCATTGTTTTCCTCTGCTTTTCTCCATCACATCAGTTAGTTGTCATATATCACTTCTGTTGTTAATTAACAGTTATGCAGCAGGCAGTGTTTTATGACACCATGGAACAATATTTATTGAAAAGCAGCTGCAAATAAATACAAACCTGGTCAGAACAATATTGAAAGGCGTGCTCATTTTTTTTTATACATGAAAAAAAGTAGTCAGCTAAGTAAAGCAGTCACAAATTGTGAAAAGAAGCGTATCATTCAAGTCATGAGTCGGAGATAACTAGTGGCTGTGGCAATGTAAAGTAGCATAAAAAAGTACAGTTCACAATTGTCACGACATTCTTGCAATGCTGCTTTAATTGATAATGTCAGTATGACATCATGAGCTCACAACACACAAAAGTAGCACATAGTCCCCAGATATTTTCTGCAGGCCCAAAATGCATCCTCCTTGTGTACAGAAAATTGACAAGTGGTAACACAGTGAAATGGGAGTGTTTCAGCACATACAAAGTCCCTCAGAATTAATGGCACACTCAGTCATGCGCGCAGTGGTGGCACAGAGTCCCAGATTTTTTCTGCAGGCCCAAAATGCATCCTCCTTGTGTGCAGAAAATTGACAAGTGGTAACACAGCAAAATGAGAATGTTTCAGCACATACAAAGTCCCCCAGTATAAAATAATGACCGTGACCATCCTGTTGCTGGTCCAATGTGTTCTGCGAGGCAATTCGAGCAAATGCAATGTGATCATCTCAACTGGATTGAAGGGTGCCCTTTGGCTGTACACTAATAGTAGCCTTGGTGAGTAAAGATATATATATATAGATATATGGCTTGTGTATTTTGTAGGTGAGGAGGGGGGTTTGACATGAACATGTACTCATGGTATTGTTCGGCATCATAGGTCACAGAAACTGTTGGTGTGCACATTCCAGTGCTCAATGAGAATTTTTAGCGTTGAAATTGGAAACAGATAACTCTGAAGCACATGAAGGTATGTATTTTTTGGGGGGAGGGTGGGGGGAATCATATTTACTGGTTTGTCTGTAATGGTTTCTTATTTTGTTACTTCTTCACAGATTTCATCTGCATCTTTCTGGAGTCCATTTGTTGTTAATGATGGTCATGGTCATCTAATGAAACGACTTCTGTGTGTTGCATGTGTGCTCAAGCCCGGGGAGGGGGTGCCTGATGTTGAAGACCTTTTTTGGATAAGGTCACTTTCACAGAACAACAAAGCATCTGGAAGTTTCCTAAAAAAAGAAATGAATGACTTCTTACAACTTAATCATTATTTGTCCCTCCCTGGTTCTGAATCTCAAGTCAAGTTACAATGAAACCCATATCTTGTCAACTAACACAATCTGTGTGCAATATTTGCTGCAGTCTTTCCAAAACAATGAAATGGATGAAATAAAATCTTCATACTTACCAGAATGGATTTCACATGGATATTCCCTCTCTGTACGGTACATCTGAAGTACCATTCCCACCGAGTTTTAGTGATGGAGACTTTTTTTATTCACCTGTAAAAGAAACAAAATAAGTGTACCGTATTTGTGGCTCTGAAAAACTACAGAAAACAAAACATACAACTAAAGGAAGTGAAGCAGCATAACAAACATGAGTATACATACTCATTTTATGGTTTAAATATTAAGAAGCTTTGTGTCTCTGACTGATGGATGTGGTGGTCCAGACAGACTCAGGTTCAGTGGTGGCAGTGGCTAACATCAGTCCTGGTGGTGGTGGTCTGGGGGGCAGACAGACTCTGGCTCAGTGGTGGCAGTGGCTAACATCAGTCCCAATGGTGGTGGTCCAGGGAGCGGACAGACTCAGGCTCAGGGGTGTCAGTGACTAGCATCAGTCCCAGTGGTGGTGGCCCGAGGGGTGGACAGACAGACTCAGGCTCAGTGGTGGCAGTGGCTAACATCAGTTCCAGTGGTGGTGGTGGTCTGGGGGGGTGGACAAACTCAGGCTCAGTGGTGGCAGTGGCTAGCATCAGTCCTGGTGGTGGTGGTCCGGGGTGGCACACCGCCTTTTAACAACTTCAATTAAAACCTGCCAACATTAACCACATCATCATCCTCATAAAGAAAGCTGCCCTCACAGTCATCTACGTCTGAAGTCTGACTACTGGGAAATTCTTTCTCCATTGTGTCATCATCTATGTCAGTGTTGTGCCGTTTCAGGCAGCCATTGCCAGTGTCACCAGGATGGTCCATTTCCACATCATCAAAACCACCATGACTAGGCTGGGGTACGAATACTGAGGTTGCAGTCTGTGCTGGTATGTTCTCTTTCATTCATTTTATGAATATTAGCAAACTAACATTTGCAGGAGACAGGTTTGTCTGATGATCCCTGACTATTGCACCTGCTGAGCTGAATACCCTCTCAACACTTACACTGGAGGGTGGGCATATGAGGTACTTCAGTGCTACTGCAGTCAGCTCTGGCCATTCACTGACCTTTCCACTCCAGTACAAAAGAGGATCTTCACTTATTGGCAGATGCCTGTTTTCAGACAAATATGACTCAACCATTTTCTGTGCCGCATTAGGTCCAGTTGTTGATGCATCATCCTGTTCTCCAGAATAATTTATTTCACAAATACCCACTTGGGACAAAGCCTCCCAAAGTGGGTTGATGCCAGCTACTTTGGATGACAGGCCACCTGGAACTGCAGTCCCCTTCCCCTTGCAGGATATGCTTGATGGTCCTCCAGGTACACCTTCAGCCGGATTATGCTGCTGAGGTTTGCTGACCTTGGCATGTGACTTCTGTGCCCCATGAACTAAGCACACCAGTTGACCACTGATATTTTTTACCAGTTCAGGCCCTCCCTCCAGTACTGATGCAATTCCATGTTTGTATCGTGGGCCCAGCATTGTAGCTATGGCAAAGTTGTCACTACGCTTAATGCTCACAATGTGACGATTCTGGTCGAATACTGTCAGCATGTGTTGCAGCAACATACTGCTACCACCATCTCTGGCAACATCAAGGCTATGCTGTACATTCGCCAATGTCTGCCTCAACACCCACAGCAGTGGAATTGATTGGCTAATGGAGGCAGACTTGCCACTCACTGCCTGTGTGGCATGTTCAAAAGGCCGCAAAATTGTTATTACAGAGTCCATGAGGTCTCACTGTTCAGTCGTCATAGACATGGAGGCCCCGGAACTGTCACGGCTAGTGTGCATCATAATATATTCCGAGATGGCTTTGTATTGTTCATACAACCTCTCTGCCATGTATGAAGTGGAGTTCCATCAGGTGACAACTTCCAGCTTCAAGCAGTGCTAAGGCAGGCTGTTTTGTATCTGCAACTGCCGCAGCTGGTCATGGGCCTTTCCAGATCTTGAAAAGTGAAAGCAGATGCGTCTTGCAATGGTTATCATTTCCTTTACATCAGGGTGCTGCAGAAACTCCTGCACCACAAGATTTAAACAGTGGGCCATGCATGGAACACAAAAAAAAACACCATTCATGATGCATTTCACCATATTTGACCCATTGTCACTTGCTATGAACCCAGCTCTCAGGGACAGAGGGTTCAGCCATTTGTCTGCTTCAGTCAGTACCACATCCAACATGTTCTCACAGTGAGTGAACAGGTCACATTTCGCATAGCAATCATTGCATGCTGTTGAATTCCTGGAAGATTGCTACTGTGACAATCCACCTTACTGCACTGATTATTCACACTACCAACATCACAAACAATCCCTGGCACCTGCGCCCAGTGTGCAGTTATACACAAATATGAACTCTCCGCTGTTTTGCCACTTGTCCACATATCCGTACTGAAATGGATAAATGTAGAGGAGGAATGTTGAAGGGCATGTCTTACTGAGTCGGACACAGTGCAGAACAACTAGGGGACAGCACGGGTAGAAAAGTATATCCTGGATGGGACTTTCCATTTTGGACAGGCACATGCAGCAAACTGCCGGAACCCAGAATTCTCTACAAAGGAGAAGGGCAAAAGATCAATTGCCAGCATTTCCGCTACAGCAGCATTAAGTTCACGTGACACTGTATGATTCGGGGGGGTACTTCAGCTTATGCACAAAAACACTGTAACATGAGCTGACTTAAACATTTTACACGGGGTGTGATCACAAATGGTTGTGCTCTGTGATGAATGGCATTGGCAGGGGGTAAAGTGTGGACATTTGATGAAGACGGTTGCACAGGTGATGATGACAAACCCAGAAATGCAGTTATTTTTCCAGATTTGCCAACCGGGGTTGATGTACCACTTGCACTACACATACTGCATTCACCACAACCACCACCACCACAAAAACTGCTACTCTCACCAGCACTGGACAACATTTCAAAGTCATTATGGTCCTCCACCTCATCATGCCTGTAGTAATCCTGTGCTCTTGTTACCTCACTACTGCACATGTTTAATTTACTACTGGACTTAACAGTCATGGAAGGGGATAACATGCTCGCTATGGTTGCTGGTGACAAAGGTGAATGCCCCACTGTGGTATTAGCTGCCAGCTTGTGCTGGGTCCACAGTGCCAAATGTCTATTCTTAAGATGCGGATGCTGTCCTCCTGTGCCTAGATGGCTCCCCTTTTTACCTCGACTCACACACACGGCAAACCTGGCAGATTGCAACTGACTCATCATTTGCATCTTGAACAAAAAAATCCCAAACAATGGATTGTGATGCTCTGCTTTTAACATGTCCATGATGTGGCTTATTTAAGTCCATTTTTTTAACCACTGAAGTGGGGGGGCATGTGTTGTTTCAGGCACTGCACACCTGGACTGCAACTGACCACCATGACTACCTATCATATTTATTACTGGGTCATCATCATCAACTAAAACCAGTAGATCACAAGTTTTTACCGGGGGGGGGGGGATTCCTGCAAACAGACTCAGATGCAGCCACTTTGAATTTCTTTTTCTCCAGTTCCCAACTGGGGTCAATTACATCATCATCATATTCATCAATGTCACACACATCCACATCTTCTGCTTGGATGCTAGCATGTGGACTGCATGTTGCAACAACAGCAACGTCATCGTCATCATCATCACATTCATTATCAGCATCTACACTACCATCACCTGATATTTTTTCACCACACTGTGAATCACTGCATGGAGAATGCGTGACATTTACTGCCACGGTGGACAGAATATCACATTGTATGCTATTGTTGACATGGTTATCAGAATCCTCAGGTTCATTTACTGGCATGTTACTGGGAAGTATGACATCATCTACACTGCCACTCACTTGCACTGCTTCACACTCAATATTTTTGGATACAGTACACTGGTCGGAATTAGAACTTGATGCAACAATACTAATACTACCACCACCACTAACACCAGTAACACTAACACCACCGGCTGGGAAAACATCATCTCCTCCAACTATGAGTGAAGCTACTGATTGGGCTGTAAAAAACATTGCAGGAGAAATAGCTTTCCTCACATCAGCAATGCACTTCTGCATCTACGTACTACTACCATGCCCACAGACTATCTTACTGCCAGCATTGCCATGGTGAGAAACAGCTTTGCTTGCACTTCTTTTTGTAGGCATTTTGGGGGATCAACCACAATATTATAACCAAATTCAGATTCTGATATGTTCACTCTCTGATTGGGGGGATGCTGGATGTGAAGCCAAAAAAACAACTGTAGCTTCAGCAACAGGTAAGAGACTAGTCTGTCACGCAATGAAAACAACTTCAGTAACCAGTGGTGCTGATGAGGTTGCAAAAACAATCCAATCTGGTAAAAAATTCCTTTTGCACATGGGGTTGGGGGGAGCACTGACTGCAGTGCAGATTTTTACGGCAGTACAAGCAGCAAAACAAAAAACAGATACCACGAGCGCAGTACAAAATCAGGCAGCTGCAGTGGATAGCAGGTTCACACTGCTGCGCCTGCAATTACAGTACTCTGTGGCACAATAAAAGGTGTATTATTTGATGTCACGCAACACTGAACACACACTTACACACACACACACAGAACAGTTTGTCTACAATGTTGAATGAGTAATGCGTAGCAAATGCAAAAGTACAGTACTATGTCATGTATTTTAATGTAAACATCCTGAAATTATGAACTGCTGCACCAGATCCACACAAAAAACAGCAAGAAAATTTCAACTATTACTGACAATATTACTGTGTGTACATTAACACAGTCAGTTATATAACAAAAATATAACCAAAAAACAAAGAAATCACTATTTCTCCAACTTAAATCTACCTACACCACAGATACGCCCTTCCCCAAAGCACACTTTCACTGTCTTTCACGACACACACTCAATGTTGTAAATTAATATTCAAAATCCACACAAAAACAAAAATGCTCGATGATATGAGCACAGGAGGGTTTCCTACAATCGATGAACTAAAGTTGGAGCCCCCCAAAAAATGCAAAAATGCTTTTTTAACAGCTTTTAGAAGATTTCAATCACAGACAGCTATCAGAGCACACTGTCTCCTACTCCTTCCTACACATACTACCCTGAACTGAGGCTGTGCAGATCAATACAGAGCCCATGTGACCTGAAATACCATGAATCACTACAAAATTTGCCTTCGGAGCTCAAAAACAAGGTGAAGTGAGGCGAAGTGCATTGTCCTCAGTGCACTTCGTCTTAAATTTGGTGGAGTAGTGGTCTGGGGAGGCGGAGTAACGCAAAGTCACAGTTTCCAATGGAGTTCGCATCCCTCATCATAACGCGAAGTACTCCACTTTGCGTTGCAGAGCACTCCACGATTCCGCATTTGCTCCGCGAATCACTTCACTAAGCGGATTGAGCCCACTTCGCCCACCACTACCCGGGAGCGGTGGACCATCATCGAGCCTGCCAGGCTCACTTTTTCCTGTTTTCATCCGGCTCCCCTCCCTGCCAATGCAAGGACATCGGCTTCAATCTCCAGATCCATACTGCCCTCCAGCCACTGCCTGAGGGCAGTCAGCTAGTGGGATGACTAGTCCCCTTCCCCCTGAGAGAGGAGCGCAGTCCTCTGGACTCTCAATCCTTTCTCCCTCTGCCGACCCCTGGTGGCCTAGGCTCATTCCTGAACCCGGGTCACCAGCATGGCATGAGCTGTGGTGTCCAGTGCCTCAACCCTCAGCAGAACTGGGCTGGCCAACCTGCCCTTTTCTTTGTGTTACATGGGAATTGTATTAATTTCTTATTGTCACATGTTTTCTGTTGTGGCATTTTAGACTCACTTTGTGTATTTGTTTGGGATCACTTGAGATTTTAGACAGAAGTTAATGGCCCCCTCTCAAATGGCTTCCCTCCAGGCTGTGCTGACCTTTTATGAAAAGCCTAAAAAAGAGTGTGTCAAATAAACTTAATTAATTCTGCTGCCTACCTTTTTATGGCTGCAGGGTGAGCTCTACAGACATCTTGATATCACTGTAGAAACATGGAGCTCATCAGATTCTGAAGGGACTTTGTAAAATTGGAGTTGGATTGCAATCACTTCACTAGAGTCAGTCTGGTGTGTCTCTACACCGCACTATTTTTTTCTCTGTCTGAAAAAAAGAAGCATTTTTTTTCATTTATTCTGATGGTGTTTTTAAGTTTTAATGGAAAATATTGGTCAGTAACAGTACATGTATTTGAACTTAATTTGTGCATAACAGGACTTGTGTGATGTCATAGTTACTAGCTTCAATCTGAGCAGTATTCTCTTTCAAGAAAGATCTATAGTTTAGGGTCTTTAGTAAACATGTCAACTTATCAACGTTTCCCAGACATAAACTATAATTGAGATTGAGGAACGAGGTTCAGATTTCAGAACACAGAGCAAAGTGTTGCTGTAAGTTCAGGAGATCTGCAAGAGCTAAAAAAAGGACATCAGTAAATAACACACTAACTTATGTAAATCACTTAATGAGTTTTTTATGCTGTTTTTTTCTGGTTATTGTTTATATTTTTGAAATTAATTGGTGAAAGTTAATACAACTGAGAAGGCTAAGAAAGGGATGTTTCATGCAGGCAGAGAACAAAGGGCTCTGTATGTGTCTCCCTATAGGGAATGTGTGTGTGGTGGTGGGGGGCACTCTGTTAACCCTTTCCTGGTACAGTGACCTTTTCTAGTCAGTTTGCAAATGGCAGTAACGCTGTATTGTAGCAGTGTGAATTGTTCAGAACGTGAAGCAGTGAAGTGCCTTAGTGTGTCTCAGCGCTTCTCCTCAATACAATAAAAGTTAGGGTTAGATGTATAAGTAAATGTATACAATGTATTAAGGGATTCAACTACTTAAAGATTTATTTATTTTTAATTTTTTGAATTGTTTCACCAGGAAAGATACACTGAGCAACTTAATGCTCGTCTCACGGTACGTCCTGGGGGAAAGTGGAAAGGGATGTACAGAGTACAAGTTCAGATACATACATGACAGATGGTGAATTTATACATACAGTTATAAAACAGGAAAGTCTATAAGGGGAAGTATAAGTGCAGGAAGGGTGGGGGATGAGAAAGAGGAGAGGGAGATGGAGAGGGAGACAGATATGCAAGAAGGGGGTCAGGAGCAGGTGCAAGTAGGTGTACGGTAGTTGTGCAATGCAGCGGTAAGGGAGTAAAGGGAGGAGGAGGAGGAGGAGTGGTGGATTTGTGGAGGGAGGGCATTCCACATTTTAGGCAGGTGGTAGGAGAAGGCTTTTTGGCCAGAAGAAGTGGTTCTGCGGGGGAATGATAAATAAATACATTATTTTCCCAAGACTCTGATCCAAGTGACAGATAAACAATGTTATTCACCCAATGGGAAAATAACACTGTTTATTTTTCAACTGGATACATCACAATCAACTTGATTTACAGCCAATTCTGCCAGTCCCACAATGAATCTGCCCTTAATTGTCACCCAGAACATTCACATTGTATACACAGGACATACCATGGCTTATGTTCAAATATACCATTAATTTCCATTCGTGAGGTGGCAGGACTTTCATAACTCACTCGTGACTTTGCCACTTGTGAGTTATGGTCCCGTCTCCTCACTCATGGAAATAAATGGGATATTTTAACACAGGACATTGTATATTCTCCATAAGTGCTATATAAGGCAGGGTGTGTATGTGTGTGTGTGTGTGTGTGTGTGTGTGTGTGTAGTAGTAGTAGTAGTAGCAGCAGTAAAATATTTTATTTATTGCATGACCAGCTCCTCACCTTCTATGGACACATTCATGCCACTCACAAAAAGCTGCACCCTAAACTGGGGGCTTTATACAGAAATCATGGTTGTATTCCTCTGTCAGATCCCTGTGACCTGCTCCAGAAAATGATATTCTCTATTTTTGACTACAGTGATGTAGTCTACGGCACTGCCACTGCTTGCAAGTCTTCCCTAATAAGACTGGACTCTCTTTTCCACTCTTTCTGCCATTTTGCTCTTGACTGTCCTCTTCTTACCCATCATTGTACTCTTTATCAATCAATCTCTCTTCCTTCTCTATTCGACAGGCATCTTATCCACTGTGCCAACTTTCTTGCCAAATTCTGGTTTCACTGCCTACCACCCTTTCTCTCATCCTCTATTTCTCTCAAACTGTCATCTTCTCATTCACTCAGAAACTATGACCTTCACACTCTAACCATTCCACCCAGGACTACCTTGGTTGGTCAGGCTACATTCTCACACCGCTTCCCAAAAAATTGGAATGCCCTCCCTCCTCACATCCATCACGCTGCTTCTCTGCATATCCTCAACTCCCTCCTCAAGGACCACTTCTCCCCTCCTACAGATGTGTTTAAATGATTAATTATCACCTTTATCATAGTTTGTGCCTTTTCACTCATTTTGCAGATTACTTGTACCCTATTTTAACTTGATACTATTTGTTTCATATTTTTTATTTTAGTCTCATACTGTAGCACCTTTCTTGCTGTTGTAGTTTATTGTAATGTACTATTATTCTAGTTATTCCTTGTGTGTAACATTGTATTCTGTTTACCATTATGCCTTGAATTTTGACTTTTGCTGCTGTACCTATTGTGTATCCCTTTCCCCACCCCCCATGACACATCTGGAAATGAGCATGTCTGCTCAGTATGTCTTTCCTAGTGAAACTTTTAAATAAATAAATAAAAAATTGGATACTCAGTTGAACAAAAGCTCATTTTCATTGAGGTCCCATGCACTCACACTTAATAAATACAATTACAAAGGTTGTCAGCATTTCTTACAGTGTTACACATAAAGAGAAAAGAAGAAGTCATTTTATAACAGTACAGACACTTAAAGATATTATCCCAGGCAATAATACAGTAATATAATTTTATTTAATCGATTAACTTAATAATAATGCCATCCTGTGTCTAATGGTAAACAACAAGACAATGATTTTTTTTTGAATGTTCTAAATGCTATCTTTTGATGTTATGCAAACTAATTAACTTGTCTACTGGTCTGAGGTGGATTATGATGGAATTTCAGAGTTTAGGGCCTCTGTACAAAAAATGTTGCCTGGTAATGCTCTGTTGTGTACACAGTGCACTGCTTCATGAAATTGGAATATATATGCATATATGTGTACATGTATTAGTCAATAATTGTGTGTGTCACAGCAATTGGAAAGTACAGTTAGGTGGCTCAGTGGTTAGTGCAAAAATTGCTAGTCTACTTTCCCCTGCTATCTAGATTAGTTTCAACCTTATGTATGTCATTGCTGATTTAAATGAGATGTTTGGCAATGTTCTTAATAGAAGTTCTTTTCTGGCTTCGAGGGACATCGGACAGTGCGTGGTTTCACTAGACACCAGGGCAAGCATAAATAACAAGGGGGATGGTCATCAGAAGGTGGGGGTTCCACTGGACACCAAAGATAAAGTGCAGTGTTCGGGGTCCGGCATCGGAGGGTTGGGGGTGCCATTAGACACCATGGATACATAAATTATTTATGTGGTGAGAACTAGGAGGGTGGGGTGTGCCACAAGACACCAGAGAAATAAATATTATGGGGATGTGAATCAGAGAGTGGGGGTACCACTGGACACCAGGGGGGAATATAGATAGATAGATAGATAGATAGATAGATAGATAGATAGATAGAAATATATATATATATATATTCAATGCAAAAAACTTTGTTAATGTACCATTAAGGTTGAAACATCAAAAGTAGGGACATGCGACCTTAGGGTTCCCAAGCCTAAGATCCCACCCCCAGTGTACATGCAGGAACAGGCATGAGAGATGTGTTTTGGGGTTGTGAACCCTAATGCTCACCCCATTCCATGATTAAGCAAGGTAAGATGGGTACAGCATAGGAGAATGGGGTAAGCATTCGGGTCCACAACCCCAAAATGCACCACTTATGCCTGTTGCTTCATGCACAGTGGGGGTGGGGTCTTAGGCTTGTGAATCCTAAGATCACATTTTCCTACTTTTGATGCTTAACCTTAATGGTGCATTAACACATTTTTTGCAATTAATTTCCTTTCCTTTTTACATAGTTTACGTGTATCCTTATTTGCCTGTGGGAGTGCAGGACCTTTTGGGCCCTGCACTCCCACCCTCCATAACTGTCCTTATGTCACAATAGGGAGCACAGGGCCACTTTGGCCCTGCACTCCCATGCTCTGTTATTTTCCATATTTTACTGTAGGAGTGCAGGGTCTGAAGGACCCTGTGCACCAATCCCTTTGTAGATGCATGACCAAATTATCAGTATAGCCATCTTATTACCCCAGCACATGTACCCAGTATTGAAAATGTTCAAATCCCCACCAAAACATGATTCTGCACAACTGCAATGCCATTCTGTGCCACAGGTGCAAAAACATATTTTAGCCAGGCTTTGAAAAATGACAGCTGTGACATACATGAGGTCAGGTAATAAGAAGGCTATGTTGAAAATCTGGGATCTGGGATCAAAATATTTAAAATTTCTGAATTTACGAGTGGGCATATGGAAATTGCAACAAATGGTCACAACTTTTTCATACTGTGACCCCAATTTTGAACATAGTCTTCTTATGACCCCACCTCATAAACCCCATAGGTGAAAATGTTCAAATCTGTGTCAAAATGCCATTCTACACCACAGGTGTGAAAACACATGTTTCAGGCAGGATGTGAAAAATGACAGTGGTACTTTTCATGAGGTGGTATGAAAAAATGGCTATGTTGAAAATTTGGAGTCAAAATATTAAAAATCACCAAAGTTATGCATGTGCGTCGAAACATTTCAATGAACGCTCATAACTTGGCCATTTTTATGAATTTTTCACCAAATTTTCAACATGGAGTTTTTGGGACCCCCACTTTATGAACACTGGCACTGTCATTTTGTTGATCAGTCCTGAATGGTGATTTTGCACAGTGACTGCAAAATCATCTTTCAGGCAGAGTAACGAAACAACAGTCACAGTGTTCATGAGGTGGGGTCCCAAAAAGCCCATGTTGAAAATTTGGTAAAAATTACCTAAAAATGGCAAAGTAATGAACATAAGTTCAAAATGCCATTGAAATACATTATACAGCACTTAATTCCTCAGTTTGCGGTTTGGCTTTGAAGAGTGCAGATGTGTCCCGGTCAACAGAAGATGACTGCAGATGACCTCTGGAGCTAAGTATAGGGCAAGGGTGGAGTGGTGGGTGCTCAATAGGAGGGTGAGGATGGGGGAGGGGTGGCGGGGATTACGAGGAAGCATTTTTTTTTCAGGCACAAAAAACAAAAGACATTGGGGGACGGTTTTCTTCTTTACTGCAAAATTAAATAATTAT
Organism: Neoceratodus forsteri; assembly: GCA_016271365.2. Classification (NCBI taxonomy): domain Eukaryota; kingdom Metazoa; phylum Chordata; order Ceratodontiformes; family Ceratodontidae; genus Neoceratodus; species Neoceratodus forsteri. The sequence goes on along the minus strand of CM057453.1, from coordinate 488,852,992 downwards.
TTATGGACACTGAGAGTGGGCTCCCTAATGTCCCACACTACTGGGGAGTCTTCCAGTGCCAACATGGGGATTGGGGACCCTGATGTTGGCAAAGAAACAGAAAGGTCTTGGGGGTGCATCTGACATCGGGGTGGGCATCTTGGTGTCAGATTAAATAAATAGAGAGGTTGGGGGTGCCACTAGACACCAGGGAGAGTGGGACAGTGAACAGTGATCGGTGGGTGGGGGGTGCCACTAGACACCAGGGAAACAGCAGTTCGTTCATGAGTGTGCAGCCAGCAGCAGGAGTTCAAGTTGCGACTGCACAAATAAAGAAAATCCTGCTGTTCTCATACAGAGAACATAGCAGAAATTGTCCTCTCACTGACCTTGGCTCCCAGGATTTCAGGTGCCCACGAAAGGGATTTCTGGACAGTATTTAAAAAACATCAGAATCTAGCTAAATGGGTTCCATTTAGCTCTGATATTTCTTTTTTAAATCACATTTACTTTTACATGTTTTCTTAATTTTGTCTCTCTCTCTCACTAACAGATGCAACAGAGCTCTACGAAACTACAGCAGACGCTATGTGACCCTATATGCAAAAATACAGTAGCTCCTGCAAAAACAAGGGAGGTCTGTGAAAATAAACAAGGCTCTATGTGATCCTACACGCAAAAATGGAGTTCCTCCTGCGATAAAAGTATTTTTGTGCAGAACATCTAACTTTTCCGAAAGAAAATTTAAAAATTGAATAACTTTTGAATGGATTAATATTTTTTCACTAATCCTTCAAAAGGCACATCTGTGAGGTAAAGGCTTTCTACCCTGAAAATTTTCAGACCATAACCTAAAGCCATTTCTGAGATACAGGTTGACAAAAAGCAACAAAAACTTCATAAATTTAGGGATATTTGAACTTTAATTACTTTGCAACCTTCAATAGATTCACACGAAATTTGGCAAGTCATAAGACCTTTGCCTATAGAATACCCATGCCACATTTTGTGAAAATCCGTTTAACAGTCCCAAAGTTATTACAGTTCAAAATTGTTACTTTAACCTAGAACTGTGCACGCAACTATATACGTATATGTATATGTGTGTGTGTGTGTGTGTGTGTGTGTGTGTATATATATATATATATATATATATATAAGTAAAAACAAAAATAAAATATTATTTTATGTTTCTTATCTATACTTAATTACAGGTTATCATATTTTATATATGGATAACCGTGGTTATACCCTGCATTACTATCCCCCACAGAGCTGCCAGTCAATGCATTTCAGTGTAGCAGTCTGAAGTTACAGTGTAATCATATTTTAGTTACCATTCTGATTAAATATTTTTTGAAGTTTTTCTGTGTGATTACCCTTTAAATAAGTGTCATGTAGACATAGACCGTTGAAACAGTGCACAAGACCTACATTCCTACAGTAAGTAGTTACACTTGTAAGAACACATTTAATAATGTCAAAAGTAGCAACATAGTAGTTACACAATAGATTTGATGATACAGTTTGCAACAACTATTACATGTGTCTTTGCCTTTGCATGAACAAATTACATAATGCCAGTAGAGATACAGTGGTAGCTGCACAACATATTTTCTGTTACATTGCAACAGCTATTAAATGTGTAGTTACACTTGTCAGAATTAATTGATTTGTGTGCGAAAGGGAGACAGCAGTTGTTACACATGTAACAATTTCTTCATTCATGCAAATTGTGTAAGTACACGACATGCAAATGTGAAACAAGTTAACAACTACATAGTAATGAGGTACAGCTCCAGTGTAGTTACTTCATGCAAATTGTGTATAACTACACAACATACAAATGTGAAACTAGTTAACACTACATAGTAGTTACATGTAAGTGTGTTGTTACTGTGCAGGTAACAGTATAGTTATACAGTAGTTAGAGTGTAGTTAATGACCCTTAAAATAATGTGTTACAGTGAAAATGTTAAAAAAATATATCAAAAATGAGAAGCACAGTGCTTTGTCACATGATTTTTGTCCCACTGGAAATGTTCCTATCCTTGTAGCTTAGTGTCACCAAAATGTATTTGCCATTGATCTTTAATGGACTGTAATCAGACAGAATGCAATCCAATCCAATTATGCCTTGCAGAAATGGACCTTAGATGTATCACAGGCTTTTGGGGATATGGGTGGCCTTTTTCAGTAATATGTTTAAAGTCTTATTTGTCTTCATTGATAGGCCTAAATAAAGCCTTTTTGGGGGGGGGGATGAAAAAGGGAGAGTTCGATAGGGGATTTATATATATATATATTAGAGGTGCAATAGCATCTCTATGGTTAGGGTTGAGCAACAGTTTCTATGTTAAACCTGAAATTTTGCACTTTAAGAACTTTGCAACTGATCAATGGATTTGCACAAAATTTGGTATGTGCTGTCCTGTGGGGTAGATCACTCGATGTGGAAAGTTTTGTTCCAGTCGAACATGCAGATTCTGAGACCCAGATAGTGAAAAAAAGTAAAAAAAAACAAAAAACAAACCCGTTTTGCTGTTTTTTTCCTCATCACCTTGCAGCCATATGGTGTGGAATTTCTGCCTGATTTTTGCAGGGTATAAAGAACTTTGGTAGAAGAACAGACAGTGGAATATTTATGCAAATCCATTGATCAGTTGCAAAGTTATTAACGGAATAATGCATGACAGGGTGTGTGTCGTGCTGGGATAACGCGACGCCTGGGGGGGGGTTGGGCGACCAAGTCGTCAATGCCCCAGGCATGGCGTTATCTAAATGACACACACCTGGAATGCATTATTCCTATTATACAAAGGCTCATTATTATATATAAAATAAAAAAAATAATTTTAAAGAATGCTTTTATTAGTGTGCAAAAATATTTTTGTTTCTTAAGAGCAGATGCGAAAAAAAGGTGCTGCTCCATATCCATATCATCGTCCACATTAGTTCACAGTGAGGCTGAGACTAGACCTGTGGTGTTGTGCTGGGATAACGCCATGGGTCCAGCCCCAAACTGACCAATCACAGTCCAAGATTCTTTCTTGCCATTGTATATTACGTTTTTTCATTCCCATTATATCCTATGGGACTTTGCTGAACATTCCATTTCTCAGCTCGAGGTGTTTCTCTCGAAGGGGTATTTCCGCAATCTTGTTTTCTGTTTTAAAAAAAAATAAATAATTTGAAAACCCACATAAATGAAGATATGAATGATACACCAAGGCATATATCTTGTTCATCTGGACTCCCTTAGATGGATTCCTAAGTGGTTCCATGCAGTGCAACCTCTGAGGGTGTTTAATTAACGGTTTAAATTCCTTTTTCACCACTAGCTAACTTCCCTTTTTGCCAGCAGGAAAGTTATCGAGTAGCAAAATAGGAATCCTTTTCACCAACCTCTGGTCACTTTTCCCACAAATAAATGCTGATATCAGGTGCCCAATCCCCATGTCAGCTATATACCCCCCCTCCATGCCACTGTGGGACATTGAGGAACCCACTCCCAGTGTTCCCTAATATTTTTTATTTGATTTGCCGACATGAGGTGCCCAATCCCCATGTCAGCACTAACACCCACCCAGCACTACCAGTTTGGGACACTGGGGAGCCCACTGTCAGTGTCCCCAGTTATTTGTCACCCCACCTTCACTACTGTGGTACACTGGGGAGCCCACTCCCACTGTACTCAAACAAATTAGTACCTGTAATAAAGAAAACAGTCCCCCAACATCTTTTTAATTTTTTTTAAAACCTAAAAAAAAAAGGTCCCTCATTGTCTCCCTGTACCCCATCCCCATTCCTGACCCTTCCTCTGCGCACCCACCTACCGAGGCTGGCGGCTGTGATCTTCTGTGGACTGGGAAACATCTGAACTCTTCAAAGCCGAACCGCAAACTGAGGAATCCAGATTCACAGTGAGGCTGAGACTAGACCACTGCATGTTACCACAAATCCAAGAAGCATACTCTACTGAATTGGGCCCTTACCACCCACCCCCATCGTATAATTAACACTGGCCTACTACCGGACTCCCTCAGCAATCACATGATTTATTTGGTGTGGAAAATATTCATACCCAAGGCCCTTCCCCCCCGCACATTGTACAACAGAGCTTACAAATCCCTAGACCTGACCACACTCCTAAATGACCTCACCATCATTGATTGGTCCTACATCCCTAGGGCTCCCTCCATGGATGAGGCCCTCAAATTCTTCATGACCAACTTCCTGGCTATCTGGGACTCCCACATGCCTCTCAGAAGATCCAGAGTAAGAGGATCCCACCTATCTTGGGTAACCTCAAACCTCTTGGAACAACTGCTAGTCAGGGACCGAGCCTGGAAAACCTTCAAGGCAACAGGTACTCAAACGGCTCTACAACACTACCACTCGCTAAGGAATGCCTGCACAAGACTCATCCGACAGGCCAAATCTAATTATTTCAAGTCAGCTTTCAACAATAACTTTTCTCATCCAGCACAATTCTGGAAGTCAATTAAATCCCTACTCCTTACCACCTAACCCCTACTCCCACCCTCAATATAGATGGAAGTATCATCACTGCTCCATGCACTGTTGCCACAGAGTTTAACTCCTATTTCACCAACAGTACATCCTCTCTTCTCTCCTCTCACCCCTCACTCCCTCCCCCTGTTCCCCCAGCTGTCTCCTCACCTGCCTATTTCTCACTTCGCCCGGTTACACCCGCTGAGGTACTAAAAATACTGCAGTCACTAAGTCCAGCCAAAGGAAAATGCCCCTTGGGCCTTGACTCCAAAATGCTCCATCTTTCTGCCCCAGCCATAGCCAACCCTCTAGCCACTCTCTATAACCTGTCTTTCAGACTTAGTTCCATCCCAACAATATGGAAACAAGCCACAGTCATATCCCTCGCCAAAGGAGGTGACCCTTCCTCCCTATGCAACTACCGACCTATATCGCTGCTCCCCATCCAAGCCAAAATACAGGAGCACCTTGTACTAGCCCAGCTCTCCCACTACCTTGACTCCATCTCCTTCTTCACCCCTTACCAGGCTGGGTTTAGAAAAAATCACTCCACCACCACCTCTCTCCTTCATCTCACCGACACCATCCTCATGGGCATGGATAAAAGGGAGATAACTGCAGCTATCTTCTTCGACCTGGCTAAGGCTTTTGACATGGTCTCTCATGCCCTGTTACTGTCCGAACTTGCCCAAGCTGAGCTGACTGAGCCTGCCACCAATTGGTTCCAGTCGTACTTTTATTTATTTATTTATTTAAGAGTTTAACCAGGCAGGCATGCTGAGCAGAGAACCGCTCATTTCCAGATGTGACCTGGGGGGAACAGGGAAGGGGACAAAGGTGAAGAACAGCAACACACATATGCTCTGTACAATTGAGGAGGCACTAAATGAGAGACTATACAAATAGGTAGACCGGTAGGTCCCAGTCTGTCCATATTGGCTCAGCTATCTCCACCTCACTCCCTGTTACCAGCGGGGTCCCCCAAGGATCTGTCCTTGGCCCTTTGTTGTTTCCTATTTTCCTCAATGATCTACCTGCAGCCTGCCCTCATACATCTATCCACATGTATGCAGATGACACGGTGCTGTTTGCCTCTGGTTCATCCCCCACTGCCTTGGCAGCCTGCCTGCAGGAGGATTTTGACTCCGTCCAATGCTGGTTCAGTTCAAATCAACTATTTCTAAACCAAAAAAAAACTGTTTCCCAAACTTTCAGCACTCAGGCCAAACTGTCCCGCCTTCCTGCCTCCCCAACCTTCCACACATTAGAAGGCTCCCCCCCTGGAGGTCTGCACTTCCTACAGATATCTCGGAGTCTGGTTAGACCAGCATTTTGACTTCACTGTGCATGTTGATGCTATATATAAGAAGCTACACCCCATGCTAGGTGCATTATACCATAACAAAAGTTTCATACCCCTACCAACGCGACTGGCTATCATTCAAAAGATGATCCTCCCAATAATGGACTACGGTGATGTAGTCTACTGTGCAGCCCCTCAATCCTCCCTGTCCAGACTAGACCCTCTCTTCAACTCCTTCTGCCGGTTCTCCCTGGACTGCCCTCCTAGTACACATCACTGTGACCTCTACCAGTCCTTGGATCTCCCTTCTCTCCACAATCGGAGATTGCTACACTGTGCTAGAACCGCAGCAAAATTCTGGTTGCAGTACCTCCCATCCTACCTGGCGACCACCCTGAATGTTCTTCCCCCTCCTGCCTACTCACTCAGGAACATTGATTCTCAGCAACTTCACATCCCTCACAGGTCCACCAGGTCCGGACAGGCTGCTTTCAGCTTCAGGATACCCAAATTATGGAACTCCGTTGGCCGACATTACACACACCACCAGCACTCCACACCGTAATGCTCTTCTTAAGACTCAATTCTCTACCACTTGCTCTTGCATCCTGCCCCACTGAATCCCTTGCAACCTGGTTGTCAGTTGTTTATTTGACTCCGCTATTTTTTCTCCCTATTGTTGACAACCCTGCTTATTGTGCGCTTATTGTGTGATGTTGGTTGCGGGGTATATACGTAATTCAGTGCATGTTGCTCCATTACCTATACCACCCTGTCTGTATATTTGCTATTTGTAGATAAGGATTTTGTATACTCTAATATGATTGCAATTGAACATGTACATGTGTAACTTCTATATTACTGTATCCTGCCTATCCCTATTCCCCCAGGGCACATCTGGAATCGAGTGGTACACTGCTCAGTATGCCTTCCTGGTAAAACTCTTAAATGAATAAATAAATAAGTGCAGTATAATGACTGTCAGTGGGGTTTTCAACTTATGCTGATATCTTGTCCATTTTTTTTACTTTTTGGCCTCAAATTTTCAACATGGGGTTCTTGGGACCCCACCTGATGAACACTGCCACTGTCATTTCATTACTTGGTCCTGAAAGGTGGTTTCATGGTCACTGCATGGAATCACCTTTTCGAGACTGATTAACAAAATGACAGTGCCAGTATTCATGAAGAAGTGTCCCAAAAAGTCCATGTTGCAAATCTGGTGAAACTATTCCAAAAAATGAACACATTACGAACATGCATTGTGTAGTTTTTACGCACAATCGTAACTTCGCCAATTTTATTTTCACTCCAGATTTTCAGCATTTCCAGTTTTTCACAGCTTGTCATGAGCAGTATAGCTGTCATTTTTCACATCCTGCTCAAAACATGTTTTCCCATCTGTGTTGCAGAATGGTGCAGTTGCTCTGCAAAATCAACTTTCAGGATGGGTTAACCAAATGACAGTACCAGTGTTCATGATGGGAGGTTCCAAAAAGCTCATGTTAAAAATTTTGTGAAAAAATTCCCAAACATGACCACATCATGAGCATGCATTGTGCAGTTTCTATGCATGCTCGTAACTTCTCCAGTTTTTCATATTTTTACTCCACACTTTCAACATTGCCATTTTTTCACACCACCTCATGAACAGTACAGCTGTAAGTTTTCAGATCCTGCCAAAAACAAATTCCACACCTGTGGTGCAAAATTGCTTTACAGTTGCTCAGAATTACATTTCAATGGGGATTTGAAGGCTTTCTGTACTGGGTATATGCAGTGAGGTGATAAGAAGGTTATGTTCAACATTTGAGGTGAAAATTATTTAAGATGGCACAGTTATGACTATTCATTGCAATTTCACTATGCCTGCTTGTAACTTGATTCGTGGAATCACAGGGGCCAGAGGCCCCTAGGTTTCCACAACTAGATACATATGCACATCTGTGGAGGGATGAAAGCATAGAGTCTGAAGGACCTTGCACTCTGACGGTAAAATAAAAAAATACTATTATACTATCTAAAAAAGTAAGGAAATAAATTGCAAAAAACTTTATTAATGCATCAGTTAGGGTTAAAGTGTAAAAAGTAGAGAAATGTGGTATTATGGTTTCCAACCAAAACACCCCACCCCCACCATGCACAGATGAAGAGGGATCGGGGGTGGCATTGGCATCTTCAGCCCTAATGCTCACCACATTCCAATAGAAAATAAGCTGGGCAGCCACAACATAGGAGAATGGGGTGAGCATTAGGGCTGGAGATGCCAGTGCCACCCATTGATCCCTCTTCATCTGTGCAGGGTGGGGATGTGGTGTTAGGGTTGGAAATCCTAATGCCACATTTCTCTACTTTTGATGCTTTAACCCTAACTGATGCATTAATGAAGTTTTTTGCATATATATATATATATATATATATATATATACTGTATATATATGAAAGAGAGAGAGGGAGATGGGAGAAGGATACATTTTACATGCATTGGGAATGCATAATAAAGTATAATACTTTTTTTTTTACAAAGTTGTTTATCTCCTTCAGCACCTATCTGAGCCGGTCTTCCCAACCCCATCACTCACCTTCTGTAGGACTTACCTTTCTGGTGGTCCTGCCACAGGACCTTGGATCAGAGGCACTTAGTCATTAGTGTGGGGCCTGCAAGATCGCAGGCCATCACTGTTCTACAGTCAGAGGGCTTTTCTTCATACTTTCTTCCCTATTGGGTCTAGACATGTGTGTACTCAGCCTCCATGGAGACACCTCAGGCATCCAGGTATGGGGTCCCTTCCCATGCTGTCCCATGGTGCTTTCACCTACATTTCTCTCCCTGTCCTACAGATGTCCATCCTCCCTCCCAGGCCAGCCCCCAAGTGACCCAAGTCCATTCTTGAACCCTGGATACTGTGGCTAAAAACTTGAACCAGAAATAGGTTGACAGACCTAGAATTGGAAACTAGAGTTAAACAGAGTAATGGCCCTATATTAAAAGGTATCAAGCTGACCCTTGCAAATTCCCTTTCATGAGTGCAAATGAGCACAGTTCACTAAATCTGCTATACTCAAACATGTTTGGAGCAAAGTATGAGTGCCCAAAGCATGTTTGAATATAGCCCCCCAAAGCAAAAATGAGGCACTAAAATGTACACTCAGTACAATTCACATTCCCCTGCTGGCCAAACAGAGATACAGTATCTGGTCACTGAAAACATACAGGCTGTGATGGAGCAAACTCATTTAGGGTATCCCAGACCTGTTAGGGTTACAACTGGTACAATCAAGACCTCACTGAAAATCAGATACACTGCAAGTTAACTGACCTATCCTGGATAACTACATTGTAAAAATGTATAAAAACAGGACCCCAGTAAAAACAAGATTCTGTATTTTTCCTGTACTAACTCTACTAAATACATTGGAAAAATGTGTAAAAGCAGGACCCCACTAAAAATGTAATATTGTAACTGTTCTATCCTGCTAATGACACTCGCACCCTATGTGTGTGCAAAACAGCTAAGTGTGTGTGTGTGTGTGTGTGTGTGTGTGTGTGTGTGTGTGTGTGTGTGTGTGTGTGGTGCACATTTTCAAGGGATTGTGTATGTCCAGAACCAAAAACACTGTTCACTGTGTTTTTTCTACTATTGTGGTGTAAATGTGGGACTTTCACATTATGTATTTATTTATTTCAAAAGTTTCACCAGGAAAGACATACTGAGCTGAAAGATTGCTCATTTCCAGATGCATCCTGGGGGAAGGGGGAAGAGAGATGTAAGAACAACATAGAACAATAACTTATACAATAAAACATCGTACAGAGATATCAATTAAACATTACAAAACAAACATGAATGAGGTTTATCAGTCAGGTAAAAGTATAGGCAAAAGATTTACAAAGATATGGTGGGGAATCGGTCCCATTACAAGAAATAGTACTTTTCAATGGTAAGGGCACCATGGGATAGGGTGCTGAAGGAAGGAGCTCAGATGGGGGGGGAGAGTGTAGACAAGTGAGGGAGGAAGAAGAGAGGGAGGAGGGTTGGTGAGGTGAGTGAAGGGACAAGGAGGAGGAGGAGAAAGAGGATAAATTTGAGGAGCCAGGAAGGGCTATGGCTCAAGGGCAGCCACAGAAGGGAGTGATGTGGTCATGGAGAAAGAGGGGAAGAGAGTAAACTAAGGAATGGGGAAGGGCTGTCACTCAAGGGCAGGCACAGCAGGTAGCGGTGTGGTCATGGAGCAGAGAAAAGAGAGAGAGCGTTTGGAAGAGGCAGAGTGAATGGTTATGGGTAGAGAGTTCCAAAGTTTAGGAAAGCAGAAAGAGAAGGTAGCCTGACCAGTGAAGGATTTAACATCACAGTAGTACAACTAAGTCACATATTAATTATATATCTCTTCCCCAGTATCAGTCATTCCACTAGTTTTTATTTTGATAAGTTAATAACTATTTAATTGTTCTTTGGTCAGTTCCACAACTTATTGCTTAGTAACTTATTTTTGTCAGTTTATTCTTAGATATACAGTAAGTGTGCTCTTTATCATTGTTTCTCTTATTCCATTTCTATGAACATTATATTCTGTATTTTTGTATCTGTTATCTTCCCCCTTTCTCCTTCCCCCATGTCACACCTGAAAACAAGCTGATACTAGCTCATTATGTCTTTCCTCATAAAATCTTTTACATAAATAAATCTCGTATCACAGTAATTCCTTAGCATCCATTGTGGCTTTGACCTGAGTTTGTTATTAATGCTGTAATAGTGACCTTGGGTGTTGGCAGAGTTGCATTAACTGCAACTATATGGTTCAATTTGCTTTATATTTTGATTCAGCAGTTAATGTACTGGTTTGAGCACAGTTCTGTGAACCAGGAAATCTCTGGGTCCAATCCCATCAGAACCACTGACTTGCTGTGTGATCTGGAGCAAGTCATTTGACCTCTTTTGGCTTCATTCCCTGCTAGCTGTAAAACAATGTAGGAAGAAAACAAAATAGAAAATGAGATGCTAAGTCTCATTTGGATTATCCATGATACAAATACTTAAAAAAACACACAAATAAATGACTGAAGTAATGTTTAGTAATGGAAGAGAGTTAACAGCTATGGGTTTGTAAGACTGTGGCACAACAAAATAGCATGCAGAAATAATTTCTGAAGGTATCCAGTTTTGGGGCGAAGCTGTGTTATACTGATTTGTTAAGCTGTCTTGATTTGGTTCATATATGTTCCAGCTGGAATTCCTATTGCCAGTTCTCTACACTCTGATGTCAGCAGGGACTTTCTTTACTGCTTATAAAGTTTCTTTTTTCAGGGGTTTGTTTTGGCAGCACATCCATTAGCAGGTAATAACTCTTTAGTAGCTGCAGAAGTCATAATCCAAGGAGGACGAGAAAATATATTTCTGGACCTAAGAATGAACTTAGAGACATTTCTGTGGAAAACAACTACAGCGTGACCGGGGTTGTTCTATCTGCAAAATAAAGAAATTGTCAATCCAGCATTATCCATCATGCCTAATGGATGACATGGTACAGTAGTGCAGAACAACCATATAATGACACCCATAAGAAACTCATTTTCCTAACCAGATAGTTATATTATTAGGCTTTACCAAAAATGTCCTGGAAAATAGCACTCATGTCTAAAGTAAATGAATGCCTGTTTAAGAGTCCTTGACAACACTAGGGATACTTTAAGAAAAACATAATAGTAAGACACAATTAGGCATCTATTTCTCATGTATTTCATGGTTTTTGTTTCCCTCATTACTTTATAACTGTGAGCATTAATCTGTAAATAGAGAAGTCCCATCAGCACAGTGGTAGTACTACCACTTGCGACACCGGTGACCCGGTTTTGGGAATGAGCTTGGGTTGTCAGAGGGCTGGCGGGGGGGTAGGAGGCTTGAGCATTTGTTGGACCCCTCATCTCCTCCAGGGGTATGGAGGGGGGGGGAGCCAACTGGTGCATGACTGACCTCTGGTGGCGGCTGGAGGTTCAGCAAGCCCAAAGTCTGAAAGTGGGGGGGGAGGTGTGACTGACATCGGTGCATGCCTTGGCATCCTAGCATAGTCACACCTTCGGGGGGAGAACCGGGGGAAAAATGCTCAAGCTCCAGTGCAACACCAATTCGAGGGCCAGAGATTAGCCCTCACATGCAGCTGCCATGATCTTCAGTGAGGATGCCAACGAGGCCTGAAGGCACAAGGGGTAAGAGGGGGGCCCTTACTCGTTCCCACCTGGGGGGGTAAACCAAGGCTCTGTGGGGGGGCCCTGGGGATGAGGTGGCAGGCGGTAGTTGGGTACAGCACTGGAGATGATGGGGAATAAAAAAAAATGTATCTATAAATAGGATCAGTATCCATACAACTTCTTATGCTCTGGCTGCTTGTTTGTATGTGACGTCACAATTTCTTGCTGAGGAAATGATCATAAAGTCACAAGCAGAGTATTGTAATGTTAGGTGCAGACAAGCAACCAGAGCAGACAAAATCTAATTAACAACAGAAACATAGACAATGATGGCAGAAAAAGGCCACTGGTCCATCCAGTCTGCCCATAAACCCTAGCAAACCTGGGACCTACTGTCCTTACAGGGTTCACCCACACTATCCACCCCCATGCTCCCTGCCCTACCACTGTCACCCTGGGTAATCACAGAGCCCTTCACTCTGTCCCAGCCATGTCTGAAACCATTGATAGTTTTGGTGCCACCACATCAACCAGAAGATTGCTTCATTGCTCCATCACCCTTTTTGTAAAATAAAACTTTCTCACTTACCTGTGGAATCTGCCACTCCCCCACCAACAATTTCCACTCATGCTCCAGGTTCTTGATCTGCTACTTATGCTAAATAGTTCCTCACAGTTTACATTCTTTATTCCTCTCAGGAACTTGTAGGTCTCTATCATATCTTCTCTCTCTCTTGTCTGGCCTCCAGTGAATACATTTGCAATGTCTTGAGCCAATCTTTATAAGATCTGCCCTGCTGGCCCTGAATTGTTTTGGTTGCCCTACATTGCACTGTCTCCAGCCTATTCTTATCTTTCTTTAAGTGAGGATTTCAGAACTGGGCACAGTACTCCAGGTGGGGCCTCACCATCAACCTATAGAGAGGTAGTAATACCTCCTGCCTTCTGCTGTCAGTACCTCTTCCTATACACCCCAGTATCCTGTTTGCCTTACTGTAGGCCTTGTTACACTGAATTGATTTAGGGAGTCACTGTTGATGACCAGCAGGTTTCTTTCCTCAGAGGCTGTGCACAGCTTTACAACATCCAGTACTCTGTCCTCAAGTTCTTGTTCCCTATATGCATCACCTTGCACTTTTTAGCACTGAATTTCAACTACCAAACCTGTGACCACTTCTTTATCTTTTGCAAGTCTTTCTGCATCTCACAAACCCCCTCTTCACTGTCTGCCCTGTCATAGAGCATATTGTCATCTGCAGAGAGACACATCTTGCCCTAGATTCCTTCTCCCATGGCACAAATGAACATATTGAAAAGTACTGGACCCATGACTGCTACTTGTGGCAACCCACTGGTGATCCCCCTCTCTTCTGATTTGACTCCATCAACCAAAACTCTGTTCTGTCTCCCTTCCAACAAGTTTCTCACTCATTTGACAGTGTCCTTCACTGTACCAGCAGGGGTAGATGGGGTGGAAGGGATGACTAGGGAGGGGGGTGGCAGGGTAGGGTCAGTGGCATAAGCTACGGACCCTGTAGTATGGGCAGTCTTGATACACCTGATGGCCTTCTTCTGCTGGCTTTTTCATATGTTTGCATGTTCTCAGATCCTCTAGTTTATTCACCAGTCTTCTGTGAGGCACTGAGTTGAAAGCCTTGCTGAAATCAAAGTAGAGTAAATCCACATGTAACCACCACCCAGGTATGCTGTTTCCATCTTGACAGCACTACCTGGTGGGCTGGGTTCGGGGAGAAATATGTCACTCAGCACATTGGCTAGGTTTGGCTACTCTGCAACAGGGCACCCAAGTAACTCCAAACACAGGAAGCAATAACTGTAATGTCCAATACCAGAAGTGGGATTCTAAAGTGTGGCCTTTATTCACATCCAATAGAATAACAAAGCATACATGGACCCCCACAGGGCTACATTCCTGGTAATGCAGATTTATGGAGATCAGAACACATCCTCATTCACTTTAACCCTCAGGCTCTGAAACACACTGGGCACACAGTCCGAACTTGTACTCTGCTCTGGGTTTCTCTGGCTCGGCTCCCTTGCCAGCCACTTGGACTACCTTCCTTCCATGGCTCGGCTATCATGCCAGCCCTTTGGACACTTTCCATATAGCATGGAAACATTTACTGGTGGCTCCCTAAACCACCTATGAGCACTTATGGCTCCATCAGGGAATCTTCCTCATCAATCCCATGTCTGGGTACTTTTCTCAGGCACCAGCCAAGTACCTGAGAGAGAGCAACAGGTGTCCCAAAGCAAACCTGTAGAGGTGAATTTGGTTACTACTGATGGGGGGGTCTCCCACCTCTCGCTCCCATAATTCATACCCAGCCATTTCTCTGGACTGCAACATTTCATCCTTGAAAACACTTTGCTGTGTAGATTCTCTTTAAATGTATTCACATTCAATCTACTGTCTTTACATCCCATTTGTGCCGAACTTGAACATACTTAATAAGTGACTGTGTCCATTACTGTAGACCCCCCACAGAGTTAAGCAGTCTAATCCCCACATCTTCCAAACTGCACTTGGCTGTCTTTTCCTGACCTCACAGTAACAGTCACTTTAGTTTCATCTTGTTTCAGGTGAAAACACATTGGCCCTTTAGCAGAGCGAACTCACCCCTTGGTTGCAGGTGCCCCACAGGTGTTTTCTCTTCAAAGAAATCTTGTCCAGAACTTCTGGTGCCTCAGCACGAACTTAACTCAGGCAGCGTCTTTTTCCCTAGCCAGACCAGGGGGGTTGCCCCTGAAAACAGGCTGATTCCTTCCCCCTATCCCCACAGGGATGGGGCCCTGAACCACTGAAAGCGGTCTCTATCACTTCACTTGGCTCTTCTTGTGTTCTTCTTCAGGTGAGAACACACACCTATACAAAAAAAAAATAGCTCTTTGACAGAGCTTAGAACTCTGAGGGCCTTCTTACAGCAAAGCACCTCCTTCCTCTACTACAGACTGCAACAGACTCTACTGAACTGACTTCAAATTCCCCAACGTTCTACTCTAACCTCCAACTGAAACATTCCAGTGTGGCTTATGCAGCTGCGACAGTTCTAAAATGATGTCATCCCTCAGTCTCAGCTGAGACTGAGAACAGAGTGAGACAGTGTGAAATCCATTTAACTGGAGTTTCACAAGCTGCCTTTCCTGCCTACCACTAGGTCTAACTAGGATTCTTGTAACCCCGGGTAATGGGGGTTACACTCACCCCGGTCCAGGAAAATGACTGTCAGCAGTCATTAGTCACCTGGCTTAAGCCACCTCACCCCATGTGTTGACTATGGAGAGGTAGTGTTACCTTCTCCCCTATCATGTGCTAGCACAGGTAAACAACACTAAGGGCCTAGAGGCCTTTGGCTGATGCATCAGCCTCTACTCTACCCACTGACTATGGGTACCTAGTGGATCTGGTAGAATTGTCCAGAGCATAGCCCTAATAGATCAGTACTGTGGCCCCTATGGCCATTCAGGACCACAGCCTGTCTATCCTCCTAGCCCTCTAGGGAAAACCTGTCTGCCCCAACTCAAAATTCCCAAAACAAAACAAACAGGGGACCTCCCCCAACCCTGGACACCATGCAACCACACACCAGGAGCTAATACCATACACTATGCATTACTCCCACACTCCCCCACAACCATACCTGTGGAAGAAAAAGTTACACACAGTAACAACAACAACAACAGTACTTTAAACACTACACTCTAAAGTACTACCGAGGAACTCCGCTGAGTCCCTCCTCCTCTTCTTGTCTCCTCTTCTATCTTCTTCAGGAACACCTGCAAGAAAAAGAAAGACAACACACTCCTATTCTGCATACACAGTCTATCTAAACCCCTACCATCAAAACACTGAAGAATCCCCCAAAAATATTTTTTTTAGAAAAGTAGAAAAAACAGTATAAACATTAGAAAACAGTAGAAAACAATGACATTATTTACAATACACAATATTTGGGGGATGGAGTGCCTTAAAAGTCCCATCTAGTGACCACAGTGCCCAAAGGCAAGTCCATTAAAGAGTCTCTCCTGGGCCGGAGACCGGTGAAGCACAGTTCTAGCAGGCCAAAGTCCCGAAGGGGAGAGTCTTTGAGGACAGTTCAAACATCTGGAGTCTGCTAGTGTAGGGTGTGTACTGCAATGTCATAAGAATAGAAATGTCTGAACTTACCAGTCCCTTGTAGAACAACATGATACCACACCTGGTCCTCAGCTGAAGACTCTCCCTGGCAGCATTCTTCCAATACAGCTGGGCGGACATCTTCTGGGAAATGACAGGAGGGCACATCTGGAAACTGCTGGAATGATGTAATCTCTGGAGATGGAACCTTGGAACAGGAACAAAAAGGAAAACAGCTGGTCTGAAGTCATCCGATACCCAGGCGATGAATCAGGATACAGCTGGGCTGGTGTCCTCTCTGGATCTGAAGTCATCTGGTGGGCTAGTCGATGGATTCTGGAAAGCCAGTACACTGCAGAACTGATGAATGTGGGGCACCTGAGTCCTGGACATCCAGACTGGCGGAACAACATAGGTACGGCAATGGCTGGAGTGGCAGCACTGGCTACCACTGCTCTGCTTTCCATTTGGTAGGCATGGGCACATTCGCAGGAAGTTCTTGACATTGTGGCCAATAGCACAATGGTCAGGTGCTTGAATTATTACCCCATCTGGGTGCTCATAATTTACACTATGAAAGGTTTTAATGTCCCTCTCTAGCCACAATTCGAACAGTGTCAATAAACAGTGTCCTGCCTCTTTTCCACTGGCTGTGTTTTTCTTGAAACACTCTGTTTTTGACATGCTTGTTTGCACCAGGATGCACGTATTTCATTGCTTCTTCCCAAATCCAGGATTTCCTGCTTTTTTCAACCTCCTCCCAGACTCTCCGAGGAAATGTAGGAAAGGACATCTCATAGATTTCATTCGCTTTCCTGTGAACCAGTCTTTCCTCTTTATTAGCTTTGGTCAACCTGCGACCTCTGGCCTGGCTTGGGGGTGGCCAGTCCTGGTTCTGCCAGCTACGCATTATTAACAACACAAAAAGAGGATCCCAGGCTTCTTCTTGCATAGCCAGGGCAGTGGAATCACCACTCTCTTCCATGCGTTCCTCTGAGGCAAGAGCTTGATGCTGTGTACCAGTTCCTTTTTCACAAGGCCACATAGGTTCCTCCTCTTCTTCTTCTTCCTCACTGAGAATCTGTGCCCAGGAGTGAGCAGTTGTCCTCACTCCTGAGACTGTCCACTCTTCGCTGGGTGCAGAGGTCGAAACCTCCCATTCAAAGGCCTCCCTTATCTCGCCTTCACCTATGAGACTTGGGCTAGGCCCCTCTCTCCAAAGGTCTGCTGATGCTCTTCCCAAAATGTCTCTCTGTGACTCAGACTCTGAAACATCAGCACATTGTTCTGTCTGTAAATCTGTACCCTCTTGCTTCGTGCCACACTCTGAGGGACCTTCTCCAACAGGCTCCTCCTGGTGCTGTGTGCTGCCAACTGCAGATTCTTAATCTTTTGTCTATGTGGGAGCCAAATGAATCTTGGGTACTTTAAACAAACCATATTTCTCTAGGCACCCAGAACAGTGAGGTACCATGAAGACATCCCTTCCAGCATTTAAGCACATCACACATGCTCACACTGGATATCCAGGAATCGCCACATGAGAAGGCAATAATCCCCCGTAGTAACATCTCTCAATGTCCCTTAACTTGTTAACTTCTACTGCTATCACAGCCCGGGCATGATCCTGGTAATGGTCTGGTCCTGAAGCCATGACTGCAGAGAAAAAACAAACAAAGCTCACTGTTATTTTAAGTCCCACATCACTGAAAACTTTCTTTCTCTTTCAAAATGGCTCCTCTGCTGCTGTGTTTACATTACTACCCCACCCTGTAATGGTGGCGGCAGCACTCCTATGCATCAACATTCTGTAATTGGGTCAAGCCACTGCGCATCTGATTTACACACTCTACTGATAACTTTGCTCAAAGGGCACAAACTTGCACTGTTCTTTTTCCTAGCACATTTATATGATTTACCACAGACTTTTTACTCGTTGAAGACATTGCTCTAGCTTACAGTCCCTTAAAGCCTCAGTATTTCATAGCATAGGATTGCCTGTATTTCTTGCTACATATCTGATGCAACTCACAGTCTCTCACATGGCTTTGAAAATTATACTGATGCTGAACCTATAATTATGCTCACAGTCGATTGCTTAGAATTCTTCCTTTTGCGGGTAAAACTTAACTCAGTCCTTCTTTGCAACATGATTACACTGCTACACACAGATTTAGCTGGCTTTTGGTGAAATCACACAGTTTGAGCAATTATTTCTGTTAGTACTCACTGTTATCAGTAGCTGTTTGCTGCGATGGAAAAACAGCCTGCAGCCAGTCTTGGAAGCCTCTGGAAGGAAGTGGGTTGGCAGTCCTGCTGATTGTCCCTCTGAACACCACACTCACAGTCCAGTTGATCGATATGCGGGTTGAGCCTGAATTTAAACAGAAAAGTCATTTTTTTAACTTTTTACAGCGTTTTCAATCACCATGATGCTCCTCCTGGTAAGCCAGTTCGCACACTCCACTCACTCTCCCTCTCAAATGCTGTGCAGTCGCTCTAGAGCTGGCTTGGGGGCGGGACTGACTGCAGTCTCACCAATCGCTCGACACCATGCAAATGAGCCCCTTTCCTCTCGAATGCTCTTCTCCTCATGGCGATCGTCGAGCAGGAAAATTTAAACTGCAAACCACATTTTTTTTTTTATCTGACTCCACGGCGGGAGCACCATTTTAACCATTTTTCATTGCCATTAAGCACAACAAGTCTCTCAGTCCACACAGAAAGCATTTCCAACATCTAAGGCATAATTTTCCTTTTGCTACCCACAGTTTTCCACACTTTTCTTTGACACAAACACTTTTAAAAGCTGACAAATGCTGTAATTTGATGCAGGACAAGGGCATACGCTCTCAGGCTTTACTGCTCCTTGGTAAACAGTTGTCATTTTAATAGCAGCACATGGATAACAGCACACAGCGGCACATTAGTTAAACTTTGCTTCAGTTGTTTTGGGCTACCCACTGCCAGATAGCCAAAATGCTAGACATTGTCCGAGTGACCTTTCTTTCATTCCTCCCTGAATTCCAAACCCAAATCCTTAGCGGTGCCTTCATTTTTGTAACCCCCACCCAGGTATGCCATTTCCATCTTGACAGCACTACCTGGTGGGCTGGGTTCAGGGAGAAATATGTCACTTGGCACATTGGCTAGGTTTGGCTACTCTGCAACAGGGGCACCCAAGTAACTCCGCACACAGGAAGCAATAACTGTAATGTCCTATCCCAGAAGTGGGATTCTAAAGTGTGGCTTTTATTCACATCCAACAGAATAACAAAGCATAGATAGACCCCCACGGGGCTACACTCCTGGTAATGCAGATTTATGGAGATCAGAACACATTCTCATTCACTTTAGCCCTCAGGCTCTGAAACACACTGGGCACACAGTCCGAACTTGTACTCTGCTCTGGGTTTCTCTGGCTTGGCTCCCTTGCCAGCCACTTGGACTACCTTCCTTCCATGGCTCGGCTATCATGCCAGCCCTTTGGACACTTTCCATATAGCATGGAAACATTTACTGGTGGCTCCCTAAATCACCTATGAGCACTTCTGGCTCCATCAGGGAATCTTCCTCATCAACCCCACGTCTGGGTACTTTCCTCAGGCACCAGCCAAGTACCTGAGAGAAAGAAACAGGTGTCCCAAAACAAACCCGTAGAGGTGAATTTGGTTACTACTGATGGGGGGGTCTCCCACCTCTCACTCCCATAATTCATACCCAGCCATTTCTCTGGACTGTAACGCCTCATCCTTGAAAACACTTTGCTGTATAGATTCTCTTTAAATGTATTCACATTCAATCTACAGTCTTTACATCCTATTTGTGCTGAACTTGAACATACTTAATAAGTGGCTGTGTCCATTACTCTAGATCCCCCCACAGAGTTAAGCAGTCCAATCCCCACATCTTCCAAACTGCACTTGGCTGTCTTTTCCTGACCCCACAGTAATAGTCACTTTAGTTTCATCTTGTTTCAGGTGAAAACACATTGGCCCTTTAGCAGAGTGAACTCCCCCCTTGGTTGCAGGTGTTTCACAGGCGTTTTCTCTTCAAGGAAATCTCATCCAGAGCTTCTGGTGCCTCAGCACGAACTTAACTCAGGCAGCTTCTTTTTCCCTAGCTGGACCAGGGGGGTTGCCCCTGGAAACAGGCTGATTCCTTCCCTCCATCCCCACAGGGATGGGGCCCTGAACCACTGAAAGTGGTCTCTACCACTTCACTTGGCTCTTCTTGTGTTCCTCTTCGGGTGAGAACACACACCTAAACCAAAAAAAAAATAGCTATTTGACAGAGCTTAGAACTCTGAGGGCCTGCTTACAGCAGAGCACCTCCTTCCTTTACTACAGTCTGCAACAGACTCTACTGAACTGACTTCAAATTCCCCAATGTTCTACTCTAACCTCCAACTGAAACATTCCAGTGTGGCTTATGCAGCTGCAACAGTTCTAAAATGATGTCATCCCTCAGTCTCAGCTGAGACTGAGAACAGAGTGAGACAGTGTGAAATCTATTTAACTGGAGTTTCACAAGTTGCCTTCCCTGCCTACCACTAGGTCTAACTGGGATTCTTGTAACCCCAGGTAACAGGGGGGTTACACACAGCTTGGCCCTTATCCCCTACCCTCATTGCCCAATCAAAGAATACTATCAGGTTGGTCTGACAAGACCTTCCTGCCACAGATCTATTACTGTTTACTGCCCTGGAATCCATTGTTGTCCAGGTAGTTCATGAGGTCCTCTTTACCTAGTGTCTCCATCAGTTTAACCATGATAGAGGTAAAACTGACAGGTCTGTAGTTACCTGGTTGCTCCTTTTCCCCCCCTTAAGGAGTGGGACTATGTCTGCAACCCTCCAAGCTTTGAAACTACCCCTATCTGAACTAAGCTATTGAATAGCCCCAGCAGGGGTTCAGATAGTTCCAATGCCAATCCCATGAGCACCCTCAGATGCATCCCATCTGGCCCTGGGACCTTATCTACCTTTAGGGCTGCTAGCCCATTACAAACCTTTTCACTGATAAATACTTGCTGCCCCATCTCTGGAATCCTCCAAACAACATACAATATGTATACCCTAGAGCAAAGGAGGGAGAGAGGTGATATGATCAAAACTTTCAAACACCTTAATGGCATTAACAAGGTGAAAGAGTCTAACATATTTCAATATAAGAAAAATAGCAGGACAAGAGAACACAGCATGAGATTAGAGGGAGGCCAATTAAGGGGTAATGTGAGGAAGTTCTTTTTCACAGAAAGGGTGGTGGATGCATGGAACGGCCTACCTCAGGAAGTGGTGGATATGAATACAGTGCAGGGCTTCAAACAGGCATGGAATAAGCATAAGAAAGCAGTTGATGAGTATGAATAGATAGGCCATTGACAGAGCAAAGGCCGATGGCACATTCATAAGGCAGAAAAAGAAATGGGCATACTGGATGAGCCTTGCAGTCCTTATCTGCAGTCAACTTCTATGTTTCTATGTTTCAGCTATCTTAATGCCACTGTCTGCCAGAGGCCCTCTGTCTTCCCTTGTGAATGCAGAACAAAAGCAGCCATTAAGAATGGTTGTTTTCTGCCAGTCCTCCTCAATTACCCTACCTCCTTCTGTTATCCTAACAACTCCTCCTCCTCCCTTCTTTTTTTCCTCTAATAATATCCATAGAAATGTTTTTCTCCACCCTTGACCCCCTCTGCAATATGCCACTCTGTGTCTGCCTTTGCATCTTTGTCCACCTTTTGTTTTAATATATTTTTTATTTAGGAATTCCAGGAAAAATTGGAATAATTGTAAAAATTACTAACACATTGTGCAGAAGGACTGTGCAATAAATGCAGGGTAACAAATAAAAAGAAGTTAAAAAATTACACCATTCATATAACATCATATAAATAGGGGGCTTTACACAAATAGTTATCAGAATGTGGTCAGATTATCTGCAGGGTGTAACAGACAGTAAAACTATTTCATCTCATAAAGCTAAATCTAAATTGGGCATATACAAAAATTCAGAATCATTTGCAAAATAATCAGCATTACAAAGTTGGGTCATCTTGGCTTTAGTTTTGTTTCTCAGACTAGTCAAGGTTTGCACAAATATAACATTTGTAAGCTTGGGTAATCCACTTTGACTCCCATCTTCCTCCAAAATATTGAATGCATGCAGCCACCATTCTGATACCCTCGGGCATTCCTGAAAGGTATGAACCGAGTTGGCATTTAAATGATTGCAACTCCAACAAGCAGAATCTTTTTAAAATGTCATATGATAAAGCCTGACTGGTGTATAATAAACATTATTAATTATCTTAAGTTGGCTGGACCTGTCCCTGGTAGCCTTATAATCAAAATTTGATTTGAGAGTATTTTCCAATTGAATTTCGGTATATTTTAGTCACAAATCCATCTCCCAATGCTGTAATGTTTTTTTGTAGATATTCAACCGAGAACTCCTCATTTGGTATTGTATGAAGGCATTAAAGCCCTGTTTTTTTTCTAACTAAAGTATCATACACATTATCTGTTCTTTCTGTCTTTGGTGCCTTTTCCCACCTGTTGAAGTCCTTAGTATAAATACTGTGCAGCTATGTATATTTAAAATATTCTATCACCTTAAGCCCAAGGCCCCAAACCTGAATTTTAGTTTGGGCCAAAAAAATCATGTTTCATCTTCTAGGATATCCATTCATCTTTTTATACTCTTTTTGTCCCAAATATGTTAATTACACATTCTTCTATTAACTTTAATATTGAGATTATGCCATAGACAGTTAAGAAATGTAGAAATTGGTGTTATGTTTTGACCTAATTTGATATACTTTAGTTAATGTACTTAAATTCATTGTTAAGAAATTATTACATTTTGTAAATTTTATGGGGGAATACCATATGTTGGTACAAGAAAGTAAATGGGATTTGTTGGAGTTTGAAACTAAATGTTTAGTACAGCAGGCTATATCATCCTTGTATGCATATTGTAACACATGTTCTATCTAAAATGAAAGATAAACCCTGTAGGGATCGGAGCAGGCTATTCTCCTTCCTCCTTTAGGAGACATAATTTATTCCAAGAGATCCTGGGGCGGGGGGCAAGTATCCCATATAAAAGTTTTCATTATTTTATTTTGCTAAACCAAGCTTTTTTATGGGAGCCAGTACTGCCTGACATACATACAATATTAAAGATATAAGTAACATCTTAAGAATGTTTATTTTCCTACAGATGGATAAAGGTATCTTTTGCCATACCTAAGTCTTACATTTAATGGTGTCCAACAAATGTTTCGATGTGCTTATGCAACTGAATGAGATATTATGAGATGATACTTGTGTAACTTGATTTGCTTTGTGGCTTTCCACCTATCTGTGGGATATACCACCCTGTAGGGGTATGATGCAAGGAACCCTAGAGGAGGGTTCCCCCCTACAGTTGCCGGGAATGAATGCATCAGCTAAAGGTAGGTTAGGAAGAAGCCCATGGGGAAGAGAGACGAGCCGCTGGAGGAGGAGGGGTGGATTGTGGGCAACCAAAAAGAATCCTGGTAAAGCCCAGGATGATGTGATGTTTTAAGCTCGATGGGGGAGTGACGTTGTTGCTCCACCCATTGAACCATGGGCTTAAAGCCCTCCCATTTGATGTGCTTACACAACTGAATGAGATAATATGAGATGATGCTTGTGTAACTAGATTTGCTTTGTGGCTTTCCACCTCTCTATCTGTGGGATATACCACCCTGTAGGGGTATGATGCAAGGAACACTAGAGGAGGGTTCCCCCTACAAGTGCTGGGAATTAATGCATCAGCTAAAGGTAGGTTAGGAAGAAGCCCAGAAAGAATACCCAAAGATGTCAAGCTTCGAAGAGGCAAGGATGATGAATGAATTCTGTGAAGAGAAGGGCTAACTTCCTAAGGAGAAAGGGGAAAGCCGGGCCACCATCTGCCTCCATCCAACAGTGAAACCTAACTAACTATTGAGAAGAAAGCATTAAGTAACTAATATTATGACCATTGGCATGGAGGACAGGAAAACCCCCCATTGAGGAGGAAACCTCTGGGGATCCAAGGCCTAGGTCATCTTCCCTCCAGGCTGACGATGTTTGATTTGAGGACATATGTTGATAAAGAGAATGGTTCATAGATGAGGGATATACATAGGGAGGATGACAATAGGATAGGGAAAAACTCCAAAGAAGCACAGATTAAATAAGGAACATGAGGTAGCACGGACCCAAGGAGGATACGCTTAAGTAGTCGATGAGAGATAGTAGATCAGAGGAGCAAGGATGGGAGGGACTAAATCCATGTATGAGTCAGATTAGCAAGGGGTATCCAGATGTGCTCACGATATTCCAGATGTGCTGATGAGGAGACAGATAATAATGCAGACTGGCTTGATTGAGCGATGCGCTTGATTGAGCAATGTAAGTGAGCAGACACTGAGATTGAAGAGACATTCTTGATTATGCAATGTAAATGATTAGAATCTGAATGATTAGGTTGTAGTCTATGAGGTAGCATGGCATTCAATGATAGGCATGTTCAAGTAAACAATGTAAATAGATAAACCTTGAGGTAATGCTGAGTGAATGATGACTATTTATGAACTCGATATGACTGGAGTTATGAACTTGATACATGCGGCAGGATGGCAGCGGTGGATAAGTTGCACAGGAATTATGGTAGATACACCCAAAAAGAATATCGCTAGCAGGTCATGAGTGGAGTGAAGTCTGGATAGCCGGTATGGAACTGGAAGAGGAGGAGACAGGAATGAACTTGAAAATGAACTTGTACGAAGGAAGTAAAGGAAGTAGGCTCCTCAAAAGGAGGAAGACTCCAAGGCCAAGAAGGGAGATCTGGAACCACAGGCAACTCAGGTTGAGTGATTGAGGATCAAAACTGGATGAGGTATGATGAAGAGGGGAGCAAAATTGGATGAAGTATGATGAGGAGTGAAGCTAAGAGTAGAGTGAAGCCATGATGGCTGGTACTAGAAAAGGTGCTAGGACAAGGAAGATAAAATTAGGAAACAGATGAGGTACAATGAGGGATTGAAGCCATGGAGGCTGGTACAGGAAAGCGAGGTATGAAAGAACAAAGGGCGGAGGGAGGTCAATGGGGTAGCATAGGACCCAGCTAATACAGAATAACAATGGAAGTAAAGTGAGCTGGATGAGGTAGCACACAGGCCAGGTTCAATGGAAGGCTAGATGGAGTCAGCCATAGATGTCCCAAAGATGTGAATAGCAGAGCAAGCTAATAGAAAACCGTGGCATAATTATGACTGGATTGAATCCTGGACAGCTAATGGATGGAATCAGTAACCAGATACATGCAGCATGAGGGCCGTGGATTGATGGGGCGGGCATATGAGGAATGACAGTTATGCCCAAAAAGAAATGTTGAATGCAGCTGAGGAAGGTAACGTAGGAACTGATGAAGTATGATGAGGGATTGACACCATGAAGACAGGTACTGGAAAGCGAGGTAGGAAAGGATGTAGGATGGTAGGGATTGAAATGTATGAGCAGGTCAAAGTGAGGTATAGCTGGTACAGGAGTAGAACTGCAGGAGGGATATGATTCATGAGAGGTCATGATAGGTATGCCAAGGAGAATTCTTGATTGCAGGCCATAAGGAGACAGCCGGAGAAGGCTCAATGGTGATGACGGAAAAATTGTAGGAAACGGAGGAGATGCGATGATGAGGAATGGCAATGGAGTGAAGCCATGACAGGAATGAAGCCATGATGGCTGGCATGAGGAAGAAAAATAGGAACGGACAAGGTACAATGAAGAAGGGAAGCCCAGAAGGCTGGAATGGGTAAGGGTTATGAAAGCAGACTGAAAACTAGGCAGGAATTGCCTGAAGCTGATCTTTCATGGGCAGACAACGCCACCTGCTGGGCAGTAGGATAATCTGTGCATGATACAGCAAGAATCCCCCAGATTTAGGCTGGACTGCAATGTAGCAGATTGGTATAAAAAACATCCTTCCAGGAACAGTATGCCATGGGAAGCAGTGAAAGAGCAGGATAACACCCCCCACAAATATATATATATATGTTTTTTTTTTAATATAGAAATATTTAGGTGCTGGCATGCCGCCCAAAATTGGGAATGGATCCAGATCAAAAGCAGGAAAGACATGCTCAGTATGAGAATAGCAAATACCTGGAACTGAAACGCCAGCCAGACAGTAGAGTTTTGACAATATGGGTCAGCAGGAATGGCTCAAGAACAGATGCGTAGTTTAATAACACCCACTGCAAAACCATGAGGCCAGCCCAATGGACTTCATGCTTGATTAAGTGAATGATTAGACCTTTGTCTGGAACTAGATGCTCAAAAGTGAAGAGGAACTATGATGATGCCAAGAAGGCATGGCTGTGTCTGGAACTAAAGGGTAGAGGAGACAGGAGTGAACTGGAAAATGAACTTGAACTATGGTGGAAAACAGCTGGCCAGCCCTTAACAAAGGGCAATAGACAGGAAGGCATGTCCTGTAGAGGAGATGAAGTGAGTATGCAAAGTCGCCGGGGGCGAGCGAAGCCATGATTGGATGGAATCCTTGATGTCTGGTACAAGATAAGTGGGAATGATGACCAAAGACTTGAACGCAGGATAGGGCCAGATGCAGTAGAGGGGAAAACCCCAAAAGAAAGTACTGGATGAGAATAGAGGGCAAGCAACAGTACAGAGCAAATGGCACAGCTGAGAACTAGAGGGGAAACAAAATCACGCTGCAGGACCCCCCCAGCAGAAACTACCTTGAAAAGTGTACAATAGACTAGGATGAAGAAGTACCAGCAAGGACAGCAGGGCCTGAACATGCAACGGTAGGGAGACCAAGCCAAAACCAACCGTGGCACTGACCAAATGAACACAAGGAAGCTGACAGAGGGTTCCGGTGTGAAGTCCCCCAGTCCTTGCAAACACAGGAACCCAGCACCCCAAAGGAATGCCCCAGCAAATGAGGCTGCTGTCACTGGGAATGGCATGCAATGTGTTCACCACATGCGCCATGCGCCATGCTCCATAATATCACCATGTGATGGAATGTCCCCATGCTGGATGACCCACAGCCATGTGCAGTGCAGGCGGGGAGGATGGACATCCAGGTGCAGAATGGGAGACACTGTCTGGCTGCACAGCACGTGATGCCCTTGTACAGGGCACATTCCACCATTAAGGATACCCATCCACAGGTGCCTGTGGGCATCATGGTGGCATCAGCGTGCACTGTGGGGATGGACTGCAAGGTCATGGGGCATGTCATGCTGTGGACAGTGGGGGTTGTGGGTGCATGATGATGACAAAATAGTCTGAGAGCACACGCCAGTGGGAGGGGGTGTCTGGGGATGTGGCCCCTTGCATGGGGAGTGGTTGGGTGTCGGAATGCATGGGGATGGTATTTCAGTGGTGGTGGGGCATTTGTGGGAGATTCCATTGGGTGGGATGTGGCACAGCACACCAAAGGGGGTAGTGTTATGCCCAATGTTCAGTTATGTGTCTTGTGTTGAGCATGTTCCTGTACTGGTAGGTGTGCATGCAGTGTTGCGCTGTGTGTGGTGTTGTGTGGTGTAATGTGCTGGGTGGTATAACACAATTCTTGTTCTATACATGTCTGTCAAATCTGCATTGTTGTGTGCTTTTTCAATTGTACAGTAGCCGAGCTGTAGAACATGTGTCCAGTCTCCGTGCTGGCACCTGTGCAGGCACATCATCTCTGCAATGCACAGAAGACGGTGCTGTCACCATTCGCTGCAGTTCTATCCCCACCACTTGTGTGGAGCTATAACTATCCATGTGGTCATGGAGTGCAACCAGTGGGGGACCAGTGCCGTGTTCCTCTGTGTCACTGTACACTGTTTCTCGTGATTGCTGCTGCTCTGTGCTTGTACCAGGGGACCCTGCATCTGGGGTCTGTCCATGGCATGTCACGGCATGACCTGGTTTGATCAGCAGGCACAGTGCTGCCTGTGTCTTGGAGTGTGCACATCTGGGGTGGGGGCACAGACATATGGCATGAGGGGGTGGCAGACTGCAGGTGTGGTGCCATACCTGCTATATGGTGGTCCACTATCCAGCACAGAAGGTCACTCAACCTGTCAATACTGCCCTGCATGCCATGTACCTCCTCAGTCAGTCCTAGGATCACCTCTGTGTTGCAGTTCTAGGCCTCAAGTCTGTTCTGCTCCAGTTGACACAGCTCTGCACAGTATGTTCCCATGAGACCCCTGCTGCATGCTGGCTGTGGCTGGGACCCAGTCTGTGCTGATGGGACCTCATCCCCACTGTCTGCTGGGCTTCCTGCTGCCATCTCTCCCATGATCCTGGGGGCTTGGCATGCTGACTCTGGACCATCTTTGTTGCTGGTGCCCACCGGCCTGTGCTCAGAGGGGCTCGCCTGTCAGAGTGACTCAGGATGTCCCTCCTGGGTGCATCCCCTATCATCCACAACCTCATATGGCTCCTCTGACCCCTCAGGCATCTACGCCTGTGTGCTGTCCATGTCATTATCCATCTCTGACCACTGCTCGGCTACCTGCCTGGTACCTGTGGGCAACATGGGCATGTTATTAAAGCTGTGACAGTAGCTTCCTGGGTGATGGTGTCTAGAGTTCGGCTGCAATGGTGTCATATTTGTGCCATCCTCTTCCTCTGTGTCATCACAGCCTCCAAACCACTGTACTGTGTCATCCTGTCTGGGTCTTGTTGCACCTGTGGTGGTGCATCCCTCTGTGCCAGAGTCTGGGAGTTGGGAAACAGGAAGGTTATTATGTGTGTGTGGTACATTCCTTCTGGTCACCACCCCTGCTTGTGGTGTTGTGCCTTCCAGGATGTCGATGCCTTCCACCTCACTGTGGAGGCTCAGCTCTGTGAAGGTGTTTGCTACCATCCTCTCCACTGCTGGGGGAGCCCCCCACCTGTGCCCAGGCATGCCCAGGCACCTGCAGTGAGCTTCTTTTTCACCACTACAGGAAAGTCATACACTTACGTTTTATTGCTGACAACGTCCATGCCCCTGGGCTAGTTGCATTCACGCTGGCCTGTATATCCAGCCATAGGAATGCTAAGAATGCTGGGGCCATGGACAGGGATCACGCCCTGTACAGTGTGGTGTAGTGGGTCCTTATGTTGGAGACCATAGCTACCACTGGGCCACTGGTGAAGTTTTGTGCACAGGGCTGTGCACTGCCTTGGGTGAGAACCCATCCCTGGCACTGCTTACCTCTCTGTGCTGCATGACAGGCATCATGGATTGTGGTAGGATGTCCACCACAGTCTGGCCACTCTCCGCCATTGCCTGTGCATAGTGTACATTCCCACGATTCACTTCCAAACCTATGCACGGGGCAGTCTGCATGCCCTTTGATAGTGGGGTCAGGGGAAGGGTCCATGTGTCCCTATCCAGGCTTGTGTGGGTTGCGTGGGCCACTATCCTGCTCCTGTGGTCCCACGTCCAGTGTCCACAGCTTGTACTTGCCCAGTCATGCATACCACATATTGCACATGCCTTGCACGCCTTGTAGCTCTGTGCTGGTTTTACAGCCCTTCTCCATGTGCTTTGCACACCTTGATGCATAGACCCATAGAGTGTATTACTGCTACCTCTCAGAGCTCATTCATTGTCATTCTTGTCATTGCAGTGGGGGGGAGGGCTAGGCTAAACAACTTGAGGACTTCAGAGTAATAACTAGGTTAGCAGCACATTCACAAGAATAGCACCACTTGCTCAACAGACTATCATGCACTCTCCTCCTTGCAACCAACAGAAAGTTAGCAAAGCATTAGAGACAGCTGCAAGGAGCAATAACAGGCACAACACTCATTCACTGACAGCCATAAAAAGGTGTATCCCAGTCCTCCAATGCTTTTCAATGGGACAGCTGAAAAATACTTCCTGAGTTTTATCCCAGTAGCAACTGGTCTGCCATGCAGGCCAACCCTAAAAAATATAGTGTGCTATTCTCCCTCCAAACAAGGAGTCTGACTCCACCTAAAGAAAAAAAAAAACAATAATTTTCTTCTGTCAATCTTGCTCCTTAGTGTACAATACTTAAACAGCTAAGCGACTCCTCCAAAAGAACAAAAAACACAATAATTTTCTTGTGTCAGTCTTGTTCCTTGTACAAGCACATGCTCATTCATTCAACTCAGTGGATGGCCAGTGATGGAGAAGAGAGGAGGGATGTGCTGGTCACCTGCTCAGGGTTGGGATGGGGGGAGCAGGGTGGTGGTGGAGGACTACCTTCCAGGGTGGGGGCTGGAGGGTCCACTAGACACTAGGGAATGAGGGGGAAATGTTTTAAAAGGGGATTGGGGATAGGGAAGGTGGTCAACTAAACACCAGGGAGGAAACATTATTTTAATTTGTTTTCTACATTGGTCCAACAATCGGTGGGTGGGGGGGAACTGGACACCAACTATTTTTTTTATATGGGGCCAGCGATCAGTGGTTGGGGGGGTCACTAGACATCAGGTTTTGTTTTTCTATGGGGCTGATGATCAGTGGATGGGGCGACCACTAGATACAAGATATTTCTTTTTTTTTATGGGGCTGGCAACCAGTGGGTGGGGGGCCACTGGACACCGGGGATGGTATTTTTTATATGGGACCCACAATTGTGGGTGGTGGGACCACATTTTTTCACCTGGATCTGGCAATCAGTGGGATGGTGCAGCAGGGGGCGATCAGCGGGGGGGGAGGTTAATGGGTTCATGAATTAAACTGCAGGGGAAAAAGCCACAGAGCTGAACACTGACAGTGATCAGTTCTGCAGAATTTTTTCCCACAGTTTAACACAGTAATCTGCTGTTCAAACATTTATTCCACCATTTTAAGGGAGAATTTCCATGAAAGTTGGTGAAATGATTCCCGAACGTTTGCGGAAATTCCGCCGTCAGAATTTTTTTTTGGCACACCTGTAATGATGACCACTTTAGCTGTGCAAGTTAAGGAATTGGGCTGTTCTTCATTTTAAAGATTTCAGGTGATCAGGTCAGGGATCTTCCCTGCTACCTCAAGATACAGAGCAGAAGCAGGAGCATCAGACAGCAAAGTGATTGCTACACACAGGTTGTAGACAAAGTTATAAACCTGTCTCCACTCTTCCATTCCACTGAATGGGATGGTAATGGAAAATATGGTGGCAGTGCAGTTGCAGACTCATTTTTTCCAATAACATTTTATTAATGTTCGGAACAGAACATTATACAAAGACCAATTAAAATAATAATCATACAACTTCACTGTTAAATAAAATAAAATATTCACATGAAACAAACCAAGAAAACAAATCTTGAAAAAAATACAAATACTATAAAAACTCTTCTAAAACAATTCCTTTAACAATACAATTACCTTAAATATGTAATAATTACTGGTGATCATACATATCAGCTGGATTACTGTTTTGTTAAAAATGCATATCAACTGGATTTCTGGTTATTATGCTCCAAAGGCAATAATAACCCAAAATCCAGTTGATATGACACTTCATAAAAACCCAAAATCTGGTTGATATGACATTCCCCAAAGAAAAGACTTTAAAACTGTTGCATTCCATTGTTTCACAAAAAGTATTTCAACTGCAGTATTTTCAACTGTGTTTTATTCATGTACAGTTCAATTTCTTCAAAACTAAAACTACACTCTAGTTAAAAAACATCTTTTTCTTTCAAGCTGTTAGAAATACAGTCTAAACCTCCATACCAGCAATTATAAAGTATAAAGTATAGATAAGTTTGATGTTATGGATTTTTTCTCAGTGTGTGATGACTACATAAACCTCTCGAGCTTCACTCTCGAGGTTTATGGGTCATCACACACCTCGGGTGTGAAAAAAATACATAACACACACTTATCCATTATTCTCTATTTATTAAATGCTAAAACATTATATTTTAATGCTGTATCTATTTAGAAATAATCTCCCCTATACCATTTTAATTACCTATGCCCTGCTATGCTAAGGTTTGAAAGCAAGACAGGAAATAACTAAAACAAAGCGGAAGAAATAATAAAGATAGAATGACAGAAATAAAAGATACAGAAGTACAGACAGTTCTGTAAGACTACATCACATTATATGTCATCCTAGGAAGTGCAGGTATAAGAAATCGGTCCATATTAGTGGTGCAGTAAGACATAAGAGAACTCCATTTTTTCAAATGTTTTTCATTTCTCTTTAAAGCCATGGGCAATTTTCTCAAGCTTGAGGGTCTCCATAATTTCTCTTTTCCATTCAGATATTGTGGGTGGGTTAATTTTCAGATAACAATTAATTTCTGAGAATTCAGTTTTTTGCTGTAATAGATATAATGGAACTCAGTTATCTGTCCAAGCAACATTTTCCAGTGAATCAAAATGTCCAATTATATAAGTATTGAAATTTATGTTAGAATGAATTTTTGGGAGACCTCTTAAAAAACTGAATCTGCCATCATAATACCTGAAATAAGAGGACAGTCCCACATTTGATGCATTAAATCAAACTCTTTGTCTGCATTTTACACAATTGCTTATTTGTAAACATCTCATTTTCTTCATATGTATGGGAGTATAACATATGTTTTTAAAACAGTTTACATTGAAGCATTCTCTGATTCATCAAGGAAAATATTTTGTGTGGCAGTGTCCAGATTTCCTCCCAGTTCCATTTTGAGGCCTCCAGGATTTGTAGCTCTATTCCAATAATTTAGGAATTCCATGTTTGAATCTCTGACACAACTTATGAAGAAGGCAGAAATAGCAGATATGCTAGGTCTAATTTTACAAAGCATCACAATTTCTGGTAGTGTCATTCATATCAAATAAACTTTTATTTCTGTTGTATATTTTGTTATTACCATTTTGATATTGTTTATCAAATCCATGTCCATCTGCCTCAGATTATATCTTTCATTCAAATGATCAGGATCCATCCATTGTTTCCATTTTGTTAAATCTTAAAAGTTTTTAATCCCTTGTTCCTTCAAAGTGTTAAGATTATCCCAGATATATTGTTAAAGGTACTGATTCAGAAAATGTAACTGGTTGATTTAGTTGATTAAGTCCAAAATTATTTGATTTCTGATAAACGTTCTACTAGAATTTGCACTCATGAGTATTAGTGATTGAATATTTATCTCACTTCCTTCAAGAATATTGCTTCTATATTTAGCCATTTTGGTGTATATGTTTATTTGCTCCTAAATTGTAGCCATTCACAATATTGTGATACCCTGCAAAATAAATAATGGAGACAGAAGTCTGGCAATTTCAATCTTCTCTTTTCCTTGGGTTTCGTTAACTTGCAATATGCTTGTCTAGGTCTTTTCTAGTTCCAAATAAATGTATTAGTAGCATTTTGTATAGCTATAAAACAATTTTGGTAAGCTATTTGTCACTGACATAAGGTAGTAAAGTATCTTTGGTAATAAAATGATATTTACTGAGTCAAGTCTTCCCAATAAATTTGGAAGTAATTTATTCCAGCTTTCTAAATTTCTTTCTATTGTTTTCCTGAGATGCTGTAGGTTCTCCTTTACAAATGTTTTGTAAGACGTATTCAGTTTTATTCCCAAATATTACATTCCTACCTTGGACCAATCTAAACCAGAATTAAGAGAGTCTGATTTCATTTATAAAGTGTTTCAGGACAATATCAGGGAATTGCTTTTATTTATTTTATAACCTGAGAAGCTACCAACATTATGCAAAGTATTAAATATTCTTAGTATTCTATTTTGGAGTTTAGAGGCAGTTAACAAGATGTGAGCCATATAACAGCATGTATGTATTATCTTTAATTACAATTCCTTCTTTGCATTGTCCCCCTTATTCTATCAAAGAATGGTGAAATTTCTCCATTTACCAAAACAGCTGATTGAGGACTTACATACAGCAGTTTTATTCTTCCAATAAAGTTCCCAGGAAAATTAAAATGGTGTAGAACACTGAATAAATATGATCAGTCCACTCTGTTGAAAGCCTTTTCAGCATCAAATGATAGTAGTGCCATTGGGGTTTTACTTTTCTCAACTATTTTTATAAAGTGAAGAACTTTCCTCACATTATTAGCAGCACACCTACCTTTTAAAAATCCAGTTTGCTGCAGCCCAACCAGTTGCTGAATGACTTAATTTAACATATTTGAAATAATTCTAGCAAGAATTTTCATATCTGTATCAGTCAGTGATATTGGTCTATAGCTTTTTCACTGTTCAGGATGTTTTCCTTTTTATGTTTTCATATGCGTGCACATGCAGCAAATATTTAGTAATAATGAACAACATTTCAGAAGTGTGTCACTTCCAAGCCCCTTGCAGCTCAAACAGCAGTGGGCTCATCAGGGACAGACCAATGACCAGGCACTCTGAACACGACACTACTCACTGTTTGGTGGGAGGAAACTGCACATCTTTGAAAGGAGCCAGCTGTTCCTATCAGACAGTGGCTGGCTAATTTCATCTACATACGGCCACCCACAAACCAGCTGAGCAGGGCGAGGGAGGGCATACACTCTCTCTCTCTGTCTCCCACCACACTTTATCTCTCTCTCTCTCTTTCATACAAGGCACTCCCTTTTGTCAGTCATAAAGCATTTATTTTACTAATTCCTATAGGAGTGAATGTATGAGACTGCAGCACATGAAAACCTCATATACAGCATGGAGAGCTTCATGTTTCAACTTATACAGAATTCCAATTTATTGAGTAATATTACGACAAACAAATTTGATGTGGTCAGAAAAAGAAAGCAAGGGATCCAAAATAATGCCAAGGTATTTGAATCAGGATACTTGTTCAATTAAGTTACCTTGATTATCATATAACTCAAGTAAGGGACAATTAGTCAACTTAGCATGTGAACCAAAAATCATTGATTTTGTCTTCTTTACATTTAAAATAAGCAGATTTTCAGAAAACCAATTATGAACAAGAGAAAAGTCAGACTGAAGTTCATTAGCCAATATGAGTTGTTCTTTAGCTGAAGAAAAAAGAATAAGATCATTGACATAAAGCAAAGAGTGACAATTTTTGATAACAGAAGGAAGAAAAATAATAAATAAAGTAAATAAAAGTGGCCCCAAAATTGATCCCTGAGGTACTCTCATGTCAATTTTAATGACCCTAGATAACACTGAAGAAACTGACACAAATTGAGATCAATCCTGTTAGATAATCTTCAATCCAAGAAACAATATTGGATGAAAACCCCAAAGATTTTAACCAAAAACACAGCATTTTATGATCAATGAGATCAAAAGCCTTGGTCAGGTCCACAAACACGGCCCCAGTGAGGAGACCATTCTCCATGCCACTGAGAAACGAGTTCATGAACCAGACCAAGGCTGTCCTAGTCCCATAACCCTTGTGAAAGCTATGCTTCTGTGGTCAAAAAAAACTTATATTTCTCCTAGTAATCATTCATTTTTTCAACTACGTTTTTTTCAAGAAATTTACTAATCGGGTTCCATATTGAAATATGCTGAAAGTCATCAACATAAGCAGCATAGCTCTTCTTTGGCACTGGTGCAACCCTAGCACATTTCAAGACCAAAGGAAAGTGTTGAGAAATAAGTGACAAACTAAATAAAGTACACAAAAGGATGCAATATAAGGAGCTGTCAATTTAAGAAACTGACTATGCAGCCCGGCCCGACAATCAGAACCGTCATCAGGGAGACTAAAAAAAAATGTATAAACCTCAGTAGGAGTAACTTATTTAAAATAAAAATCAAGCCAATTACAAGAAAAATGCAAATTAGAAGAAAATAATGGGTCCCCAGGAGCAACATAATAATAATCAGAAAATTTAGAATTCAAAGATATCGCAATTTCTAAAGGGTCAGTAATCTCTATATCATTTACCTTCAGGGACTGAACTGTACTTCTGTCCTTTACATTGATCAAAGAATTTACATTGCTCCAAAAACAACGGGAATCAGATCAATCCATTTCCAGTTTTTCTTATACAGTAATACTCCATTTTAGCAAATCTAATCAAAAATGTAACTCTGTTTCTAATTTGTCTATACCAGGACAACCAGTAAACAGACAAAGAAGACTTAAATGAAGCCCATGCCAAATTTCATAGTTTGATCAGTTTTGTTTTATATTATCTGTTTTCCATTAATTAGGTACACAACTAACTTTCCTAGTGCACATAGGGAAACACTTTTCTTAAATAAGGAGAAGCCGAAGATGAAAATAATCCAAAGCCAGATCAACATCAGGTATTAAATCAATGTAAGACCAGTCAATAAGAGACAGTTCCAAAATCAAATCAGAAATAGCAAACTTTTTAAAGTTACGAGATTTACAAATAATGGTGGAACATTTGGTAGTCTAAAAGATAAAACACAATATATAGCAAAATGGTCACTAACAGAATCACCAAGCACATCAACAGTCGATACTTTATGATGCCTATTAGTAAGTAGCCAATCCAACAAAGAATGAAGAGAACTACTAGAGTTCAACTTAGTTGGATCTGCTACTAACTGTGCAAGTTGATAAGCTTGCAATAGTAATTCATAATCATTTTGACTACTAGATAACCAATTTAAAATAATATTTCCCACAACTACAAAAATTATATAATTTAATAAAGAGCTCAGCAGAAAGCAAAAATTCTCTAAGACCAGCTAGGCAACATTGAGGTGGATTATACAAACATCCTAGGATAATATTTTTGTTGCTACCCATCAAGAAACAAAGCAAAAGTCAATCAGAAGAAACATTACAATTAGAACTATTAGAGACCATATTAACTTTGAAAAGTATTTGTTTTTATTTTTATTTAAATTTTGTTAACCAGATAGGGGCACTGGCCAAACAGTCCTTTTTCTGATTGAACCCAACAAAAAACACAAGGTACATAAATAACAGAAAAACGATACATCAAGAAAAACATTTACGAACATCCAAAGAATGCAAATATTCTTTCAAATTATATTTAAAAGTTCTTAAAGACATAGCTGAACGTAACCCATCAGGAAGTGCATTCCAAAAAAGTGGGGCTGCAATTGAGAAGGTATGATAGCAAGATCTGGATTTCTGAAAAGGAATATAGTGCATAGTACTTGATGAAGATCTCAAATTTGTTGATGGAACATGAACAGTAATAAGTTCAGTATATGGATAATAAAGCTTATCATAAATAGCTTGGAAAATTTGACACCCCAAAAATAAACAAATTTACAACCAAGTGACGACCAACCCAAATGAGAATACAGCAAACAATGGTGTGTACGAGGGGGCAAATCCAAAACAAAACAACAAATGTTATTGTAAGCAATTGTCAAAATATTACTTTCTTTTACACCCAAATTATAATAAAGGCTGGAATTGTAATCAAAATGGGGTAGCAAAGAATCAGTAGCTATTGACCAATGAGTTTCAAAGAAAAGATCTTTAAAATAAACAATAACCCCCCCATACCCTTTTTTCCCCAAGCAATCTTGCCTAATAAAATTGTATTCAGACAATATACAATTCTATCGGGACTGAGGGCTTCAACCAAGATTCAGAAATACCAATTACATCTGGATGATAAGTATTAGTAATTACTTCAAGTCCAGCCATTTTGGGTATAAGATTACGAGCATTTAAATGGAGAATTTTTAAACCATGTTGCCTGTACCAAGGTTTAGAAGGACCACATTCAGAAGGACCAGGATTGGGATCAATATCCCCAGCTAGTAAAAGCAAACAAAAACTCAGAAAAAATATAAACTTAATTCTACTCAAAAACTTCTGACAAATCATAGGACAACAATATAGTAAGGGAAAACCACAAATCCGAACAGCAGAGTATTTGGTAACCATAAAGCAATAAAATAACTCAGATTTTAAAAGGTGTGCCTTAGAAAGAAAATTAGACACAGTAAAGTCAGCCAATACCAGTTCACTACAAGTCAGTGAACTAGTTAAAAAACAAGAGCAGGTTTCAGACATAACAAATATCATAAAACTGAAAGATACCCACTCAAAAAAGCTCTTTAAAATTCCCCATTTTAAACAAAATAGAATAAAAAAATGCAATAAAGTAAGTAATAATCAATCCTCACTACTTTTGCAAACAATGAAAAAGAACATTTTAATAAAACAGAAGTAATGTAGTGGGAGTCTGTCACCCACCCACCACAAACTTGACAATGCAAAAACAATTTAAATAAGACTGAAATAATGTAGTTGGAGTCTGAAACCCACCCACCACAACCTACAGCAAGACAAACTCAAAATAAAAACAGATTAGACCAGTTAACAAAAATGCCTATTTCTTAATGAGTAATGTAATGGAAGTCTGCCACCCACTCACCACAAATTCAACAATACAGACACAAAATAGCAAATAAAACAAACTCAAACCCAATAAGAACTAGCCAGCTAAATACAGCTGCTAGTGGAAGTCTGTCACCCACCCACTAAGGCTCTGTAGACACTAGGCCTCTTAAACCATTTTAAGCAAGTTAAAATGGTTTAAGAAGCGTTAACATGGTTTGTGGACACATTACAGCATCATTTAAACCATTTTTATAATCTGTGCCAAAACCCTGCTAGTTACCTAG
The DNA here is from genome assembly GCA_016271365.2 of Neoceratodus forsteri. Taxonomy (NCBI): domain Eukaryota; kingdom Metazoa; phylum Chordata; order Ceratodontiformes; family Ceratodontidae; genus Neoceratodus; species Neoceratodus forsteri. The sequence continues at coordinate 488,814,306 of CM057453.1, read as the reverse complement.
TCTTTATCCCCATTTTAAAAACTGTTTATGCTAAACACGGTTGCACTTACCAGTGTGTACATGCTGCCGTGTTCATCCCATAATTTGCTGGTCCTCAACTATACACGATCCTCCGATGCGCAGCATGGCTGCAGGCATCACTGTGAGGTTCCAGAATGTGTACAGTATGCGGTTTTAAAAAGCTTCAAAAACTGGGTTAAGGCAGCAATGTGGCTGCATTAACAGTGAGAATTAGACCGTTTCAAAAACTGATTTAAAACCCACCTGGTAAGTGTGTACAGGGCCTAAAAAATGTGGCAGTTCAAAACCAAATGAATTCTAAACATACAGATATTGATAAGATGACTAATAGACAAAACTTAAAATAATTTTAACAGACGATTACTAATTTAAGTACAGCTAAGTAATGTTAAATAATTAGGAACATATTAAGTGCAAGGTAGCAAGCCTACATACTGTGTGTTGGTTGCTAAGTTAAAAAAAATCACTTTCAAATTTACTAAAAAGAGACAGCACCCCACCCCTTCACTAACTCTGTATAACTACTGACCCACCATTAAGCCCCTGTAAAAACTGCAGGAAAAAAACAGCATATTAACATTTGTGAAAGTTCAAACCAGATGCAAAGGTGCTGGTAAAGTCGACTGGGGTCAAAGTCTTCTACTGCTGTGGTTCAAAATTCTGACTTGAAGGTTACCTGATGAAATGTTTCCTGTCTGAGTGGCACTTGTGCCACTCATGCTCGCGCTAGTGGGCAGCATGGACTTTTAAGTGGTTCAAGCCCCACTCCTATTATTTGTGGTTACTGGTGGCCAGTTTCCACGAGTCCCCTACTGTCTGGTACAGTTCAGTGATGTGGAATGGAAAAAAACAGCTCAAATGAAGCAGTCTAAATGCAGGAGGCAGCACAATTGTCGCCAGATCACAAATAATGCTGCCTCCTGTTCTCCAGTGCAAGTCAGCATCCTCAGGCAGATGAAAGAAGCCTTCAGGAAGGTAGATGGTTCTCAGAGCTAGCAGAAGGTGTGGGCTTTTAATTGGCTCAAGCCCCACCCCCTGTTGTTTGTGGTCACCGGCAGCCAGCTCCTCTGTGATCGCCCGGCACAGGGTCATAATGTCACGGATGAAACCTCACACTTCAAGACCGTGCGCCATGATATAGTGTATGGCAACATCTAACTGTTTTTTTGTATTTTGCGAGGGGGTTTTGCCCTCCATGCCCCCCACATCTCCCAGAACTATTATAACCAACTCCAAGGGGGTGTAGATACAGAGGCAAGAAATAAAATACAATAAAAAACTTCCTAGAATGGAATCAAGTCACTTCCTCCCACCCACTTCTGGGTCAGGTGCTCAAGCCACTGCACCATGGGAGTGGCTCGACGAGCACCCAACCTGCAATGACTACATCCACTTCCTTGTTGCTGATGAGTATCGGGGGTAGCGATACTTCCTGTTGCTGTAATTCCCCTGTTGCTGTAATTCCCCTGTTGCTGTAAAGCCACATGCAGTACTAGCAGCACAGTCTTGCTATGTGCAGTTTCATCTGCAATATTATCACCCAGTAGGCAATTCCCCTACCATCCAGTCCAGTCCAGTGATGTGGAATAAGAAACAAAAAAAACAGCTCAGCTGAAGCAATCTAAATGCAGGAGGCAGCACAGTTGTCACCAGCTCACAAAGAACGCTGCCTCCTGTTCTCCAGTGCAGGTCAGCATCCTTAGGCAGGTGAATTAAGCCTTCAGGCAGATAAAAAGTTCTGAGAGCTAATGGATGGTGTGAGCTTTTAAGGGTCTCAAGCCCGGCCCCTATTGCTTGTGGTGACTGGCGGCTGGCTCCCACGAGTGCCCTTCCCTCTGGTATAGTCCAGTGATGTGGAATAAAAAAAACAGCTCAACTGAAGCAGTCTAAATGCAGGAGGCAGCATAGTTGTCACCAGCTCACAAGGATCGTTGCCTCCTGTTCTCCAGTGCAAGTCAGCATCCTCAGGCAGGTGAATGAAGCCTTCAGGCAGGTAGGTGGTTCTGAGAGCTAGCGGGCGAAGCCCTGCCAATGACATTTTTGATTACTGGTGAATGTCTCCCATGAGTCCCCTACCCCCTGGTACAGTCCGGTGATGTGGAATAAAAAAAACAGCTCAACTGAAGCAGTCTAAATACAGGAAGCAGCATAGCTGTCATCAGCTCACAAGGATCATTGCCTCCTGTTCTCTAGTGCAAGTCGGCATCCTCAGGCTGGTGAATGAAGCCCTCAGGCAGGTAGATGGTTCTGATAACTAACAGGTGGCACAGGCTTTTAAGTGGCTCAAGCCTCTCCCCTGTCTTTTGTGGTTACCTGCAACCAGCTCCCGCAAACCCCCTACCCTCTGGTATAGTCCAATGATGTGGAATAAAAAAAACAGATCAGCTGAAGCAGCCTAAATGTAGAAGGCAGCATAGTTGTCACCAGTTCACAAAGAATGCTGCCTCCTGTTCTCCTGACCCTCCCAATCAGCACCCACCACCCCACACCCACCCACACTAAATTTCCTACCAGTAGTCCAATGCCATAATCCTTTTTTGATTGGAGACATGTCTTTACTCCTCAACTGCAGACTGGGAACAGAGGAAATCAGGTGTGCAATTAAAGTATTTCAATACATTTTGAACTTGTACTTATTGCATTGTCCCAGTGTGCTAACCACTTGTGATTTAAGTTGCTTAGCAGTGGCTAATACTGCACCAAAAAAAAGTCTAATTGCCATTTTAATTATTCCTAGTTGTACGATATGCAATACCAGACAGAGAAAGAGTGTCTGGGAACCCCAGGTCCAACCATATGACCCTGTAGCTCAGTGGTTAGAGCACCAGGACAGTATTCTAGGGGCTTAGGTTCAATTCCCAGTAGATCGCCTTGTTTCTTTCTCACTACAATTTGTGACTTAAATTGCTTAGCAGTGGCTAGTACTGCATTAAGAAAAAATCTAATTGTCAGCTTAATTGTTCCTAGCTATAGGATATGTAATACCTGAGAGAGGAAGTGTGTCCAGGAACCCCATGTCCAACCATGTGAGCAGGTAACTCAGCAGTTAGAACACCAGGATGGTATTCTGGGGACCTAGGTTTAATTCCTGGTAGGGCACATTATTTCTTTCTCACTACAGTTTGTGCTCTCTGGAAGAAAGTTTTTTTGGCTGGAAATTTAGGAAACAAAGTATAATTAGTCTTACAGTCTAGGTTTTTCACCTTTACTTGACTTAGGCTGTAGCGATAGGGGTGCACATTCAGTTATGTAGTCTTTATTGTCTGGGGGTGGACTTGTGAGTTTGGCTAAGATTTTGTTTATAAAAGCAATGATATCTGAACCTTTCCACCCTTCAGGGATACCGATCAGTTTCAAATAGTTTCTTCGATTCTTTGCTTTTTGGTCCTCCATCCTCTCTTCTAGCTTCGTAATTCTGCATGTATTTAGTAAGTTTTTGTTTGTGTTGCTTTCTACTTTGCCTTCCACACTTGAAATGCTATCTTCTGTATCTAATATTTTCTGTTTATTGTTCTTAGCATCCTCTTTTAGCTTCTTGAATGAAGAGGTTAAATCGGTCATCATAGAGTGCATTGACTATCTGTATCAATAATCTATCTACTGTAGATATGATGTAGGAATAGTACAAACCTCTTTGTTTTAGTGGGCTTTCATTCTGCAATAAAATCAGCTTCTTTCATAGTTCTTTACACAGATTACACAGAAATGTGACGGCAGGTAAAGGCCCCACAGCCCATCCAGTCTGCCCAATACCCTACCCCCCCTTATGCTTCCAGCTTTTTTCAAAACCCCTTAAATCTATCCCAAGCCCTCTTGAACCCCTCCATCATTTCAGTTGCCACTACCTTCTCCAGCAGCTTGTTCCAGGCCTCCACCACCCTCTCCATGAAAAACTGCCCCCTGACATTACCTCTGTATTTCCCACCTTTCAGTTTGAGGCTATGTCCCCTCGTGTTCACTCCCTTCTTCAATTTGAACAAGCTACCACCCTCCACCTTATTTATTCCCTTCAAATACTTAAAGGTTTCAATCATGCCCCCCCTCCCTCCTAGTCTCCAGAGGGTAAAAATTCAGCCCTCTCAATCTTTGCTCATAGGGTACATCCCGCATCCCTCGTACCATTTTGGCGGCCCTTCTCTGGACCCTCTCCATCATCTCAATATCTCTGCGTAGGTGAGGCCTCCAGAATTGCACCCCATACTCCAGATACGACCTGACCATGGTTCTGTATAATGGCATTAGCACCTCCCTCTTCCTGCTAGTAAAACCCCTTGCAATGCAGGCTAACATACCATTTGCCTTGCCCACTTCCCTACTACACTGGCTGCCCACCTTAAGGTCCCACAATACCATAATCCCCAGGTCCCTTTCTGTTTCCTATTCCTTAATCACCACCCCCAAGGGAGTAGGTTTCCCTTCTATTCCTCATCCCCAGGTGCATCGTTGTGCACTTTTGTGCATCAAACTTCAATATCCAGGTGTCAGACCACCTCTCCAGCCTTTCCAGGTCCCGCCTCACCCTGCAAGGTGATTCCACTCTATTGCAGACCTTTGTATCATCTGCGAACAGGCACACTCATCCCTTCAGACCCTCCACTACGTCACTAAAATAGATGTTAAAGAGTACTGGTCCTAGCACTGACCCCTGTGGCACCCTACTGGTCACCGCCCATTCCCTGGAATGTGTCCCATTTATCACCACTGTCTGACTCCTTCTCTTCAGCCAGTTCTCCACAGACCTGGTGATCCTGTGGTCCACCCCCAGTCTGTCCACCTTATACACTAGCCTACTATGCGGAATGGTGTCAAAGGCCTTATTGAAATCCAGATAGGCCATGTCAACCGCTCCTCCCTGGTCCGCTATCTGTGTCACCCTATCGAAAAACTCAATCAGATTAGTCTGGCAGGACTTAAGTAGTGTTTCCATTACCTTCCCCACCACCGAGGTAAGACTAACGGGACAGTAGTTTTTGACCTCGTCCTTCCTCCCCCCCTTATGTAGTCAATCAATCAATCAATCAAAATTTTTATTTATCCAGGAGAACATCATTGAGCAGAGCTCTTTTACAAGATGGACCTGGTTAGAACAGGGTTGGGTAACAGTCATCATAAAATATAAATACATGTAAATAAGTATATAAATACAAACACAATGGTGCAGTAATAGGGAAGTCAAATGACAAAAAGAAGACACGTCAAGCCATAACAGAGGAGGATTCAAATACAAGGGGGCAGGTCCACCACTGAACCATGCAGCTGTATATAAACCATGTTCTCTGTATAGAAGTACCAGTTAGTTCATTTACCAGGAGCAGCCACTAGTACTAGCCATGAAAATGGCTTGGAGAACCACCAACTAATGGCAGATGGGGTACCAGGAGGGGTATGTAATATGTAAGCGAAGGATAAACATTGTGAGAAGTGAAGTCCCAAGGATAGGTAGGTAGAACTGATGCAGCGGTGAGGGCCTACGGGAAGAGAGAAAGGGGAGTTAGGACTTTTATAGTATGATTGCGTGTAGATTGTGGATGAGTGCAGTATAGAGTTGTGAAAAGAAGGCTGGAGAAAGTGGGAAGATAGACCAGTATCAAAGGGAGGACAGAGGCATCAAGGTGTTACATGAAAACATGATGACAGACCAGGGCAAAGGAGGAGACAAGCACTAGACGTAATTCGTTCATGGTTAAATGGTAGAGGTTAGCATGATGACAATTCATGGTCATGGGAAACAATTGCACTGATCATTTCTGAGACGTGAATATAAGAGCTTGAAAGATGAGATGCCAATGGGTGACCTCAGTTTCAGGTTTTTTTTTGCAATTTATTCCACAAGGAGGACAGTGTAAAGTTTATAGCAGCCCTGTCAAAGCGAGAGTTAACTTTGGAAACCATCAGTAGGAGAGATTTGCAACTTCCCAAGGCGCAATTGCCTATTGGTTTTATAGGAAGACAGTCTGTAATGTATTGGGGCAGTTTTTTGGAGATGGCTCTTAGGGTCCATAAGGCTGCATTTTTATCACACCTGAATTGAAGAGAACTCTACCCCACTGATTGATATAGGGAGCAGTGGTGAGTGGAATGAGGCAGGCCTGTGATGAACCTCAAAGCTCTATGATATAATGTGTCAAGTTTGGTGAGGTAGGAAATGGGACAGTGACTGTAGAGGATGTCAGCATAATCTATCAAGGATGGAAAGGTTGATTGTACCAGCTGTAGTTTGGCATCTCTAGTTAAGAAGCGGGCTATCCTAAAGAACAGGCCAAGTCTCTGTCATAATTTTTTGAGTAATTCTTCAACGTGCTCTATAAAGGAGAGCCTATGGTCCAGCCATACTGAATTTAGGGACAAATTCCAACTTCTAGCCAAGAATTGTAGTAGTTTATGGCACAGGATCTGATAGGGCTAAATTTACCATTTAGGCAGAGGGAGAAAAGAGCATTGCTTTTGTTTTCTTAACGTTAAGTAATAGTTTTTTGTTTAGGAGTAGGTGTTGCGGCAGGTTGAACTCAGTTTGAAGGTCATTACATGCAGATTGTAATGATGGGCGGCTTACATAAAGAACTGTGTCATCTGTGAACACATGAATGTTAGCCTTAGTTGTGCTTTCATCAATATTGTTAATGTATATTGCAAATAAGATCGGTCCTAAGATAGAACCCTGGGGAACACCTCTTACGAGAGGTTTGACAGTTGAGAGATCTCCTTCCGCTTTCACCTGCTGGAAATGATCAGAGAGGTAGATGTTGAACCACTGTAAAGATAATGGGTCAGCACCTAGTGAGGTCAGGGAAGAGAGTAGCAGAGAATGGCCGACAGTGTTGAAGGCCTTGTTCAGGTCCAAGAATATGGTGCAGGTGTAATTCCTGTTGTCTAGCTCGCTTTGCCAGTTATTAGTCACTTTGGCAAGTGCTGTGATGGTGCTATGTTTAGCTCTAAACCCTGACTGGACTGGATTAAGTAGGTTATAAGCTTCTAGATACTACCTCAGCTGGTTACTTACGACTGTTTCCAGTAATTTTGACAAGACCGGGAGAATCGAAATTGGTCTGTAATTATTTAGATCACAGAGATTTCCGGACTTGAACAGGGGTATGATGTGTGCTGTTTTCCATATTGAAGGAATGGATCCTTGAGTTAATGACAGGTTAAATAAATGGGTTAAGGGCACGGCTAACACATGGATGGCCACCTTCAAAAAATATGGGTCGAGGGTATCCGCACCAGCACTTTTTTACATCCAGTTTTAGCAATAGGTCTTCAACTTCTTTCAGAGTAGTAGGATGTAAGGAGAAGACTGAATCAGTGACGCTAGGATCTGCACCTTAATAATCCACCTGACAGCATATCAGATTTGAAGGGGAATTGTCGAAGACTAAGCCTGCAGTCATAAAGTGATTATTGAAGGCATCCAGAACTTCCAATCTCTCACTAATGGTGTTATTGTTTAAGGAGATTACATCAGGTAGTGAGCCACCGGACATGTGACCAGACAAGTCCTTGACGGTTTTCCAAAATTTTGTAGGATTTTTGGAGACAGAGAAAAATTTAGAATGATAGTATGCAGCTTTTGTATCTCTAACCATTCTAATACATGAGTTTCGTGCCCTTTTGAACTTGCACCAGTCTGCAGCAGACTGGGTTTTGTGTGCTTTTTTCCATAGGTTATCTCTTTCAGTCAATGCAGATTTTAATAATGGTGTGAACCATTTACATGCATTTTTTACTATTCGCACCTTAACTATAGGGGCATATTTATTTAGGGTGTCTAGGATAATTTTGTTGAATATGTTGAATGCTGATTGCGTGTTTTTGGCCAAATAGAACTCTTGCCAATACAAGGAGTGTTTCAGTTCATTTATGTAGGCAGTAAGATCAAAGTTCCATCTAGATCTCTTGGCAGCAAACTTCGGCGAAGTAGTAGGTTTGTTGCTTGATCTTATGCAAGCAATAAATGAGTGATCACTGATATCACTGAAGAAGGTGCAGGCAAAGGAGAAGAGATGTGGTTTATTCACTAGGATAACATCTAGCAGGGAGCTGTTTTATTTATTTGGTTTTTGTTTACCGGGTAAGTACACTAGACAACAATGTTGCCTATATTCAGGCATGACCCGGGAGAGTACAGGCAAGAGAGACCAGAGTCAACATTAAAGAGTATTTCATGACGCAGCATGAAGTGAGAACACAACATTTGAACAGTATACAGCCAAGTACAGTCCTTATCGGTGACAACAAAGAGAAAACAAATAACATTACATTAATTAATTTCACCCGATGAAACATTATTGACTAACTTGAAATGACAAACAGCAAACAAACTTAAAAGAAGTAGCTTTATAACAATTAGGATTCCTGCTGGATGTGGGAAGCATGCAGATTTTGGAGATCAGCAGAAAACAATAAGTGCCATAGGGAGGAAAAGATGCTAGGAGTAAGGCTCAAGTTACAGCACAAGAGCAGCAGTCGGATTCTATTAGGTGTGCCTGAAGACCCAGTTTAAAGGCCTTGTGGGATTTGGAGAGTTTGATGTTGGAGGGAATGGAGTTCCAGGAATGAGGGGCAGATATGGCAAAAGATAGTTCTCCTTTTTTCGTGAGATATCTGGGAATTTCAAGTTGGGTTTGAGCAGATGCCCTGAGGAGGTATGCTTGGGAGGGCTGCGTTAATAGTTCAGCAAGGTATTCAGGGGACCCCGTTCTGATAATATTATCAATTACACAGCCCACAGAATAGTGTGTGAGTGAGTCTGGGGAGAGACGGTTCAGTTTCGAGTAGAGATGACAATGGTGGGTAAGTCTGTGAGCGGAGAGAGCGAATCTGCATATGCTGTTATAGCAGGTGCTCCATTTCTGGAGCGCTCCTTTGCTAGATTTAAGGTAAACCTGAGAGCAATATGTCAGAGAAGGGAGGAGAAATCCTTGTGCAATAGCAAGCCGGGCAGCATAATTGAGGGAGGACCTAATTTTAAAAGCAAGACCGAGTTTGGAGTAAACCACCTTACATGTAGCCGCAATGTGGAGGTTAAAGTCAAGAGATGGGTCGAGAGTGACTCTTAGATACCTGAAGGAGGTAACAAATTCAAGAGGGGAGTCATCTAGAGAATGTATCAAAAAATCTGGAGTAAGAGCTCTGATTCTTGACGGGGGGCCAAAAAGCATAGTCACGGTTTTCTTAGCATTCATTAGGAGCCTGTTTTGTAGTAACCACTCCTGCAAACAGTTGAAGTCTGCTTGAAGATGTGCCCTTACTGATAAGGGATCTTTACCACTGGAGAGAAGCACCATGTCATCAGCATAAAGGATCAATGAGGAGGAGCAGGGAAGGGAGGGCAAGTGGTTAATGAAAAGAGAGAAAGTAGTGGGCCAAGAATAGAACCTTGGGGGACTCCAACAGAGGTGGAGGAAAGATTTGAGATGGCAGTTTCAATCTGAACAAATCGCAACCACCCTGAGAGGTAGCTATCAATCCAGGAGGTGGTCGACTGGTCAAAGCCAAGGTGGGACAGTTTGGAAAGTAGCAGAGAGTGATTCACAAGGTCAAATGCCTTTGTGAGATCAATAAATATGTCCCCCATGAGCAGGCTCTTATCCATCACCGTAAAGACTACATTTGTCAGCTGAAGTAGTGCAGTTGTGGTGCTGTGTCCTGTTCGGAATCAGTGCTGGGTAGGGGATATAAGGTTGTGAAGGTGCAGGTAATTTGAGACCTGAGTGGCGATGGCCTTCTCGAAAAGTTTATTTAGGGTAGAGAGAATGGCAATCGGTCTATAATTTGCCATATTTTTGGTATCCCCTTTTTTGTGAACAGGGACAACACGGGCAGTTTTCCATAGCGTTGGTACTGTTTGGGTTAATATGGAAAGACTGAAAATTCTTGCAATAGGAACAGCAAGGGCAGGGGCTGCCTGCTTCAAAAAGCTTGGCAGTAGCCCATCCGGGCCTGCAGATCCATAAGGGGTTACTGATTTGAGGAGATGCAGCACCTCAGTGGAGGAGACTAATGTGAGACGAAAGGAGGTTTCATGTGGAATTTGCACCTCAGGAGGAGGTGTAAGAGGTTGGTTGAATTTCTCAGTGTGTTCAGAGAGATCCAAGAATTGAGCATTAAGAGCATTAGCAATAGTAGGTAACTTATTACAGTTTGCGTCATTCAGTGTCATGTCAGTAATAGCCATCTTGGGCCTTTGCCCAATCAAATTTTTGATGTGGTTCCAAAAACCCCTGGTATCACCCGCTGAGGATTAGAGAAGCTTAAGGCAGTAGCTCCTTTTGGCCTTCCGAATATCTTTTTGCAGGCATTTCTCAGTTGTCTATAGTTAACCCAGTCTTCTGATTGTTGGGACTTCTTTGCCAAGGTCCAGGCCTTGTCTTCTTTTTCATGGCTCGAAGGAGGTCTTTTTTTAGCCATTTATTAGGGGAGCCCCTGAGACGCCTTTTTTTCAGAGGGATGTGCATATTCTGAAGGGCCAGAAGCTGAGACATCAGGTATTCAAGTGCTGTGTTTACATCATCAGTGTGATAGATAGGAGACCAGTCTATGTTATTAATATCCTCGAGAAGTGCAGTTCGGTTTAGTTTGGCAAAATCCCGAAATTGTATGATTCTTGGAGGGGGTTTAAGGCAGTGGTCATTCCAAACACAAAAAGTAGGCAGGTGATCACTAATAGAATCCGAAAAGGTCCCTGCAGCAATTATTTTATTTGCTGTATTTGTAGCCATCCAGTCCAGGGGAGATTGGTGCTCAGAATTGGATGAGATGCATGTAGGGCTAGATCAGTTGAGCTAGGTTAAGTCAGGCCGAGAGCTTAATTTGTAATATGGTACGATGACTCTGATAGGTCTAGGTTGAAGTCTCCCATTGGTATGACTTCAGATCTACCCTTTAGGAGTGCACAGATAATCCAAGAGCCCATTTAAGCCAGAGAGAGCACCTCCTTCGGAGGATTGTATGCACAGATCAGATTTAGCCTTTTATCACCCCCTAATTGTAGAACCGTATGCACAGCTTCACAGTGATTTGTTATCCAAGACTGGTGTATGGAGACATTAAGATGCTCTTTATAATAAAGGGCAACTCCTCCACCCTTTTGTTTGGTGGGGCGATCAGATCTGGACAAGCTGTAGCCAGGTATTTTGTACATAAAATCAGGCATAACTGGCCTGAGCCATGTCTCAGTTAGTCCTAGTATGTCCAGACGGTAGTGGGCTATCCAGGCTTCAAGTTCAGGAAAGTTTGCTGGTAAACTTCTGATATTCATGTGAGCAATTTTCAAGCCCTTAGGGAGAACCATGAGGAGTCATCCGTGGACCTGGCATTCAAGGGGGCCAGGGTTAGATTCCATGTTCCTGATAAGCATAAGCAGAAGCATCACCCAAACTTCTTTGTAGAATCTATAATTGCATCAGGGCATTTGGGCATGCTAGTGGGGTGGTAGAGTAGGAAATGCCCTAATTTGGAAGGATGAGTTACATAGAGGACAGGTTAGGAGAAGGGAGCAAGGTTCTAGTTGGTAGGAGGTTGGAGAAGACAAAGAAATTCTTCATAGCAGTGGAACCCAAGGTATCCAGCTGGTATGTTAAGTGAAGAATAGGAGAGGGTGATAATGGTGGGTAGTAATCCTGATACCACAGAAGTGTCCTTGGGCATGCAAGAGAACATTATGTATGCAGTGAAAGAACCTCTGGTAATCGAGAGGTAGTCCCTTATAAAGAGTAGAATTCAAGTGACAGAAATGGTGAGTAAAGGGCAGGGTGACATCTATAGTAAAAGGCAGATTGAGTGAAACCCTTAGAGACCATGGGTAGGCAGACAATAACACAAATTATTCACAAAAGGCAGGAATTCCAATAGAGTGCTGTATATGAGAAGCAGACAGGAGCGGGGGAATTTGAGTAGGTGAAGGAAAAGATGAAACTTGGATACATTCAGTCTGAGTTACTTTTGCAGACAATATATGTGTAGGACAGTGGCATACATGGAGAGTAGGCAAGAGTGAGGGGAGGATATAGAAAGACTGCCTCACTGGTTAGAATTAGGACAGAGGCAACAAGGGGGAGGAGTAGGACTGCCCTTAAAGTGATTTATAGGTTGGAACAAAAGTGGGCGGGATTACTAGCGTATTTAATAAACGGTGGAGGAGGGGGTGAGGGGGTAAGGGGCGGGCCGGAAATTTCAAGCCTGCAAGCAGCTGCTGTGTTAAGAGGTTCTGCTATAATTAATTAATCAGCAGCTGCTGTGTTACAGATTCAGCTATATTTAATTGAACCAAAGCAGGCAGGCTAAAAAGTCTTGTAGGCAGAAATACATTCACAGGCAGTATATTTGTGATTTAAAGTGGCTGCAGCAGAGAGTGCTACAGCACCAAGGAGCTGAAGAGAAAAAAGGCGCCAAGATTTGAAACCGAGTGCAGTCCTGAGAGCGCGTACCTTCCTGCTGCCAGCCTTGGAGCCTGGGGGGAACCGAGGGGAGCTGGGGAGGACTTTTCACAACTGTTGCCCTCTCGACCCTGAGGAAAGAGAAAACACACACAGACTTAAGTACAGGGAAAAATCAGGGCTGGGTCTAAATGAAGTATGCACACAGGAGTTAATCGGGGGGAGGGGGGGATTTAAGCTTAGCAGCGAGTGAAAGAAACAGAACAAATCAGGTGGAAATGATAAAAAATAGGAACACTTGCTGCTCAATTTTATATGTGGGATTCTTTAAACAACGAATATTTCAAGCCTGCAAGCAGCTGCTGTTTTAGAGGTTCTGCTATAATTAATTAAACAACAGCTCACTGCTACAATGTCTAGGTTCTCCTCCACCATGGTGGTCTCCAGTTCTCCCATTTTGTTCCCCAAGCTCCTGGCATTTGCAACCAAAGCCCTCCAACATGTAGCCCCATCCCGTCCTTCCTTGCTGCCAACTGTTTCCTTGATGAGTGTTGTGACTTGGGGGGTAGGCTGATAGCTTCTCTACACTGTCTCATGTAAGGATGGCCCTGTCCGTAGCCCTCCACCTTATTTAGTTTAAATTGAACTTCCTTGTCATGAAGTCCCCCAGTTTACTGTTTAGTGCAGCAACCCCTCAAGAGCTCAGGTGCAGCCTGTCTTGGGCATACAGACCCTCCTCCTCCCATGTAGAGCCCCAGTCACCAATCCAGCTGAACCCCTTCCGACTGCACCAACCTTGCAGCCAACTGTTGAATGCCCTTATCTTTTCCTTTCTGGGTGTGCTCACTCCTGGTACTGGCAACACCTCAGAGAAGAAAATGAAAGGAAAAACTGTGGTTACTACAGAATCTAGCAAGTTCCTCGAACCTTGCCTGTACCTCCATCAGACTGTTCTTCTCTAAGTCATTTGTGCCCAGGTGAAACACCAGATGTGTCCTTTCATCATGCTGCTTGCCTCAGGAAAGAATATGATGGCTCACCTCCAGCGCCATCATCCTTGGTATGCACTGTACCCATACTGCATTGTTTTTTGCTCCCTTTCTTCACTATTTTATCACCTTAATTACTGAATCCCCCAAGAGTGCCACCCTAATGCCCACTGCTTCCTGAGTGTCCTTCTGGCCTCCAAGTTTGTGTCACGGGGTTTGGCTCCCTTTGGACTCCTCCTCCTCATGTTCCAACCCTGACTTGGTTTCTGCCCCAGCTCATCATTTGTTCTCCATCACCTAACCTGTCCTTGGTTTTGCCACACCCAGCATCTTTCTCTCCACCCTCACCATTTAGCCTTTCTCAGACCCCCGTTATCCCTTCATCCCTTGTACTTCCACCTGGTTTCCTTCTTCCTGCCAAGCTCCGCTGCATCTTTGCGTGAGCATGAGCCAGCCTTCACCTGATCCTTCTCTTACTGCTACTGGCCTGCCCCTGACTGCATCACTGTGTGAGCTTGTGCCAACTTTGCTTGATCCCCCTTCAACTGCTCCTTGACTGCTCCCTGTCTGCATCACTGTGTGATAGTGTGCCAGCTTTGCTTGATCCCCCTCCAACTGTTCCTGTCCCACTCATCTTTGCAGAAGGTTTTGAGCAACATACCCACTTGGGAAAGTCTTCCTCCTTGCCACCTGCCCTTCTACATATCTACCAATACATCCTCCATATATGTGCCGGCGTGACTCCTGATAGGTCTAGGTTGAAGTCTCCCCATTAGTATGACTTCAGATCTACCCTTTAAGTGCACAGATAATCCAAGAGCCATTTAAGCCAGGGAGAGCACCCTTGGAGGATTGTATGCACAGATCAGATTTAGCCTTTTATCACCCACTAATTGTAGAACATTCATGCACAGCTTCACAGTGATTTGTTATCCAAGACTGGTGTATGGAGACATTAAGATGCTCTTTATAATAAAGGGCAACCTCCACCCTTTTGTTTGGTGGGCGATCAGATCTGGACAAGCTGCAGCCAGGTATTTTACATAAAATCAGGCATACAACTGGCCTGAGCCATGTCTCAGTTAGTCCTAGTATGTCCAGGCGGTAGTGGGCTATCCAGGCTTCAAGTTCAGGAAAGTTTGCTAGTAAACTTCGATATTCATGTGAGCAATTTTCAGCCCTTAGGGAGAACCATGAGGAGTCATCCGTGGACCTGGCATTCCAAGGGGGCCAGGTTAGATTCCATGTTTCCTGATAAGCATAAACGCAGAAGCATCACCCAAACTTCTTTGTAGAATCTATAATTGCGCTTGAGGCATTTAGGCATGCTAGTGGGGTGGTAGAGTAGGAAATGCCCTAATTTGGAAGGATGAGTTACATAGAGGGACAGGTTAGGAGAAGGGAGCAAGGTTCTAGTTGGTAGGAGGTTGGAGAAGACAAAGAGAATTCTTCATAGCAGTGGAACCCAAGGTATCCAGCTGGTATGTTAAGTGAGAGATAGGAGGAGGGTGATAATGGTGGGTAGTAATCCTGATTACCACCAAGTGTCCTCTGGGCATACAGAGAGAACATTATGTATGCAGTGAAAGAAACCTCTGGTAATCGGGGGGGGGGGGTAGTCCCTTATAAAGAGTAGAATTCAAGTGACAGAAATGGTGAGTAAAGGGCAGGGTGACATCTATAGTAAAAGGCAGATTGAGTGAAACCCTTAGAGACCATGGGTAGGCAGACAATAACACAAATTATTCACAAAAGGCAGGAATTCCAATAGAGTGCTGTATATGAGAAGCAGACAGGAGCGGGGGAATTTGAGTAGGTGAAGGAAAAGATGAAACTTGGATACATTCAGTCTGAGTTACTTTTGCAGACAATATATGTGTAGGACAGTGGCATACATGGAGAGTAGGCAAGAGTGAGGGGAGGATATAGAAAGACTGCCTCACTGGTTAGAGATTAGGACAAGAGGCAACAAGGGGAGGTAGGACTGCCCTAAAAGTGATTTATAGAGTTGGAACAAAGTGGGCGAGATTACTGAGTATTTAATAAGCGGTGGAGGAGGGGTGAGGGGTAAAGGGCGGGCCGAAATTTCAAGCCTGCAAGCAGCTGCTGTGTTAAGAGGTTCTGCTATAATTAATTAATCAGCAGCTGCTGTGTTACAGATTCAGCTATATTTAATTGAACCAAAGCAGGCAGGCTAAAAGTCTTGTAGCAGAAATACATTCACAGGCAGTATATTTGTGATTTAAAGTGGCTGCAGCAGAGAGTGCTACAGCACCAAGGAGCTGAAGAGAAAAAAGGCGCCAAGATTTGAAACCGAGTGCAGTCCTGAGAGCGCGTACCTTCCTGCTGCCAGCCTTGGAGCCTGGGGGGAACCGAGGGGAGCTGGGGAGGACTTTTCACAACTGTTGCCCTCTCGACCCTGAGGAAAGAGAAAACACACACAGACTTAAGTACAGGGAAAAATCAGGGCTGGGTCTAAATGAAGTATGCACACAGGAGTTAATCGGGGAGAAGTTAAAGCAGTAGCGAGTGAAAGAAACAGAACAAATCAGGTGGAAATGATAAAAATAGGAACACTTGCTGCTCAATTTTATATGTGGGATTCTTTAAACAACGAATATTTCAAGCCTGCAAGCAGCTGCTGTTTTAGAGGTTCTGCTATAATTAATTAAACAACAGCTCACTGCTACAATGTCTAGGTTCTCCTCCACCATGGTGGTCTCCAGTTCTCCCATTTTGTTCCCCAAGCTCCTGGCATTTGCAACCAAAGCCCTCCAACATGTAGCCCCATCCCGTCCTTCCTTGCTGCCAACTGTTTCCTTGATGAGTGTCGTGACTTGGGGGGGGCTGATAGCCTCTCTGCTCTGCCTCACATAAGGATGGCCCTATCTGTAGCCCCCCATTTAAGTTTAAATTGAACTTCCTTGCCATGAAGTCCCCCAGTTTACTGTTTAGTGCAGCAACCCCTCAAGAGCTCAGGTGCAGCCTGTCTTGGGCATACAGACCCTCCTCCTCCCATGTAGAGCCCCAGTCACCAATCCAGCTGAACCCCTTCCGACTGCACCAACCTTGCAGCCAACTGTTGAATGCCCTTATCTTTTCCTTTCTGGGTGTGCTCACTCCTGGTACTGGCAACACCTCAGAGAAGAAAATGAAAGGAAAAACTGTGTTGCTACTACAGAATCTAGCAAGTTCCTCGAACCTTGCCTGTACCTCCATCAGACTGTTCTTCTCTAAGTCATTTGTGCCCAGGTGAAACACCAGATGTGTCCTTTCATCATGCTGCTTGCCTCAGGAAGAATATGATGGCTCACCTCCAGCGCCATCATCCTGGCATGCACTGTACCCATACTGCATTGTTTTTTGCTCCCTTTCTTCACTATTTTATCACCTTAATTACTGAATCCCCCAAGAGTGCCACCCTAATGCCCACTGCTTCCTGAGTGTCCTTCTGGCCTCCAAGTTTGTGTCACGGGGTTTGGCTCCCTTTGGACTCCTCCTCCTCATGTTCCAACCTGACTTGGTTTCTGCCCCAGCTCATCATTTGTTCTCCATCACCTAACCTGTCCTGGTTTTTGCCACACCCAGCATCTTTCTCTCTCCACCCTCACCATTTAGCCTTTTCTCAGACCCCCCCCCGTATCCCTTCATCCCTTGTACTTCCACCTGGTTTCCTTCTTCCCTGCAAGCTCTGCCTGCATCACTGCGTGAGCATGAGCCAACTTCACCTGATCCTTCTCTTACTGCTACTGGCCTGCCCCTGACTGCATCACTGTGTGAGCTTGTGCCAACTTTGCTTGATCCCCCTTCAACTGCTCCTTGACTGCTCCCTGTCTGCATCACTGTGTGATAGTGTGCCAGCTTTGCTTGATCCCCCTCCAACTGTTCCTGTCCCACTCATCTTTGCAGAAGGTTTTGAGCAACATACCCACTTGGGAAAGTCTTCCTCCTTGCCACCTGCCCTTCTGCATATCTCCCCACTCCTGCACCCTGCCTGGTGCATCCCCCAGCTTCCTACTGCAGTTCCTGTCCTGCAGGGTTTCCTCCCATTCATTTGCAGCCTCCCAGGAGCTCAGCTCCAGCTCCTCCAGTGCTTCCTTCCTGTCCCTTTTTTTATGCCACAGATTCCCTAGTGCCACCCTCTGGTGTGACCCTAATGTGCCCGTCCCCTCCTCCTTCCCTTCTCCCACATGAGATGTGCCTGTCCCCTCTTCCACCCCTTCCACTGCACCTGAGATCTCTCCCCTTGCGTCCCCCAGCTGCCCTGCCCCCCTTCTCTGATGGCCCTTCAGGGACCCCTTCCTCCCCAAAGTTCTTGACTAGAACACCTGGGGGGGCAAAACTGTTTGTTACTTCCGCGCACTGGCCCATTGCACCTATGCCTGTGTCGTCATTCATTTTTGGCATCTGTCTGCCTTTTCCTGAGTCTACTGTCTTCCACTCCTCCAGATCCCTGGCTTACCCCTTTTCTCTAGCTACAGGCGTCATTGTCGTGCATCTGGACTTCCTGCTGTCAGTTCCTGGTGTCCCTTTCCTCCTGTCTCGGGCATCCTTGTCCTTGTCCCACCACTGGACTTGCTGCTGTCAGTTACCGCCTCTGGTCTATCCCATCTGGATCCCCTTCCATCCTCTCCCACCCAAGCCCTTGACTTCCGGACCAGTGGATCCTCTCAGCCTTTCCCACTCCTTCCCTGGCTTATATCATCCCTGTCTCTTAACCCCCATTTCCCAGCTCCCCCCCCTTCAACACCCACCCTAGTCTCATCACTTCCTCCCTCAGCTGAGTGAGCTGCTTATACATCATACATCCCCCCCATCCTCCAAGCCCAATTTAAGATCATAGCTGTACCACAGCCACTGCACCCCACCACCCTGCCAAAGATCCCCCTCCTATGGTCGTTACTCCTTCTGTGCTGCCCTACCATTCCTTTTGTGACACTCAGACACCTGTTTTTGGTATACGGTACTGGTAGTACCTCCCTCAGCCATAATGTGCAGTCCTATAACACTCTCCGTGGATTTAGGCACATAGAAGATGAGTGCAAAACACACTACAGTCCTAAATCACACCTGATGTACTTTGTATTTTGGGCCTTAGACCACAACCCCTCCTCAGCCCAAACTGACAGGCAGAATTTTTGGAAATAATAAACCATGTGCAAACCATAGATATCAAAAATTCTTAATAACCATAGTCACCAAGTTCAAGGCCAAGGCCAAGTCCCCAGCACTTCCAGCATCAGTAGGCTCGACCCAGTTCTGTTCACCGCAATTTCAGCTCCTTTGTGAAAGATTCCTTAGCATCTCTGTTAATTAACCATAGCCACCAAGGTTCAAGTCTACAGTAAGACCCTGCAGAGGAATGCATGACCCAGTTCCTTGTGCTGCAATCTAGCTCCTGGCAAAGATTTCCTTTAGCTCAGGACCTTCCTTGCTCCCACTATCCATCTTTCCATGTACTCGGCCACTCCCCTTCAGACCAGCCTGTCAGCTCCTCCACTCCGTATATGGCTCCTCCTCCCCTCTTTATTTAATAGAGGCTGAGGCCGGGGTCAGGGACGGATGGGCAGGAACAAATACAGCTCTGCTCTCCTGCAGTCTGGCTGGCTTTTTAAAGTCTGATCACCTTGGTGCTGCTCCCATAGATTGGCCAATCTTACACCATGGACTTGCTTGTCTTTTACTTAAGATTATCATCTGTTATCAATATTTCCATTTCAGGTTCATCGGCCATCTGAAGTTATACTAGAGCAGATCCACTGTCACCACGACTTTGACTTTGAGGTAAAGTAAATGCTGTAACAGTCTCTGAGAAAATTGCTCCAAAAACAATGTAAGTAATTTTAAAAGTTAGCTTTTCATTTTCTAAGAATGAAAAGAAATTAATTATTAAAAATGTTGAAAAAAAATTAGAGATTATAAAACAATCTTTAGTGGGGGGGGGTGCGGAGCTTAGAGTGATGCATCCTGCCACTTCAAGTGCATTCAATCAAATCCCCACAGACTCACTTACTTCTTTTACATGACCTAAGTAAGTCAGTTCCAGCTTTCAGTAAGTGGGCACTGATGCAGTAATCCTCGAAGACAAAATAAATGTAAACCCAATCGAACTAGTGTAACCTGGTTGCTTTCCCAATTCGGTTGCAAGTATGGGGTTCTATAGAATCGATGCTTGCAAAATGCATTTATGAGCTGCATGTAAACTGCTGTGCTAAAATGGATTGATTCTGAATGCATGCACATTAGCAATGTATTCTAATGCACGTGTGTGGTCTTTCATTTGTAGCTGTTTGTGTCTGGTACAATTTCTTCTGACAGGAATTTTTTTGTAGCTAGGGTTTTTCTAAAATTCTCCACCCAGTCATCATCATTAAAATGTTGCTCAGTAATACTGTCCCACCACATGCCACATCTGTGTTTCACCCAACATGAATGCTGCACTTGTCTGACAAAACGTAAAAAATACAACTACCACAATTGACTCTCAGATATGCTTGAATTTCTACATAACTAGCCTCCAATAGGTGTCTTTCAAAGACCTCCCTCTGCTTCCATAAAACATTTATGGTGTATGGTGGAACGTCGTTCTCCACCGAAATCCATCGTTCTCGAAACCTTGTAGTAACACAGTAGTGACGATCGCAGAGCAGCAGAACGATTTGTCTCACTGCACTGTGCACGTCACAAACCATGTCCTTGAGCACCATTTGACAGTTAGGGCTCATTCCCTTGACAGGACACGTAGCGTTAGCAGCAATGTCGGCGGCGGTACTTTCAAAACCACTTTCCGAGTGGGATACATTCATCCTCGAGCAGGAGAATAAAAAAACTGCCAAAAAAATGAGAAATGACATGCGGCAGATACATAGTTTCCTCAGAGACAACGACGAGCACAGGGCAATACATGACATTCCCTCAACAGAGCTAGACCCACTGCTAGCCGATTTTACCTTTTCTCTGCTCTTCCCCACAGATTTGTGAATTGCTGTTCCAGGTGCTGCTGTATGTGAGTGTTTCAAAAGTTAAAATGTTAATCGTTAAAGTTTAACATCTAAAGTGATAAACGGTAAACATGTTAGCGTGAAAACGCAAAAGAATGTAAAGTTAAGTTTTCCTTCCAGTAACCAAGTAAACATTTTCTTAAGCAGCAATATGATGTAGTGATTGTTTTTCTCAGAGAACGGCGTTCCACCATACACTATAGAAGTGCATGGGGAACCGTTGACAACAGGCATCTTCCACTGGTGGCATCTATGACGATTAGATTACCTCTAGCTGCGCTCTCGAGGTAATCTGTCTTCATAGTGCCAACTCGATGGAAGAATAGCCCTGTTGTCAACCGCTCCCCATGCACTATCCTATACATAATCAACTGTAGGTCAACTGTACTTACATAATCAAGAAATGCAGCTACAATCAGGGCCAAATATTGAGCACAAACACCTGAGGGGAACATCTTTCTCCGCTACACAGTTGCCTCCTGGCAACCAACAACACTGCAAGTGTGCATGCGCACACTACTCAGTCTTCCACTACCATTTCAGCAGTGGACACACATGTAAATTGAGGCACTTCTCATGAACCTGACCCAGCTGCTTATGTAAAATGAAAAGCGCTGGAGTCAGTTCCGCAATCACTGATCCATGTTCCTCGAATGAGGACATGTAAATGAGGTAACTTATGTATATGCCATTCAGTCTGGTTTCAGGCTGCACTACAGCACTGAGTTGTTAATGTTTTCCTTGTTGTGAGCGATGTCATTATTTATTTCAAAACTGTTACCAGGAAAAACCTACTGAACTGGTAAACAGCTCATTTCCGGATGCGTCCCGAGGGGTAGGGGAATAAATAATACAGATGTACAAGTGAAGATAACATACTGTAAGGTGCAGTAGGAATAAAAATAAAATATATTACAACAAAAATACAGTTCAGTAAAAAGTAAAAATTAAAAATAAATTGCAGACCATAAAAATGCAAAATAAAACACATTACTGTTGAGCAGTCATACTGTGCAGGTAAGTAGACAGCTCATCACAAAATAAGGATGCAAAACAATGCACGAAGGAACAATTGCAAAACAGTACAGGGGTAAGCACCAGATAAGAAGCAGATTATACCACCCAGGCTGTGCGCAGGTGCTAGAATCACGTGTCATTGCTAATACTCTTAATGATGCATTTACTGACCTGAGTAGTGTCCTCCATCCTGACTACTTCTGCTCACTTGCAATTCTGATTCCTTGGGTCATACTGCTCTGCTCCCCTCTCACCCACCATTTTATTTCAGAGTTATCTCAGCCCCTGAAGCCAGGAAATACCTCCTTAGGGTCCTGGGTAAATCTGCATATAATGGCAATTCTCTGGACCTCAAGCTTGTCACGCTCACCCTTGACAAGATCCTTACTCCCTCAACTCGTGTATTCAATCTCTCACTTATGCAGTCTCAGTTCTTGAAGGTATAGAAGGCAGCTACAATGAAACCAGTGCACAAGTGCAGTGACCGTGCTATACACGGGAACTACTGGCCAATATCCATCCTTCCTCCACTCTCTAAAGCTTTGGAAAGGATAGTGGCCAACCACCTAATTGAATACCTAGAAAAATATCAACTGCAAAGCAAAGAGCAACACGGTTTTGGAGCAGGCATAGCACCACGACAGCCTTTTTCAAGTTTACCTGCTTTATCCATCACTTCTTTGATCAAGGACACCTTGTCAGTGTGGCCTTTATAGACTTAACCAAGGCGTTCGACATGGTAAACCATGCCCTCCTGGTTGATCAACTCTCTGACTCTGGACTGTCACTTGACACGGTAGAATGGTTCAATAGTTACCTGTGCGATTGTTCACAGCAGGTGAAGATTGGGAACATTCTTTCCGATAGTAGACCTGTTCACTTTGGAGTTTGCCAAGTCTCAATCCTTAGACCCCTCTTATTTTGTGTCTTTCCTAGCAAACTCCCTCTTGCCTGCCAGGACCGTATTCTGCTGTACATGGATGACGCTGTCATCTTCTCCAGTGACTCTGACCCTAAATCTTTGGAGAGGAGGCTCCAGAAAAACTTTACGGATGTTGAAAGCTGGCTCAAAAGGCGTAAACTCATAATGAACTTCAAAAAGATTAAAATAATGTTGCTCTCCAACCCACAAAATAGACATAGCTCCTACCCCCTAACAATCACCAATGAAGTGGGCTCTCCACTGGAACTGGTTCAGCAGTTTAAGTACCTGGTGGTCATGGTCGACAGTGCCTTAACTTACACTGTCCATATTGACAATGTCGCCAAGGCTGTCAACTCACGTATTGGGCTCCTATAAAGGCACAGAAGTTGTCTGACCCTGGATGCCCTCAGCTTAGCCATTTACAGTTCTGTGGCATCAGTCATAGACTATGGTCTTGTCATCTATGGTTCAACCATGGAAACATCCCTCTGCCACATCACTGTAGCACCCAACAAAGTCTGCCAACTCCTAACTGATTCCACCCGACTGACCCATACCTGCGACATGTATTCCCAGGCTGACTAGCTCCGTCTTAATAGCAGGCTAATGTATCAAACATGTCTGCTAGCAAAGAAAGTGGGCCTTGGCATGTTGCCTCCTGCTGTTCAGGAACTCCTCACCCCATTCTCCAGTCCTCAACACACCAGCTCAGCTAGCCAGGCTTTCAAAGTTCCCTGCTGCATACCTACCAAGGTCAAAGATCCTTCACTCATCGGGCACCTCTCTGATTTAATTCACTTCCCATTGACATCTCCTTGGCATCCAAGCTGGGCTCTTTTGAGCAACTGCTCAGACAGCATCTTGTTGCTTTGGCCAGCTGTGACTGTTTCCATTAGAAGGACACAATATTCTGACCCACTATTCTTGGGCCTATTTGCCTCTCTTACTCCTTACCCTCCCACCTCATCTCTCTCTCCCCTTTCCCTCCCTCCCCCCATCTCCAAACCCTATTTTCCCACTACCCTCATCTTGCCTAGCCTCTCTGGACCATATCCCCCCGGCCCTCCCTGCCTCCTGAACCATTCTCTCCCAACTGCTGCTCCTCTCAGTTTCCCTCTAGACTGCTCCCCTGAATCTCCCCTCTGTTACCTGACTTGCTAATCTCCAACTACACCTATTTACCCTGTCCCTCCTAAAAATTGTGTTTCCATGACCAAACAGTGGTGGTTGTAAGCACAAAATAATGTCAAACATTAAAGTTACAGACTTGTTCTTCCTTGGAAAATGTATTTTACACCTTTTATATCTGAGGTACTTTTTCTTTTCCCTTAGTTTAATTAGAAAATTGTTTAGTCGATGTTAGTAGGTGCGATGTGTGGAACAGCTCTTAATCTGACAGCTGACATATCTTACTCTACTGTCCCACATTACATCAGCAGCATTGTGACCTTACTGACTGTGATATCACTGCTACTTAGGAACAGCAAGTGAATGATTGCCAGGTCATTCACCTGTGACGTCACAGCCAGTGAGATCATAATGTTGATGATGTAGTGTGGGGAAGTAGAGTTAGACATGTCAACTGACAGGCTAAGAGCTGTTCCACACATCCAGCACAATATTATCACATAGAATACTTTCTGATGAGCAAAAAGAAAAAGAGAAATACTCAGAAATAAAAAGTTACAACTAACTACCACTTAGAATTTGTATTATTTTCCTGTCTGCCTGTTTTGGCTCCACTAGCTCTTCAAATAATCTTTCAAACACTGTAGTTCTTACTGATTAACAATGTCCATCAACCTTTGTGTACTGTTCCTACACCTTCTCTGTGATCCGGTGCCTGTTGGCAGCTACACCTGTTGACATACCTCTCAACTGTCCCTGATTTTCAGGGATGTCCCTGGTTTTACCTCAAAACTTTACCCTGTCCCTCCTAAAAATTGTGTTTCCATGACCAAACGGTGGTGGTTGTAAGCACAAAATAATGTCAAACATTAAAGTTACAGACTTCTTCTTCCTTGGAAAATGTATTTTACACTAAGCCCCTTGTTCCACCAGCTTTCTGAGTGGATATCATTAGTTTTGAAGATGTGTCCCTGATTTTTTTAAGACTTGTCCCTGATTTATGAGGCAGGAGGTTGAGAGGTATACCAGTCGACATTACATACCTCTCGCTGTAGCTGCCGTCAGTGTACATCTGTCGCTGTAATGGATTTGCTGTAGTTACTTCACCCTCACAATGGTATACCTTATTGGTTGTATATACTGTAGCTTTCTGCTGGGTAAATAAGTCAAAGGTACAAGCTGGGTTTTCACTGCTATGCTGATAGCACCCACTTAGAACTTTCTTTCGACTTTGATCTACATCAGCTGATAGAGAAACTAGCTTAGTGTTTAAGTGTAATACTTAACTGGAATGGCCTCAAGCTAGCTATGGCACAATTGTGAATGAACATAAAAAAATATGTGAAAAGGCAGACTGTGCATAGCAGAGCTGTCTTGTAGTGAAAGCTATGATGAGCTGAGGCACTGATTTCTTTCTCTCTTCTGTTTGTTTGGGTTCCAACATGTGAACACTGAACCCTGGTGAATGATAAAGCTGTGATTAGTAGAGTCTAGTCACAATCGGTTGCCTTCACCTTAACAAAGGGGCAGTAGTGTTATACAAGAGCACCGTTTATCATATTTTGCTATGTAAATTATGTACATCATGAAGTTGCCTTGTAACCCTGCCATGGGATATGGCCAAAAAGAGGACACAGGTCCTAGTCCACCTTTCCCAGTAAACAAAATAAATAACTAAATAAATAAAAAGTAGGCTGTGCAATGCAATGCCTTCTAGTAGTAAAATCTGTGAATACTTAGTCAAAAGCAGTGCTGAGTATATTTAAGAGGTAGAAACCTTTTGTGATTGTCTGTGGAACAGCAAGAATTAAGTCAAAGGAGCAACCTAACCTCCTAGCTAGGGATCCAGAAGCAATGGCTTGATACCTTTTATTGGACCAACACAGATGTTACAAAAAGAAAACAATGTCTAAGCTTTCGGGTCAACCAAGTCCTTCCTCGGAGACTTATGTCATAAGTCTCCGAGGAACGATTTGGTTGGTCTGAAAACTTAGACTTTGTTTTCTTTTTGTAACATCTATGTTGGTCCAATAAAAGGTATCAAACCATTTGCTTCTGCATATGTTCTTACAAGGACCAATACGGCAACTAATATATGTCTGTATGTCCTCCTAGCTAGGGGGAATTTATCTTTAGCTGAATAGTTAAAGCTGCTGCCTTTTGGAACTTGGGGACTTGTTGTAGGTTGGATTCCCAGGAAAGGATGGAGGATGAAGGAAGGAGGTGTGCTTGCCCAAACAGAAGTGAGAAAGGCATAACAGCTGACAGGATTAAAATATTGTTCTCAGGGCCCTTCTGACTTTTGAATGGGGACATTTGCTGGGCATTGTTTCCAGTGTTTGATGAATCAGCTCTTAAGCTGGTGAAGTAGGTGCACAGTCTTCGACTAATCTGAGGTTATGCCTTCTTCTTGACTCTTAGGTATCTGTAATAGTGAGAACTGAATTCTGTTACCAATGGAACAACGCAAGGCTAATGATCTTCTTAGAAACTGATTACCTTACCACATTAATTTACTCATTTGCTACATAGCACTACACTATTATAAACAGATTAATAGATAGAGGAATGTGTATTACAAGGGTATAATACTATCGAGATGTTCTGCGGACATGGGGATCTTGAAAGCAAAGCTCGAGAGATTTCCTTGTCCCCATAACCTCGACATGGTAATACGGTAGAGAACTATACAGTCCCCTGTCTGTTACTGTTTGTAATATATGGATCTAAGGAGTTGCAAGTATTCTTCAAAATGTGCTGTAAATATGTAATTGTAGGTGGTGAAATGTGTGTATTACTGGAGCTGTTTTTTTTTTTTACCTGTTGTCAGGTGGTTGTTACATATGCTGCAACATCCAGATGCATCTGTTGCTCCCAGCATGCATTTCTATTGGTTGTGATGGTGTTTTTTGAATAATTATCTGTGGAAAATGGTGGTGTGTCTATGTGAGAGAGAGTGAGTGGTTGGGTCATCTGGCAAGTGGGAATTGCAGTGAAGAGGAGATGCTGGTTCTCACTCTGCCTGTTAAGATATGTGGCTCCAGGTGAGAGACTGGGTAGAGGATTTGAAATACGACAAAAAAAAAAATGTGGGGTCATTATCTCTGTGAGTCAGCTTTTACTGTACAGCACAGTTCTAGTGATTGCTGTCTCTTCTCTGGTCAGGCATTCATGTGCTTGAAGGCATTTGTTTCTGTGATAATACTATCTGTCAGAGCTCTGAGTGATAGTATTATGGTGCAGAAATGTTGGTATTATCACTTTGCTACAATGGTTTTAGTAGGAATTTTTTGCATGCTTTACTGTAGTATTATTTCTATCTATCCATATATTACAACACTCTTTGCATGGCCTTACTTCAACATCAGGACCACTGCCTGTAGACAGAGCAAATGTGACAGCTAGGATGTTGATATCCATCAGGGTGTCACAGCATATGTCATCAGCACTCATCGAACTGCACTGGTTGAGTACCATTAAGGGACCTTGACATCACGGAAACAGACAAAATGTTGGCAGATAAGGGTCTGTCTGCTCTGCTCAAGTCGGCCTAGTTATTGAACTGTGCCCCTTTCAGGCCTTATTACTCCTCCTCTCTCCCCAGCTGTCCTCATTACATACTTTTCCCATGTGCCTTTCCCACACCCTTTTGAAACCCCTCCTCTCTCAGCACAGATTACCTTCATTTCATTTCATTTATTTTGAAATTACAGGTACGTACTCTGGAATTAACATTTTGTTTTCAAGAATGACCTAAAGTCAAGTAATGGTACAACATACAAATATACATATTTTGGCAATAAAAAATTCAGAAATAACAGTAGTACAATACATTGATTTTACACACACGTTCGTTCAAACTTTTAAAATGATTAAAAGTTGCCTTTTTTAAGGTATTAACAGAGGTAGATCGCTTCACATTGATAGGCAAGGTGTTCCAGGCAGAAGCAGCAAAGTAAGCAAAGGTTCTCTTTCCTGCATTTGATCGTATGAGAGGCAAGACCAATTGAGACTTTGTAGATGATCGTGACTTGTAAGTGGAAGAGTAACTGATAAGCACATTTCGTAATGTGACTGGAATGCCTGTATTAACTATTTTGAATGTGAAGCAGGACATTGTAAACGTGTAATTATTCCATACAGAAAACCAATTAAGTTGATTTAGAATTTGGCAGTGGTGTGTGCGATGAGGAACCAGGAGTGCAAACTTCCCTATTTTTTGTAATAATGTTTCTTTTCTATATACAATACAAGCAGGAGGAGCAATGACAAACAATCCATATTTCAATATTAGAAGGAGATTTTGTTGAGCAATAGCAAGACATGTTTCTTTTGTTAAGAAATGTTGTGATCGGTATAATGTTCCTATCTTTGCATGTAACTTGAAAGTTACTTTGTCCAGGTGAACATTGAATTTTAGGGATGAGTTCAAAGTAATACTTAAATATTTAAACAAATCTGTAGTCCTAACTGGTCTTCCTCTCTGTGGACAAATGGTAAAATCACTTGAATTTTTTTTTTTCATTTTAACATCAGATCCAAAAAGTATGGCATTAGTTTTTACTTTATTTAAAACCAGATTATTCTGCAGAACCAGTTTTCAATTTTAGTAAACTCATGGCTTAATGTAGAGTTGACTTCTAGAGCAGATGTCCTATGAGACAGCAGAGCCGCATCATCTGCATAGAGTATTAAGTCAGTTATGTGATACTTGTGAGATAGGGACAATAAAAAGTGTAAAGAGTAACGGCCCCAGTCTGGAGTCCTGAAGGACTCCACACTGGACCCTATGGAATGTAGAAAGCCCCCATTAAATTTAACACACTGGAACATATTGTCAAGGTAATCCCTGAACCAGCTAATGGTGTGGGTTCCAAGTCCCACATGATCAAGATGTTTCAATAAGATGGTATGATCTACTAAGTCGAATGCCTTGGTTAGGTCCACGAACACCGCTGCTGTTTGGCCACCAGTCTTAGTGGCCCTGTTGACAGTGTCCGTGAACCCAATCAAGGCAGTCTCAGTGCTGCATCCCACACTAAAGTCATGCTGGTTAGGAGAGATTAGGTCATAGGCCCTGCTGTAGTCGTTAAGCTGTAAATATACAATTTCTTTCCAGGATTTTTGAAAGTGTTGACAAAATTGATATAGCTCAAAAATTACTGAATTCTGTCTGGGACCCTGTTTTATGAATAGGTATTATATAAGACTTTTTCCACAGGTTGGGTATTTGTCTTGCTTGAAATGATAAGTTGAATATACTAGTGCTGGCATCCTTAGATTGGGGGTTATAGGGATCTAATAGAACTCCCATCCCAATTTTTTTGAGTTGGACAAATTTTCCACTTGTTGTTGCTTAATGAAATTAATTTTGGCTGTTCTAATTTCCTTTTAGCAACTGTCCCCTTTTTTCCTGTAATCATTTAAGTCAAAAACAGTATTACTTTTTTGAATTTTAGCCAAGCAGAATCCCTATCTTTCATCAGTGTAAAGAGATTTTTGTTAAGCCATTTGGTTTTCCACCCACTAACTCTCTTCCTTATCACTGGTACATATTTGGCTCTAAGATACCATTTTGACAACCCTTTTGTAGACCTGCATCGCACCGACAGGAATCTTGTCAACCGCAAGTTGTAGTTGTCATGATTCCTGTATGTCTGCTGGGTCTTTTTTTTATTGGGGGGGCTTTCACCCCAAACCCCCAATGCAGGAGGCTCTGCCCCCAACCCCCCAAAGTTTAGGATTCTTTAACTCCAGTTGGAGTTACTGGGATGGCAGTGCAGGACTGGAGACAGTGTGTTTCATTCGGCACAATTAAAGACAGTAATCTGTCAGCAAAGTGTCAATTTTGCCGACAGGATTGTAGTTCGCTGTGTTGGTGTCACCCTAAAGGGTGCATACCATTTATCTATTATCTCCATAAAAACTATAGTGAAGTAGTCCAGTGCACAATCTACATCCAGAATAGCTTTCAAGTAAGATCAATCTACATTAGATAACCTACTTAATAATTCCTAATATCACATCTAGGGGATGGTTTTTGCATTCAACCTCCTTTTCAGATTCCAAAAGTTGGGTGGTGGTCACTGATAGAATCTGGTATTAGATCACTGGCAACAATATGCTCCTTTTTATTGGTTAAAAACCAATCAGAGTGTGCCTATTAGGTTTTAGGTTAAGGTGAGTAGGATTAATTATTATTTACTGCAGACCTGAATCCATGAGCACAGTCTTATATTTAAAACGGTCTTTACCCTTCCAGTTCAAATTAAAATCATCTACTTCCAATAATTCCCTTTTACTATAGGTAGTCACTAATTCAATAAAGTCTTGGAAGTTTGTTCCAGTCTAGGGTTGGGGAAACAATAAATTCTGCTGGCAGAATTTCAGAGAAGGTCAGAATTTTGCTTCTGTGAAAGTTTGGAAATCATTTTGCCAACTTTTGTGGAAATTCCACTGAAAACTGTGGAGTAAATGTACGAAATGCGGGTTAATGTATTAAACTGTGGGAAAAAACTTCACAGAACTGATAACTGTCAGTGTTCAGTTCTGCGGCTTATGTATTAAACTGCGGGGAAAAAAACCCACAGAAGTAATGCAAACTGTTGATAATTACATGACATGCAGCAAAATACTAAGAAAGAGACTTTATTTCCAGATGTCATGTAAAAAGTCTGCAGTTTGTAATTAAATGCCGCAGTACTAGGCTGAAATCCACAGTTATTTGGTGAAAGTTTGGAATTCCGCCACAGGCGAAAGAGTGTAAAATTCCATGAAATTTTCAAAATTTCATGGAACTTCCACGATGGCGGAAATCCAAACTTTCACCCACCCCTAGTCCAGTGTGACACTACTCTTTCCATACAAAGGTACTGCCTGATATCTTTTTTGAATCCCCCACCTGCCAATTTCATGTAGTTTCCCCTGGTGCCCGTGTTGCCACTCGTGAACAACTCACTGATGTCTATCTTGTTTATCCTGCAGAGGTACTTGAATATCGCAATCATGCCTCCCCCTTTCTCCAGTCCTTCGGCATGTGCATATTGAAATACCCAAGTGCAAATCACGAGATCTCCCGTTGTTGACCCTGTATCATTTTGGTAGCCCTTCTCTGCACCACCTCGAGCCTATCCCTATCTTTCCTCAAGTGAGGGCTCCAAAACTGCACATAGTACTTTAGGAGCAGTTGAACCAGGGATCTATACGGGACAGTAACTCTTCCAACTTGCTGCACATGATCCTCCTCCTGATGCTTCCCAGCATCAGTTCCTCCTTCCCCATAGCCTTATTATATAGTGCTGATGCTTTCAAGGTCTTCATTACTTTGATACACTCAGGACCCTTTCCTCTTTTGTGCTGTCCACTACCACCCCGTGCATATTTTGTTCTCAGGTTTTTGGCCCCTATGTGAATTACCTGCACTTTTTCACAATAAATATCAGCTGCCATACCCTTGACCACCTCTCTGGTCTTTCCAGACACTTCTTCATGGGCCTTATGCCCTTCTTGGTACCATCAGCAAAGAGGCATAGCTTACGCTGGACCTACTCCCCTATGTCACATAAAAATATGTTAAAGGGGACGGTCCTATAACCAATCCCTGGGGCACTCAGCTTGTAACTTCCTTTACCCCTGAGTGTTCACCATTTAGAACTACTATGTGGTTCCTCCCACCTAGCAAATGTTTTACCCAGCTCATTATCTTATACCCTTCCCCCAGGTTGCCCTGTTTCTTTTCCAAACTCCAAAGTTGGACAAAATCAATGGTTTTGCTGAAATCTAGGTACAGAACATATACTGCTTGACCCGTATCCATGGTTTGTGTCACCCAATTGCAGAGTTCAGTCAGGATCCTTTGGCATAACCTCCCAGTGGTAAATTTATGCTGACTGGAATCCTGCAGGCCATTTGCCTCCAGGAATCCTACTATTCTCTCCTTTATACTAGAATTCAATAGTTTCGCTATTATAGATATCTGGCTAGCTGGTCAATAGTTGCTTGGCTCTACTCGACCCCCACTTTTATGAAGGGGGATCGCATTCCCTGTCCTCCAGTCCTCTGACACATACCCACCTCTCAAGACCAATGGAAGAGATAAGCTGTCAATTCAATTTCAATTTCAATTCAATACATTTTTTTTCTTCATATTTTGTTTCTCTCCCCAAGATGCCAGTCAGGCAGGCTATGGTCCGCTTCTTGAAACAATCCATTCTCCGCCTTCTGTTTGGGGCTTCATGGAGCCTGACCAGCTGCCCCTCTTTCCATTTTCTTGTCCCACTTAAGTTCTGTGGCCCCAGAACATGGTTATGTATGCCCATGGAGGCGAGCATGCATCCCATGGCTCCAGTGACATCTCCTTCCCAATGCCCGGCCTAACGGCGAGTCTCCCTCCAGGACTGGTGCTGCCATCAGGTCTTCACTTGGTGGCAGCCAAGAGTCCAGGAGATTCACAATCCTCCCTGAGAGAGGAGATCTGCCTGATAGCAACTCAATCCAGCCCCCTCCCCGGGCCAACCCCTGGCAATCTGAACTCTCTCCCGAACTCGGATCGCCAGCATGGCGCGAGGTGTGGTGTTCAGCGCCTCAACCCTCAGCACCATTGGGCCAGCATGATTGGATTCAGATTTTGTTATAAGATAAAGATATTGCATACAGCTCATTTGCAATGCCATCCCAGCAGTCACATGTCAGTTACAGGAGTAAATTGTGTATTGATTACAAAATAAATATAATCATACAACATTACATAGTTCAGCCAGGACTGCCCCATCTCCAATAACAGCCTTGGATGCATTCCATCTGGGTCATGTGGTTTCTTCACATTCAGTACCCGTAGATCATTCAGATCCTTCTCCTTCATGATGAGCTCTGTGTTGATGCCTGCTGGTGATTCCCCATTGGCTTTTATGCTGCAGTCTGGCATAAGGCCCTTGTCTTCTACTGTAAACATTTAACAGAAATAATTATTCAGTAAATCTGCCTTATAGTTCTCATCCTCCACCTAGCCCTACCCCCTTTTAAGCCTGACCCCTCCTGCCTTGCTTTTGGGCTGCTCTTGCATTCTGTTTCAAAGAATGCTTTGTCATTCTCCTTAACCCCTCGGCTACCCTCAGCTCTGTCTCTACCATTGCCTGTCTCACAACCCTGTCTGCCACCCTTACCTTTTTATATGCCCCTTGTCCTTTTCTGTGTGACTTATTTTGCATCTGAATAATGCCCTTCTTTTCTCTCACTGCCTCTGCTGCCCCATATGAAAACCTTCCCCGTCCTTATCATCTTTAACATTACTGTATAAACAATGAAAACATACAGGTACTTGCAAAATTCATGTGATCACTGTTGCCAATCTATGGGACCACCCTTATCCCTGTCAGGGGGTAAACCCCAAAATTCTGGGTGATGCCCAGGACTCTCTGTGTATAGAGGTGGCACTCGACAGAAGGGGTCCCTCATGGTTTATTATTATTAATATTTCGGAAGACACCTTTGAGCCAAGGCTCTTTTACAAAGGTTCCACATCAGGGAAACAATACAGACCATAGTGAGGACAATAACAAGTACAGTAGTTTCAATCAGCCATAGGCTTTGTTGGGTACATTAAAGCTTTCATATGGAATTACTGTAATATGTGCAATACTGTATGTGTCATAGTGATATATTTATTTGCACTAGGTTCTGACACAAGTGCTAATGTTTGAGCTGAACCTTGGGCCCTTCCCTCAGTTATCACATGAGTCAAATATGAAGCACACATTCTGATTTACTTCGGTGAACAGATTGAATGGATCCATGGTTTCATTTCATTAATACAGCACGGTCAAATTTATACTCCTGTTTAACTAACTTAAACACTCTCTTCTTCTAGAAAATCTACTGTCAGTCAGTCTGCTTTTTCTTACCGCTTTCCTAAACTTCAGTCCTCTCTTCCCCTTTCTATTCATTCTGCCTCTTCTCCTTCCTCCCTAAAGTTTCTTCTTTATGACTATTGCTATCCTTCCTGCAACTGTCTATGAACCTTTCCTCCTTGTACTCCCTCACTTCTTGTTATTGGTTCCTCTTCTTACTCCCCCTCTCTAGTTCTGCCTTGTTTCATGCTGTTTATCTAATTTGCATTTATTATTAAATTGTCTCTGTATTTATGATTATGCTTGTATATGTCTATATCACTGTATTTGACTTCTTGTATTTCTAATAATTATATTGTTTAGCTATCTCCATCTCCCATCTGTTCCAGGATGCATCTGGAAATGAGCTGTTTTAAGCTCAATATGTATTTCTTGGTTAAACTTTAAAAAAAATAAAATAAACTAATCGGTAGCTACAGTTACTTTTCAGGAAAGACTCTGATACAGCCCTTACTTCTTTGATCACACCAGGCATCATCCCACTGAGTCTCGCTTATGGAAATCTAGACCAAAACCCAGCTACTCCTGTGTTGCTCTGTACCACCATGCCATTGGACTACCCTCCCTCAATGGGCAGCATCCCCAGCATGGTCGGAATCCTACACCCTGGGGTCCCAATACCTGGAACATCACAGAATACTGGCTTCATTGCACTTTCTACTTCCTTACTGCCAATACCATCACTCCTGGCACTGCATTTAGCATCTTTATGTGCCTCTTTACTGGCATGGGCACCTCCTTAATCTAGACCCCCACTAGGGACTCTCTTTAGAGCCTGTGAGGAGACTGTCCTCATGCCAGATGGACATCAGTGTGCTCCCCTTTAAGGTGGTCCGCACACCCTCCCATTGATCCCATTATGTATTGCTGGTATTTAAAGGCAATCTGTATTAAATTAGGGTACCAATCCTGAGGTCAGCTCTGACCTCCTCAGGCAGTCCGTCCCCTGGCTACTACATGCCTGACCTGCACTTCTCTAAACCTAGACTGCCACTAATTTCCAGCCATCAGTCCCTGACTGGCAATTACCCTAACATGCTTCTCCCACCCCTGCTTCTAGTGAGACTTGACACCAGCTAAGCCAGTCTTGGGACAGGCATCTCATGAGGAAACTACCATTGCCCCCTACCTGGAGGATGGGATTGTTGCACTCATTTCTGCTTTTATTTCTTATATTTCCGATCTTTGTTTCCCCAATTTCTTTTCAGCTATGCAAAATAACATCAAAATAGGATCACTATCCCCTAGACTTCATATGCACTGTCTGCTCATGTACACCTGACATTACAGTCTTCTGTTTGTGACATCACTGTCTATTGTGAAAATATATTTGATTTGATTTACCAGGAAAGTGATCTGGATCAATGACCTGTTTTCAGTTGTGCCTGGTGAGAAAGATGTATACAGTAGGTATAACAGTACACAATTACAACTTACATGACATTTATATAAAATCATGCAATAAAAGCATAATCTATGCCCAATATATACATATATATAAATAAGCACAAATAGAATGGTTGATGTTATTAACAGAGGATTACGATTTCAAGTATCAGCAAGCAGCCACAGCATACGAACATATGAATTTGCCAGCAGAAATAGGCCACCTGGTCTATCAAATCTGCTCAAGTGTGCAGCCAGCACCCTCACCTTGCAGCTGCCCTGCCTCCCTTCCCAATTCCCCCCCCCATCTTGTCCCATCCCCTTTTGAAACTAACCACTGTCTTACAGGCTACCACCTCCTCCGGTAGAGCATTCCATTCTGCCATGACCCTCTCCTAAATGTCTCCTCATTCCATCCTAAATCTTCCCCCTCTAATCTAAGGCCATGCCCTCTCAGGTCCCTCCCCCTCCTCAGCCTGAGCATCCCTTCAGTGCCTGCCTTGTTTATCCCCTTTATATACTTAAAGGTCTCAATCTTACCCCACCGGTCCCTTCTCTCCTCCAAGAAGTACATGTTCAACTCTCTCAACCTCTCTTCATATGGTCTGTCCTCCAATCCCTGGATCATTCTTGTTGCCCTGCGTTGTACCCCTTCCAGTAATTTCACATCCTTCTTCAGATATGGGCACCAATATTGCACACAGTACTCCAGGTGCGGCCTGACCAGTGCCCTGTAGAGAGACAGGATCACCTCTCTGCTCCTGGAAGAGATCCCTCTCACTATTAAAGCTAGCAGCCTGTTAGCTTTCACTGCCGCCCTCCTACACTGCTCTGTATTGTTCATCTTACCCATTACAACCACCCCTAGATCCTTCTCCTCCTTGGTGGAACCTAGCTGCACCCCTCCCAGCTGGTAACCCCTCCCTGGGTTCTTTGCTTCAAAGTGCAGGACTTCGCACTTTTTTGCATTGAACCCCAAATGCCATGCTTCCGACCACTCCACCAGTTTGGTCAGGTTGTCCTGCCAGCCAGCTATATCATCCACCACTGCCCCCAATTTGGTATCATCAGCGAATAGACTAATCTTATTCCTGACACCATATGAGATGTCCGCTATGAATATTCCAAACAGCACTGTTCCCAGTACTGATCCCTGCACCACCCCACTTATCACAGCCCTTGGAGATGAAAGTCCCCCCCCACACTATCCTCTGCTGTCTCCCCTGCAGCCAATTCTCAATCCATCTAACCATCTTAGTCCCTTCCCTTATGTATCTCAACTTCCCTCCCAACTTTCCATTCGGCACCGAATCAAAGACCTTACTGAAGTCCAAATATATGACATGCACCGCATGTCCCATGTCCAATTCCCTCGTGACCCAGTCATAATACTCAACTAGGTTCATCTGGGAGGATTTTCCAGAGACAAACCCATGCTGGTGACTGTTCTGGAGCCCATTGTCTTCCATAAAGGTCACCAGCCTTCCCTTAAGTATTGTCTCCATCAGCTTTCCCACTATGGAAGTTATGTTTACCAGCCTGTAATTACCCGGTTCATCCTTTGGTCCACTTTTATGGATGGGTACCATGTTGGCCATCCTCCAGTCATATGGTATGCACCCTGTGTTCAGGGAGGTATTGAATAGTTCCACCATCAGTCCATCCAGGATCTCACCTATTTCCTTCAACACCCTGGGGTGTATGCCATCCAGTCCTGGTGCCTTATCCACCCTCAGAGCCCTTAACTCCTCCAATACCCTACCCTCAGTGATCACCCCATCCTTTACCCCTGCTCCCCCTGCCCACCTTGCCCACCCCCTGTGGTAGCTGCCCTCCTTTCTCCCCATCAATACAGAACGGAAGTACTCATTCAGAGCTTCTGCCTGATCCACCCCTTTCTCTGCCTAACCCCCGTCATCCTGATCCTCACTATCTAGTCCTTGTAGCTCCTTCTCTCCCATATGTATTTGAAGAAGTCCTTTTCCCTGTCCCTAAAGCCCTGTGCTAGCCTCAATACCCTGGAAGCCTTAACTGCTCTGACTCCCCTGGTAATTTCCTTGGCCCTCTTCACATACTCCTCCCCATCCTCCCCCTTCCTGTATTTCTTGTATTTTTTGAACGCTGCTTTTTTAGCCCTCACCATTTCTAAGATCCCTCTACTTAACCAGCTTGTTTTTTCAGCCCTTCCCATTTTGCTCTGCAATCTGGTACATGTCACAGTAGCCTTCAATATCCCCAATTTGATTTTTTTTCCATTTCTGATTCACATCCCATTGTGGCTATATTCCTTCCAGAAGCCCCCTTAAGATTTCACCCATACCACCAAAGTCAGCCTGTCTGAAGTCCACCACCCTGGTCCCTATATCCACTGCTTCTCTGCTCATACTAAGTGTGAACCACACCGAGTGGTGGTCACTCCCAGCCAGCAGGTCCTCCACCCCACCTCCCTTACAACTTCCCCTTTGGCCAGAACTAGATCCAGTGTATTCCCCAACCTAATCATCTCAGTGCCCATCTGTGCCAGGAATCAGTCCTGGAAGGCATCCAGGAGTATTTGCTCCCTAGTACTTGAGGTGACTGGGGTACCCCAATCCACTCATGGTAGATTGAAGTCCCCCACAATCACTGTGTTACCTTTCCCACACACCTTCCTAATTTGATCTACTAGCTCTCTGTCCAGGTCTTCCCCTTGAGTTGGTGGCCTGTGTACCATCCCCATCCTGAGAATTCTATTCCTCACGTCCTGGAATTGCATCACCAAGGCCTCTGTTGTCTCCTCCCCCCTTCCCTTGCACACTTTATCCCTTCCCTTATGTACATCACTACCCCTCCTCTTTCCCTTTGCCCCTATCCTTCCTGTAAATCCTATACCCCGGGATCATCAGGTCCCAGTCCTGATACTGGTTTACTAGGTTGGTTGGACAAAAGAAGGCAAATATGCCCATCGATATTGTCCCCTATACTTATGGGTCAATTACATTATCCCATACGCAAAATAATAATAATAATAATAATAATAATAATAATAATTCTTTATTTTTACTGTGCTTTTCTAAAACCAAGGTGCCTTAACAGCAAGCTTCACATAAAACAATAAAATAAACACAGATACAATAAATACTGAGTTCATAAAATGCAATAAAATATCGTCATCAGGGATATACTCTGTCAAGTGCCTATTTGAAGCAATCAAAATTTGTAAGGTCGACAATTTCTTGGGGCAACCTATTCCATGCCTAGACTGTCCTTGCAGTATAAAAATGATCTCTTCTGTTAGTCATAGCATGAGGGACAATGAATTTCTTATCATAGGAGCTTAGGTTATCTCTATTCAAACTGAAAGATAAATCACATTGAGTTACTAATTCCAGAGATTGCAATATTTTGTAAAATAGTAATAAGCCCCCTCTCTGCCACCTAAACTGCAAGGGATACAGGCTGGTTATCAGCAATCTCTCTTGGTAGGCCTTTTTTTTTTTTACCTGGGAATGAGTTTAGCCACTGATCTTTGGACACCTTCTAACTGCTTAACATATTTGATTAAATAGGGTGACCAAACATAACTTTTGTATAATGGAATTATATATTGTTCATTTTTGCACACAAAAGTGCGTTTAATTCTATTAATCATTCCCTTAGCTTTTGCAGACATATAATGATCTGTTGAAGAAAGTTTATTATTAATAAGGATTCCTAGATCTTGCTCAAGGGAGGAGCTTTTAAGAATATTGTGATTCAGTATATATGAATAATTGGGATTTTTTGGCCAAAGTGCATGACTACACATTTACTGATATTGAAAGACATACAATTTCTAGTTGCCCATGCTTCAGTTTCACCCAGATCATTGATTAGGGATAGATGTTTTCTTATTGTATTGACTTTGCCCCCTAACTTTGTATCATCAGCAATCTTTATAAGATTTTTTTCCAAGTTTTTATTCATATCACTGAAAAATATACCAAATAATATCAGCCCCAGCACTGAACCTTGGGGTACACTACTCCCAACTATTCCTTCCTTAGATATTGCATCATGAATTCACACTCATTGGACATGATTCCATAGCCAGCTATCAATCCATCTGATGAGACTTGCACTGATTCCAAAATCCAAAAGTTTTGAAATTAAGGTGTTATGGGGCACTTTGTCAAAGGCTTTGGCAAAGTCAAGTAGGATAACATTAGATGGAACTCCTTTATCAAGGCTTCTGCTAATTTTGTTATAAAACACACTCAAATTGGTGGTACAAGACTTCCCTTTTGTAAAGCCATGTTGGTATCAGTCACATAGTCCTTTTTCTGCCATTATTAAGTCAAGCCTCAATGAAAGGTTAGGCTAATTGGCCTATATTTTTCTATATTACCTCCATTGCCCTTTTTGAAGATAGGGACAACAGTTGCTATGTGCCAATCATTGGGTACATTACCCTCTTTCAAGGATATATTAAAAATAACAGACAAAGGGTATGCCAGAAAACGGGCAGCATTTTTTAAGAATTTTGGATTTATGTTATCAGGTCCAAGGCTAGGTGGAGCTATTTATCTTCACTAATTTCAAGTAGACTTCATCAGCTGAGAAATGAAATTCAGTATCACGGTTATTTTCGAAGTTTATGACCTTGTGGTCTTTAGGAGAAAAAAGAGAACAAAAATACTTGTTAAAACTGTCCGCTATGACTTCATCACTCTCTATAATTTTATTATTATCAGTTAAAACTAAACTTGATAAACACTTACTCTGTAATGGGAACCTTTGAACCGTCTATATGGGTAGACAGACTAGATGGGCAAATTGCCTCGTTCTGTCTATACACCAGTATGTTTATTGGGCCAACACTTCTAACAAAAGTTCTTCTATTAGAATTAATATAAGAGTAAAGAAGCATGTTATCTTTATTCTGGGCTATTCTAAATTCAATATTGGATTTTATTTTTCTAATAAAGACTTTTTAATAGTTTTTGTTCCTTAATGTAAGCCTGTTTATTAGCTTCGGTTTTATTATTTTTAATTTTTTTGTTAGCGTTATGCTTAATTTTAATTTGACGTTTAACCCCTGCTGTTAACCAGTTAGGTACCCTTCCCTTGTTATTGTATTTGTTTCTAACAAGGACTAGATCAATTTCCATATTCATGATTATCCCTTTAAAGATGCCCCAAGCTGCTTCAACAGTAGTACCTAAAAGTTCATTGTCCCAGTTAATGTTTGAGAGGCACCTAAAAATCTGGGTAAAATTTGCCCTATTATAGTCCTTTATAACAGTCTTGTTGATTGTTTTCAGTCTACGAGTAGTCAGGCTACAGGAAGTCATATTATGACCTATTGCCCAATGGGCAAGTAACACAAATATCCATAATGTCATTTTGAATATTTGTTAGGATTAGATCTAGTGTATTGTGTCCTCTAGAAGGCTCAAGCACAAGCTGCTCCAAACTATTGTTAATACAAATCTCCATGAACTAATGTTCTAATTATGTCTTACTTAACATATATGCCCAATTAACACCCGGGAGATTAAAATCACCCAACATAATCACATCCCCAGAGTTAGAAGCTTGAATGATTTCATTGATCAGGGCCATGTTATAAAGATCAGTTGAAGTAGGGGGCCTATAGCAACATCCAACTAGTAGCTGATCTGCCTGGGAATGAAAGTTAACTCATAATGTTTCTAAAAATGATTTGAATTCAGCAGGAAAATGATATGAGTAAGAAGTAATAGTATTATGTACATAGCTACAAAAACCTCCTCCTAACTTGATATCCCTATTTCTTTGAAATCATTTGTATCCAGGGATGTCTTTTATCCAATCTGCAGATGTGTCCCACCAAGTTTCATTGATGGCTGCTTTATCAATTTTATTCTGTAACATAAATGCTTCTAGTTCTGCTCTTTTCAAGCAGTTAAGGCTCCTTGCATTAGCCAGGAGGATCTTACATCCGTGTTAATAACTAAATATGTAAGGCTGTTTTATTATCTGGTTTCCCTTGTTATGATTTGAATGAGTACCTTCCCCCCTTCAATTAGTTTAAATAGTTAGAAATAAATGACTCAATTCTCTTTCCATATAGAATGCTACCACGTCTACTCAGGTGTAGCATGCCCCAACAATATAGATTTGGTTTGTCATTAAAATTCTCCCAATGTGTTAGACAGGTGAAACCTTTGGACAGACACCACCTTCTTAGCCAATTGTTTACATTTTTTGTTTTGCTGTTATGGCAGTGGTTGGTCTATGGACCAGGATAATTTCCAAAAAGCATATCTCACAATTTTTAGCAATGAGGAGTTCACTAAGTATTGTAAACTCTTTTTCAATGTCCTCTATCCTAGTATTATTGACATTATTCATTCCAGCATGGATTATAACCAGAGGGTTTTCCCCTCAATTACTAAGGATATTATTCATCACTGCGGTCAGATCAAAAATTGTAGCACCCCTATAACTACTACAAATTCTGTTTGCTTTATCAGAGTTGCAAAGTATGCAATCAATGTGCTTTATCATAGAGTCCCCAAGGACAAAGATCTGATGATGGTTTAATACTTCAGACTGCTCGATGTTACCTTCCACTGTTTGCTGAGTTGGGGGTTCATCGGGGTTGTTACCTTGTACTGCCTGCATTATGGGGTTAGAACTGACTGTCAATAAATTACTATTCACATCCTGTAGAATACTGGCTAAATCCAAAATGTCAATCTCCATATCAGTTATCTGAGTTTATACCCCAGTAATAACACTACTAGAGGATGATTCTTTAGCGCTGGAGTGTACCTTCACATGCTGCTTTATTTATAGGTTGGTCCATGTTTCTGTGGTTGCAGCTATGCCCACCATCCTCTCTGCCAACAGAGCCTTAAAGTAGTTCTGCAGTTTTTTTCCCCAGACTCCTTGCATTCAAGGAGACAATCCTCCAAGATGTTCTCTTACACTCCTTATCCAATTTCCAACCCTTCTCAGCCCAGTCCTTTGATCCCTCCCTGCTTCCAACTCAGTTTGTATGGGGGGAAGCTTGTTTGTCTTCCCTCTCAGGAGAGCCTTCCCTTCAGCAACCCACTCTCCACCTCTCCTGCCTAGTTTAAATTAATCTTTGTTTTTATGTATTCTTCTAACCTCTGTTTTAACATTCCCTTCCCCTCCCCTCCCTGCTCAAATGTAATCTGTCCCCTGTGTACACATCCCTATTGTCCCAGACCCTGCCCCAGCCTCCCACTTACCCATACCCATTGGATCGACATCAATTTCCCAGCCAACTGTTGAATTCATCTATCCTACCCTTCTTTACCGTACTTGCACTGGGAGTACCTCAAGGAAGGCCACTGAGCTCCCTACCTCCTCACTCAACTTACCCAGTTCAATGAACCTCTTCCTAACTATCCCTACCATGTACCCTGCCAAGTCGTTTTGTACTCATGTGCACCACCACATGTGGTTTATGCCTTCCCCTCTTTGCACACTTGAGAATAGCCAGTCCTGCTTTATCTGCCATCAACCCAGGTACAGACTCTACCCATATGCGAATATATCGTTCCCCTTTACTCCCCCAGCTGACCCCTTTTAGTATGGAATCACCCAGCACTAGCATGTTCCTCCCCTCTTTTCTCATCCTTCCCCCAAACTCTCTTTCCTTGTGCCTTCCCTGAGAGTCCACCCTGCCTGCATACTTGTGTCCCTATCTGCACCTTCAACTCCACCCCAGCTGCCTCCCCACTACTGCCCCTTCCCCCAAACACTCTTTGTACCTGACTTGTTCCCCTTCCCACCTGGAGCTTCCTCATCCACAATTCCATCCCTACCCTTCACCCTGAACCCTCCTCTCATTAACCCTGTACTGTAACCTCCACATCCACCACCACAGCCAGATCCTTTTTTCCCTTAACTGGGATCTGCTCCTCCTCCCTCAGAGCTGTGCCTCCTTGGAGACACATAACCTCCCCTCCCTCCTGATGCCTGATCCTATCTCCATACCCCAGATTATTGAGCATCCCACTAGGAGAAGCTTCCTTCTCCACTGGGATTCTCTGGCCCCATCCCATGT
Organism: Neoceratodus forsteri; assembly: GCA_016271365.2. Classification (NCBI taxonomy): domain Eukaryota; kingdom Metazoa; phylum Chordata; order Ceratodontiformes; family Ceratodontidae; genus Neoceratodus; species Neoceratodus forsteri. The sequence continues at coordinate 488,771,519 of CM057453.1, read as the reverse complement.
GCCCCCCTCCTGGTGGGTCTGCTCTTCACCCCTGGTCATAATCTTGGGTTCCCTTTCAGGGCTCTCCCTCTCCCTCTCCTTGAGAATGTCATATTTGTTCTTTAGTTGTACTGAGTGGGGGAGTGCTTGAGCTCCACCTTCCTCAACCTCCCTGAGCCCATCATAGTTCATTCAGGCCTCTGACTGAGTACCCTCTGTGGCAGTGGCTGGTGCTGTGGTGGTCCCTGGGAGGGGCAAAGGTCCCCAGTACTCCTGCCAATTGTGCTCAAATCCTGGAAACCTCCTCCCTCAGCCCAGAGTGGTGCCTACAAATGGGGCAGCACCGCAGTTCCCAGAAAGTTCTTCTGAACACCGCTACTCAGCACCCACTGCACTGCATCACTCCTTGTGCCATCCTACATACTCCTTAAGTATGCTTCTACCCTATTTTAGTGTTTTTTTACAGTGTCTCTTCCTGTTACAAAATTTATTTTTCTATGACCCTGATAGAGTTTCACTTGGGAACATAAGCAGGAGGCTGGTAAGGACAGAGGTCTGGGGTTATATTCTGTTTTAACTGAAATATTTGAATAGTTTTGTATGTGAAATTAGTTCTACGTGTTAAAAATTACTACCTTGAGTTAGAACTGTTACTTGGGCTGTGATATTGTAACTTTTGAGGCTTGGGAACACTTGTTTGGCAGTGATAATTAGAGAGAAATTGAAATGTGTTGTTTGCCTGGAGTTAGGGGAGGGACATTAACAGGAATTACCTTGTCTTTCATTGTTCACTTGGGAACATAAGCAGGAGGCTGGTAAGGACAGAGGTCTGGGGTTATATTCTGTTTTAACTGAAATATTTGAATAGTTTTGTATGTGAAATTAGTTCTATGTGTTAAAAATTACTACCTTGAGTTAGAACTGTTACTTGGGCTGTGATATTGTAACTTTTGAGGCTTGGGAACACTTGTTTGGCAGTGATAATTAGAGAGAAATTTAAATGTGTTGTTTGCCTGGTAAATACTGAAAAGCCACTGGGGTTGGGATTGAAGGGCTGAATATTTCTGTTTGGGACTGAAATTCAAAGCAACAGGAACTGGTGGGCCTGTGACATCATACAGTACCTGATGTCGGCATACACACACTGTTAATGGGACTGGACACACACTGGACTGTATGTGTTTGTGTGACTTGGGAACTTTATTGGTGGGGTTGAAATTGGGTTTGAAAATAACTGCAGTCAGTATAGAGAGAAACTGTATTCCTTGGGGAAAGGGACTGAGAAAAGGGGATGTGCCATTATAAACAGAGGGGGATAAACAGGGTGGCCATATTCCACCATGGCAGGCATCTTTGGAAGGGTTGTAGGCTGCACAGGCTGTTGGATGGCAATAATTCTCAATTGGGCCTGGAGAGAGGGAGGCTGCCCACTCTGTAGACAGCTATCTTGTATCAGGAGTGAGGTATATTGGTTAAGGAGTAAGCTGGGCGAGCTGGGGGGGTGTCCAAGGATAAGGGGTGTGGATATGGGCAGCAGAAGGGTGGGGCTGAGGTGTGGCTGGGGCAATGCTCTGAAATTACAGGACGTTATGTTACAGCAAGCAGGAGGGGGATATTAGGGACAGAGGACCCTTAGATAGGGATGTTGATGCTAAGGGGAAAGCGTACGGGGTGAACATTCTGAATACAAAGAGAGTGGAGGGGAAAAGTCAGGAGGGGCTGTTGTGGGGAAGCCTAAAACAGCAGACTGTGGGAAGGAAGCTCCTAAGGTGAACAGAGCAAGAGGAGAAGAAGAGGGGCAGTTCAGAGGTGCAGTCAGGGGAAACTCAGGTTACTTGATGGAGGCTGACATAGAGTGTCACAATAAATTTGAGCTACTAAGCAACCTAGAGGGGGAGGAAGGGGTTGGTGGAAATGAGGAAACTGATACAGAGGCCGGGGGGAGGGAGTCGGATACCCATAGGGCATCACAGACCGGCAATGGAAAGGACAGAAATAGTCCCAGAGGGAGAAGGGGAAACATAAATGTTAAGCAAATGGGGGAGATGCAACATATTGCAGACATGAGGGAGGAGAGCATGACTGAAGAGAAACTGGGAGACAAGGAGGTGGGAGACAAGCCCCCCTTCAGCAGGGGGGTCAGTACCAAGGATGTGGCCCTAGCTAAAGGGGTCCCACAGAGAGCCTCTGGAGGCAGGGGTACTATTACAAGGGGGGAGGATGGCAGTGTGGGGGAAGGGGAAACCATCAGGGCCAGGATAAATGGTTCGGATAAGAGAGGGTTAAAGGGGACACCTATTCAGAGGGGGTTTGAGTTAAGTGGGCAGAATAATGAGGGAGGCAGAAAGGGGAGGGTGACAAGGGGGTCTCTAATAAGGCAGGAAGACTCCCATGGAATTGAGATCACAAATAAAGGGGGGGATGGGGGGCTGAGAGGGCATAGTGGAGGTAACCATAAGGATGATGGCGGTGTTAAGGTTGTGGTATTGGGAGACTCGATGATTAGGGGTATCCAGTGGGAGGGACAGGGGGGTGGATGCCATGGCCAGGTAAAGGTAGTGAGTATCTCGGGGCTGACAGTGCACAGAGCAAAGTTCATGGTGTATGAAATGGTTAGGGATTGTGGAGGGAAACCGGATTTCCTGGTGCATTTGGGAACTAACGATCTAGAGGGAAATAGCATTTTGAAAATCCAAGCAAGGTTCCAAGAACTTGCCAGAGTCTGTCAGGATAATGGATGCAACATTTCCTTCTCGGAGATATTGCCAGTACCAAAGGCCTCAGTGGAGAAAAAAATGAAGCTCACAGAGGTTAATGACTGGCTCAGAAAGTGGGGTGAAGAGAGTGGGTTGGGGGTGTTAGGGAACTGGAAAGGAGTTTGGGAGGATAAGGGACTGTATGCCAAGGACAGGCTTCATCTTGCCCCATTAGGGAAGAAGTCCTTAAACAGGGATGGCTGGCTACATTCAAGAAGGTGGGTTTAAACTTGTGAGGGGAAGGGATAAGGAGGGGCTGACCAGAAGCCCTCTCCTCCAGATGAGAGGAGTAGCCTTCAAGCCCAAGGGGGGGAGAGGGGAACAGACTGGAGGTAGAGGTTTCAGGAGGAGCAGAGGGAGGATGGAAGTATAAGGAATCTGGCTGGGGTTTGACAAAGAGGATCAGGGATAAGGGGTGGGGGTTGGTGTTAGTAAATGCCAGGAGCTTGGGAAACAAGTTGCCAGAGTTCCAGGCCATGCTGTTCGAGGGGGGGTGGATGTGGCGGTCACGGAGACGGCCAACAAAAAACCATGACTGGGACCTAAACATGCGGGTACACTATGCTTAGGAAGGATAGAAAGGAGGAAGAGGGGTGGAGTGGCTATGTTCATTAGAGATGACATAGAAATTGCTAGGGTAGAAGAGGCAGAGGGAAACGTGGAGGCCTTATGGGTCACCTCACGATCCCCAGCAGGAGATAAGGTCAAGCTGGGTGTAGTATATAGGCCCCCCAGGATGAGTGATGGTCTAGAGGATGGTTTGCTGGACAACATCATTGCCCAGTGTGGACCAAAAGGGGAAGGAGTGGTGTTGATGGGGGACCTTAATATGCCAGGTACAAACTGGGGAACCATGTCCTCTAAGGTGACCAAGGAGCAGAGGCTGCTGGACGGCTTCCAGGATGTGTTCTTAACACAGCATGTGATGGAGCCCACAAGGGAGGGGCATGTCTTGGATGTGGTTCTGGCAGATGGGGATCTGGTAAGGGACCTGGTTGTACAGGACCCCCTGACTGGGAGCGACCACAATACTGTCTGGTTCCAAATAAGCATGGGGGGGTGAGATCTAGGACACTGGCAGTGGACTTCAGGAGGCAGACTTTGTGGGCATGGGAAATATTCTCAAGGATCACTTGAAGGGGATTACATCAATGACAAGTGTGGAAAGGAGATGGGAGATCATAAAATGGGGACTTCATGAGGCAGTCAGGATCTGCGCTAAGTTGAAACATAAGGGAGCAAGGTCACATAAACCATGCTGGTGGTCCAGTGAGGTACAGGTAGCAGTCAGAGAAAAGAAGGTGGCCTTCAAAAAATATAAAACAACAAGAGGGGATAGGGATAAGGAAATGTACCATCTTGTATCTAGAAAAGTCACCCGGATGGTGAGGGGAGCAAAGTCCAGTAAAGAGCAGCGGCTGGCACAGGGGATACATGGAGGGGAAAAGGGGTTCTTCCAGTACATTGGTGAGCGGAGAAAAACTAAGGGCCATCTCAGCAGATTGAGATCAGAAGGAGGGTGGGTGGAAGAGGCGAGAGACCAGGCAGAGGTATTTAACGAGTACTTTGCCTCTGTGTTCACTAGGGAAGGGGATGGGATATCTACAAAGCAAGGCACAAAGGGGATAGAAGTGGCAGTGAGTGGATCTGGGGAGCAACAGAAATGGAGCAAGAGGGAGGAGAGGTACCCCAGGGTGTCACATCTGGATAAGGATAAAAGGCCAGTAAGGTGGAGGGACGGATGATGCTATCTTCACCAAAGGGTGTGGTTAGCCCTCAAGGCCCTAAAGAAAGACAAGTCTCTAATGGATGGCATTCATCCGAGAGTACTATGGGAATTCGTGACATACTGGCTGCACCCTGGTGGAGCTCTTCAACAGGTCACTTGAGACAGGAAGGGTACCTAGGGATTGGTGAGAGGCACATGTGGTGCCAATCCATAAAGGGGGGGTCAAGGGAAGTACCAGGTAACTATAGACCCATCAGTTTGACCTCAGTGGTGGGAAAATTAATGGAGAGTATACTAAAGGAACGATTGAGGGTGTACTTGGAGGAGGTGGGAGGTCTGGATAGTTGGCAACATGGGTTTGTGCCAGGTAGATCATGTCAAACCAATCTTGTGGACTTCTACAAATGGGTAACATCAGAACTGGATAGGGGAAAGCCTGTGGATGTATTATTCTTGGACTTCAGCAAGGCGTTTGACTCTGTCCCCCACAATGGTCTGGTGGAGAAACTGATGTGGTTAGGAGTAGGCCCTTTGATGGTCAGATGGATTGAAAACTGGCTAGCTGGACGCACCCAGAGAGTAGTGGTCTGTGGGGAGCTCTCAAACCCTAGAGAGGTTGGTAGTGGGGTACCGCAGGGCTCGGTCCTGGGTCTGATCCTGTTTAATGCATACATATCGGACATCAGAGAGGTTATAGGTGTGAAATGAGTCTCTTCATGGATGACTCCAAGATAGGAGCAGTAGTTGAGGGAGAAGAGGGGAGGTTGGCCCTGCAAGGGGACCTGGACACCCTGGAAAGCTGGGCTCACACATGGAAATTAAATTTCAATATCACCAAGTGCAAGGTGTTGCATCTTGGTCGGGGAAACCCTAAACACAGGTACACCCTGAGAGGGGAGGCACTGGAGGCCTCAATAGGGGAAAAAGACCTAGGGGTCATGGTGGATGCATGTATGAATAACTCTGAGCAGTGCAGGAGAGCGGCTAGCAAGGCAAACAGGATGTTGGGATGCATCATAAGGGGGATCACCTCTAGGAGCAAGGAAGTGATTCTGCCGCTGTACAATGGACTGGTTAGACCACACCTTGAGTACTGTGTACAGTACTGGAGACCACACTTGAAGAGGGACATACAGCTCCTGGAGAGGGTACAGAGGAGGGCAACTAAGATGATACGAGGGCTAGGGGATTTGACGTATGAGGACAGACTTGAGGAGCTCTGCCTGTTTTCATTGGAGGAGAGGAGAGACGGAGGGACATGATTGAGGTCTTCAAGTACCTCAAGGGAATAAATAGGGTAAACATGGAGGGGATCTTTAGACTAAAGCAGGGAGGTATCACCAGAGGGCATGGTTTGAAGTTGGAAGGTGGAAGGGTGAGGGGGGAAAAGAGGAGGAGATTTTTCACTGAGAGGGTGATGGACCCTTGGAATGCACTGCCTGGCGAGCTGGTTCAGAGATCCATAGTGGAGAGCTTCAAGAGAGGGTGGGACAGACACAGAAAGTGGATGTATCAGATGATGGCCTGTCCCAGGGGGGTGGGGATGGATGATAGCGGTTTCTGGAGCACAAGGGATGGGAGGGTCTCAGTACCCAGCTAAGGATCTGAGGTTCGAGCAGACTCGATAGACCGTAAGGCCTAATCTGCTGGCAAATAGTATATGTTTCCACAGCCCTTGCCCCTTTCTGCTCTGTGCCACTGTCAAACTTATCCTATTCCTAACAGAGTGAAATTGACAAGATCATGCAATTTGAAAGTGCAAATGGCCACTTACGTGATATAATCAGCAGCTCCTCCTCCTTTTGATTTTATTTGCTCTTTAGCTATCAGCCTACCCCTGGGCAGAGCCTAGATGCTTCTCCCAACTAACTAAGCATTTAATAATGTGCGGAAGTGGGGGTGGGTGGAAGGGAAAAAAATCTCAGAGTCAAAATGCCTCCTGGACAGATTCAGACTCACACTCCTACCTCTCCCAGCAGCAAGCAGAATGAACAGACAAAATGCCTCCTTGAACAGTTAAAGAGAGATTCAAACTAACAACTCCTACTTGATTGGCTCCTCTATTTCTGGGCAAACAATCCCCACCCCCAGCAGCCAACAACAGTTAAACAGCTCAAATCTAGGAGATCCTGATCCTGCTGTCGTGTTAATGTGTGGAATTACGTTAAAAAAAACAGAAAGCAAAATTCAGAAACTATATATCAGCTGAAATGTGTCTCAAGATGATGTTTTCCCAAAGTTTTCCATTTAAAGTCAGGGGTCCTTAAAAGGTGTTAATTTTAACATAAATATAACACACTCCCCTCGAGCTGCACACAGCTACCATATTCAGCTCATCACCTTACTGACACCAACACCAGCATGCTACAACCCATGTTTATAGTCCGTGCCCTATCAGAGTGCAGTGTGATGCACAGGGGAGCATAACGGGATGTGCACCCTGCTTTGATGATTTATGGCACAAAACAGGGAACAAATCCTGTTGTTTGTGACCGTATTTGGAAAGTGAATGTTTCAGCATGACCAGCAATCTAAACATAAACATTCTTAATGATATATCTAGGGAGTGATTCTTTTTTTTATTGAAATGATTTGAAATACTGAATTTCTTTCTGCCATCCCAGCCACAAGAAGGAAACTAAGATCGACCTTTGAATGCTTGTATGACATGGGCACCAATAAAGTTTTACAAATCAGATCATATTTCCTTCTGCCTGTATATTTACCAGCCTGACTATATCATTTGGCATGAAAAATATGTAAACTTTTTCAAACAAAGTCATTTTAAATAAGATGGTAGGATGACAAACTAAACAGAAAGCAGATGCCTGACGCAATATCAGCTGCTGCTGGAGAAACAAGCTCACTGCATCACAAATTTGATGATATTTAGTGTAACACAGTCCCTTCCTGCAAATGGAAACATTCTTCTATTGGTACTCACACTGTTCTCTTACTTAAATTGCTCTTCATGTCCTGGAAGATCTGATGAGGGTGTTTATAGTACTTATTTTATTTAATTTGCCAACATTGCCTGGCTGAAATTAGACTTCCTTCACCCCTCTCCGCCAGAGCAGCAATGAAACTGACAGAAAGTGGGCTTGCCAACAGGGCCCAGTGTCTGGAAATAAACTTGCTTACACACTCCCCACCAGAGTAGTAATAGGCCTGTTGGAGGGGAGTCTTGGCTGCAAGTCTGGCATCTTGTTCTTCAAGGACATGCCAAGGAACAGGCAGACTGGGACAAAGAAGAAGATGGGATGCCACCAGGTAGGGACTCTCTTCCTGAACTCATATCCTGTCCTGATATATACTTTCTGCCCCATTCAGCTCACTTTGCTGAAGAAAAATGATTAGGAATACAAGTTGAAAAGTTTGGGAATGGGCACATATGAAGAGGCTGACCACCTATTTGATGCACACCAAAATTCTGTTATTTTCTAACCGATGCTGGTACATACCCATAGAAATCAGTGAAGACTGGAATTTGCTGTAGATGATGTGATTACAGAATGGCTGGGTCCTCTGAATCAGCTATAAAAAGATCTGTTGCTATGCTCTTGGGAGGGGTGCCCTAATAGAAAAGTTCTACCCTACCAACTTTAAGTTAGGATAAAGATTAATAATGTGTAAGAATCATTATCTTTGATCATACAAAAACTGAATGCATATTTAACTGCTTTTCAAGTGCATGAGATTAAAAGGAACATGATATGTTTTAAACAATCCTTCAAAATAACTTAAAAAGTTCAAGTTAAACCATTTAAAGTACTGGCTGAAGATGAGTGAGGTCTGAGATGACTGTTTGACAAGTGCTCAAGGTCTGGATGATCTCTTTGTCTTCATGTCTCTGGGCAACTTGCTGATATACAACACTTGTTGGGAGCAAAGTGCAGGGATTATCTCATCATGTAGGCAGCTGCGATATTCCATGAATTCTGAAACACTCCACAGACCTGGCTGTCAGAGGCTCGTTGCTTGTCATTGCTGATGTAAAGTTTCTAAAACCATTCTTATACATCAGTACAGAGAATTGTAAAGAAAAGACTTTTAGAAAAAAAAAAACTTTGTGGCTGTTTAGTATATGGTTGCAGTGTTTTTTATGGATCACAATGTTAACTAAAATGTGCAGCTATAATACATTTTACAATTTAATTACCTAGAAAAACCCACCATCAATGTTAACACCTTGTTTTCAGTCTTGTTTCTACCATTAGGGAGGTCAAAGTACTTGCTCAGGGTCACATAGTGAGCCAACAGCTGTGACAGAATTCCAATCTGTGATCTCCTATTTCACATTGCTGTGCTTCAGTCACTAGACTATTTTGCTTTTCTATAAGTCAGATACAGTGACTGAGCCTGGAGGAAATCATTTTAGAATATAAATTGGTTCATAACACAAGTCACAGGCATAACCAAAATGTAGTTCTATGAAAACATTACATAATGTGATTATTCTTTTCCATTTTTTTTTTTTTGCTCCTGTAATTTAGGCTAGACTTTCATTCCCCATTCCCAAGTGATGTGCTACTTCTGAAAGTTATGATGTGTCCGTCTCTCATGGCTTAGCACAAGAAGCTTTAATAAATTCATCCCCCTCTCTAAGCTGGATCGGACTATCAGCAAGTGGTCTGAAGAGTTGAATTTTAACGATGCAATTAATATTTTTTCTGCACATTTGGTTTAAAGCTGAGATGTTTAGCCTTATGGATTAGGTAGGCTGATAGCTGTGCACACAGGGGACAGAAAAAGACTTAAGGGTGATTCTCAGATGCTACCATTGGCAAAGTATGATGACAGAGATGGCTTTGCACCCACTCATAGTTTGAGGAAAGGAGGGAGAGGGGGAACATGATAGAAACTTTCAAGTATCTCAAGGGAACTAACAAAGTACAAGAGGGTAACATCTTTCAGAAAAAGAGATGTGCAAGAACAAGGCGGCACAATTTGAAGATGGGGGGGACGACTCAGAGGTAATGTTAGAAAGTAATTTTTCACAGAAAGGGTTATGGATGTATGGAACAGCCTTCCTGAGGAGGTTGTGGAGTCGGGAACAGTGGGAGAATTCAAGAATGCATGGGACAAACATAAGGCAGTTCTAGTGGGGGTAGGAGGAAGTCAGCTGTTGATTAACTAGAATCTGCAGCTTATACATCAGGTAGGGAAATGGGCAGACTAGGTGGGCCAAGTGGTCCTTATCTGCCCTCAAATTCTATGTAACTCTGAGAGACCGTGCTGAGTGTGGTAGCCAATGTAGAGGCACCCACAAGGTCATTGGTGAGCACTCAGGAAAAAGGGGATGGGCTCCAACTGCAGTGCTAATCAAGCCCTTGCTAACAGGGTTGCAGGCTGTAAGAGCCGTACTGAGTTACCCTTTAAAATGTAAAAGCTCAGTGCTATGGTACAAACTAGGATGGGAAGTGTGGATGGACTGGAAGCAACTGGATGCCAGGGAGCACCTAATTGGGGTGTGGTAGGGAGAAGAGAGTATAGTGTTCAGTAACGGTGGTGGTGGTTAGGCCCAGCTAAAGCCAAACAGTATGAATACTGGCTGTGTGACCTTGAGCAAGTCATTTAAACTCCCAGTGCTCCAGTCCACTTAGCTACATAGAAAGTCATAGAACGAGGCATACTTCTACAGACAAATGGAGATGATAAAACACAGGAGTAGCTGCAAAAAGCTGATTTATTTCAGACTCCAAATAGATTGAGCTGATACAGCACCAGTGAAGTAAGCACACTCAGGGTGACCCAGCACTTTGACCAGATGGCTTTTCATCAGGATTTGGCTACATAAGTGGGTAACATTCACAGTGTAGGGAAGGACCAGGGACTAGGGTGGGGACAGGTAGGAAATGAGATGGCTATGTTAAGATCAAGTTGTAAAAAAAACAAGCACTTGTCAATGCCGAAGGTTTGCCGCTTGCATTGCTGTTGTACTGTGTCTTGCTTGCACAATTTTTGCTATATATTTACCCAAGACAGACCAGATGAGATGCAATATGCTATTGCAATGGAGTTCTGATTTTAAACCATGAAAATGTTATGCTGCATTTACCCCGGATAGTAGAGATGAGATGCAATATTTTGTTTTTAGTATGGTCCTGCTTTTATAATGTATTTTTCTAGGACAAATCATTTAAGGTACAACATCTCCTGGGAGGGGGGATTCTGCTGTAGGGTACTCTTTTTACACAGTTTTGCAACATATTTACCCAGGATAACCCATCTGAGATCCGGTATCTCATTGTGAGTGGTGTCCTGCATTGACACATTTTTGCATTGTATTTGCCCAGGATAGCACAACTCAGGTGCTATCTTGTTTTCAGAGGGCTCATGCTTTTCCCAGTTTTTACTTTGTATATACCCAGGACAGCACAGCCAAGAAGCAATTTTGTGTTTTCAATGGGGCCCTGCTTTCACCCACTTTTATAATGTATTTACCCAGAATAGCCCATCGGAAAGGCAAGTTACATTTTCAGTGGGGTCCAGCTTTTACAGTGTAGTTTGGCCCAAGATGAAGCAGCATAAGTGCACAGTTCGGTGGGGGCTCTACCTTTACACATTTTCACTTAATATTTTCCCAGGATAGACTAGATGAGATGCAATATCATTTTCAGCGTGTCCTGCTTTTACACATATTTACATTGTGTTTACCCAAGACAAGTCAGCTGAGAGGTAATGTCTAATTTTCAGTGGATTCACATATTTTTTAAATAAGTTTACTATATTTAAACATGAAACAGTACAGGAATAAAATAAGGTATTAATCTCGGGTGCAGTTGCGACAGTTTCCATGTGTTTATGGCAGCTTGAACCAAATATCTAGTGCGAGCTCCATAAAAAGAGCCCCTGAGATTGCCACAAGCTAGACCTGAAAACGTTTGTCTAACCTGCAGCAACTGCTGCACAGGATCAAAAATCCAGATTTCCAGCCGAGTGATTGCTGAAAGCCATGTGCGTCATATCTTCAGCACACCCAGGGCCTGCGGCAATTGGGGGCTAGTCTCTAACAGTTTGATAATTTGGTTCTAAATTTATTGTACTCTTGAGTGCATAGCAATTTCTTGCACTTATCCCTCTCTCTTTATAGGAGACTGTTCAACTTCTTTCTCTATCTTATCATCATCTTTTAAAATCAATTTAATTAAACCTACTGAAGATTCCAGCAGGTCTTTTGGCCAGTCTTTCAAAAATAAATCATTTCATGCTGCACCAATGGAAAAGATTGTTTGACTAGACATGGTTCCCTTGGTACAGAGTTTACTCTTAGGTAAGCTGTTAATGTCATTTTTTGCCAGTAATTGTGTCTGACTTTAAAAGCTAACCGTTCTAACTGAATGAATGCATCCTTGATATTTAATGGGGAATTAGCTTCCATTTATTCACTTTCCCCTTGTAACTCATGTATCTGCACTGGCTCAATATTAATGATTTGAATCTTCATTTTACTTGTAATGCTTGTAAGGACAGTTTGAATTTTCTTGACACAACTTTGTCAAAGTATAATCTTAACAATAGTAAGGCTGCAACAACCTGCTATAGAAAACCCACTGCCACCAACTCTTTACTGAATACCTGTAGTATAAACACCTCTCTGGTCTGTAGTACACAGGCATCGCTCTGGTCTGAGGGAGGAGGCTGTTCATCTCCATGCTGACCTGCCAAGGATTTGGGAAACCTACTCCCCCACCCAGGGATCATCCAGGCCACCACCACTACCTCAGAGGTTGCCAAGAAAGAGGAGTGGTTGGACCAAGGTGGGCTCGGGGAGGGTGAGGCTGTTGGAACAGAGGTGAATTCTTCCAGTTGTGCCTCTCCACAATTCATTCGCCACTCTGGTGGAGCATGGTTCCTCTATGGAGGCACCTGTGGTGGAGACCAAGGAGGATGCTGGGAATCTCCACAATGGAGACCAACAGGAGGGTGGCACAGGACCCCAAAGGGGAAGGAAACAACTCCTGGTGGGGGACTCAGTTGTTAGGGGGTAGAACTGGGGGAGGGAGGTAAGGGAGGTAAGGTGCCTGCCCAGCACCATGGCTTGGAGGGACAAGAAATGAATCCTCAGGATGGTGGGAGCAGCTGCAAGAGGGAGTGAGCTGGATGTCATTATTCACCTAGGGACAAATGACCTGGCTGAGAATGGGATCAAAGCAGTGCAACAGGAGTTTGTGGAGTTGGGGAGGGGCCTTAGACAAGTAGCACACATGATAACTTTCTCAGAAGTGCTACCTGTCTATGGCATGGATGAGGCTAGGGTACTCCGCACCATGGGATTCAATGACTGGTTGAAAATCTGGTGCAGAGCTCAGCAATTTGGCTTCATTGGGGACTGTGGCTCCACCTGGAGGGATGCAGGCCTATACTGGCACGATGGTATGCATCTATTCAAGAGGGGAATCAGGATCATAGGTGATAGGTTTAAATGCTTCATTGGCAAGCATTTAAACTAGCCAAGGGGAGGCACTGAAAAGGAGAAGGGAAATCCTAGCTCCTCCCCAAAAAAATCAGGGTAGTTAGTGAGGTAAACACCAAGATAGAGCAGTTGACAGGGAGAAGGGCAGGGGTAAATGAAGAAAAAGACAAAGGCAGTAAGGACAGGGATGGGGAAAAAAAGTAATAAAGCCAGAATTAAAAAATGGCTGGTAATGAATACCAATGCCTGTAGTTTAGGTAAAAAGCTCCCCGAAATGGTGGCCTTGATGGAAGAGGGATGCCTAGATATCATGGCAGTCACAGAAACATGGTACACAGAGAACCTTGACTGGGATGTCAACATACCAGGGTACACAATCTACAGGAGGGACAGGGAGGGAAGAATAGGAGGAGGAGTAGCTCTCTATGTAGGGGAAGGAATCAAAGTAACAGAACTAAAGGGTAAACAGGGAGGAGAGGAGGCACTGTGGGTCACCTGGAGACTGGAAATGGCACCACAATCCTCACAGGGGTTGTATACAGACCCCTGTCTCAGGGGGAGGAAATGGACAAGGAAATGATAGAAGGCATCCTTAGGATGGCATAAAAAGGGGAGATATTGCTGATGGGGGACCTGAATATGCCAGTTGTTAACTGGAGCACCTTTGCTGCAGCCAAATCCAAGAGCAGGGCCGTTCTCGATGCCCTACAGGGGGCATGCCTCAGACAGCTAATTTTGGAAACCACTGAGGAGAAGCAATCTTGGACCTGGTACTCTCAAATAGGGATGGAGACAGGATCTCTGATCTTGAAGTGAGCAGCCATCTGGGAACATGCAACCACCAAACAGTGTGGTTCATGATAAACTTAGCAGTAGAGTCAGGTCATACAAAAGTGAAGGTACTAGACTTCAGGAGGGCTGATTTTGTCAAATAGAAGTGTGCCTCAGAAAAACACTAGCAAACAGCCAAGAAGGAGGCATGGAGCAACAATGGGGAAACATCAAAACTGCCATCACAGAGGCAACAAGCCTTTGTGTGAAGCAAATAAACAAATCAAAATCAAAGAAAAAAACACTATGGTTCTCAAAAGAAGTGGTGGGGAAGGTTAGGGAGAAAAAGATAGCATTCAGGAAGTATAAGGAAACACAGAAGGAGCAGGACAGAGAACTGTACCAGTTAAAGCAGAAGGAAGCGGGGAAGACAGTCAGAGTAGCAAAGGCCAAAACCCAATTCTGACAGGGGGAGCAAAACTCAGGGGTGGGGAGAAAGTCAGGATGTGGGGGAAAAACTTGGGGGGAGAGAAAGTCGGATGTTACCTCTACAACTGATGGAAAAAAAAACACACTTGCAGCAGCAATGGTTCAGACTTGAACCACTGTCAGCTTGAGCTGCACTGATCCTCAGAGGCTGTTACACTAGCCTCTGAGCCACTGAAGTACTGTAGCTGTCATGCTGACATCCACAGGTCTTGACTTCTTGGTGCGAGTGATCACAGCTACAGGTACAGCACTGTAATGTACCAAGCTGTTATTCCCCTGTAGCTGTAATTGCTCACACTGTTTTTCCTGCGAGGTTTTTACCATTCTCTTTTTGTTTAGCTGTATTGACCGGCTACCTTAAGTTACAGATACTAGGATGTTTAGCCTGCAGCCACTTTTAAAATGTTGATATAAAAGTGAATGAGAGCTGTCTTAACAGTGTACACATATGTATTAGTATAATGTCTATTTTTCAGCAATGTTCTTCTTTTTCCAATCAGAGCTTTTCATTGTCTCTTTAAATGAGTAAGCCATGTTTTATTTTTATTTATTTCAGTTTGAGATTAATTCCTTTAAGCCAAGGGCTCGTTTACAAAGGCTCCAAGTCAAAACAAAGAACAGAAACAGAGATTAACAGTAAAGCAGTATACAAACAGAGAAATTTGCATGCTATGATATATAGAATAGTGGATGGGCAACCATCCACAACAAGGCTGTGTTTCCGTTGAGGGAGTTGATGACATCAGAGACCTCGAGAGCGAAGCTCGAGAGGTCTCGCTGATGTCATCAACCTCCCAAGAGGGAAACACAGCCTTAGTTGTAGATGGTCACCCATCCACTGTTTTATATAGTATATGGGTGCCTTCTGTTTAGCGTCACATTATTTTATTTATAAAATTACTTGTGGGTGCTGCTTTGTTCCCGCTGGTGATCCTGCTCGCTCCCGTTCCTGATGCTGACACTCATGCTCGATCCCGCTTCTTACTTTCGGTTCTCCGCACTGCTTATTTTTAAATTAAAAAAACAAAACATTTTTTTCTGAGAGGGAGCCATGTATAGCTCTAGTCCATGTCTCAATTCCGAACTTAAAAGTCAGTGACTGCACTGCCCAGCGCTCGCTAAATCGTGCCACCATGTTTGCCTTTATTTTGTTCATTGAGCCTAGTCTGAGCCAATCAGGTGGCAGGTCAAAGTTAAAAAGTTGTTGTACTATCGATGTGACATCAGAACGATAGTACAACAGCTTTTTTGACCTTTGAACTGCCCTACAACAAGATTTCAGCAGTTGCTGAAATCCATGCACAACAGAAGGCACCTATATACTATATCATGATTATATGGTTTTATGGCAAACAAGAACAGTTTTATAGCAATCATAAAAAATGTAGTGATGTTCTTAACAGTCACTTTCCAGTAAGGTTATAGATTAGCTATATAATTTAAAGTGATTACTTCATCATCAGTTATTCTTGAGAAAACAGTTAGTTCAGAAATTCAGCACAGGACAAGAGACACATTTCAGGTAGCTAGTGCATGAGAGGGGTAAGGCCACCAGAAAGAGTTTTTTTTTTTTTGATGCTGAAACATAGTGGCAGCCTGAGGAGGCTTTGTCGTTGTAACAGGGGGTCCCTGGTGTGAAGTAGGGGGAGAGAGGGTCGTGATGGGTAGGAGGTGGGGGGGGAGTGTTTAGGTGGGAGTGGTAGGATGAGGGAAATAGTAAGCAGGGTGTGGGGGGATGGAAGCCTGAGGGGGCATTATTGTATAGATAGGAGGGTTCATGGTGCAGACTTGGGGGGTAGAGAATGAAAAAAGTTGGGAGTGGTTCAGGTGGGCGGTGGCATGGTGAGGGAGATGGTAAGCGGGAGGGTTGGGGTGGGGCATGGTGTGGTGATGGTGGTGAGTGGAGAAGGGATAATTAAGCAGTAGTTCTAGGAGTGGTGGGTGGGAGGAGTTGTTTGGGACAATTCAAGTGCTACAGTTTTAATAGATAGGGCTCAGTTTGAGTGTGTAAGTTTACTGGCTAGTTTTTGTTGGGGCACTCACAAATACAGGCATGGGCTAGGAAAGCTCTGAGTCCAGCTTTGAAGGAGTTGACCTTGTCACATTCAAGAAGGTCAAAGGGGAGATTATTTACCCACTTGGGTCCCCCAGAAGAGAGAGCTCTCTGGGCAATTGAGGTATGCTTCAGGGGTACCATCAACAAACCCTTAGATGCCCTTCGAGTAGTGACAGTTGATTTATTTAGTTTGGATAGACAAAAGGTGGTTTAGGTGCTTGTCTGAGCAAGGCTTTCTCTTCTAGAATGCAGGCATGTCATTGGGCTCTGAGATGAAGGGGTAGCCAACCAGTTTCCTTATAAAGGTGACAAGTGTGAGTCAAATGGTCTGCTCCCATGACCAGCCTATATGCTTTATTGAGAAGGGTTTTTACCCTTTTGAGGGCTGTTTCAGTGCCAGCGCTATAAATTACTAGGCCGTAGTCGATGGTAGATGGCACTGTGCTACTTGTGACCATCTTTAGGGCCTCAGAAGGAAAGTAGTGTCTGTATTGATACAGGACACCTAGTTTTGCATTGGCCGTTTTGACTACATGGTCAACGTGCATTGTGAATGAAAGGGCAATATCTAAGAGAACCCCGAGATATTTGAAAGTGTCTACCTGCTTCAATTCAGCTCCCTTGCTACTCTGTACCTGCAGTTTCCCAAATTTATTTCAGTTTTGTAGGAACGTGAAAGGCATGCTCTTAGTCTTTTTGTAATTGAGCATTAGTTTATTATTAGTGA
Organism: Neoceratodus forsteri; assembly: GCA_016271365.2. Classification (NCBI taxonomy): domain Eukaryota; kingdom Metazoa; phylum Chordata; order Ceratodontiformes; family Ceratodontidae; genus Neoceratodus; species Neoceratodus forsteri. The sequence goes on along the minus strand of CM057453.1, from coordinate 488,754,596 downwards.
ACCATGCCTCTAGTTGGTGAAAATTTGCTTCAAGTTCATGGGTGGTAGATGATAGATTTTTTCCATTTACGGAGACGACTGCATCATCAGCATATAATATGATGTGCGCTGGGCAGATTGCGGGCAGGGGTTAATGAAGAGGCTGAAGAGAAGTGGCCCCAGTACTGAGCCATGTGGGACTCCAAGGCTCACCTCTCTTGGCTCAGATAGAGTGCCTTTTATTTGACACATTGAGTCTGGCCTGAGAGGTAGCTCCTGAACCATGCGACCACATCTGTGGACAGGCCTAAAGTGAGTAGGTATTGCAGGAGGAGCTGATGCTTGACTGTATTGAATGCCTTTGTGAGGTTAATAAAGATGGACCCTACAGCCAGTCCATCATCAAAGGCATCATAGATTTTGGAGGTATAGTCAACCAGAGCAGTGATTATGGAATGGTCTTTACGGAACCTATATTGCTGGGCATAAAGTACAGTACATGTCACATTAAACTGTTCCATCAATGAGTTGGTTTAGCTTTGTTTTTTTGAGTTGCCAGTGCATTGGCAACTCATATTGCATTATTTTTCAATGCTTATCCGGCTGAAGAGCAATGTCTGTAGAATGTTTTTGCAACTCAGTTGGAATGCATCTACAGTCCAGTCACAGTGCAATGCATAGCTGCATTTTAACTCTTAAGAAACAGTTTGTGCAAGGGTTTGTGCTGGATCCAGCAACACTTATGCAACTCAGTCAGAAATGCTACAGCAACTCATTGGAGGAACAGTTTAATGTGACTTGTACTGTAGGTTGTATTTCAAAAGGAAATCCTTGAGCTGGTCGGAGACCATTTGCTCAAGGGCTTTAGACAAGGGAGGGAGAATGGAGATGGGCCTGTAGTTAGACAGGTTGGTGGCATTCCCTATTCTGAGGACAGGGATGACATACACCTCCTTCCATTTGTTAAGGAACACTCCTGACCTTAGTGAGGCATTGAAAACTTTAGTGAGTGGATCAGTCAGCTCATTTACTTCAAGTGCCACTAGCTTCATGTCAATAAGTTCACTCTCCATCCTTGTCTTTCCTAGTATGTGCTTAACATATTTGGTAGTGTCAGATCTGGTGATCAGTTTGAAATAGAAGAGGGGTACATTGCTCTTGGCCATTTGAGTCAAGGGTGTGGTTGGGACATGATCAAGGGTTGAAGGGGTCAGGTATTTACTGGGGAGCATCGAGCTTAGATCAGTGAAAGCCAAGTTAAAAGCATTGGTTATATCACCAGGCTTTTGATGAGATGCAGTGTTGGTGATTATAAGCCCCGGTTCAGCTTTAGAGGGTTTCCCTGTGAGTGATTTTACAGAGTCAAAGAACTTCTTACTGTGCCCCAACTCCTTTTTAGAAGATCGTTGTAGTATGTTGCCTTAGCCTGCTGAATAAGTTTCATGCAATTGTTTCTGGCAGACTTAAACACTATGAGATCTGTCAATTTGCACGTTGCTTTGGCCTTATGCCAAAGATTATCCCCTTCTCACATGAGTGCAAGGAGAGAGCCTGTGAGAAATGGGTTTACAGCCCCGCTAGTTTTTTTTAGTTTTATCGGGGGCAAAGATGTCACAGGCCTTGTTCAACAATGTGACGGTGAAATTGAGGGCTCGGTTGCCATCCTCAGCTCTGTCTAGTGGCAACCAATCCACCAGCTTCAGGTATTGTCTAAAGTAGTCCAGTTGCCCAGGTCTCAGGGAACGATTTCTCGAGACCTGTGGAGCACTGGTGATGTTCTTATTCGACCATGTGCACATTACTGGCGAGTGATTACTGAGAGTGTCCGGAAGGATGGTGACCTCAGAGATGTGTTCTGGGCAGCTTACCAGGAGCCAGTCAATTAATGTACTTGTGCCAGTTTTATAATTAAATCTGGCAGCTTGTGAGACCAGTTGAGAGAGGTAGAGACCAGATATCTGATCACGAACTGGAAGGGTGTCTTGGGATAGCCAATTGGTGTTGAAATCACCAGCGATAATATGTTCCCAGTTATGTCTTACTTGTTCCAGATTGCTTAGCACTTGCTGGATACCCATTTTATGGGTGCCAGGGGTATATACACTATGGACAGTAGTAACACCTTGTTTTGAATGCCCAGGGTGAGTTTTAGGCTTAACATTTGCACCTCCTTGGTGTGAAAGCTACAAGGCAACATTTGGGTATTAATCTCACTTTTCAGTACACTAAGCATCCTCCGCCCCGCTTAGTTAGCCTATCCTGCTGGTATACTGTGTAGTCATCCAGGGCGATGGTGGTATCATTGGTCTTTGGTAAGAGCCACGTTTCAGATAGAGCTATTATATCTGGTTTATGTAGCTCCACCCAGGCCTGGAGCTGCAGTAATTTGCTAAGGAGACTATTAATGTTTAATGAGACTAGCTTGAGGTGGCCTAGCCTCTTATGTGGACTGCCAGGAACTGGCCCTCGGTTAGGGTGGACATCCCCAGAGATCAGAAGCAGTATTAGTAGCAACTTACATAGTATGCAAGCCCAGTGTATCCATTTAAGAATGTTTATTTTTGCTCTGGGAGGCATAGTGTAAGGTATGTCCCTGACAGTATGGCCACAAAGCAAGGCAGCTATAAGGATTCTGTGAGGTACAGGTGGTTTGTATATATTGGGTGGGATTCTGAAATCAAGTCTAGGGTAAGATTCAGTCTGTTTACCTCTTGATTTAAAACCGATGGGGGATGTGAAACCAGACCCTGTGACATGGTTCGTCCTGGGTGTAATATTTTTCAAGCCCACCTCCAATGCAATATAGGTGATGAGAAAGGCTATTAGCCCCATTTTTAGAGGTGCCATCATGTTTGAGTGTGAAATAGTCAGAGGCCTTAATATTCCGATCAAGACTGTAGCACTAATATTGGGCTGCAGTAGTTTAGTCATGTATTAGTGTAGCACAACACCAGCAGTGAGTAGAAAAGGTACTGGAGAGAATCCAACAACAATGTAGATGAAGTGTAGCTGATTTGTGAGTGGGTGATCAACACAACCAATAGTGTCAGTGGAATTGAGGAGGAGAAGAAGGGGCTAAACATGTATTTAATAAGCCGTGGGGGAGGGGTGGGGGAAGAGGGAGGCAAATTTTTGTCCCTTTGTGACTCTAATAACACAGTCTAAGAGGAGACTGCTTGCTTCTGGACCCAGACTAGGATAGCAGGGCGGTCAGCCAGTCACAAGAGACAGCCGAAAAGGCACCACTCCAGGGTGTGCTGTTAATGGGGATTAACGAACACCCCAGGTGCATTGTGAGGCTTGAGGCTGCTGGCCAAGTGCTCTCACAGCACCCAGGGTGTTCATTAATCCCCATTAACAGCACACCCAGGAATGGGTTATTGTATCTATAACATAGGGTTACCCCCATGTTAAAACCCTGAAGGCAAGTCTTGTTACATGAGAAAAACTTGTGAATTTCAGGATGTATCCTTCCCCCACACAGAGTAGTCCCTGTACTGAGCCTCATAAATACACTACACTAAGAACGTCAGGCTGCCTGTGTCACACATGCTACAGCTGCAACAAAACAGCAGCCTGAAAATGATTGATGTGTGCTCAGTCCCGTCAAATACACAGACCTTGAACAATAACTGAACGCATCTCTCATAGGAGATTAACCAACCGGAATATAGAACATCATTAAGTCTAGATGCAGGATGGAAAACTTGACAGTGGAGCAAGTCTGATTTACTCCTGTTTGTGGCTCTCGATGTCCCTCCTTGCTTTGGGTCTCTCACTGCATTTACATGTGTTAGTCTCTAACCTGGTAGCACATTCCCAGGTATCACTGCTCTTACCAGGTAAGACTTAAATGGACATTTACATGTGGCAGCAACTCCTGTTAGTGTTCTCTGCTTCTTGTGCATCCCCGATACATGACGTGTTTACAGCAGTAATTTTGACTAGGGATGCGTGCCATACAGCTAACTGGCGGCTTCTCGTGACCGATTGTCAAAACAGCAAACAACTTGACCACCATGGAGAACAGTTTAGTAGTAGTCTTGACAGCTGTTTCTTTCCTAACTGGAATTTTTAACCAGTCATTGGAGATGTATGTAGGGATTTTTGTTTATATCCTTAATTCTGAAATCAAGATCTGATAGGCTTATAGAGATCCAGAACCAAAACATGTTTATTAGTGAGTTTTTTCCAGAAGACTGATACTTGTGCCAACCTACAGATTTTTTATTATGAGAAAGAGAACAATTTGGTCACTCTGGTGGAGCCGGGACTGGTGGGTCAATATTGTTCTTGCCAGCTTCTCTGACAGAGAATGGAAGGAACATTTCTGAATGTCCCACAGATCATTCATCAAGTTGTGTGGAATGATGGAGGGGTTCATGGCACCCTCCTCTTTCCCTGTCATAGAGGCTGTGCCACTCGAACACCATGTTGCTATCGTTCTGTATAAACTGGCCAGCAATGCTGGTTACCGTGAGGTTGGTAACCAGTTCAGTGTTCACAAGAGCACCGACAAGAAATGTATGTATCAATTTTGCCATGGCTTCTGCTCTGTTATCCTGCCAGCCCTTGTCAAGCCACCAACTGCTGCTGAAGCCAGCTAGTTGTGTGAGTCATTCAAGTGAAAGTTTGGTGTACCCGGCATTATTGGATGCATTGATGGGACACATATCCCCATTCTTCCTCCAACTGATGGGTTCAGGGACTTTGTTAACTGCAAAGGTTGGCCGTCCATTGTTCTGCAGGCAGTGGTGGATGACAAGTATTGGTAAATAGTATCTTTTTTTTAAATTGTATGCATAGAACGTAGTTGAATACATTGGTGCTGATTATCATGTCATATTTTGATGAGTAATATTGAGTAAGTTCTATACTAATGTTATACTTGATTTGTATTATGATCATCCTGTGTGTTATTCCGTTTATGTGTTCGGACTCATTATGATACCAGGAGCAACATTTGACCAGTTCGCTAGCATTATAAACCCAAGGCAGCAGAGAACATTTGATTGTGCATAAAGCCACTCATCCATGAGTAGTTTTCATTGCATAGCATTATGTTTGCTGTGCACACAGCTAACCCCCCCCCCATGGCTTGGTCAGGGAGGAGAGCGCCAGCCTTCTCTCCCCCCCTGGAGCACAATTCAGAAGCTAGGGGTGGCACAGGGATACAGAACCATTATGAAGACTTCCAGCTCCCTTTTACTCCTTTCTCTCCTGCCCCCACTCCCCTACAGATGTAGTGACACCGGTACGTGTCTCCCGACCCATACTGCCCTCTAGCTACCACCAGAGGGCAGCCAACAAGCGGGATGACAAGCCTCCCTCTCCCCAAGAAAGGAGAGCAGTCCTCTGGATGCTTGATTCTCCCTTGCCCCTGCCAACCCCTGGTGGTCCGGGCTCATTCCTGAACCCAGGTTGCTGGCATGGAGCGAGATGTAGCGACCAGCGCCTCAACCTCCAGTGCCACCGGGCTGTCGCATTTATTTTTTTCTAAATGAAACTGATTTGCATTGTCCCTAGATGTTTTATTCAGTTTCACTACCTTATCTGGGCACAGTCACAGTACCTCAACTGAGAACTGTAGTGCAACTGCATTTTGTAACTGTTTGCATTCCTTGAATAACATTACTGTTACATACACTATAATGTTTATATGTAGTTTTTTTTATTTTTTTATCTTTTTTATTCATCACTCTTGCCAACCTGTCTGTTCCCTCCTTCATGCCATCATCTCCACCACTGCTGCTCACCAGTTCCACCGTCTGCTGCCACCATACATCCTGGCTGACCCGATGTATCCATTCATCAGGGGTGTCTCTCTACTCACTGGTAAGCAACCAGTAATGGAGACTGAAGTGCCTAGTCTGACGGATGTGCAGCACAGTGGCTTCATGGTGATGGGAGGCTGATCCGCTGTTATCAGACCAACACATGTGATTATTTTTCACTTTTCCTTCCCCCACCACTCAACCAAACATCCTGGCTTGGCCACAGTACAGCGGTGACCTCTGAGGACATTGCGGCTACACACACACCTCTAACATGTCCACAAATCCAGTGCAGATGCCAGATTCCTACCCACCTCCCTTTGTATGGAAGCATCCAATAGATGCTATGTACTCTCTCCTGCAGGTCTCTACTCCCGACACCTGCGGTTTGGGTCCCAAACCCTGCTCAACATTGTGTCGAGAAAACACCTTTGCTCGGTGTCGAGGAGCTGGCCCTTCAATTTGCTGTTTTGCTCATTATGAGTGGATGATCAGCACATTAGTCAGATTATCACAATCTAAGAAATTACTGTGTACATTACATATGGAAGTGTTTGGTTTTGGGGGGTGTTAAGTTTTTGCTTAATCAGGGAAATGCACACTAAGTTGGAACTTGTTTCTTGCATGCCCATGGAGTCCAATGAAGTTAAGTGAATTGTCCATAGCCACACATTATTCAAGAAGGAGCAGATGGGATTCAACCTACTAACAACTAACTACCCTGCTCCAAAACATTTGTCTAGTTTTAATGCATGACTTGATTATGTTAATATTCTGCAACTCAACATTGACCTGTTGAGTTGTTATACTGCAAGCAGAGATGCAGCAAAATTAAATTCCACTGGTGAAGTGAATGTGAAGTGGCCACTTCATGCTGTCACTCCACTGCATGGAGTGGCCAATAGGAAAGGCTCACTTCGTCTTGTAATTATTACTTTGTGTTGTCATTCTGCTTTAACACGAAGTAAGGCAGAGTGGCAACAATATTGGCAGCCCCCCAGTGTCCCTACACACACAGTCACCAGAGTTAATGCATATCCCCAAAATGCTACTGTCTTGTGTCCAGAAAATTACCCAGTGCTGATGAATTGAAATGAGAGTATAACAAGAAATGTGAAGTCTCCCAGAATTAATGGTGCACTCCGTCATGTGAGCAGTGGCCACACACAGTCACCAGAATTAATTTGCTTCCCCAAAATGCTACTGTCTTGTGTCCAGAAAATTACCCAGTGCTGGCAAAGTGAAATGATAGGGTAACAAAAAATGCAAAGTCTCCCAGAATTAATGGTGTACTGCAAATGCACAGACAGATTAAGATTGCACTGGGCACTCAAAAGATGCAGAGTCAGAAGTAAAGGCACAACAACACCCAACCAGTGTTCACAAGTCACAAATCCAAATCTGGAAAAGAATACCTTTTGCCAGATTTTGGGGAGTGGGGGGGGGGAGTGCATGGCAGTAACAGTCCACTACCAGTAAAGATTCCACAAAGCAGAATAAAAAATTCATGCAGGTGTGGTGGATAGCAGGTTCACACTGCTGCAATTACTCTGGCACAATAAAAGTTGTCTGATTTAATGGTACACATCACGCACACACACACACACACACACACACACACACACACACACACACACACACTACAAGTAATGCGCAGCAAATTGAAAACCTTTAGCAATATCCCCAAAAGTTTTAAACAAATTGAAATTATACACTGTTGCACCACTAAAATCAGCAAACAAACGTCAAGAATTACTGAAAATATTACTGTGTGTACATTAACACAGTTATACAAGAAAAATATAACCAAAACAGAAAGACTGCCTTTTTCTCCCAGTTAATCTACCTACACCACAGATACACCCCTCCCCCAAAGCACACTTCGCAGTACACAGACTGACTGTTCTAAATTAACATTCAAAATTCACACACAAACAATAAACACTTGATGATATGAGCACAGGAGAGTTTTCTACAATCGGTGCACTAAATTTTGAGCAAAAAAAAAAAAAGGCCCAAAAAGGCTTTTTTAACAGCTTTTAGAGGATTTGAATTGCAGAGCTCTGAGAGGAAACTGTCTCCATCTTCCACTACACACACACACTACATAGAACTGAGGCTATGCAGAACAATCTAGAGTCCATGTGACCTGCAATCCCATGAAGCACTGCAAATTCTCCTTGGAGATCAATAACGAGGAGAAGCGATGCGAAGTACATTGATTTCAATGTACTTCACTTAAAATTGGTGGAGAAGTAGTTTGAAGAAGGCGGAATAATGCAAAGTCATTGTTTCCAATGGACTTCGTGTTCCCCATTATAACGCTAAGTACTCCACTTCGCATTGCGGAGCGCTTCGTGGATTCCGCTTTACTCTGCGAATCACTCTTCGGAGTGAATTTTGGCCACTTCACCCACCTCTAACTGCAAGCATAGTACCTGTATTGTAATATTATTTTATTTGTTTATGTGATCTCTATGCAACTTTAATGTTTTTTCAGCTTTTGGGATATATTTTGTGGAGCTCCAGGCTCAGCACATGATGCCTCTGTTTTCAGAAATTCCAGGCTATTTAAAAATTCAGATCTACTACCCAAGGTATGTAATGGACCTTTCAGATGTATTTGCATCTTAAAATACTCCCTATTTTTTCTACAAGCCTTGATAAATTAAGTGTAGATATTCTGAGCCTCAGCTAGGGATCCTCTTAATGTACTGGTCTAAAATGATTAGAAACATATGTCTGTAAATTACTGGGGAGGCGATCATGGCCTTCATTCAGATATCAGTAACTTGCAATTATAGCATATGATTAGTGTCAAGTGCAATAAACTGAGTTGTGCTAAGTGGGTTTCATGGTGTTTAAATGTATTCAAAGTTGGAGAGAATATGGCTGTGAACCCATAGTGAGAGACACTGTGAACATACGGGACTTAACTGGTAGTGGTGGTCAGGGTGAGGTGCTAAATTCTGGATGCTCGATTATATACATATCTGTAGGAGGCACGTCTCCCCAAGCTTTCAGATTTGTGAAGACTAGAATTGAATAAAAGTGGGTGACTACCTTTTTAAATCCATCTTATTGGTATGTGTGATTGTAGAGTTGTCAGTCTTGACATCAGACTGAGAAGTGGGGAGGGGTGTTGTGCGTGTCTGTATCCTGTCCTTGTCCAACCTGTATCTTCTCCAACAAAGCTTCAACATCTGCTCCTTTATCATTCGCTCCCTAAGTTTCCCCTACAAACCATGGAGACCTCAGGCTCCTAACCAAGAGTTGTGTACAGATGGCTGAGATTGCATTGAAGCACAAGATGCTAGCGTGATTATAGGCTGCCACTGCCTCCTCTAATCAACATCACAAGCAGCCCACACACTTGAGAGATCCACCATCACAAAGAGTCCATCTGAGGACAAGCCCTTTTAGAGGGTGATAGTAAGTCAAGTCCAATGGATGATGAATGAAGGGGTGACCCCAAAAGAAAAGCTCATCATACCATGAACTGAGCAACTAACTAGAACAATCTTGAGGATGACAACCTCAAGCCCCAGTGCAGGCACTAGGCTTAGGTCATCTATGTGTGGATTAATCAAAGATGCAACCACCTTTTCAAGACCCAGAAGATCCATTGGAAGGATGTAATCCTGAACAAACTGTGAAGGGGGGGGGAGTGCATGTGGCCTATCTGGATGTCAGTAAGGCCTTTGACACTGTTCTACATAGAAGACTGGTGAGCAAGAAGAGAGCATAGAAGTAGGTCCTCAAGTAGTAAGATGAGAAGTGAGCTGACTAGTCAATATGTGCCAAAGAGTGGAGGTAAATGGCATCCACTCTGGATAGTGTAGCGTCCAGAGAGGATCCACAAAGGATGTTACTAGGCCCAGCCCAGAAGGGAAGGGAATGGAATGCTTGTCCACAGATAACCAAAAAATGTAAAACTGCAACAGATGTGACACACCAGGGTATTAAATAACTGGTATAGTAAAACAAAATGCTATGCAAAACAGGGGGTACTGCTAACCATTTCCAGATATGAGTAGCAGTAGGCTGCTAACCATTTTTTGATTAAGGGCATGGCACAATAGGCAAAATGAATAAAAACAACATATATTTTGTAATTTTTTGCTAATCATTCTCTGCTAAGTGCTAGGCATTTTTACTTGTTTATACACCTGATTGACCCTTTCATGCAAAGAGATGATAATTATTTTTTTGGCTTATTTAATACACTGTACACCTGGCTGGATAATTGTTGTGAATATCTAAAGGAATCTGGAAGAATGGTCATGATCTAAGCAGTGGAGTTTTCAAATCACCAAAGTGTAAAAACATGAATTTGGTGATAAGAAACTCATGGGCAACATACGAAATGGGAGAAGTACCTGCAGTCACAAACAAGATAGAGACCTAGGAAGAAATTAATGCTGATTACCTGAAGGAATCTAAACATTGTGACAAGGCAGTGGGAAAGTGTGGTGGGATGCTTGGATGCACAGGCAGGGGAATCAACAGCAGAAAGAGGGATGTAATAATACCACTGTATATATCACTGTTAATACCACACCTCAGATACTTAGTGCAGCTCTGGAGACCACACTTCCAAAGGACATTGACAGTGTGAAGGTGGTACAGTTGACGACAATCAAAACTGAGCTGGGTCTGCACAAGAATCCCTATAAAGAAATACTTCATGCACTAAATTTGTACTCCCAGGAAGGAATGAAATGTGTGATACAATTAAAGATCAAATGCCAGTGTTTTATAGATTTACAATAAACACAGGAATCCAAGTCCCTGTGTCATGATTAGTGTTTCCTAAAAATAGCATGTTGTTTGGTTTTGTGGTTTTCTTTAAATCAGAGTCTGTTAATGTGCTCTGCAGTAACTGAAAACAGTGAAGATTTTTCTGTCCCAATTAGTGAGTGATGACATCATTCCTGCCCAGCCTGTTTACTCTGACTGGGAAGTGCTCCAACTACTGCAGGCAATTAAGGACTTCATTGCTGCAGCACCAGGCTGGGCAGGAATGATGTCATCATTCACTAATTGGGACAGAAAAATCTTCACTGTTTTCAGTTACTGCAGAGCACATGAACAGATGCTCATTTAAAGAAAACCACAAAACCAAACAGCATGATATTTTCAGGAAACACTAATCATGACACAGGGACTTGAATTCTTGTGTTTATTGTAAATCTGTAAAACACACTGGCATTTGCTCTTTAAAGGATTCAAATTTTCCACTGTTATAAACAAGGTACATGGAAGAAGCATCTTCCAAAGAAAAAGATGATCGAGGTCAATGGATCACACTATGAAGATGGAAGGAGGTGGGATGAGAGGTAATGCAAAGAAGTAACCCTCCACAGAAAGGGTGGTGGATGCTCTTAAAAGCCTCCCATCAGAGATCGTGGTGGCTAAAATGGTTACAGAGTTCAAGAATGCATGGGATATACACAAAGGGATCTTAGAAGTAAGGCAAGGGATGGTGAAAACCAGCAATCAAGTAAGAACTGCGGTTGCAATGTTTGTAGGGAAAATAGGGGAGGCTATGATGGCCATAAGGTCCTTAAATGCTGATATCTCCTATATTACTGTTCTATGTTTCACAAAAATACATAATCTCACATATGCCAGCCTATTGCACAGGAAAAATAAATGGGGTTAAAGGCATGTGAGCCACTCTACTTATTTACATAGAATCAGAGAAACTGACTGCAGTAAACAAATTGGCTAAATAATATCCGGGCTCTGATTTGCTGATACCCCTGCCAAGGTGGGCATCTATCAGTCAACATCTAACATTGTTGCAGTTTGCATACACAAATTTTCAAAGCCCATGGAATGGCACAATGTTCCTGCATCAAATATGTTAGACATAACAAACAACCTTGCACCAAAGGATGCACCCCGAACTATTATGTAATGCAGCCTACATAAGTCAGCTGGCTGCTTGCACCAAAATGTGCTTGCACCAGCCTTGCACCAGAAAAGAGGCTCTGGCATGGCACTAGGTGGCTTGCAGCAGACTCTGGCTGCCACAGCCCCAAAAGTCTGATGTACAAACCCTCTCCAGGGACAAAGAGCTAAGTACTGGTAGACCAGCCAGTGCTGATCTAACAGTACTTAGACATTCACTGTGAGAGTTGTCCACTGTGTGCCATAGTGTCGCCTGCCCCGATCTGTCCTTACACTTTCTTATATATACAAATTGACCCCTGATGATACAGTGTCTCCCACCCCCATTCTCCCCACTCTGATCTGACCCTACGCATAATTATATATAAAAATTGATCCATGGTGATCCAGCGCTCCCATCTGCCCATATATGTAATTATATATAAACATTAATTCCTGGTGATCTAGTGCCCCCCCAACCACCCCACCCCAGCAAGTGGTATTTCACCACCCATCCCTCATTAAACTATCATTATCTGGTGATTTGTTGCCCTTCTCTGCACACCACCATGGATGGCTGCCAATGAACTGTCAGACCATATACTGTATATAGTACCTGCTCTGATAGTTTATTCTAGGCCAGTCATGGTGTTGTGCAGAGGGCTGAGTCGACACCAGATAATGACCCAGGACTGGGGTGGGGAGTTGGGTGGTGGGCACTACTTGTTGGGGGGGTGGGAGGCCGCCACTAGAATACCAGGGATTGATTTTTATATATAATTACGTATAGGGAAGATTGGGGTGGGAATGAGGGGGGAAACCTGAATCACCATGGATTAGGATGGTGCAGATCATGGGCACATCTGGGGTTTGTGGTTATGGGGGAAGCTTGTGGCATCTGACCTCCTTACACCCCTGGGTGGACTGGTACAGCAAAATACTGCCCACCCTGTAAGATATTATTGCTTACAAAAGTATCACTTTGCCCAACAGTGGAGGTCCATGTAACTAATCCATGTGTGTGGATTGCGTGTGTGTGTGTGTGTGTATTGGTTTCTATGTAAGTAATACAACATGGTTGAGTATTGGTAGTAATGAGATACCTGCACATCCAGATGCATAGTGAGACCATGTGCGTGCACTGCAGTATTTCCAACTTACGTCCATGTCCTATTTATTCCATATACAGTATGTGCTCATAGACAAGTTGCAATGTATGAACATTCTAAACATTCTCAAAGCAATTATAAGAAAAAAAAATCTTAACATGTTGAGTATAAGTCCAATAAAAAAAAATGTACATGTGACTGATTGTCTTTATATGCATAATCTTGTAACACGTTTGCATTGTTCTTTTTATATTGCAATACATACTGTATAGCTCTTTTGTTGTTAATGGGGAGGAGTTTCTGTTCTTTCTAATAGGAGACTGAACGTATCCACTGAATGTTGCCCCCAAGAAAACCAAACTAGGTTTGTTAGCAAAGAACCTTACCAGAGCAAGAAAAAGGATTAAAGCTTCTTTTGGCTAGGCAGATTTATATTATTTTCTTTTGTACTCACAGGAATGGTTACTGTTTGTTGCTAACATTTTATTGCTTTATTTTTCTCTGATTCAAACTATTGTTGCTGGGTATACCTTCTGCTGCATTATTACAGGGTATGCCTACAGGTGTGTGCTTACAGATTACTGCTGTAATCTTCTGATTCAAATTGTCTTTTGCAAGGTACATCTTCTGTTACTGCTTTATTTTTCTCTGTTGCGAAGTGTTTCTTACAGGGTATATCTTCTGTGAAATTATTACAGGTGGTGCTTTACAGGTTTTACAGTTTTATCTATCATTAGGATAAGCTTTTAGGGCTACTGCAGTTGTTGCTGGCTGATTGTTTCTGCTCTTACCTCCTTGTTTCTTTCATCCATGGTTCTTCTTTTTCGGCAGGGAAAGGGCCCAGCCACCCACCCCCATCCCCAACCACCCTACACTAAGCTCCTTTTATAGGGTAGCACAGTCATGACATTTCCTGTAGCAAATCAGGAAGGCGGATCAGAGGGTATCATAGAAACATAGAAACATAGAAACATAGAAACATAGAAGTTGATGGCAGATAAGGACCGCAAGGCCCATCCAGTCTGCCCATTTCTTTTCTACCTTATAAATGTGCCATCGGCCTTGCTCTGTCAGTGACCTATCTATTCATAGTCATTTGTATTGCTCCTTATGCCTATCCCATGCCTGTTTGAAGCCCTGCACTGTATTCATAGCCACCACTTCTTGTGGTAAGCCATTCCATGCATCTACCACCTTTCTGTGAAAAAGAATTTCCTCATTCCCCTTAATCGGCCTCCCTCTAATCTCATGCTGTGTCCTCTTGTCCTGCTATTTTCTTATATTTAAACATATTAGACTCTTTCACCTTGTTTATGCCCTTAAGGTGTTTAAATGTCTCGATCATATCACCTCTCTCCTCCTTTGCTCAAGGGTATACATATTGAGCTCCGTTAATCTGTCCCTCATATGTCTTCTGATGCAGTCCCTGCACATTTTGTTGCCCTTCTCTGGACTGCCTCAATTTGGTTAATGTCCTTGTGAAGGTGTGGCCTCCAATACTGCACCAGTACTCCAGATGGGGCCTAACCACTGTCTTGTACAGAGGGATTATTACTCCTCTACGACTCTGTGATACCCCTACTAATACACCCTAACACCCCCTAGCCTTACTCTACTGCTTTAGAGGTCTGCTTTGATGATTTTAGGTCATCAGTGATGATGATGCCCAAGTCTCTTTCTTCCTTTGTGACTGCTAGCAACTCCCTCCCAGCCTATAAGTGGCTTCAGGGTTTCTCTTCCCTATGTGCATGATTTTGCACTTCTTTGCATTAAATCCCAGTTGCCACTCTTCTGACCATTCTGCTAGTTTATCCAGATCTCTTCTCATTCTGCCCACCCCATCTGGATCATCTACTCTGTTGCAGATCTTGGTGTCATCTGCAAACAGACAAGCCTTACCCTCTAGTCCATCTAGGTCACTAATGAAGATGTTGAATAGGACTGGCCCCAGGACTGATCCCTGAGGTACCCCACTTGTGACTTGCATCTCTTCTGACTGTATACCATTTACCACCACTCTCTGTTTTCTGCCAGTCAACCAGTTTGCCACCCAGTTGACCAACTTCTGACCCACCCCGAGCCTACCTAGCTTATTTATCAATCTTCTATGTGGAACAGTGTCAAAGCTTTGCTGAAGTCAAGGTAGGCGACATCAACTGCTCCCTTGGTCCACCACTCTGGTTACCCAGTCAAAGAAATCTATGAGATTAGTTTGACAGGACCTTCCTTTGTAAACCCATGCTGTCTTGGATCCTGTGCCCCTATGGATTCCAGGTGTTGCACTATCCTTTCCTTAAGAGTGCCTCCATAATCTTGCCCACTACTGAGGTAAGACTGACCGTCTGTAGTTCCCGCCTCCTCCTGCTACCACTCTTGTGGAGTGGGATCACATGAGCCCTTCTCCAGTTTTCTGGGACCTCTCCTGTGCTCAGAGACTCACTAAACAATTCTGCTAATGGCTCTGCTGTTCCTCCTTTAGCTCCTTAAGTACCCTGGGATGTATGCCATCAGGTCCCATTGCCTTATCCACCTGAGCTTAGCAAGCTCTTGGAGGACCCTTTCTTTGTGAAGGAGTAGTGCTCACCTCCCTCCCCTGTGTCCATGATGCTGAGCTCTGGGCCCTGCCTACCTTCTCTCAGTAAATACTGAGCAAAAGTATCTATTTAGGATAGATGCCTTTACAGGGTCCTCCTTCTCACATGCTCCCTTTTCTCCATTAAGCTTAGCAATACCCTCTGGACTTTCTCCTTTCACTAATGTATCTATAGAAAGTCTTGTCACCTTCTTTACTGTTCGTTCTAGTGTTTCCTCAGTTTGGGACTTTGCCTGCCTTACTGCCTTACCTGCTTCCCTTAGGGCAGTTTGGTATGCCTCCCTATCTTCATCCCGCTGTTTCCCTTATATTTTCTGAAGGCCAGCCTTTGGCTCTGACCTTTTCTGCTACTGTATTTGAGAACCAAAGTGGTTTCTTCTTCTTTGCACTTCCTTTTCTGTCTAACACAATGGGATGTTGCTTCAAGTATTGTATCCTTAATGCTTGCCCACTTTGCCTGTACCTCCTCACCTGTGTTTCTTTTGCCAGGGCTAGCTTAACTCTGTTGGCCATCTTATCAAAGTCAGCTCCTCTGAAGTCCCATATTTTTGCTTTGGAATGGGATGATTTAGATGTAGTAGCCAAATTGAACCATACCATGTGATGGTCACTGGCCCCAGGTGACCTTCTACCTGGAGATCTGTGATCCCTTCTTTGTTAGTCAGTACTAGATCTAGGATAGCCCTGTCTCTTGTGGGTTGCTGTACCAGTTGTTTGAGGCCCTCCTGCAGGAATCCACTATGAGTCTAGTTCTGGCAGATGTTCCTGCTGGTATTGACCAATCTGTATCTGGCATGTTGAAGTCTCCCATTATCAGAACCTCCCTTTAGCTGTCATGTTTTGTATATCTTCTAACAGTAATGTGTCTATGTCCTCCCTCTGGTCTGGGGGCCTGTAGAAACCCCAGTTCTTATGGCTGTCCCATTTCCTGTTTCCAGGGTGACCCACAGTTCTTCTGGCTCCTTATGTGTATTCTGAATTTCTGTAGCTTTGATATTTTCATTAACATACAGGGCCACCCCTCCCCCCCTTTTTGCACCTCGGTCTCTTCTGAACAATACATAGCCAGGTACTGAAGTCTCCCAAGTATCCATACTGTGACCTCATTTACAGGGCACAAGTCATTTAACTTGTGATAACATATTATACAAAAACAAACAAAACACAAAATCAAAATTTTGCTTTCATTTTCCTCCTTCTAGTTATTCTGACCAGGTTATAAACCCAGCGACTTGAGGATGGGCGCTGTTGAGCCCAAGCTAGATGGACATCTAAAAGAGCAGCTCAGCTATAACAATAAAATCAACAAATAAATAAACGTTTTATCGGTGGATTTGGTACTCCAAAGTTATTTTACTGAAAATTGGAACTTCTACAGCACAGATAAGGGCAATCCATAGAAAGATAAAGTGAACCAGGATGGAAATAAAAGCAAACCAATTTCGGGTCTCCCAGCCACGAGATCAGGACAAGGGCATAGTACTCTAGATGAAACTGTCATTGGTGAGGAAACTTTGCAGATGTTGTGGTTTAAAATAAATAGACTCATGTCAACTGTGTCTGCTCTGGCTGACTAATTTGATTCTTTAACTACTCGGGTCACTACAGTGGAATCAGAGGTAGCTAAACTTAAAACGGTCTCCCTGGACACTTGTAAAACAGCAAAAGCTGCCTTGTGCAAGTCAGTTAGTCTAGTAAAGGAGAATTCTTATCTGAGATCCCTGCTCGAATCACTTGAGAACCAGACCCGCTCCGTGAACATTCGCGTACTAGGGATGCTGGAACGAAGTGAGGGGGATCACTTGGCCCTATTTATCTATGACTGGATGGAACATCAGTTGGGGCAGGCCATCAAAGATAAAAAGGTGGTGATTCAAAAAGCATACCGTGTCTCCTCCAGGGGACAACCAAACAATCCAGAGGCACCCAGGGCAATAGTAGCAGTTTTGGATGGCATCAGCTCCAGGGACTTGGCATTGGCTCTGGCCCGCCAGAAAAGGGTATTACTACACGAAGGGACTCGCATCCAAATATACCCCGACCTGAGCTATGCCACACGGCAATGCAAGAAGAAGTATGAAGGGGTCCGAGCCATACTACGGGACAGCAAATTACGCACAACATACTGTTCCCCGCTCACCTTCGCATTATCCACAAAGGGAACATATTTATTTTTTTCTGACCCATCGGAGGCCCTGAAGTGGTCCCAATGTCACACTTTACCCCAGAGAAGAAGAGAGGAGTTTGAAGAATCGGATCCAGAAGACGCAGATGAAGAGACCTGAAACAAGTAAGGTCGAGGATCTAATTGGTATTCCTAATACAGACTCTGAATTTTTCTTTCTGCAAATCAGCTTTTGCGGACAGACATTTGGGGACATATATATAGTTCTAAGATCGATTTAAGGCTGGAGAATCAAGCTAAAGTGATCCCCATTCTGTGACAGATTATAACAGAGGGGAATCTGTTTGATCGTTGTGCTTTTGCTCTGCAACTAAATTTTAGCCTCTCTAAGGGTTAGCTCACAAGTAAAAATTAAAATATTCTAAAGTTAAAAATTACCCTGGTTCTAGGGATTGATGTTCTTTTTCAGTGATTTAAACTGAGAGGTACTATTGACACCTTCACTGACCTCAAGCCTGAAGTTATATGGACATTTGGTTTTGCATGGACTTTTTAGATGTTAGATCGTTTCAGAAGTTACCCAAAAAGGTGCCCTAACTTGAAGTAAGCATGGCCATTTCACTCCTTCTGGAAGGAGATGTAAACCAAATTAGTTTGTAATAATTACTCGAGGTAATATACCATGCCGCTCCTGGGTCAATTGACAGCATAAGCTATTAAAATAATGGGTTTTAATAGTGTTAATATCTCCCAAAGATGTATCTTATGGATTATGTATGTTTTTTATGTGCTTGTATTAAGAGGGGTGGCACCCTTGTGTGGCCAATTCTTGATATGTACCCTTATATAGTGTCGCAGGAAGCTGTTTTGACTGGATGTCTATTGTATAACAATAAACATAAAGGGTGGGATATTCAAAAGGGTTGCGCATGCGCAAGTCCGAAATTGTGCCATTCTGCGATATTCAGCAGGAGACAGTTGCGCCACTGAAAACAGACTGAGCAACAGCG
Organism: Neoceratodus forsteri; assembly: GCA_016271365.2. Classification (NCBI taxonomy): domain Eukaryota; kingdom Metazoa; phylum Chordata; order Ceratodontiformes; family Ceratodontidae; genus Neoceratodus; species Neoceratodus forsteri. Next base: position 488,736,111 of record CM057453.1, on the reverse strand, counting down.
CAATGCAAATGAATGCATGCTCAACTGGAGGAGGAGGAACCATGCATAAACTGCACAACCCGATATTCAGCCCGGGCTGTGCAGAGTTATGTAAGCGCAACCCCAACCTCGCCTGCGACTTTGAGCCAGAAAAAAAGGCTTAAGTTGAGGGCCACCCACAGGTGAGCTGCTGCATTGCAGGGTGCACACAGCAGCTGCCACCTGTGGCTGGCCCCAACCCCGCCCCGTGCCCCCTGCAGCCCAATCGCAGGCAGCTGTAATCCCCACCACCCCCCCACTGGCCCGATCCATGGGCATAGTGTACTCCCCCACCAGCCCGATCGCGGGCACAATGTGGCCCCCGAATGGATCCCTGGTGGTCCAGTGGACTGAATGCCTGATCGCAGGCAGTAAGTTAAATAACCCTCCTCCCGAAGGTATCCTGGTGGTCCAGTGGACCGAAATGCCCGATCGCGGGCAGTTTGTTTTATTGGCTCCTCGAGCGGATCCTGGTGGTTCAGTGAACTGAAAGCTCGATCGGGGCAGTATGTTTAATAAACCCCCAACATATCCTTGGTGGTTGGTGTCACTCTTCATTTGCTCACTTCATTTAGCCCCACCACTCCCTCCTCCCCCTCCCCAGCAGCCAGCAGGTGGCAGCATCCCACCCGCCTGCCGCTCGCCCCGTCCGGCCGACTGACTGCCCGGTAGGGCGCTGCCCATTGGTGGAGAGTAAGAGCCAACGGGCAGTCAGTCAGCGAGCGCGGGCGGCAGACGGGTGGGGATGCTGCCACCCGCCGCTGATGGGGAGCGGGTGGTGGGGCTACGGGTGGGTGGGTGGGGACACTAGCCACCAGGGATACATTCGGGGTTTATTAAACATACTGCCCGCGATCGGGCTCGGTCCACTGACCACCAGGGATACCTTCGGGAGGAGGGGGTTTATTAAACATACTGCCCGCGATCGGCTTTCGCCCACTGGACCACCAGGGATAGGTTCGGGGAGACGCACATTACTGCCCGCAACTGGGCTGTTGGGGAGAATTAAACCATGTCCGCGATCGGGCCAGTGGGGGTGGTGGTGGGGATTCTACACTGTTTTGCCCACGATCGGGTGCAGGCGCGTCCGTCCCCGACGGCTGCTGCCTGGCAGGCGCTAGGTGCAAGTCCTCGGCATCAGCCACACATGCTATGGCAATGGTACAAATGGGGCCATAATCAGATGCAAATGGCTCCCCTGTGCCTTGCATGAATTATGACCCCATTTGCATGTCACCTTTTGAATATCAGGATTTTGTGCATGGCGCAATGGTACTTGCGCCACCGCAAGTTGAATGCTCCACTCTGTCAACTTGTGGTGGCACAAGTTCCACTGTGCCATGCACAGTGGCTGTGGCTGGGGGGTGATATTCAAAGGAGTTGCTCAATAGCTCAACTTCTTTGAATATCGCCCCAGACACACCCCTGCACAACTATTTTGTGCAGCGCAAGGGCTTGCGCCTTAGAAGAGGGCAGTTTGAATATCTGGCCCAAAGTATAAAAAAAAAAAAAGCAACTTTGCTGGAATGAATATTGTTAACTGCAGGTACTGCAGGACACTTTTCAGAAGGGCAGTTTTACAGGATTTAGGACACTGTCCTACATTCTGGGACCATTGGAGATCTAAGGGATCAGCTCCAGGCAGCATGGGCAGAGATTGCGTTCCACAAATCGCATATTCAGAAGGAATTATATTATACGAACTGCCCGTCATTTATCCAACATCCAACAGAAGTACCTCAACTGCAGAGGGAAGTTGGTCCTGGTGGTTGGCAGGTGGTTAGGAGGGGCAAATCGGGTGACCCATCACTTGGTGCTCTCCAACATATCACCTCCACAAACCATATAAAAACTACAAACAGGTATCTGCCTCTATCTCCAAAATCAAACAAAGGGACAGAGGACACTGCAGAGCAGGACACTGCAGCACAGGAACTAGCACAACAAAACTCGCCCAAAATAGGAACCAAAACAAAAAACGCAAAAAGGAAATCCAACAAAAATTCTGATCATAGGAGACTCCATGATTCGGAGAGTTGTTACCTTTCTCCAGCCAGGGGTAATGGTCAGATGTCTCCCAGGTACATTAGCATGGAGAGACACTGACCGCATTGTTAAAATTGTACAGAAGCAGGAGAAAACATTGATGTCCTGGTACACGTAGGGACTAATGATCTCACCAGCTGGTCAGTTGTGGAGACCAAGGAACACCTGACCAGGCTGGGTGACAAACTATCATCCATTTTGTCCGGCATCTCCTTCTCTGAGATCCTGCCAGTCTGGGAGAGGGGGGCACATGGACGGAAGTTCAGAGAAGGGGAGACAGGGGAGCTAAACATGTGGATCAAGGGCTGGTGCAAGCAAAAAGGACACAAATTTGTAGTGAACCGGCAACAGTTTTGAGAGCAAAAGTTCTTTAAATTTTATGGACTGCATCTGACTAAGGAGGGAGTCAGTGTATTGGGGCAGAAGTTTGACATCTTTGCAGACTATTTAAACTAGCAACTGGGGAGAGGGATGCAGCACCTGGTATGTCAAATGGGAAGAACACATCCCCCCCTCAGCTAGTGGTCAAACAGTAGTTCAGCATGTTTGTAGTTCATTTGCATCACCAGGCAAGGAAAAACATCCGGCTCCCCATACGACGCATAGGGAAAAAACAGACCTTGCCCAACAACTAACACACCAAAATCTGGCCAATGGAAAATCATTGATTTCACTAATGTCATTGATATTACAGAGCATTTGAAGACTGGAGTCCATAAGATTGCCACATTGTACTTAAAAATAACCTTTTATTCCTTTATTAGTACAATTTGCACAAATGCTCAGAGTCTGGGAAACAAGATCCCAGACCTGCAGGCAATAATGACAGAGGCTAAGCTGGACATAGTAGCCATTAGCGAGACATGGTTTACCAGTAACCACATTTGGGAAACTTCAGTACCTGGCTATGTACTGTTCAGAAGAGACTGAGGTGCAAAAAGGGGGGGTGGAGTGGTCCTTTATGTCAATGAAAATATCAAAGCTACAGAAATTCAGAATACACATGAGCCAGAAGAACTGTGGGTCACCCTGGAAACTGGATATGGGGCAGCCATATGAACTGGAGTTGTGTACAGGCCTCCAGACCAGGGGAAGGACATAGATACGTTACTGTTAGAAGATATACAAAACATGACAGCTAAAGGTGAGGTTCTGATAATGGGAGACTTCAACATGCCAGATACAGATTGGTCGATACCAGCAGGAACACCTGCCAGAACTAGACACATAGTGGATTCCTTGCAGTGGGAGGGCCTCGAACAGCAGGTATAACAACCCACAAGAGACAGGGCTATCCTAAATCTAGTACTGGCTAACAGGGAAAGGATCACAGATCTCCAGGTAGAAGGTCACCTGGGGGCCAGTGACCATCACATGGTATAGTTCAATTTGGCCACCAGAACTAAATCATCCCATTCCAAGGCAAAAATATGGAACTTCAGAGGAGCCGACTTTGATAAGATGACCAACAGAGTTAAGCTAGCCCTGGCAAAAAGAAATACAGGTGAGGGGGTATAGGCAAAGTGGGCAAGCATTAAGGATGCAATACTTGAAACAACATCCCATTGTGTTAGAAAGAAAAGGAAGTACAAAAGAAGAAGAAAACCTCTTTGGTTCTCAAAAACAGTAGCAGAAAAGGTCAGAGCCAAAAGGCTGGCCTTCAGGAAATACAAGGGAATGCAGCGGGATGAAGATAGGGAGGCATACTAAACTTCCCTAACAGAAGCAGGGAAGGCAGTAAGGCAGGCAAAAGCCCAAACTGAGGAATCACTAGAACAAACAGAAAAAGAAGGTGACAAGACTTTCCATAGATTCATTAGTGAAAGGAGAAAGTCCAGAGGGGGTATTGCTAAGATCCAAGGGGATAAGGGGGCATGTGAGGAAGAGGACCAAGTAAAAACATCTATCCTAAACAGATGCTTCCGCTCAGTATTCACTGAAAAGAAGGTAGGGCAGGGCCCACAGCTCAGCACCATGGACACAGGAGGGAGGGAGGTGTGCACTAATCCCTTCACAAAAGAAAGGGTCCTACAAGAGCTCAATAAGCTCAGGGTGGGCAAGGCAATGGGACCTGATGGCATTCATCCCAGGGTACTAAAGGAGCTAAGGGTGGAACTAGCAGAGCCATTATCAGAACTGTTTAGTGAGTCTCTGAGTATAGGAGAGGTCCCAGAAGACTGGAGAAGGGCTCATGTGATCCCGCTTCACAAGAGTGGTAGCAGGGAGGAGGCAGGGAACTACAGACCAGTCAGTCTTACCTCAGTAGTGGGAAAGATTATGGAGGCACTCCTTAAGGAAAGGATAGTGCAACACCTGGAATCCATAGGAGCACAGGATCCAAGACAGCATGGATGTACAACAGGAAGGTCCTGTCAAACTAATCTCATAGATTTCTTTGACTGGGTAACCAGAGTGGTGGACCAAGGGGGAGCAGTTGATGTTGCCTACCTTGACTTCAGCAAAGCTTTTGATACTGTTTCATACAAAAGATTGATTAATAAGCTGGGTAGGCTCAGGGTGGGTCAGAAGTTGGTCAACTGGGAGGCAAACTGGTTGACAGGCAGAAAACAGAGAGTGGTGGTAAATGGTATACAGTCAGAAGAGATGCAAGTCACAAGTGAGGTACCTCAGGGATAAGTGCTTGGGCCAGTCCTCTTCAATATCCTCATCAGTGGCATTGCAGATGGACTGGAGGGTAAGGTTTGTCTGTTTGCAGATGACTCCAGGATCTGCAACAGGGCAGGTGATCCAGATGGGGTGGACAGAATGAGAAGAGATCTGGATAAACTGGCAAAATGGTCGGAAGAGTGGCAACTGGGGTTTAATGCAAAGAAGTGCAAGATCATGCACATAGGAAGAGAAACCCTGAGGCCTCCTGTAGACTGGGAGGGAAGTTGCGCTGGCAGTCACAAGGGAAGAAAGAGACTTGAGCATCATCATCACTAATGACCGGAAATCATCCAAGCAGACCACTAAAGCAGTAGGTAAGGCTAGGAGAATGTTGGGGTGTATTAGTAGGGGTATCACAAGATGTAAGAGGGAGGTAATAATCCCTCTTTACAAGACACTGGTTAGGCCCCATCTGGAGTACTGCATGCAGTACTGGAGGCCGCACCTTCACAAGGATATTAGCCAAATTGAAGCAGTCCAGTGAAGGGCAACCAAAATGGTGCAGGGACTGCATCAGAAAACATATGAGGACAGATTAATGGAGCTCAGTATGTATACCCTAGAGCAAAGAAGGGGAGAGAGGTGATATGATTGAAACATTCAAACACCTTAAGGGCATTAACAAGGTGAAAGAGTCTAACATGTTTCAATATAAGAAAAAAATAGCAGGACAAGAGGACACAGCATGAGATTAGAGGGAGGCCAATTAAGGGGCAATGTGAGGAAGCTCTTTTTCACAGACATGATGGTGGATGCATGGAACGGCCTACCACAGGAAGTGGTGGATTGGAATGCAGTGCAGGTCTTCAAACAGGCATGGGATAGGCATAAGGAAGCAATACAGATGAGTATGAATAGATAAGTCATTGACAGAGCAAAGGCCGATGGCACATTCATAAGGTAGAAAAAGAAATGGGCAGACTGGATGGTCCTTGCAGTCCTTATCTGTCTTCAACTTCTACGTTTCTATGTTTAAAATCACTTTCAGAAATGAAAGGAATTATAATTACACCTGCAGATAAGGGGGGCAACATTGTTATAATGGACACAGAACATTACAAAATTACTGTATGGTCTTGAAGCTATTGAATGTGGAAAATAATTACACAAAACTAAGTAGCAATCCAAGCACCAGATACAGAAAAGAGCTGTTAGCTGTGTTACAGGAAGCAGTTAGGAATGGGGAAATAACTGAAAAAGAATTTGATTTTATGTGGAGCAACTGCCCAGTGACTGATACCTTTTATGCACTTCCAAAGGTGCACACAAACCTTAGTGACCCACCCGGTAGACCAATAGTCTCGGGGATAGGTTCGCTAACAGAAAAAGTGGGTATGTTTATTGATTTTGTTTCTCACAATCACAAGTTAGCAGTTTACCTGCACATCTTAAAGATACAGGTGACACCAATAGGAAATTGGAAAACGTTGAATGGTCAGAAAATTACGTCTGGCTGACAATAGATGTGGAAGTCCTTTATTCTTTCATTTGACATGAGGATGGTATAAGGGCCTGTAAATTGTATCTTGAAAACAGTATCTTTTCTGAGGTCACACCAATAGATTTACTGCTGAAAGCCTTAGAATTTGTATTAACCCACAATACTTTTGAATTTGACAATAAACATTACCTCCAGGTCTGTGGTGCAGCAGTGGGGGCAGTAATGGCCCCCTCCTATGCCAACCTTTTCCTTGGTTTATGGGAACTTACGCATATTTCAAACCCTACTGTAAACCCATTTCAGAAGAATATAGTCAAATGGCTGAGATTTACAGATGATTTCCTGTGCATCTGGGAGTGCAGTTTACAAGCAGCTGATAGGTTTGTAAAATGGCTTAACGAAAACAGCCTAAATTAAAAATTCACACATATGGTGGGCGAAAGGGAAATTGACTTCTTAGACCTCACCCTAGTAGGAAATGTGACAAACAAAAAAAATCATGACCAAAGGACAAAGAAAAAAAAACAGCAACTAACTCATTACTCACTACTAAGATATGAAAGTGCACACACACAGAGCTTAAAAAAATCCATTCCATATAGCCAGATGCTACATTTAAGAAGAAACTGTGCAAAGGATAGTGATTTTGACTTACAGGCAGCAGAACTTAGGGATAGATGGATCTGTAGGGGTTATAAGAAAGAAACAGTAGAGAAAGCATACAGTTCCAGCAAACAAAAAACACAGAAAGACATGGTGGAGAGTGAGCTAAAACAAGCATTTGTCAATGCCGAATATTGTCTCACTGGCATTGGCATTGGTAGTGCAGGAGTTAGAGATGCATAATAGGAATGGCAGTGAAGTATTGAAGTGACGCCAACCCCACCCCCACCCTCCAGAGACCGACAGGCATTGGGGTGTGCCTTTGGGTCATCAGCTATATTGCTCATGCTATTTTACCTCACCCTACCCTACAGACACTTACAACTGTTGTGGTGTGCTTTGGGGTCTTTGGGCATTATACTTACCCATTCCATAAGGAAATACACTGAGGTGGGTGCAGTATAGGAGAATGGGGTGAACTTTGTGGCTGAACACTCCAAAGCACACCATGATGCCTGTCACTGGCTGCAGGGTGGGGTTGGGGGTGGAATGGTGTGAGCATTACAGCTGATGATCACAAGTCACACCCCTGACGCCTGTCGGTCTCTACAGGGTGGGGTACTACAGTTGGAAACCCTAACGCCGTAGGCGTGTGTTGGTATTTTCACTCCAAATTTTCAACAACGGCTGTTTGTGACCCCACCTCATGAAGAGCAGCACTATCAGTTTGTTAGCTGAAAGGTGGTTTTGCACAGCGACTATGCCATTTGGCGACACAAGGATGAAAACACATTTTGGACAGTATGTGGAAAATGACAACTGTATTGTTTATAAGGAGATGTTAAAAAATGGCAACGTTGAAAATCTGGAGTGAAAATATGAAAAATTGGTGAAGTCATGAGCATGCATAGAAACTGTGCAACACGTATCCATAACCCAATTATTTGGAGGATTATTTTAACCACATTTTCAACACAGGCATTTTGGGACCTCCTCATGAACAGTGGTGCTGTGATTTTGTTAATTTGTCTCAAACGTTAATTTCCCACAGAGACCACACCATTGTGCGCCACAGGTATGAAAACAGATTTTGGGCAGGATGTGAAAAATGACAGCTGTACTGTTCATAAGGAAGTGTGAAAAAATGGCAGTGTTGAAAATCTGGCATGAAAATATTGCAAATTTGCGAAGTTACAAGGGTGCATGGAAACTGCTCAATGCACGCTTGTAACACAGTCATTTTATGGAATTTCATCTCCAAATTTTCAACATATGCATTTTAGGACCTCTGCTCATGAACAGTGTCACCGTCATTTCCTCAAACTGTCCCAAAAAATGATTTTACACAGCGACCACTCTATTCTGTGCCAGACATGCGAAAACACATTTTGGCTAGGATATGTAAAATGACAGCTGAACTGTTCATAAAAAGGTATGGAAAAATGCCAATTTGGAAAATCTGGAGTGAAAATATTACAAATTCACAAAGTTACCAGCGTGCGTGGAAACTGCGCAATACACGCTCATAAAGCAGCCATTGTATGGATTTTTTTCACCAAATTTACAACATAGGCTTTTTGAGAGGCCCCCCTCATGAACAGTGGCAGTGTCGTTTCCTTAATCTGTCCCGAAAGGTGATTCCACCCAGTGACCGCGAAATCACCTTTCAGGACTGAATAACCCCATGACAGTGCCTGAATTCATGAGGAGGGGTCCCAATAACCCCATGTTGAAAATTGTGGTGTTAAAATTCCCAAAAATGGCCGAGATATGCCCCAAAGTTGAAAAAAACCCTATTTATGCCATTATACAGCTTAGCAGCATTTCTTCAGTTGATGGTCGGCTATGCAGAGTGCAGACGTGTTCCTGGTCCACCAAAGATTGTCGTGCCATGCTCCGGAGGTAAGTATGGGGTGAGGGGGTGTGGGGAGGTAGGGTGCACAGAGGATAGCCGCAGGTTGGGGAAGGGGGTCAGGGAGACCACGAGGAACCATTTCTCTTTTACAGGTAAAACAAAACAAAAAAAAATCACGGGACAGTTTTTTTTTACAAGGTAATTTGGCACACTGGGGTGGGCTCCCAGCGTGCCACCTGAGTTGTGTTTTTTTGGGGGGCTGTAGCTGATGGGGATTGGGCACCCCCTTTGGCAAATACCAGTGGGTGCGGTAGAGACAAGGGAGATTGGGCATCCCCCTCTGCACACAAAAATTGGGGGAGGACATTATGCTGACGGGGAGTGGTCTTTCCCATCAACAGACTGAACTCCGAAGGGGGATTGAAGCCAACGGGGATTGGGCCCCCATCAACAAAGAAAGACTTTTGGGGGGTGCATGATGCCGAGGGGGATTGGGCACCCCCCAGCACACAGCAGAAATGGGAGGGGGGACATTATGCCAACGGGGAGTGGGCTCCCCCATTGGCATTGTGACAGGTGGCGGCAGTCACTGCTGCCATGTTACTTGTGCTTTGGAAGGTGTGTTCTGGTCCTGCTGCATGACAGCTTTGCTTTCATTGCAGCAGACCTTTTCTTAGATCTGGTGGCCACATTAAATATGCATGGTGTCAGCACCTGCTGCTGACTTATTGGGGAATTAAGGATGCACCTACTGATGCATGCCCCACATTTGTCCACAGTGACCGCACCTCCAAATCTGCTACTACTGCAATATGTTGGCTGGCATGCATGTGTGAGCCAACGTAAAAAGACAAAAACAAAGACTGGGGGCCAATTACTTTTTACACTGAATTTAATAACATGGCAGGTTCTATCAGAAATGTAATCTGGAAGAACTGTCCCGTCTTGATGGCAGATGGAATAGAGGGAAACAACCCTAGACTCACATTTAGAAAAGCACCAAGCATGAGATCGCACTGTACACAGTAGATTTGATGGTTCTGAGAAACAGATTACAACTACATGGATCCGCCAAAGACCAGCAGGTACACGCAAATGCATGAGATGCAATATATGCCAATATATGAAACCAGAAAAAGACTTAGGAGACTTCAAGGGGAATTCAGGTATAAAAATCAAGGACCTTATAACATGCAACACAACATTTGTAGTTTACTTACTCTGGTGAAGTTGTGGGCTTGGCTACGTAGGAAAAACAATGTGTACATACAAAGAACAAATACAAGAGCACATCAAATCCATAGGAAACAAATGAGTAGACAAAGCTGTGGGGCGGCACTTTGCAGAAAAACATGGCGGCAACACACAGGGTTTTCAATGCCAAAGCATTGAGGTGGCTAAAAGTGGGACTAGAAGGGGTGAGAGGAAAGATGCTTTACTGATGCATGAAGCATATTGGATTTATAAAGTAAACGCAGTGAGCCCTCATGGATTAAATGAATGGCTGGATTTAAAGCCATACTTGAGAAAATAGATAGAGGGTGCCTTTAGTTTAGATAAATAAAGCTAAAAAATTTCCTCAACAGTATTATCCCCCCAACCTTATGACATATATCTCTATCTGTACTCCACCTCCTTGTCTGCATCTAAGTTCAGTAAGTGTTATATATTAGCCCCCATCCCATGATCTTGGTATCTTATGTATAGGATTTGAACTGTGCTGAATTGAATAAGTAAATAATTTTCTTTTGTTAAAATAATTAATGAGCTTTTTACCAAGGACTGCTTTACTCATTCATAGTTTTCTATTTCTTTATCTTAGGATAATTTAAAGCAATGAATTCATCAGACGAAGTTTTACAAAACCATCGTAAATAAGTGGATCCTCAAGGAAAAGTTTGCCTGGAAAGTTCTGAGGGTGATCGCTGCTCTATCATCCTGTCTCCAAAAAATAGTAGACAGTTGATTAATAAAATAATATTTTTTTTTTGAATAGTTACGTCTGAACAAAGGAACTTAATAGAAATAAATGAAATTAGTACCATATAAATTTGAACTATAGATTAAAGCACATTGCTTGCTGCTCAAACGTATACTAGTAGCTTCTTAGTTATGAAAGAAATCAATGACGGTGTTTTTGTGTGACATGTTTATGTTTTGTATGGTAACTTACCAATGAACCTATGATTTAAGTGATTGTGCCATCACAGTGGGACTATGAATTAACGTATCAGTCTCCTAATGCTTGCCCCTTGATGATGCCTTAATTTAGAGGCTAAGCGCTGGGGTTGGTGCTTATACCACCGAGGCTTAACATTAGCTGTATATTTTTTAAACAATTAAATGTTTTTTCATCTTTTGAAAACTACAGCCTCTGACTCCATCTGTTTGAGGAGAGTGCATGCACCTTTTGATTCTTGAATTGTGGAGAGTTGCTAACCCGGTGTGTGCACCACCAGGTCCAAGCTCAGGAGCACGTCACTTAATTTGGAACCTGGACTCAGTATCCACTGAGTGATTGGATTATGAAAGGGTATCGTGGGGCAGGACATCTGAACCCTCAACAAAAATCATTTAATATATAACTGAGTTCTGCACGTATGTGCATTGAAATTGCCTTCTGACAGCTAAAGTCGAGATGGAAAATTCTACTAAAGAGGAGCAACTTCCACTATAATTTTGCCCCTTTAATGGTAGCCACATGTTGTGGCCTTCATAATTTTTTGTGAAAGGGAAAAGGAAGCGATGGCACCAGGCTGGATGGACTACGTGGATGCTTGCAGGGAGGTGTACTGGCAGCCGCATGGAGCAGCAGTCCCTGACACCCACCAAGATGCAAGGTGCCTGCAAGACAGACTTTGTACTTACATGGTTGTAACCTACCCCTTTTGAAGGACTTCACACTAAGTGAAATTCTGCTGCTATAAAAGATTAATTGCAAATATTACCTCTGTAAATAATTTTACCATGTACCATTGTTGTGTTAAAAATTTGTGAAAATTCATGTTTATTATAGTTTGAATAATTAGTGTTAAGGACTGTATTATTATAAATAGTAAAAAATACTTTTTTATTTACCATACTATGTAGTTCATTCATTAACAGTTCATTTTATATATTGCTATCAATCTGAATGATGGACGTGATAGGAGGAATAGACAGGGGTTTGGTGAGTCACTATTGCCTGGTTTTGGGTAGAACACTATACTGACATATATAAAATGATGAGGCTTCACCAGCTGCATGTTACTGAGGTGGGAATTAAGTAATAATGGTTGCTGTTAATGATTATGGATTGAATTCTGGGTGATGGGTGATGGAGGTGGTGTTTGGACACTGTTCCAATAAGGGATGGACACATTTATACCAGATAACTGAAAAGAACATCATACAGCTGGCCCAGTGGCACTCAGGGCTGAGGTGATGGATGCCTTACCTTGTGCCATGCCGGTGACCTGGGTTCGGGAACGGGTCATCAGGGAGCTGGCATGGGGGGAAGACAGCTCTCCTCTCCGGGGGGGTGGTTGCCACTCTCCTCCCCCGTAGTTCCGCTGCCACCAGGTGGAGGCCCAGTGATCAGTTTAGGCAGTGGAGGTTACTCATAGTGGGTAGGTACCTCGAGACGCAGTGTGCGCATGCTTCCACATGTGTCAGAGCATCTGAGATAGGAGGGCTGGGTTATGGGGAGAAAATGGAAAAGCACCATAAAATACATATCGAAAGAAAAGAAGAAAAAAAAGAAAAGAACATCATAATCTGACAGCAGATAATGACCGCAAGGCCCATTCAGTCTACCCGTTAGCTCTGTACTTGACTACAGCTTCTAACCATCCATCTGATTTACCTCCATGGGCTATCTTTGCCTATCACATTCTTGATTTGTCTTACATGACCTACCTGCTGTGAAACCATGCTGCCCATAGTCATAGACACTGAAGACTTCAAGATGACCCACCATCCTTTCTTCTTTAAGCAGTGCCTCCATGATCTCACCCACTACTGAGGTAATGCTGACAGGCCTATGGTTCCCCTCCTCCTCCTTACTGTCAGATTTGTGTAGATGGACATCATGGCTCTATGTCCAATCCTCTGGAACAACTCCTGTGTTAAGTGACTTTGTGAATAAGGATGCCAGGGGTTATGCTAGCTCTCTTCACATCTCCCTTAATATGTTTGGAAGTATGCCATCTGTTCCTTTTGATTTGTTCACCTTCAATTAATGAGATCCAGCAGGACTCTCTTTTCTGACGATAAACTGCTGTACATCCTCCCACCCCCCACCTCCCTTTAACATCTGTTGCTTGACTGTGGACCCTGTCCCTCCCTCTCTCCGTGAATACTTACCAGGGGATTTATTCAGTACTTCTGCCTTATCCATGTTTCCCTCCTGACCCTCCTCATCATCCCCTTTGAGCTTAACAGTCCCCACTATTGTTTTCCTTCTCTCGCTGTTGTACCTGTAGAGAAGGGTCAGGTACCTGAGGTCTGGAGGACGGCAGATTTGATAACTCTTCACAAGAGTAGAAGCAGAGAGGAGTCAGGAAATCACAAGCCTGTATGCCTCACCTCAGTAGTGGGGAAACTGAGGAGACTGCAAAATAAATTGGGAAGCATGTGAATGGGTACTATGGTGGTTAAGTGTGTTGGAAACTAGCTAAGAAACAGGGTTAAGAGAGCAATGGTAAATTGCATAAAATGTGAGGAGGTGGAGGTAACCTGCATGGTGCAACAGGAGTTGGTTCTGGGTCCGGTCCTATTCAATGTCTTCATTGGCGACATTACTGAGTGTCTGGAGTGAAAGGTATGAATCTTCGTATATGACACCAAGATCTGCAACAGAGAGGACACTCTGGAGTGGGTAGAAAAAAAAATGAGAAAGGACCTACTGCTATTAGAGGAATGGTCAGGTATTTGGCAGATGAGTTTCAATGCCAAAAAGTGCAAGAACACTCATCTGGGTCTCAGGGATCCAAGTGAGGAGAACAGGATGGGTGGGGATATTCTGGTCACCACAAGTCAGGATAGAGTCTGGGGGTTATCATATCTGATGTCCTGAAGGTGGCCAAACAGTGTGAAAAAGTGTTGGGAAGAGCAAGTAGAATATGTGGGTGTATAGGGATGGGCATAGCAAGCAGGAGGAAAGATGTAGTGATGCCACTGTACAGATCACTAGTGAGGCCTCAGCTGGAGAACTGTGTCCAGTTCTGGAGATCACATCTCTGGAAGGACATTGTCAAAACAGAGGCAGTCCAGAGAAGGGTAATGAAGATAATACATGGACTGCACCAGATGCCCTATGAGGAAATACTTAATGACCTTAATATCTATTCAATGGCAGAAATACTGTTTTTTTCTTCTAAAGGTGCCTAGCACATTTAATGCAAGCAATAAGTCACTTCAAACACGTTAGTTGTACAATATTTACCCAACTTTCAAAAAATGAATACGATTGCCTTTGTAATGTGTTTCACAATGTCACTGTTGATTTGCCTAACATAGTACAACTAATGTCAAGTATTGCTGTATTGCTTAAATAGAAAAGCATGGAGTGCAGTTTAAAAGGTTATTTGCATGAGCCTACAAGCACAGTGTTCCTAATACCCAACTTTGGTTACAAGTCACAGGCTTACCTTTTTTTAGATATAGGTATGGATGACTATAAACGTGAACGAAATAGAAATGGATCTCAGAAATACTTCAAACTGATTGTCTGTTAGCTTACAGATAGTCTTACATAAATCCCTGTAACACTGTAATCTACTACATGTTCGCCATGGTGCATGAATTATTCCTGTAAGCATTCAGACCTTCAGCACTGCTGAATTTGTGGAGTTTTGCATTCTGTGTTTGAACATGCATGCTAATATTAACAGTGGAAGAACTATGTTATTAAAATTAGTCATACCAATGTGGAAGTGTACAGACAGTATACTTTAAACACTTTTCTGTTATAGTGTATAATAGAACATTGTTCTATATAGAAATCCATCCTTTTCAAAATGCTGTTGTACCACAGTTCAAAGGTCATGGAATGTGATTGTACCCTTCTGTGGAAGAACAGCTTTCTAGAACCTCTAGAAACTGCGCAAGTCAGTTTCATTGTGAAACAGAAAAAAAACACAATGCACACATTTCACATAATACTATATACTGTAAAAATACAGGATGATCAACTTTATGCACAACCTGTGTGTTTTGCCACCTTGCGGTTCTGATTCCCACAGACCTCTTGAGCTTTGCTCTCGAAGTCAGAGGGAATCAGAACCCCTCTGTGGCAGAACACACTGGTTGTGCATAGTTGCCTATTCAGTATTCTCTATGTAGTAATTTTTTAAATTAATGCCCCCCTCAAGTGCTCAGCTGCATTTTGTGATCAAGTTCCATTACAGGGAAATTCACAGTTACATCTCGACTGTTATAGTACCACAGCTGCATTCACGCTGCAATCCTACACTTCCCCTCTATGCAGCAATTCTCTGTTCCCCACTGTGTTCATTGTCCCTCTGTCACTCACCATCTGTGTCCAAAACAAGTACTGGGCCACAATTTAAAAAAATAGCCCAAATCAAACTAAAACAAAAAACAAAATGTTTTTGTGCTGGGAATGGGACAGACCTGAGATAGTGTGTCAGACACCAATGTCCTACAGTGGCTGGATATTTTACATTGTCTGCAACTCTGTAATACAGATGGAATATTTTTCTATGTTTTGTATGTTTAACACTTCCAATCATAATTGTTTTAGCTTTTTTTATCTTTAACTAGGGAGGTTTGGGTGGGAGGGTGAACCATTTTATTAGCCGAATAAGACACTCTGAGATGTGGACTATGACCACATAACAGCACTTTCCTGGTGCAAAAGGCTATCACTGCTAGTGCATTGTTTCTCATTAAGTACATGGGGCGTGCTCATATCATGCCATAAACCATACCATGTTGTGTCTTATTCCTTACATTTAAAACATCTAATATGTGTGTACTTACATACATCCAATGTATTGAACAAGACTACTTTGAAACTTTAAACAAGTTTATTGATGACACTTTATCAAAACAATATAAGTAACGCTCCACTTGCATACTTTGTGACTCTGAGCAAGTCACTTAACTGCCCAGTGCTCCCAGGTCCCCCCTGAAAACAGGCACTTGTGCCTAGTGGGCCTTACCCAGTTACTAAAGACTAAAAAAAAAAGATAAAAAAATAAGTGTCAACTGAAACAGAATAACAGATTATTAAAACCCAGAAATCTATAAACTGTATTACTAATTGTGATCTAATGATACAAATTCATATAGCTACTAAACTGCTCCAAAACATTATCCTATGAAACATTGGTGGATACAAATTGCCGCAGTGCGTCTGGATTCCCCTGTTGAATACCCACAGTAGGAGGAACAGTGTAAGCTGTATGTACATTTGCTGGTGTTGGGGCTTTCAGAACAATGCCTTTTAGATCTGAAATTAATTCTTGAACCATCATTCTCCCAGCATTCATTGTATGATGACTGAAAGTAGTCATCATCTCCTTTTCCCACTCTCGCCGTTCTTCATCTCTTTTTGCCATCCATTGGCATACCTCTCAACTGTCACATATTACGAGGTGCGTCACTCATTTTACCCCTCAGAAATCCTCTGCCCCACATGAAGAAGGGGATAGTCCACATTTCCCACTGAGTCTTTAAAGCAGAAATTCATAGTTATCTACTATGCTCTGTTATCAGCAAATATTATTAACATTAGTGAACTGACAGCAATAGTGTTCTGAACTTGCACTGCCAAGTTTGATGATATGTCACACATTTTGATCATTTGTCACACATCTCGTCACACATTTCAGGGAAGAAAGGTTGAGAGGTATGTCCATTGGGACTGTCATGCTGTGTGTGAAATTCATTCATCAGCTCCCGAGTCTGTGTGCTGTTCTGCTCCATGAGCTGAGAAATTTTGTCCTGCGCGTTTCTTTGTTTCCATGGAGGTTCTATAAATGAAACATATGAGCAACACATGTTACAAAGCACAACAGGAAAAGAAAGTTTTTGAGTGTACATATCTTTATAAGTGGGCTTCCAACTCCTCACCCATCCCCACTGCCTTTGAGTTTGTTATTGCTTGACATTGAAGTAATGTTAAATAATTTACCACTTTACTCCAAATGAAGAAAGGAACTATTATACCTTTTCTAAAATACATTAAAATGATAAGAAACTATAGAAAGATGAGTCCGTTGAAAGAACTGCTAGAGGTCTCAAAAACATATATTAAGGCACACTAGCTAGGCGTACATAACAAGCGGTCCTGGCAGTCCTGGTTTGTTCTATTGATCTATGGCATCCTGATCGGACCACACAAGGCATGTGTAAACTATAACAAAACTCACAATCTTTTGTGCTTTATTGTGTAAGTTTTTTTTTTTTATTTAGTTGTTTAACCAGGAGTAGCACACTAAGCTGAAAGCTTTTTTACAGGAGTGACCTGGGAGCACAGGGAAGTTAAGTGACTTGCTTAGGGTCACACAGTATGCAAGAGGAAGCTGTGGAATTCAAACCCCGGTCTGGTCTGCTGGATGTCACCAGATTGGCAGCTCAGAGCCTTAAACCACTGCGCTATACTGCCTCTCTAATTAACTCTCCTTTGTGGGAATGGGTATTTGGGGTGAGAGTAACTGAATGCCAGTTGCACAGTACTTGTTGTTGCTGATGTACATCCAACTTTGTGAAAAAAAAATGTGGTACCTGGTGTTGCATCATATGAACATACAAAATTGCCAGCAGATACAGGCCTATCGCTTTCTCTAGTCTCCTCATTTCCCTCCTGAATCTGCCTCCTTTCAACTTCAGACTGTGTCCCCTGGTTTCCCTTCCACCTTTTAATTTGAAAGTACTTTTGGTGCTTACTCTGTTCATACCCTTCAGGTACTTGAAGGTCTCAGTCCTATCCCCTCTCTCCCTTCTATCCTCCAAGGAATACATATTGAGCTCTGTCAGTTTATCCTCATAAAGTTTGTCTCCCAACCCCAGGATCATTTTCGTTGCCTGGCTCTGTACCCTCTCCAATAGCTTGATGTCATTTTTCAAGTAGGGGCACCAGTACTGTATGCAGTACTCCTAGTGTAGGCTAACGAGGGACCTGTAAAGGGACAGGATGACTTCCTCTCTCCTAGAGGTAATTCCCCTTGCGATGAATGCCAGTATTCCATTGGCCTTTGCCACAGTCTTCCTGCACTGAGCTGGGTGGTTCCTGTCCCCTGTCACTAGTACATCCAGATCCTTCTCCTCCTTTGACTCGAATAACTGCACTCCCCCCAACCAGTAACTATTTCCAGGATTCCTGGCTCCCAAGTGCATGACTTTGCACTTCTTGGCATTGAACCCAAGTTGCCATGTGTTAGACAATTTCTCAAGTTTTTCCAGCTCCTTCTGGAGTATTCTGTCACCTTCCCCTCCATCAATCTCCACACAGATCTTGGTGTCATTGGCAAAGAGACTGATCTTACTCTTTATCCCTTCTGCGATGTCGGCAATAAAAATGTTTAACAGCACTGGTCTGAGCACCAAGCCCTGTGGGACCCCACTTGTTATTTACCCTGGGCTCAGATACCTCACCCCCCTCTACTACCTTCTGTTGTCTATCCTGTAACCAGCTCCTGACTCATCTAACCAGTTTCCTCCCCACTTCCAGGTTGCTCAGTTTGCTGGTCAGTCTACCATGTGGCACTGAATCAAGGGCCTTGCTGAAATCCAGGTATAGGACGTCCACTGCATGACCCTTGTCCAGTGCCTGTGTCACCCAATCAAAAAAGTCTGCCAGGTTCATCTGGCAGGATCTGCCAGAGACAAACCTGTGCTGTCTGCCATCCTGAAGATCATTATCCTCCAGAAATTTTACCAACTTTTCCTTGAGGATAGCCTCAATTTGTTTCCACCCAAAACTGTGGTTAGACTGTTTGGATAAAGTTCCATGGTTCATCCTTGGGCCCACTTTTGTGGAGTGACACTACATACACCAGCCTCCAATCCCTGGGTACACATCCCATTTCCAGAGAGGTTTTAAACAGGTCCAGCAATGGCCCTGCCAGGACTACTGTCAACTCTTTCAGTACTCTAGGATGAATTCTGTACAGCCCAGGTGCCTTATTAACCTTCAGGGACTTAAGACCCTCCCTGGCACATGAGATAGCTGGGATGCTCCAAACAACACCTGGTAGATTAAAGTCCCCCATCACCACAGTGCTCCTTTTGCTGCTAAGCCTCTTTGACTGCTCCCCCAGATCCCTGCCAGTCTCCTCATTCTGTGTCAGAGGCCCGTAAACTACCCCCAGTCTAACCTTGCTACTCCTCAGGTTGTATAGTTGTACCCATATGGCCTCCGCTCTGCATTCCTCTCCTCTTTCCTATTACACCTTATCCTTTCCCTAACATAGCTGGCCACCCCACCACTTTTCTCATTTTCCCTATTCCTCTGGTACAGCTTGAATCCAGGGATGGCTAGGTCCCAGTCGTGGTATTGGGTTGCCCATGTCTCAGTGATAGCAGCTATGTCCACCTCCTATTCCTCCATCAATGCTTGCAACTCTGCCATCTTGTTCACCACGCTCCTAGCATTCAGTGACACCACACTCCATTTTGATCTGCTGCACTCTGCATCTTTACCTTCCCCTCCATTTCTCCTCCTATTTGAATTTGGTTTCTGCTTTGGTGTGGGGGGAGGTCCAAAGGACCCCCTCTCTTGGTGAATTCCCACCCCTTTGTCACCACCCCATTACCTAGTTTAAATTATAATTTTCTTTGATAATAACATACCATCACTTTCTTCAGACACACTATCTTCAATAAAATAAAAAAAATCAGAGAATTAAGTGTTCATGTTATTGTGGCACCTTAAATTCACACTGTATACTATCAGCAACGAGTAGATTGGATAATCATCAGTTAATTGTAATTATACCATGGACCTCACCCAGTGACCAATCACAGAGGCAGCCTGGCACCTCACCCCCATTGATTATCTACTGATAATCACTGGAAAACATGCCAGCCTGCCACTCTCCTGTGCCAACCTATCACTGAAATCCCTCCGACACCTGAAACAATATCAAAGTGCCGCCATACTTCCTCACACTAAAGCCGCTCAGTACCGATGAAACTGATGAAAAAAAAAAAGCATGAAGACATCCTTCGAACTAATAGACAATGAAGAGCTAGGCGCAATATTCAGTAGTCTGGAAAAGCAATTTAGTCCTATTCGCAAAACTACCGTACTTTGCCAGGACTTATATTCTCCGATAGAGCGTCCATCTTCAACGGCGGAAACCGACGGCGTTTCCATTGCCAGTCTGCCCGCCACAGCATCACCATCTCCCGCAGCGCAGAACTCAAAATCCGCGGTCCTCACCATCATCGTGCAACCAGCCAATCCTGAGGGGAGAAAAGACAACGTCACTAGGAAGTAACAGACGAAGAAATGTTGCACCTAGAAAGAGAAAGGCATGAGATAGCAACACAAAAGCAAACTCAATGGGCAATAAATGTGTTTTTTGACTGGTGTTCACAAAAAGGTAAACAAATACACTTAAGCACCATTACTCTATCACAATTAAATAACGTACTCCGAGAGTTCTACAGTACAGTCCGTAACAGTGATGGCAATGAATACTGTCTCACTAGTTACACATGCCTAAGAGCTGGACTAAATTGATATCTAAACAACCCTGCCCTAAGTCGGAGCTCTAATCTAATGGCTGACACAGAATTCAGCACTGCTAGCAACATCTTTAAAGGTGTAGTAAAGCGCTTCAGAAAGGAAGGTAAAGACAAAACTCAGCATCACCCTCCATTGACAATCAATCAGCTCACTCAAATCAGAAATTCTCCAACCTTAACACCAGACACAGCCACAGGTCTTGTAAAAACAGTCTGGTTAGACATAGTTTTACATTTTTGCTCGCAGAGGAAACAAAGGCATAAGACAGCTGACAACTCAATCCTTCGAAATAAAAACAACAGAAAATGGTGAAGAATATCTAACTAAAAGCTTTAACGAACAAAGTAAAAACCATAAAGAAATAAATTACCCCACAAAACAATTTACCAGAGGATGTATGTTCACACAACCAAACGATCCTCTCTGCCCACTCATTAGTTATAAGAAATACCTTTCCAAACTACCTACAAATCCACCTTCTCTATTTCTACATCCAAAAAAATGTGATCAAGCACTCCTCAATGACATGCCAGTCTGGTACACAGCAGAACCCATGGGAGTTAACTTCCTAGCTAACATGCTTCCTCGTATTTGCAAAGAAGCACATTTTGACACTATCTTCACAAACCACTCGCTCCGTGCCACAGCAGTCACCCTTTTAGCAATTCTGGCATGGAAGCCAGACAAATAATGACTATCACAGGACACAAAAGTGAAGCTTCACTAAGGAGCTATTGGCGCCCAAATCTCGAAGAGTTCAAAAAATTTGGAGAAATCATCCGTGGAGATAGCAGCAATGAATATCAATACCCTCCACCCGAACCACACTGTACCAATCAAATCAATAGTGTACAAACAACTCTACATGTACCAACCACTTCTCCTGAAGCACAAAGAAGAACTACAACGAAAATCAACCAGGATGGAAAAAACAAATATCTTGCAGCACTTCCTCACCCACTTCAACAAGCTCCGCATCTTTCCACATCCACCGGAAACAACGAATCAGATGACCACCCACGCCCGAAAATACCATCCATAGAAAAGCTCATAAACTATGGAACCATAAATTTCAACTTCAAATAGCATGTAAGGCAGCATACCTTTTGAACGATTCCTCCATTTAAAAAAACATAAATAACCACTCTTTCTTTTTCCTCCTCTCCAACAGGTCACACCACGCACGTACAACGTTGACAGCACGACAGCATTTAAAGCAACAGAGCCTGCACTAGAAAACCTACATATTCTGCTTACAATTTATGAACTTTTACAAAACAAACAGTGCAGTTTATCAGTTCTCAGTTAAAAATACCTAAATGTTCATCTGTGTTCCACTGTTAAACAACAAAGAGTGCACTTACAACCTTCATCTATTAAAACCACTTTAACTGTGTACCTATGTATTCCTTTTCACAATAAATTAATTTTTCTATTGCAACCAATGGACTACTTTTCTTAGTGGATGAATATCTCGTCTATAAAAATATTTTTTTAAATAAAACTAAACAAAAATCTCAACAATTCCCTAAATCCACAACAATTTGCCATGGTATATCGCAATAAGTTGGTTAGTTGGAGTTTCGATTCACGGCTGGAGTGGATTACCCACTGCCACGCCTGGGCAAACCACCCCAGCCGGTAAACTCTCCCGATAACCCACACCCCCTCGTGGCTTATTGCTTAATTACACCTGTGTTTCTAACATGATTGAGCTTCATTACACAATTTACCCTCGATCCACACATCTCCACCGGTAATTATTACCTTTCACCCACATCTATCCCAGCTTCTCTTGAAGGTGCCCATCTTTTTCAACGGTGCCTCATCTACCAGATGTGAATTCCAAATGTCATCCACTGTCTCTAGAAAGTGCTTTCTGACTTTAATACTAAATCCACCACTTTCCAGCTTAGCATAGAATAATAGAAGATGTCAGTAGAAAAGCACTGCCAGGCCCATCCGGTCTACCTGTTTTCCCTACCTGTAGAGGCACCCGGTGTCAATACTTGGGCACTGTTTAAGCCATTCCATCTCATCTTTATGGCCCCCATTCATATCCCATGCATGTTTGAATCAAGCCACATTGCACTATCCCTCTACCTCCTGGGGCATGACAATCCATGCATCCACCACCATTTCAGTGAAAAGGTGCTTCATCATATTACCCCTAATGTGGTCCCTTCTGTTCCCTTGACATGGCACCTTGTTCTCACACTCTTTTTTTACTGGAATTTGTTTTTCCCCTTTCACCTTATTTATGCCCATTGTGATACTTGAACATTTCTATCATGTCACCCTGCACCCAGCTCTTTTCAAGTATGTACATATTTAGGTCCTTTCATCTGTTTGATCATATGTCTTATGCTGTAATTCCTGCACCAGCGTATATGCCCTCCTCTGCACATTCTCCATCCTGTCTGTGTCTTTATGAAGGTGCGGCCTCCAGAAATATATGCAATATTCCCAGTTAGGCTTCACCAGTGTTTTAACAGAGGAACTTGCACCTCCATCTTATGGTTTGTGATACCCCTTGCAACGTACTCCAATATCACACAGGCCTACCACACCACCTAGCCACCTGTTTTGTGGCCTTCAGGTCATCTGTGATAATAACCCCAGATCTAGTTCCTCACTGGTGATTGAGAGCAGCATCCCCCCATATTATAGTTCTCTCCCATGTTTCTACTCCCTACGTGCATGGTCTTACATTTATTAGCATTGAATTTGAGTTGCCACACCTCAGACCATCATTCCATCTTTACTAGTACTATTAAAATTTTTTTTCCTCTTCCCCTGGTGTATCAAACCAGTCGCTGACTTTTGTGTCATCTGCGGTCAGGCAAAGCTTCCCCTCCAACCATTCTGCAGTGTCACTAATAAAGGCATTGAAGAGGACTAGTCCTAAAACTGGACACCAGGGTACTCTACTGGTCACATTCAGTTCATAAGACTGGGCCCCATTTACTACTCCCTTCTGTCTACTGCTCCTGAGATAGTTACAAATCCAGGTCACCGCTTTGTGGACCAACCCTATGCTACTCAACTTGTTGACAAGCATTCTGTGTTTAAAGGGTATCGAAGGCTTTGAAGAAATGTATTTAGGTGACATCCACTGCTTCTCCTTGAGCCACTACTATTGTAACTCAGTCAAAGAAATCATTTAAATTTGTTTGACGTGACATTCCAGATGTGAATCCATGTTGACACGGATCCTGCGCCCTCATGAACTCCTGGTGTTTTACAATGTGTTCATTAAGGAGTGTCTACATGACCTGACCAACCACCACTGTGAGACTTACTTGTCTGTAGGTCCATGCTTCAACTTTGCTGCTGCACTTGCGGATGAGGGACCACATGTGCCCTTCCTCAGTCCTCGATGACCACGCTAGTGCTTAGGGACTCAGTGAACAGTATGGCCAATGGGACTGCCTGCCACACTTTCAGTTCTTTAAGGAACATGGGATGTGTACCCTTTGGACCCACATATTTTTACAGTTTTAGTTTTGTAAGCAGTTTTAGTACCCTGTCTTCTGTGGGAATGGACACATGACACACTGTGGGGAGGGGAAGGGGGAATGGGGGGGTAAAAGGTGGATAGCCAGTAAGGGGAATCTTGGTGGTTGGGAGTAGAAGGCAAGGAGCAATATAGGAATGGAGGGCAAGCAGACATTTCTAGACAGTGGTGTATATGTGTATGCAAATGCCAGAATCCCAAGGAATACAATGTACAACCTCCTGGCACTGGTATCTGAGACTGTGTTGGATCTAGTAGCCATAATGGAAACACTGGAAACATGATACCACCACTGTGAACTAACAATTCCTGGCTATCTCCTTCACACAAAGGTCAGGGCATAGGGTATGGGGCATTATAATGTAGTCCTTTACATCAGAGAAGGCATAAAAGCCACAGAGCATAGGGATACAAAGTGGAGCACTACCATTGCAACACTTTAGGCACTACTCTCAACATGTGGGTAGGAGGATTATTTGTTAACAAGTTGGTCAGTGGGTTATCGGGGATTTACCATGGCTGGGTGGTTTGCCCATGAGGCGAGTGAAGTGGGTATTCTGTTCTGCCGCGGTAACTCTCGATAACCCACCCCCAAGTGGCTTATTATGCATTATACCATGGCAAATTGTTGTAGATTTAGGAATTGTTGAGATTTTTGTTTAGTTTTTATTTAAAAAATATTTTTATAGATGAGATATTCATCCACTAAGAAAAGTAGTCCATTGGTTGCAATAGAAAAATTAATTTATTGTGAAAAGGAATACATAGGTACACAGTTAAAGTGATTTTAATAGATGAAGGTTGTAATTGCACTCTTTGTTGTTTAACAGTGGAACACAGATGAACATTTAGGTATTTTTAACTGAGAACTGATAAACTGCATTGTTTATTTTGTAACAGTTCATAAATTGTAAGCAGAATTTGTAGGTTTTCTAGTGCAGGCTCTGTTGCTTTAAATGCTGTTGTGCTGTCGACGTTGTACGTGCGTGGTGTGACCTGTTGGAGAGGAGGAAAAAGAAAGAGTGGTTATTTATGTTTTTTTAAATGGAGGAATCGTTCAAAAGGTATGCTGCCTTACTTGCTATTTGAAGTTGAAATTTATGGTTCCATAGTTTACGAGCTTTTCTATGGACGGTATTTTCGGGTGAGGGTGGTCATCTGATTCGTTGTTTCCAGTGGATGTGGAAAGATGCAGACCTTGTTGAAGTGGGTGAGGAAGTGCTCCAAGATATTTGTTTTTTCCGTCCTAGTTGATTTTCATTGTAGTTCTTCTTTGTGCTTCAGGAGAAGTGGTTGGTACACATAGAGTTGTTTGTGCACTATTGATTTGGTTGGTACAGTGTGGTTTGGGTGGAGGGTATTGATATTCATTGCTGCTATCTCCATGGATGATTTCTCCCAATTTTTTGAACTCTTCGAGATTTGGGTGCCAATAGCTCCTTAGTGAAGCTTCACTTTTGTGTCCTGTGATAGTCATTATTTGTCTGGCTTCCATGCCAGAATTGCTTAAAAGGGTGACTGCTATGGCACGGAGCGAGTGGTTTGTGAAGATAGTGTCAAAATGTGCTTCTTTGCAAATACAAGGAAGCATGTTAGCTAGGAAGTTAACTCCATGGGTTCTGCTGTATACCAGACTGGCATGTCGTTGAGAAGTGCTTGATCACATTTTTGGATGTAGAAATAGAGAAGGTGGATTTGTAGGTAGTTTGGAAAGGTATTTTTATAACTAATGAGTGGCGAGAGGATCGCTTGGTTGTGTGAACATACATCCTCTGGTAAATTGTTTTGTGGGGTAATTTATTTCTTTATGGTTTTTACTTTGTTCGTTAAAGCTTTTAGTTAGATATTCTTCACCATTTTCTGTTGTTTTTATTTCGAAGGATTGAGTTGTCAGCTGTCTTATGCCTTTGTTTCCTCTGTGAGCAAAAATGTAAAACTATGTCTAACCAGACTGTTTTTACAAGACCTGTGGCTGTGTCTGGTGTTAGGGTTGGAGAATTTCTGATTTGAGTGAGCTGATTGATTGTTAATGGAGGGTGATGCTGAGTTTTGTCTTTACCTTCCTTTCTGAAGCGCTTTACTACACCTTTAAAGATGTTGTTAGCAGTGCTGAATTCTGTGTCAGCCATTAGATTAAAGCTCTGACTTAGGGGAGGGTTGTTTAGATATCGATTTAGTCCAGCTCTTAGGCATGTGTAACTAGTGAGACAGTATTCATTGTCATCACTGTTACGGACTGTACTGTAGCAATCTCGGAGTACGTTATTTAATTGTGATGGAGTAATGGTGCTTAAGTGTATTTGTTTACCTTTTTGTGAACACCAGTCAAAAAACACATTTATTGCCCATTGAGTTTGCTTTTGTGTTGCTATCTCATGCCTTTCTCTTTCTAGGTGCAACATTTCTTCGTCTGTTACTTCCTGGTGACGTTGTCTTTTTTCCCTCAGGATTGGCTGGTTGCACGCAGCCTGGTGAGGACGCGGATTTCGAGTTCTGCGCTGCGGAGATGGTGATGCTGTGGGGCAGACTGGCAATGGAAACGCCGGGTGGTTTCGCCGTTGAAGATGGAGCCTATCGAGAATGTAAGTCCTGGCAAAGTACGGTAGTTTTACGAATAGGACTAAATTGCTTTTCCAGACTACTGAATATTGCATCTAGCTCTTCATTGTCTATTAGTTCGAAGGATGTGTCCATGCTTTTTTTTTTTTTCATCAGTTTCATCAGTACTGAGCGGCTTTAGTGCGAGGAAGTATGGCAGTGCTTCGATGTTGTTTCAGGTGTCGGAGGGATTTCAGTGATAGGTTGGCACAGGAGAGTGGCAGGCTGGCACGTTTTCCTGTGATTATCAGTAGATGATCAATGGGGGTGAGGTGCCAGGCTGCCGCTGTGATTGGTCACTGGGTGAGGTCCATGGTATAATATGCAATAAGGCATGCCCATGGGTTAGATTAACAGTATGTTAATTTCCCACTGGTGGTGTACTGTGACACAAGGAACAGCTGAGTACAATATTGCCCCTAGTAGCAGATTAACTGATTGATAATCCAACACCTAATGAAAATTGTTAAATGTGTACCTTTATACTGTTTTCCTCATTGAGAGGGAGTTCTTTAAATAAAACAGTTTGTCCACCAACAGTTTAATAATGCAGGTTCAGAATAAGAATGCATCATTCCAGTTATTCAGAAGTGTTAGAGGATGGAACATTAACTATAAGAACACATGTACCATGGTGATCAGTCTGTACATGACAGTGTAACAGGGATTAATGTACGGCTGTTGGAATCCTAACTGCCAAACAAATTGCAGCAAGTATGATACCCTTTTTATAATCAAGGTATGAGTAGCTCACCATTTCCCTTTTTTCTACGTGCCTATGACACAGATTGAAAGATAGGATGGCCATGTCCCATACAGTACAGTGAACTGACAATGTCTCAATGTTGGGGAGGGAGGGGTGCAGGATCGAATAGCCGAATGTTAACTCACCTCCCCCGTGGAGGACCAAGTGACACTCCGTGGTTGCAATACACATGAGTTGAGATTCAAGGGCAGTGGAGGTGGGCGGGAGGCAAAGTAGAGGGAAGGCAACTATGAACCACAGCGAGTGCATGCATCCTCACGTACTCGCATGGCTGAGATACGGGATGGGGATAAAACCAAGGAAAAAACAGGGGGAAAACTCAAGCTTAAAAGAAAATCGGAGATCTGTGTCTGAAGCACATCAACCACTACTTGCATACTTTGTGACACTGAGCAAATTATGTAACGTCCTTGAGCACCAAGACCAGCCATGTAAACAAGATCTGGCTTAGTTTACCGTTCATGGTTAAACTGTATGCCCTTACTCTTTCCTTACCTATATGTAAAGTTGCATATAGTGTATGGTAGAATGCTGATCTGCATGGAAATCCATGCTTGGAACAGTGTTGCTGTGCTGTCATTGCTACATTTTCATGATTGTTATGCTGCACTGAGTACATCACTAGTGCAGCATAATAACTGAAGGGCTCCACCCGTGGTTCAATGGGCTGGGAGAATCTTCCCATAAAACACTCCCTGCCCTCTCAACGTTGCCTAGCTTCACTTGCTGGACCTACCGTAGTGGGCTTCTGCACTCGCTATGGTTCTTTTTGCATCCCCTTGCCTCTTTCCCCCCTTTCTTCTGCTTGCTTTGTTCCCCCACCCCCTTCTGCCACTACATCCTGATTCCCCCTTGCTCTTGCCACCTTGTTCCCCCCAGCTTTGGCTCTGGCCTTCCCACCTGGCTCACGCCACCCCCCATCTTCTGGGTGCCTCCCCTGCAGGTTTTTGCTTTTGTTGCGCTGTCCTCTTCTCTCCCCATTTTGTTTCGTCCATGTTTCCCTCCCTTCTCCTCAGTCCCTCCCTGGCTGCGGCCCTCCTTTTGTGGTGCGGGTCCCAATTTTGTACCAGGCTGGTGGTCGTTTCTCCTCTGCTGGGTCATCTGGGTGCGCTGTTTCCCTTTGGCCATTTTCTCCCCCCACTCCTCCCTCTTTGGCCTGTGTGCTGCGTTCCCTACCAGTTCTTGGCCCCCCCTTGCTGCCCCTCATTCTTTCTTGCTTGTCTCTTTCTCCTGTCCCGACCCTTGGCCAGCTGCTGCTTTGTCCCTGTGCATTGAACCCTCGGGAGGCAGCGTGAGTGCCCTTGAGTCTGCACACACTACGGCTACAGCAGTGCAAGGTTTACCATTCAGGGTTCTGGGCAGAGCTTACTGCCTACAAGCAGACCCCAATGTAGCAGTGCAGTAAGTCCCTACGCTCTGATATCTCTGTGACATGCTACTTGGGCTCTGTGCTTCCCACACTGATAAGAACTATTTGCTCCATTTGCTTGCCCCTTATCTCTTTTTTTTGGGGGGGGGGCATTTCGTCCTTCTCAACATCCTGGCATCAGCTCCCTTCTCCTCCTCCTGCCATATGTCCCTGCACTATTCCTGCAGTAGCTTTCCTATCATGTTCCTCTTCCTGGATTCCTTAAAGCTATACTGCCCCTTTTTGATCTCCACTTGTCCTACTCTTTATTTTGCCCCAACGTTTGGTCCAGCATAGTTCAGTATTTTAGCCTTCATATCCTAGATTGTCTACTGCCTGCTCCTGCTCTGCACCCATGCTGGGTTTGCAGTTGTTCCATCCTGTACCTATGTGGAGGTACTTGTACTCCCTCTTTGCTCCTTCCTACGCCTACATGGAGGTCGCAAGTTTACTGCTTTGACTACTATTCTCTCCCTGCACCTATGTGGAGGTTGCAAGTTTATGGCTGTTGTCTGTTATTGTTCCCCCGTGCTAACATGGAGGCTACAAGATCCATACCCTACCTACGTGGAGGTGCAGGTACCTCCCTTTCCTGGACCTACATGGAGGTCTCAGGACTAAGGCTTTGCCTCCTAGTACTCTCCATACCCTACCCACATGGAGGTATGGGTATTCCACCCCATTTCCCGGACCTACATGGAGGTCCCGGAGGTTTTTCCCCTTTGCCTGTACCTTTGTGGAGGTTACAGGACTTGCTGTTAACTCACCCTTTGGTCTAGACATTGTGTTTCAGTTCCTTCCAGGACCATTCTTCTCTGAAATGCAATGTTCCCTTCCAGGTCCCTTTATTGTCATGGTCACATCTGCCGGAAGGTCCGCTATCTGCCCTCCATGTTCCATTCAGAAGAAACCGTCCCAGTCCAGTGATTTTGTGCCATAATGGGCCATCCCCACTTTCTACTGAGTTGCAGAATCTAGACATTTCATACTCCTTTTCTGCCAGTACCTAGGATTTGTTTGATATCTTTGTGGCCGCAAATTCCAAGGAGCCCCCTTTATCCTACTTCACTGCTGCCTCCTGATACATTTCCAGACATTAAGGATTGACTCACTCAAAAGGTTGCTCCTATGAATGCTATCCAGTCCTGGATTACAGTCCTTGAACTCTTTATCCCAGTTGCCTCCCATCCAGCCTTCTCCTGTCAGTGGATCCTCCTCTGTACTCGATCCCTAGCTCCTTCATCCTATCCACTTTCCACTGGGCTCCAAGATATGACTTCTCATCCCTTCCATTCCTCTGGATCCCCTATACATCTAGTTTCCAGTCAGCTCTGCAAGGACATTACAAAGGCTGCGGATTCCTCTATCTGTGCATTCCCAGTGGTGCAGCTATGCGAGATCCATTTGTCCTAATCACCTCCATTTCAGCAGTCCTCCATACCAGTGAACATTCCAACTTTGCCATTACTGGCCTCAACCCCTTCCACCTTCTGGATGCAGTTTTTACCATCTGACCTTGCTGAGGTTTCCATACTGTACTTGCCTCTCCATGCTTTCCCCCTCCTTCCAATGATTTTTTGTTGTTTAAAATTTTTATTATTATTATTTAGACAGAATGCACACACATAGACTGAGTGTTACACAGACAGTTCTGACTCATACCACAACATCTGGTAGGGTCAGAGAATGGAATTAACATAGATAATCAACCAATTTAGCTGTGAACATCAGGAGAGTGTAAAATAGCATGATACCAATACTACAGACCTTGAAACCAGAGACTGGCAAAGTGAGTGTAGGGTCACCACCCCAAGGGGAGGAGAGCCTAGTGGTAATTACATACATCACAGGTAAATTGTGAAAGGAAGGCCTGAGTAGAGTTCTAACTACTACACCTAGGGTGCGTCCTTCTAACATGCAAACTGTAATATCAACTGTGTACAAAAAGGCAATCTTTTACTGAAGAATGGGCATAACCAGAATGGAAAAAAAAGAACCATAATTATCAAAATACCAGACCCTAATAAGAGGGGGAGACATCACTCTAAGAGATCCAAAACCATTAAGAAGTAGCACTGGGAAATGTACTATGACAGTATTTCAACATCAGATATGGTTGCCAACATTTGTCGAACTGAGCTGAGGAGCCATGACCAAAACTAGAGATCTTTTCAAATGTGGCCCCTTGGGCTAGAGCCAGGAGAAACTCTTGAAAGGTGGGTATCTCCGGGGTTCTCCATCTCATCAATATAAGTCTCTTGGCAAGTGCCCCAGCCAGTGTGATCCACCGTGCCCCTGGACTGTACTTCGGCGTGGAAGGACTACCACAGCCCAGAAGGAGTAAAGAAGGATCCGGGACAGTATTGGGGAACACCTGTTGACACATGTGCTGAATTGCTAGCCAAAAGTGTCGAAGACTGGGGCAGTCCCAGAGTATATGGAACAAATGGGGTCCTTGGTTACCACATCTCCAACAAGTGTCAGCCGAGATGAGTCCCATCTTATTTAGTTTGGCTGGGTCATTGTACCATCTATGAAGGGTCTTATTCGTAATAAGCTGAATGCACCCATCCCAGCAGGCCAAGTGGATCCTTACCCATCCATGCTCCCATTGTTCCTCTGAAATAGGAGTCTGTAGATCTTTTTCCCACTGCAATCTAGCTTTTTGGGAAGGGTCTTTAGTGGCATCTCTGAGGGCATTGTATATGCTGCTAGCCTTATTCCTGGTGTGTTTTCCCCATGACAGTATGGGGTGAGGACTTTGCCATGATGTTTTATTGTGGAGGGAATTGGGTAGGTGGGATATGGCATCTCTAATCTGAAGGTATCTCCAAAAGTGGTAAGCCGGGAGATGATAGCTCATTTTTAAAGATTCAAAAGAGTCTATGACAGTAGTTCCTGGGAGTAGGAGATCTTGTATCAAAGAGATGCCCTGCACCTCCCAAAACTTCCAGTGTATTGTAGCATTCCCTACTTTCAGGGCCTGATTACCCCAGAGAGACATATATTCCCAAGGAGCCAGGTCATGTCCCAACAGTGCCGCTGCTTGCCTCCAATATTTTATTGCTAGTAATATGGGGGGGGGGGGCATGGGTAAGTTTTTCTTGCCATACAGGGTCACCGCTGAGGAAGGTGTGTGGGTTAGGGATGCTTCTAGCTGGAGCCAGGATGGAGAGGCCTGTCCAGATTTAGGGAACCATTTGAGAGTCTGAGCTGAAGCAAAGGCCATGTGGTACTGCTGCAACCAGGGGAGTCCCCATCCGCCCCTTCTCCAGTGCTGTCGAAGTTTAAGTTTACTATATTGAGGAGGTGTCCCCTTCCATAGGAAATTGCCCATCAGGGCTTCCAGTTTTTGGAACCATTTCTGTGGTATAGGCATGGGTAGGTGAGCCAGTAGATAAAGTATCTTAGGGGCTGCCAACATCTTGATCGAATCTATTTTCCCAGCTAGTGAGAGCTTCAGTGCCTTCCATCTTTCTATATCTTGTCTGAGGGAATCAATCAGGGAATTGAAGTTAGCTGCAAGCATTCTAAGTGAATTCAGGTGTAGGATAATGTCCCGATATTTTATGCATTCGGAGACCATTTCAGCCCCATGGCAGTGAATTCTTCTCCAGAGGATAAAGAGTTCAGTGGAAGGACTTCAGTTTTGGACTGATTCAGTTTTAGACCTGAGATCTTGGTGAAATCAGCCAAGATGTTAAAGATCATCTGAATCCCTAGTGAAGTATGTTCCATAGTAATAAGGAGATCGTCCGCATATAGGAATGTTTTGTAGTTGGCATCACCCACCTGTATACCGGGAATAGAATTGGAGGACCTAAGTGCAATGGCCAAGGGTTCTATAGCTAGGATGAATAGGAAGGGGGAAAGGGGGCAACCTTGTCTCATACCCTTCTGAGGTTGGAAGGGCCGAGACAAGGTGCCGTTAGTCAAAACCGAGGCCAAGGGGCAGCATATAATAGCTTTATCCAGGAAATATAACCTGGTCCGAGACCCATAGTGGAGAGTGTATGGAATAAGAAAGGCCATTCGACTGAGTCAAAGGTCTTTTCAAAGTCTATGGCTTGGGCTACCGAAGGTTTTTTTTTAATTTTGGCGTAATGCATTAGGGAAACTAGTGCTCTATGGTGGTCTGACCCCAGACGACCTTTAACAAAGCCAGCTTGGGAAGGATGACCCAAGGCCTGCAGAAGAGGTTCAAGCCAGCTAGCAAGAACTTTGGCCAGAATCTTGGCATCGGTGTTAATAAGGGAGGTGGGGCAATAGCTACCTGGGGACAGTGGATATTTCCCTTTTTTGGGAAGCACTGTAATTGTAGTTTCCCTCCTGGATGGGGGTAGGTGTCCTGTGAGTAGAGAGTGTCAAAACACCTGAACCAAATAAGGGGCCAGGTTAACTCCCCAGAGTCTATACAAATCTAGGGGCAACCCGTCTTTCCCTGGAGTTTTATGTGGGTTCATAGATTTAATCACACAGTTTACATCCTCAACAGTTATTGGGGCTTCTAACAGTTTAGTGTCGCTGTCTGGGATTTTGGGAATGGGTAGTGAGAATAAAAATGTTTGAATCTTAGTTGGATCTGGAGGATGGGGTGATGCATATAGATGTTCATAAAACTGAGACATGATCAGATTTACTCCACTGTTCGTGTGGCATTGAACCCCATTTGTGTTCACTAGCACATGTTTCACCTTAGAAGCTTGTTGACATTTAAGATGGTAAGCCAGGAGCTTACTGGCCTTTCCTCCCCCTTCCCAGAACACATGACGCACCCGTCTAAGATTTAACTCAGCCTGCTAGGATAAATGGGCATTAAGGGAGATTCGTGTACTAGCCAGTTGTGTTAATAAAGATGAAGATGGAGTTTGATTTTTGAGGGATTTATATTGGGACTCCAGAGTATATAGTTGCTTCTCTAATGCCCTTTGGTCCACCTCACGGCGGTGCCTCCTGGCAGCTGCAAAGGCAGTTATTCTGCCGCGAATAGTAGCTTTGAAAGCCTCCTATAAAGTCAAGTCGGACACCTCCCCATTGTCATTGTCAGACCAATATTCTAATACTGCAGGACCAATCCAATCTAGCAATGTCACGCCTTCCAGCAGGAGATGGTCCAAGCACCAAGTGAGGGTCTGGTAGGGGTCTTGTCCTCTTCTAATCACTAATTCCAGAGGGGCATTATCTGAGACATAAATCAGGTACATCGAGGATTTAGCCACCCTCTCGTATAGCCCGGAAGGGATGAGCCAGAGATCTATCCTACTGGATGATCCGTAAGTCGGGGAAAAACAAGAGTAATCATGCACCCCTGGATGAAAGATTCTCCAGGCATCCAGTAGTCCGTGTTCGGACATTAGCCTCTGTACTGCTTTCTTATCCTGTCTGTGTGGTTCAGGGGCTTTATTACTTCTATCAATAGAGTGCTCTAGTAAGGTCCCCACTTAATAATACTGGAGTTCTGTTTTTGTTAAAGTCCAGCAGGGTCTGATTAACAGAGTGAAAGAATTGTGGACAATCCTGGTTGGGGGCATAAACATTAGCCGGGACCAAGGGGCCTTCGGGGGTTTCAACTTCAGCTATGGTCCATCTCCCATCCTGATCTCGTATATGACCTTACACCTTCCATCCCAGATTTTTATGAAAAAGTATCAGATTTTTATGAAAAGTATAGAGACTCGCGTTTATGGAAGCTGACCTGTGTAGCTCTTCAGCCACCCAGCCCTGTTTAAGCTTCGTGGCTTCGCCAGAAAAAAGCTTCGTCGCTTGCAGAAAGGCCACCATAGGGCCTAATTTTTTTAAATGGAGTAAAACTGTCTTCCATTTAGTGGGCGAATTAAGCCCTCTCGCATTCCACGAAAGAAGCTTAGTCTCCATTTAAACCACAGTAAAACATGACTGAAAAAATATATAATAGGAAACAATATGGGAAAGGTCTGGGTCTAGCATGGTTTCCCGTCCTTCTCCCCCACCTGGAATTTAGAGGTTAGATCATAGCCCTAGTAATGAGATTGCCATAATAATTAATAAAACACCAAAATTCAAACTTTTTAACTTGAAAAACCAGAATGCTAATTTTCCAAATAACCAATAACAGATGTAAGTTTAAACCATCTTCAGTAACGTTGCCAAACCCCTCACCCCCCGCTTCTCCACAATGCAATCCCACATACTGTATGACCAGCATCCACTGTATGTATCAGCTGACAGGCAGCCCTGATACCAGTGGGGGTCGCTGGGAGGTGGGTAAGCCCTTGAGCCCATCTCGAGAGATAGGACAACTCTCCTTATTACCCCAAATTAAAATAAAAAGAAGCTTCTCTGCATGAATGGCCTTGTGAACTGCCGCCCATCAGGTTTGATAAGGGAGGTATTGAAGTCCTACCCTGGTCCCCCTAGTCCCACTAATAATACTGCAGAGGACGGGTTGAAGTGGGACCACAGGAACAGGCCTAAAACAATGTGATCCATCCCCCTTCACAGTCAGGCAGCCTGGCTGGCGGGCCAACGCATACAGTGCCTGGTCACCTCGGTGAGAGAAGCAAAGGGAAAAGAAGAAAGTAAATAAATGACCAAACATAGGTCCTTAAGCTTATCACGGACCCTCCTCTGTACTTGTAAGCCACCTTTACATTTAGGCCCACAGTTGCTGTCCCTAATCAGAGGAGGGGAGAGGACTAGCCTAGGTTACCTTATAAACAAACAGATCTAGCGATGTATTAACACCGGTTGTATCACTGGGCAAAATCTATTCCAAAAAAGGATATAATAGTAAGTCAGACCACTGATTCAGCAGCAAGAGTAGGTATTACCATAGTGTCCGTGGGTGGCTCCAGGACAGGCAGGCCTGCGGTGGAAGTAGAGTCCTCCAAAGGAATACCTGCTGACTCATCAGCCCAGGAGAGATTTCTTGCAATTGAAGATGTCGTGACCTCCGAGCGTGGATGTCTAGAGGGGAGAAGCAGTTCACGTGAAACGTCTTCGGTAGGGAGATCCATCAGGGCCCTATATTGATTGTTGCTCTTGTCCGGAATATGTGAACTGTGAGAGATATTTGAGTCCAGGCTTCCACTCCGGCTTCTGGAATGGAGCCGAGGGGTTTTATCGACATGCCCCCCTTCTATCCGCGCCCTTCTCCTATTCTTTTTTTTGCTGCCATGAGATTTTTTGGGAGGTGACTGGTTGGGAGTCTGGGATTGCTTGGCTGACTGAGGGGTATGTACGGAAGGTGCATCGGAGGTCTCAGGCATAGCAATTTCCATTAGGGCAGACTGGGTAGGTATGGCCGCAGGGTTACAGGTGTCTCATAATTTGCCCCAGTTTAACTTGGGGGCTTGTGCTGCTAGGAAGTTCTCTGTAGATGATGGATTGTCAAAGACCCACAGTGACCCATTGACCATGATTTTGAGGGCTGCAGGGTATTGGAGGGAGTACTCGAGACCCAACTTGGCACATGCTCTGCAAGCTGCTGTAAAGGCCCTCTGCCTGGTGGTTACTTCCTGTGAGTAACCGCCAAAAACTTGAATTTTGTGCCCGTTCCAAAACAGTTCTTTTTTTTTCTCAGTCAGCTGTGTAATAAATTCCCAGTCTTGAAAACAGAGGAGTCGGGCCAAGATAGTACGAGGGTGACCACCAGGAGCTGGGCGCGGTGCCAAGGTTCTATGCGGTCTATCAATCTCCCAGGGGGTCTCACATCACCAGTCCAGCAAGAGGGGAAGCTCTTTCTGCAGAAAAGATATGGCATTGTTCTCCTCACAGCCCTTCGGGAACCCCACAAACCTGAGGTTATACCGGCGGCTGCGATTTTCAAGATCTTCCACTCGATCCCAAAGGAGGCGTATTAGCCTTTCTTGATCCTGTAATTTAGCCCTGGCCTTGTGCCAGCCATCTTCGGCTTCTGCTAGTCTATGCTCAGAAATACGAGCTTGTTGCAACAAATCCACAATATCTTCAGTATTCTCTTTTGTTACTATGTCTAGGCTGTCCATAAGATGCAGGATCTCGGCAAACATCTGCCGAATTTCAGATAGGTTGTTCTCCGGCTGTGTCGGCGCTGAGGTAGAATCCATCCCGAGGCCGAATGATGGAGCCAAAATCTAGGTATGCAGCTGAGAAAGATCCTGTTCCCAAGAGCTGATCGAGGAACAACTAAACGGGTGAATACCAAGTAGTCTTAAGGTATTAAAATCGAGCCATTATGCAGGAATAGGATCAATATTATGCATGATATTAAGGGTTTTAAGGGAGCTAGATGTTCAGACGTCCATTCGGTTTGGCTGTTGGCCATGCTTCCCTCCTTCCAATGATTTATTCCTATCAGAGTGGTGGCTCAAAATGTTCTGGTCAGAAGCGGCCTTTATTGGACCTTGCTCCACCAGCTTGCTATATTTCAAGTCTCAACTCCCTAACGTATTCTGAAGATTTCACTATCCCATGAAGGATAGTTGATGGAAGTACTATCATTCTGCTGTTCATCAGAGGTCTGGGCTTGCTGCGGCACATATCTCAGATGCCTTTTAAGCCCATTCCCATCCATCTCTACAGCATTGCAAGGGACCATTTCCATCACTCCACTGCCCATGACCTGTGGATGTTAAAGCAGCTGAATCCCTGCCTGTCTTTCCCCACTATCATCCTGCTGCCTCACGTACATTCTGGTCCCCATTGTACTGTGTTTTATGGCCCTACATGTGGGTCTACTACTCCTACTACTTCCGACCTCTGTGCACATCCGACTATTGGTACCATGCACTTCTGAACTACCCTGCCTTGTTGAAGTACTTCCACACCAACCCCTGGTTACATCATCATTGCTTAATGCTCCCTGCTGGTCTCAGCATGCACCTACCCTTGACCCTTGGCGTTGAACTAGAGTTGCAGAAGACTGACCCCATTTGCACCAGGATTTCTTCATCCTCCATCCATATGCAGACCCAACCTCATCTCCTTTCCCAGATTCTCAGACCTGGCCATGTCTTGGACTTTTACCTCGGCCACCCTCAATGAATAATGTGGTCTGCTCTATCCCTTCTGCCCAAACTGCCT
Organism: Neoceratodus forsteri; assembly: GCA_016271365.2. Classification (NCBI taxonomy): domain Eukaryota; kingdom Metazoa; phylum Chordata; order Ceratodontiformes; family Ceratodontidae; genus Neoceratodus; species Neoceratodus forsteri. Next base: position 488,698,446 of record CM057453.1, on the reverse strand, counting down.
TTTCAATAACCTGGAGGGCATATTGTTATGTTTTGACCATGATGACTATCGCACCCATGCCTTTTTCATCCCCCATATCCTGGCCTTTATTTCCTTCTGCCACAAACCCATAATTTTTTATGGTACTATTAAATAAAACATATCTGGTGTTCTATTAATTCTGACAGAAACCTTCCAGCATAGTACCTCTCTCTTTCCAATCCTTCAGTCAAGTTATTTATTGTACAGCATATACAAGTGGAACCTCAGAAAAAATCCAGACAACAACCCATTAGATGTCACAATCTGCTGTCCGCTGCTCGATGTACTCTTTCTCAGCTGTCTGACTCTCCTCAGACCTTAATCTTGTCCCTGCTGTATGCCTGACCTTTAGGTCCCCTTGCCCTGTCAAAGTCATAGCCTCATTCCGTACTACTTCTTCCCTTCTCTCCCTGGATGATTTTCAAGCAAGGGAACCATTATATGTCATATCTTTCATCACGAAAACACCAGCAAGGAGTCCTAATTCCATATTCAAGAACCGGTACTCAAATCTGGATTTTGATCATTTGCTCTACTACCACTCCAAGTCCAAGACATCAGACCCGCTGCTACCTTCCTCATACATCAATTCCAGTGTCAACGACAGAATTCATGATGTCATAAGAAGCCTTCCCTAATGCTTTGGATATAACCTCTTTTCTTCTCGGGCCATTCCATCCGACCAGAGCTGCACCCTCAGCATTCAAGAATAACAACCCAGAAAGATTTGGACAGATGGACTTCCCCTGATTCAAGTCATTTTCTCCCAATCCAGATACAGTATTCCATTCTGCCTTTTCATTTATCTCCTCTTAGTATGCCTAGAGGGAAGGCAACCCAGTAGCCATGGTACCCCAGAGGTTTCCTCCTTATGAGGGTTTTTTTCCCTCTACTGCAAGCTAATGAGTACACTCTCCGTGAGTTGGAGGAGATATTTTCATTCACCTTCTTTTTGGGCCTTCATTCTTAAGTTCAAGCCTCTACTGAGGGTGGGAACGAGCAAGGCCAAACCAAAACAAGCTAACACCAAGCACCCCAGTTACACAACATGATTTTTCCCACACATTGAATTGAAGGGTTCCACCCATGGTTCAATGGGTGGGGAGAATCTCCCTATAAAATGCCCCTTGCCCTCTTAACATTGCCTAGCTTCACTTGCCCCACCACCTCCCCATCTCCTTCTCCGGCGCTCTTGTCACCCTCCTCGGGGCCTTCATTCCTAAGTTCAAGCATCTACTGAGGGTGGGAATGAGCAAGGCCAAACCAAAACAAGCTAACACCAAGCACCCCAGTTACACAACATGATTGTCCCAGCACATTCAACAGCAAATGTTTTAGCACATGAGTGATGTAGCAGCCATGGTGGTGAGCAAACAAGCAGCCCTGAAATGAACTGCTACATCTGGGGCCAAGAAAGGCAGTTTTTTTTTTATACCACAGTCTAAAGGAGTGACAGGAGTAAATCTATGGTTGCCCAGACACTATAAAAGATTGTGTATGAGCAATCATACACAGACAAGGTTATTTTTTAATCCCAAGGTTTCCATGGTAACAAGATCCCTTGAGCTTCGTGCTTGAGGTCTCCAGTAACAATGGAAACCTCTCGATTGAAAAATATCCTTACTGTGTATGATTGTTCATACACAATCCTCTATACCCACCTATTGTCTTCTGCATCACACTAGCCATCCACACACCCATGACACATTACATGTGTGCTTTTAGGTCAGCAGATATGCTTATCACAAAAAAAAAAATCATTTTTGGTTAGGTGAATGCCACTTACTATCCACCCATGGCCAAAGCCAGCCACACCCTCCACTTATGCTTCCCATCAGACCTCCTCACGATGGGTGTGGTACTAAGGAGGGGTGAGCAACCTCCCCAGAAGAGGAGAGCTGACTTTTGAATGCTTGTTCCTACTCCCCCTCAACACCCCCATGCAGGCTACTGCTGGCGTGACGCAAGGTAAAGCATTCAACACCTCAGACCTCAACGCCAATTGGCAGACCACACAGGGATTTGTAAAAATTTAAATTTACCTCCATCACATGTCCAATCATCCTCTTCTTCACCATTCTGGACAATCTCAACCACTGTGGCCGGCTCACCAACTACATTTTCATTACCTGCAGAAACGTCTATGCATGCCATAGGTGCAGCATTCAAAGGATGCCCATCAAGTATGCTACTCAGCTCTGAATAAAATGTTATCTTATCTCCTGCTGCCCCACTTTTACCAGTAACCCTGCAACACTGATAAAACATTTTTTTAAAGGTTTCCACTTTGTGCGGAGCTGTTCAATGGAATGCACGTGCCTCTTACTAGATATTTCAGTCTGTATTTTTTTAAAATATCACCTGTGAGTTTTCCCATCAATTAGATGCATTATGTCTAATTCTACAAAGCTGTCTAAAAAGACTTTCATCACCTAGTCACTCCAATAATAGTTTATGATGGAGCTGTTCCCTGCTCCTTCCATTATTCACTAATAAAATTATCATCACAGATGATAACTTTATTTTCAAAAATAAAATCCAAATTACTGCAATGCCAGCTTGAAGTATGGTCCAAATAACTGATAATTATGATTGTCCCTACTTAGAATTATGCTTCAATACACCTAGCAGCCTAACACTGTACGGCCAGTACCTAAGAAAATTGTCACTTTAAATTGACTGCTTGAAGACAGTCAACGAAAGTGAGGGAACAAAAACTCCTCTCCCCTGACATCGGTGTCATCACATTGGGAGGCCTTCTGTTAGCAGGGAACACTTCAGGGCACTTTTACATGCTGTGAGTTACCAGATACTTGGCAAGTTATTCAGCAGTCCTACCAGGTAAGTTGGCATCCAGATACTTGTCCACACTGCGTTTACATGTAACAGCCGTTACCAGGTTACACTCAGAGATCTCCACTCAGAGAGCAGTTACCCAGTAATGGATGTTGCATGTAAATGCAGTGTCTGTCTCTCTCTCCTTCTGTGACACACACAGTTAAGATACAGACAGCCACAGCCCCGTGATGACCTGCTCGGTCTCTCTGTCCTGCACCATGCTGCAGTGTGCTGGAATGGGAAGGAAATGGTTGCTCCACAGTAATAACTTGAAGGCAAATGAAGAATTGGGCATCCGAAGAATGATCACCATGTGCAGCAGTTATGGGGTGCCTGTGATCGTAAAACAGCATGACAGTAGGTGCACTTATGGGGCTGCCTCTGTGTGTTACTTCTACAGATATTACCCCATGGAGTTCAGTGCAGTGTGCGCAATACTGAACAGCAATATTCCTTAAGGATGTCAGGCTGTATGGACAATGACCATGGAGACACACAGTGAGATGGTAGTGGTTTTCCTTATGTCACACTCTTGGTGAGCAGATGACAGTGACTGGAGATCATGGGGAGGGGGGCTCTCTGTCTCTCACAAGCAATGTATCTCCTGGAGGATTTCAGCTAGTGCCATCTGCAGAGAGTCACACAGCAGCAGCGGAGAGACAGGGGTTGACAATGGGGCATTTGGACAGTCACTGTTGCCGGCGTATAGAAAACAGTCCCTTTTACACAACTATGCCACTGATGAGTGCTGAGACAGAATATGGCAATGGGAATGGCCACAGGGCACACAGGTTGTGGGACCCTGGCACTGCTCTTGCTCTGTGACTTGCCTGAGGTCACACAAACAAAATGTGGCACAGCTCCCACTGCATCAGTTTCGACTGCACAGAGGCGATGAATAAGAATGGCCATGGAGAAACACAGCAGCACTGTGGTGGCATTCCAGATGTCCTGCTCTTGGTTAGTGGATGATGGTGACAGGAGACTGAGGGGGGCCCTCTCTGTCTCTCACAAACAATGTCTCTCCTGGGAACACATACATGACGGAATGGGAAGGGAAGCAGCAATGGGCAGTGTTGTGTGCACGCCCTCTCGCCAAGCACTCCCTCTCCCAAGTCAGTGTGCTGTACCCGGTGATCTGTGAGGTGGGTGGTTGGGGAAGACAACGTACTACAGCCTCATTTTATAGAGTACTCTTGTAAACTTACAAATTTATATGTAGCTTAGCTTGATTATGTGGCTATATTAGATTAGTACATGCCCTTTTAAATGGTCAACATGTTTTTTATTTATTAATTAGCATCTATAATTAACAGGTGTACTTAAGGAGCACTCCTGTTCACTGAAATCACACCGTGAAAAAGCGCATGTGACAAGTGCAAAGCATCATCTTTGTTTAGCAGACTGAGGGATGCTGTATATTTCAAAATGTAGTAAGTGATTACTTTTTAACCAGACTGCATAGTTTGTCTTTGTTTGGGTTGGTTGGAGCTGTTAGCCCAATTTTTTTTTTATTGCCTTCTGATCAGTCTGTTAAAATGTTGGTGACAACTGTTTTGGCTGATCGTTTAAAATGCAAACAAGGCATGGTACAAAGAACAACGGCTACTGTATTACCTAGCTTAGTTCAGGGCCAGGGGCAGTTGGGAACTAGCAGGAGGATAAAGTGATTTAGGATACTCCAGCCACAAAACCCACCAGATTCATCTGCAGCTGCCAGTGCTACTTCCCAAAGAGTCTGGTTGCCAACAGCCAGAGCCATTTCATGCCCAGAAGTGCTGTCATAACCAAACAAATGACACTTCCAAAGTCCTGTTTCCATGCCAGGACTAAACTTCCACATAATTACCCAAGCTAAAATAAGAACCTAAGAATGGAGCAGGCAAACGAAGGTGATGTGCCCATGTAACTTGCCTGCTAGTCCTCACTAGTTATACCCATACAAGGCCAAATTTCCCATACAGTATGTTCAACTTATCTGTTCTCAAAAGTTACTAAATTCTTGCTTTGTATAATCTTATCCTGGGGACCATTCAATGGTGAAACCATTCTATGTGAAGCCGTTTTTCCTAAGGTCCATCCTAAATATTTTCCCTGATAACTATAAGTTGTGACCACTCAGTCCTTCCCTATAGACACCTTTTCTTTAAAGTTTAATGTTTTAAAAAGTGATCATTTCTTGGAAACTTTAAAGAACAAGGCATTTCCTCTGTTTTTTCTTCTCCTGGCTAAACATATCCCATTCCATTAATCTTTCCTCATAAGGCAAGTTCTGTATACCATTTATCATTTTTGTAGTTGTTTGGACTCTTTCAGCCTTGTTGTATATGGGCACCAAAACTGTATTCCATACTCCAGATGGGGCCTTACCAGAGATCAGAACGGGGCAACATCACCCCCTCGGTCTCCACTAGCAATATTCCTAGCAATGTATTCAATTATTTGTCCACATTTTTTAAAAGGAAATGCCCATGTCTCAAAACCCCACACCTCAGTGTGGGGCAGTCCTTTATTTATTATTTATTTATTTATTTCAAATTCGGATTAATACCTTTGAGCCGGGGGCTTGTTTACAAAGACTCCAAGTCAACAAGGAATACAAGACATTTACAGGTGAAGAAACATTATACAATGGCAAGAAAAAATCCTGGACTCCGATTGGTCAGTCTTCGGCTGGACCCGTGATGTTAATCAGTACAACATCACGGATCTAGTCTTAGCCTCACTGTGAACCTGCTGCTCAGCATCAGCATGCTCATCATTTGCTTGATTATTTCATCTGCTCTTAAAAAAACAAAAACATTTTTCCACACGAAAACATCTTTAAAATATATTTTTTTTTTATGCTGTATAACAACGAGCCATTGTATAATAGCAATAATGCCCTCCAGGGTGTGTGTCGTTTGGGATAACGTCACGCCTCAGTTGTTGGACTCACTCGGCCTGCGGCCTCGTGCCCAACCACCTGAGGCATGACGTTATCCCAGCACGACACACACCCTGTCGGGCATCATTGCTTAATTGCAGAATAGAAAGACATCAACTAACAAGTGGTATTAGTGTGCAGTTACAACATTAAGCATGGTACAAGTGAGGAGAAACAGGACCACACTTGCAGAGAAACATATTAATGCTGCACTAATTAAGTGCATTACAGTGTTTAACAATCACACTACAGTTCAGACAGGGTGCTCACAGTCTGCAGAAATGCAGTTTTAGCAGCCAAGGTGAGGCTTTGTCAAGGGGAAGTAGTAGGTGGCGGGAGGTGGGGGAAAAGTGGGCAGATATGGAACAGGAGGGAAGGAGAGAGAGAGGGTAGTGTTTGATGGGTGTGAGAATGGCTGTCAGAGGCCGTAGTTTAACCGAAACACTGGCAGTCAGATTTGCTGGCAAGAAGAGATCGAAGCCCATTTTTAAAGTGGCCAAGTCTGGGGGAGTTGGCAAGGTCTGCAGGCAGATCATTGAAGCATTTATGCCCACAGTAGGAGAGGGATCTTTGGCCAAGGGTGGTTCGTTTGAAGGGAACAGTTAGGATAGCCCTGGAGGCACTCCTTGTGCATTTAGATGGTTGTGCAGGCTCAAAGAGGGCTGAAGTAGCACTAGGCATGGACCCCATCAGGGACTTTTTTGCAAGGAGGCAGGCCTGGTATTGGAATCTGTTGTAGAGTGAGAGCCAGCCAGTTTCCTTGTATAGGTCACAAAAGTGACTCATTCAGTTTACTCCCAGGATGAGGCAGCAGGCCTCGTTGAGGATGGTTTTAACCCTTTTAAGCACTGTGTCTGTGCCTGCCTCGTATATGACAAGGCCATAATCCACAGATAAGAGAACTGAACTGCACGTAACAAGTTTCAGGGCAGCCGGTGTCATAGAGGTGCGGTGTCTGTACAGGATGCCAAGCTTCATGTTGGTGGACTTTACCAGTTGCTCAGAATGGGCAGTGAAGGTGAGGGTGTCATCAGGGTGAACCCTAAGTACTTAAATATGTGGACTTGGTCTAGTACGTCTCCTTCACTACTAAGTATATGCAGTGAGGACCATTGAATCTTGCTCTGTTGGGTTCTGAAGAGCATGCTCTTTGTCTTTTTGTAGTTGAGTAGCAGTTTATTTCTGGTGAACCAGGATTCCAATGCATGAAAACTGAGCTGATGTTCAGATCTAATTTATCCCGGGTCATTCCCTGGGATGGAGATAACAGCATTGTCTGCATAGAGTCTGGAGTGTGCAGAACAGGTGGAAGGCATGTCATTTATTTATTTATTTTTTTAATTTAAAGTTTATTGAAATTTTCACATTAAACAATGGGCAGGGTCAAAACATCCATAGCATAAAACTTATGACCACACAAATTAATTGACCCCGTCCCCCTCTGCCCCTGACACCCCCCACTCCACCCCCCACACAGTCCCAAAGGCATGACAGTCCATGACATCTGAGAAATTAGGAGTTAAGTATTAAAAATTAGATGGTATATAACGTATGGAGTGAGGCCCAAATCCGTTCATATTTGGACTTGTTGTTATTAATACTCGAAATAGTCTTCTCCACTCGAAGATTAAATAATAACTCATTTAGCAATTCAGAATAAGAGATGACTTCAGAGCTCCTCCAATACTTGAGCACTAGTTTCTTAACAGACATCGAGCTCAAAGCAATATGAAACTTACGCTTATTAACAGAAATCTGTGAGTAATCCCCGAAGATGCAGACCTCTGGGATAAACTGGTCTCTCAGCGCAAGGAGTGGGTCAGCTTTGTCCCTTGTAGTCTCCCAAAGGGGTGATATCTTAGGACAATCCCAGAAAATGTGAAGTAGGGAACCCTCTGCCTGAGTACATCTAATGCAAACATCAGAGGAAGATATTCCCCATTTAGCCAATTTCTGAGGATAGTAGTAGAGATTATGAAGAATGCAAAACTGCATTAACCATAACCTATCTTGTGTTACAAAACAATGGCAGTTGTTCCATATAGTCGTCCAGTCCCTATCCCAGTGTGGGAAGAGAGCAGACCACAATTCTGTTGGGCCAAACGGCACCGGAAAACGTCAATCATACAAAATATCGTTCAATTTGGAGATACTTCGGGGAGAATTAACCAATGGGACTAGTTCAGTAAGGAAGGTGAAATTATAAGATAAGAGGGTGCCCTCCCCAAATTTTTTAATGAGGAGATGTCTGAGCTGAAGTACTTTAAAACAGTCACTTGCCTTAAGCCTGAATTTGGCCACAGTATCCTCAGCTGACAACCAGGTACCATCCTCCTTAAGAAATGAGTGGACCCTACCATCACCTAGACTAGGTAACCATTTGGGGGGTAACACTTTATTATCTATTTTAAAGGCAGGGGAGTTCCAAATCGACTGCTCCACATCTAGCCAGTTTTTATACTTTAGGAATCTACACAACTGTGAGTGAATCCTCATGGAAACTCCAATTGTGGTGCCTTTTAACTCTTTGGGTAAAGAAGCGGTATTGAGAAATAATAATGCGGAAGGGGCTATATTAGCTGAGCGGATCATTTCCCTCTCTATTTTGATCCATGTGTGCAAATAATCTGAGGGATTAGATACCATCCATTTTAGGTATTTGGTTCACCACAGGCCCAATAGTACATACACATGTATGGAAGTCGTAAACCACCCTTGGACTTGGGTGCCACAAGCTTGTAAAAAGCTAATCTAGACTTCTTTTTAAACCAGATGAAGTCACTAATCAAACTTTGGACCTTTTTAAACCAGCTGCGTGGTAGACAGATGTCAAGTAGCTGAAGGGGTATAAGAGACGCAGAACATTCATCTTAACCAGACTGACTCTTCCCCAAAAAGAAATGGGTAGTGCAGACCATCTAGCCAAGTCTAGAGCCACCGTGGACAGTAGAGCTTCCAAGTTGTATTTAAAGGTGCTCTGCAGGTCTCTAGTTAACATAATGCCCAGATACCGTATCGAGTCTTTAGACCAGGCTAGACCCAGGGCGGTAATATCATTCTTAAAAACTTTGTGATTTAGGGCAAACACAATCGACTTCCCTACATTTAATTTGTAATTGGATAGTTTACTAAGTTGCCCAATTATATCCAACATGGTGGGAATAGAAGTGTCTGGATAAGAGAGGTATAAAAGCAGGTCATCCGCATATGCAACGACTTTAAGCTAATTTCCGAGAATGGTAAACCCCTGGACCTTCGAGCATGAAATTAGTTTACGGATTAAGGGCTCCAGGTAGAGATTAAAAAGTAGGGGAGAAAGGGGACAATCCTGCCTGGTTCCGGAATGCAGAGTGAAGGTCCTGGAGAACACCCCATTCCCAGAAATCTTAGCCGTCAGATGCTGATATAAGGCTTTTATCCAAGATTGAAATTGTTGAGGGAATCCAAAAGAGTTTAGCGTTTGAAGTAAAAAACTCCAATTGACTCTGTCAAAAGCCTTCTCAACGTCCAGGGAGACCAGTGCCACTGGAAAGGAGGCATCCCTGGACACCGAGAAGACATGAGAGAGAGTGCTGAGATGGTCTGCGGAGAATCTGCCTTTCATAAATCCAATTTGATGTGAGCCAATTAAATCAGGAAGAGCCAAACTGAGTCTATCCGCTAAGATCTTTGTTAGAATTTTTATGTCTTGGTTCTACAATGATATGGGTCTATAACTCTCAACAGATTCTCTATCTTTACCTGGTTTTGGGAGAAGCACAATGAGGGCCTCGAATAGAGAGGAGTCAACTTGCACACCTGATAATATGTAATGAAAGAGAGAAAGAAGATGGGGGGTAATTTGCTCCTTAAAACACTTCTAAAAGTTTGCAGAAAAACCATCTAGTCCTGGTGATTTATCTAAAGGTAAGCCCTTTATTGCCTCCAGGATTTCTGACTCTGTAATGGGGGCTACTAACATCCTACCCTGGGACTCCAAGAGACAGGGCAATTGGACCTCCACCAGGTAGGAGGAAAGAGTATGTGCTGGGGGGGAGGTTAGACATTTCGCCATATAGGTGTTCAAAATAACTGACAAACTCTGAAACAATCTCCTGGGGATTAAATTTGAGAGTTCCGTCCATTTTAGAGTGGATCGGGGGATAAACCGAGCAGACTCCAGTTGCCTAATTCTCTGGGCTAGTAACTTGCCTGTTTTTTCCCCGTGATCTATGTATGAGGCTTTAGTACATAAAATAGCAAACTCTGCTTTCTCGTTGAGCATATTTATATAGGAGTCCCTCAATTTTACCAGCTCTTGTTTAGAGTCGTCAGAAGGGTTTGATTGTAGGATAATTTCTAAAGCTCTTATCTGGGTTAACACCTCCTTCAGCCTGGCCTCCCGTCCCCTCTTCCTTGTCATGGCCATCCCAATTAAGATGCCCCGGAGGTATGCTTTGAAGGCACACCATAACACATCTGGCCTAGTGTCCTGTGTAGCATTCAACTTGAAAAATTGTGTGATATGCTCCTTAATTTGGTTTCTGCACTTGGGATCCTTGAGCAGTTGGCCATTCAGTTTCCACCTGGTTTGCTGCTTAGGCAGAGATGTGAGGTCCAATTTGCAGAGCACCAATGAGTGGACGTAGGGTGGACCTGAGTGAATAGTAGAGCTTGTCACCCCTGGTAACAGGGCTTGAGAGACCAAAAGGTAGCCAATACGGGAAAAAGACCTGTGAGCAGGGGACACAAAATTGTATTCCCTGTTCGCAGGGTGTAAAACCCTCCAAATGGCACAAAGTCCCAATCTGTCTGTTAACTCATGTAATGCATGCTGTGCCAGGGAAAAAGAAGCCAGGAGTGAGCTAATGTGGTCTTTACCTGAATCTACCACTAGGTTCCAGTCCCCCCTAAATTTATGATGGAAGGTAACAGAGAAAGAACATTATTAAGTAGTCTCGCAAAAAATAAGGGGGTCATCTTTGTTAGGGCCGTAAATGCTTCCTAATACAAAATCTGCTGAATACAAAGTGCCCTTAACCAGAATAAATCTGCCATGGGGGTCCTTAATTTCCTGGGTAACCTGAAAAGGAATACTTCTGTTAATAAGAATTAAGACCCCACAGCTGTTTGAGGTTTCTTGGGCTGAGAAGACCTGATCAATCTGCATCCTTCTCATCTGAATGGCTTCCGAGTCAAGCAAGTGCGATTCCTGAATAAAAACAACATTAGCACATAAAATGTCTAAGTGCTTCAGTATCTTATATTGCTTAGTTTTTTTTTCGGGCCCTTTTAACATTCCAAGTTGAGAAACAGAACTCTTTAGCCATTGTGCAAATACCATAGATAATAGCAGTAACTAAAGTCATAGACTACCTTAAAGACAGACCTCAACCGACCTAAAATGGACTGTGTCCCACCCAATAATACTTCCCCACTCCCTAAACCTGCCCCTTCCCCCCTACTGAGAACATCCCCCAAACTATCCAACAGAAACACAAACCACAAACACTCTACCCTTCGGTCCCCCCCCTCCCAACCCACCCAGATCTCCTATGCATCGCTAAGCAGCACTCCTCCAAGAACAGCGCTCCCATCCTCCCGCCCACCTCTGTGCAGAATCTCATCATAGTAACCATCCACAACAAAATTAAAGAATAAAGCAAGTTCAAAAGACTTGTGAGGCCCACAAACATCAGGACTGCATGTAAGAACCTCTTTTAAAGCCAAAGAAATACAATTAGCAGGTCTCAAAAAACTTGCCCTTAATCCTGCTACTACAAAAATGGTTATCACCCCTAATACAGAATAACATGAGACAAAAATATCTCCCATCCAACGCCTCACCTCGAGGCTATTGTGTAAAATGAGGGTAAAATCGCTACCCCCAGATTCAAGCAAAAATGGGTCTCCTCCCTACTATCTAGCAGAGAAGGGAGTGAAAATGAGAGTGGAGAAAGGGCAATCTACCAAAGTAGGCTAAGCTCAAACTTGGGAAGCTCTTCCTGAAAAAAAGAAGGGAGATTAGAAACCTCCAAATGAGCCAAGTGCCGGTTCCGTTCCAAAACAATGACTGCACCACTGAACCCAACCTACATCTCTCTTGCCACCAAATCTGTCTTAGCACTTCTTTACTACTACGAGGAGTGGAAGCAATCCAGAGAAATACTCCCCTCTAGTGGCCACCACTGAGAACTGCATAGCAACCATCCTCCCCGTAAATGATCCCTGTATCCCTTTGTAAAGCTGCAGTAGGCAAAAAGAACCTGAGAGGACTCCTACCTCACCAATATCTCCTAAAATTCTCTGAGTCCTGCCAAAACTCCCATGAGCTGGTCACCTGAAGTCCCATCATAAGGGCTATTAAACTGAAAAAGAAGTCCCTTACCCCAATCATAAAGAAAAGGGAGGGGACAAGATTGATCCCACTCAATTGAGAAACAGGGTACGAACACTGCCCTACCCTGAAGTTTTGTTTCAGCAATCCGGATCTCCATAATTGGCGGTTCAGCAGAAAAATGCCCCCTTACACCCTAAAGACCTTCACGGTCCCCCAAAAGAAGCCCATGAGTGCAAACGGGCATTGTCCTTTCATACCTGTGGCCAGGAATGTCCCCAATGTTCACCAAACCTTCCCCCGAGGAGATCTAAAGTGTGTCTAGTTAACCGAGAAGTTTAAAGGTACAGCAACTTTTCAGTTTTTAAACCCCAACTAGAGAAATAACCAGAAATAGATGAATGTAAACCAGAAAATAAAACACTGCACATTTCCACGCAATCTGTTACATCTTAAACTTCCTAAATGATCCCTTCTAATAGCCCCCCTGATAATTAAGAACCTTTAAAGAGATCAGGCATAGCATTTTTTAGTCCATCCATTGCAGAGTCCGAGTCTTCATAAAAGTGCCACTGTATGGATATCTGGACCTGCAGCTTCGAGGGATATCTCATTCTGAATTGGAGACCAGCTGCCAACAGCATTTTAACCACCGGGTGAAAGGCAGCTCTACGTTGCCTAACAGATAGTGGCAGATCCTGGGTAACTCTGATTCTCGCTCGTTCCCACTGCAGTTCTTGTATGCCCTTTAGTTTGAGAAAGAAATGCTGCTTCTCTAAAAAGCTGAGAAAACAAAAAATTAATGGTCTGGGAGAGGCCCCTCTCGGAGGCATAGTATGCAACGCTCTATGAGCCATCTCTATAATATAGTGGGGGCCATAGGGCAAAGGTCCTGTAAGTTTCTCGATGAACTTCTACACAAACAAGACCGTGTCATTCCCTTCTTCCATCTTGGGTAATCCAATAATGACCGCGTTGTTCCTGCGACTACGATCTTTGAGGTCTTCAAGTTTTTGCTCCATCCTGTTAATTTTTTGCTGAAGCATGGCCACCTCAGGATTCTGCTTATCCACCTTCCTCTCTAAAGAAGTGAGTTGAATCTCGACATCTGAGGTTCTCAATGCTATGTCCTCCATAGCCTGGGAGAGGGTTTTGAATTCAGAAGTGAGGTTTCTTAACTCTTCCATCCGACATCCAATCGGCCAGGAATCCAGCGAGGGTTAATGGCTCTGTTCTGAACTTGGAGGTGCCATGGCCTGCGTTGAGCCTGTGGTTCCAGCCTGCGGTTTCTTAGGGGCCTTCTCTGGGGTAACCGGGGGTGTATGTTTAGGCGGAGGCTTCTTCATCTCGGCTTCCATTCTGCATCAAACACACAGATTGCATATTCGATAACTTCCTCCACCAGATAATAGCAAGAATCAGGCTCACGATGTTGAAAAGCTCAATAAACGTACGAACATTTAACAGTGGTGGACAGGAGAAAACGGGAAAGCATCTTCTCAGGCCTGCTGCATCACGTGATCCCAAAGCATGTAATTTATGAAAAGGCTGAATAAGACAGGACCAAGAATAGAACCTTGTGGGACCCCTAGGTTCACTTCCCTGGGCTCAGAGATTGTATTGCCGATCCAATCCTGATTAGCAGTTTTGTATAATAAATATAATTTTTACCTTAGTGGCTTGTTACTGTTTTGTACTTTACCTGGTTGATCCAGCCATTCCTCCCACCAGCATATTTAACTCAGCGCCACTAGAAATGCATCCAACAACCTCCCATGACTGTCCCAAGTCTAACATTTGAGTCACGGAGCAGCAACAGGAGCGTGTTTAGTATAGTGCTATGAATGGAGAAATTAATAGTTCTGGTTTGAAATGCATCAGTCTGGGAGTTATACCATGGCCAACTATAAAGTAACAGTCAACTTTTGATCTATACTTTGTCAAGGCATAGCACCCAGACTGTTATATCTCAGACTGGAGCTATTAATAGCTCAGCCCATAGTGCTATACTATACATGCTCCGGCAGCTGCTCCCTCGCTCATACATCACACTCTGATCTGCCACGGGAGGTTGTGGGATGTACCTCTAGTGGCACTGACTTCAATATGCTGGCAGGAAGGATGGCAAGATCAACCATATGACGTACAAAACAATAACAAGCCACAAAGGTAAAGATTACATTAAAGAGCTCACCTCAGGGGACTGCAGGATTCACAGAGGTAATGCCTTTCTCCTTCCAGCTTGATTTCTGAAGGCGTGTTAGCCCATCAGAGCTGCACACCCCATCCACCCTCCCACCCAAGCTTGGCTCTACCTTTATTGCTGCATACTGGTCACATGACACATCACATGACCACACCTTCTGTATTCTAAGTGTCCACTTTCCCATTTATAGCTAATATTTTTATGACCACTAGGAGTCACTACAACACCCTCTCTAAACCCTGTTTTTGCCTTCTTCACACCACTCTGTTCACCCTCCTAATCTCCACTCTTTCCTACTATTGTACCCCTACTTTAAGCCCCTTTTTCTTCATATTTTGATACTGTTCCCTTGTAGGCTTCAAACCCTGAACTCTTGACACCAAAGTCAGCAGCTGTACCACTAAGCCAACAGGTCAGGCTAATTTCTTTCAGTTTTTTTAAACTCTTAAATCTTTTGCCCCCCCCCCAACTACCTTGTGCTCATTATGACACTGCCTTCTACTACCAGCTCTGCTACGTGGCTTGTACTGCTAACACTAGCCCCCCTCATTTTGCTAGGGGATGCTCCACATGTCTCTCAACATGGTGAGCCAGAACCACCTCTTATCTGGCTTCTCCCCTTAACCCCTCCCCCACCTCTACCAGTGTACCACCCCACTCACTCTACCGATGGACCATGCTCCCCACCCACATCTCCCCCTATTGACACTGCCATGGTACGGCAGTGGATGCTACTCTGCCTTGCCTCTCCCTTTCTATGGGACCTACCCATCCCCATCTCCTTATGCTGCTGTTCCCCCTCCCAACTGGTGCCTAATCTGATGAAGAAGCGACTAAAACTGGCATCCTTGTGCATCCTCCTGCTCCTCCTCTGGAGATGTCCACCTCAACCCAGGACAGACCCACCCACCCACCCAAGGGTTACTGCTCCTAAATATCTAATATTTGCCTCCCTTAATATATGTAGCCTCCTCAAGAAATTTGATTCTTTTCAGGGCTGGGTTGCCCAGAATGGCCCTGATGTCATCTCAGTAGTTGAAACTTGGCTCATCGACAACACCCCAGACTTCGCCATTCTCACTTCCTGGTTTTACACTATACCATGCTGACAGAACCTCTAAAAAAGGGGGTGGATGTGCACTGTATGTCCAGGACTCATTACAGTGTCTCGCCCTCCCATCCCCAACCCTCGAGCATGGGGCCCAGGATCTTACTCTGAAGATCACTCTTGCCCCAAACAGAGCCCCACTGTTTCTCTCCACCAAATACATTCCTCCCAGAAATCAGAAGAGTGCCTTCCACTCTGTCCTCAACCATCTCCAGACACTCCTTGACAGTGCTGACATCATTGCCCTTGGGGACTTTAATATAAACTGGCTAACTGATGCATCGGCTCCCATTAGGGATGCTGCAGCCTTTCAAAACCTGTCCCAACTTGTGACCACTGCCACTAGAATCAATGAGAAGACTGGTACTGCCATCCTCCTTGATCCAATGCTCACCAAGGCACCCCACAAAGCAACCCAAGCAGGGTACTACCCAATGCCCTAAGTGACCACTCCCCGGTGCTCTGTCACTGGTCGTATAGTGTTAAAAAGTACCCCCTAAAAGAATGTTCTTCCAACGCCGCCTCAAACCCGGCAAACTTCGTTCCCTTAGACAGTGCCTCTTAGCCAGTGACTTGTCCCCCATCAAAACTGCATTGAACATTGACTCTGCCCTCAACCACTTCATCGACACCTTCAACTCAGCCTGCAACCGGTAGACACCCCTAAGCAAACAAAGAGTTAAAGGGGGTGACACACCTTGAATATCACACAAGTCCTGCTGGACCAGATGTGCCAAATGTGACAATCTATGGCACATTGTGCTGGATACTGGTAAACCCACTGATAGGCAATGCTACCAAGAAGCATGCAATAAATGTACTTGGAGTAATCATAAGGCAAAAGCTGAGTACTACCAAACATTGCTCACTGCCACATGGGGCTCAGGCCACAAGTTCTGGGCTCCTTCAAACAGCTCAGTGGCAAAGCCCCTACTGCACCTCCCTCCCAACTCAGGGCCAATGGATCTATCACCACAGACCCTACCCTGATTGCAAATACGTTTAATGCCTCCTTCTCCGACCTTACTGTTCTCCCCCCAATTTTCCTCCCACCCCCACAGCACCACCTTGCTCCCTCTCAACCCCCCCATTCCGCTTTAAAGCAATATCTCAGCATGAAGCTGCCCCTCTTCTACTCAAGGCTCTCAGCAAATCACGTTTCAGCAGTGACTCACTAGATCTTAAACTGCTTAGGCTCACCTTTAACAAAGTTCTGACCCCTCTCACCATGCTTCTGAACAGCTCCCTATCACCGGGCCAGTTTCCCTCTAAATGGAAATCTGCCCTCATCACACCCATCCTTAAAAGCAGTGACTGCACCCTGCCTGGGAACTACCGCCCCATCTCAATCCTGCCTCCCCTCTCCAAAACCTTGGAGAACATTGTGGCCACGCAGCTTATGGACTACCTCTCCAACTATAGCCTCCTGTGTCCTGAGCAGCATGGCTTCTGCCATAGCCACAGTACCACCACAGCCCTTTTGGAATTTATAAACGCCCTTCATACATCTCTTGACACTGGCCACACTGCTGGTGTTGTTTTTATAGACCTTTCCAAGGCATTTGACATGGTGCACCACACACTACTCCTGTATTCCCTCACACAAATAAGCTTTTCCCCAGAGACCACTGGCTGGTTCGCCAGCTATCTGTCTGAGAGAACCCAGACAGTCAGGATTACCCACACCCTGTCCTCCCCCCTCCAAGTCAGGTCAGGGGTCCCACAAGGTTGTATTCTTGGCCCCCTACTTTTCTCCCTGTTCCTCAACTTCTTGCCCAAAGATTGTTCCAGAAAACTACTCCTGTATGCGGACAATGCCGTCCTCTACAGCTCCCACACTGATCCCACAGCCCACCATTTGGCACTCCAAATATCATTCTTGGAAGCCGAATCCTGGTTCGTTCAACACAGACTAGTCTTAAATTACAAAAAACAAAATCAATGGTGTTTGCACACCCCCAAAACAAGAACACAGGACAACCCCTGCTCACATTGAACTCCCTAAATGACCCCCTTGAGCAGGTTACCTTCTTCAAATACCTAGGTATCACCCTAGGCTCTGGGCTCATCTACCATGACCACAACCGAATACTGAGCACCGCTGTCAATGTGTGTATTGGCCTATTTCACCGGTACAAGCACTGCCTCCCACCAGAAGCTCTCCACCTAGCTGTCCCTGCATCAGTGCTATCACTCATAGACTACGGAATCATCATCTATGGGGCAGCCAACAACACATACCTAAACAAAATTAGGCTAGCCCTTAATAAGACCTGTAGACTTGCTACTGGCTGCGCAAGACTCACACATACCTGCATTCTTTACGCCTCAAACAACTGGCTAAACTTTGATGGGAGGCTCAAATATCAGACCTGCCTCTTTGCTAAAATAAATAACAGCAGGGCTACTCCCACCTGCTCTGTCACTCCTACTCCATGCACCATTGTCCACCCGCCTCACTCGGCAATCAGCGAAAACCCACTTCAGGGTACCTCGCTGCAAGACCACTTTGGGTCAAAGAACTTTTAGGTACCTGGCCCCTAGCTGGCTTAACTCACTCCCAAACTCCCTCCTCACAGAACCTAAACTTGGTCATTTCAAGTCCCAACTAAAAGACCTAATCACTCATGACTCAGTCTGTGACTGTCCTTGATTTAGCCCTACCCTCTCTCCCCCCATCCGACTATGGACTTAACACTGGTCCAGCCACCCCGGGCATGCCTATATTTTGACAATGGACACCTTAGTCCAGCCTAGACCTGCAAATAACCACCAGGGCATGGCTAGCGCCACTGCCCTGCAGTGTATGTTTTGTTACCTACTACCGTCTGCACTATGTACCTATGCTTGGCAGCACTCTGTAACTCTGTATCGCCAGCTGCTTTACTGTGTCATCTGTAACCAATTTGTAACCATTTCTGTAAGTATTGTGTCTTGTTGTTGCTATTGTCCCTGATGTCTCTGTTTTCAATGACGTGGAACCTTTGTAAACAAGTCTTTGACTTAAAGATGTGTTATCCAATATCTTCAATAAATAAAAATATTTATTATACAAAACTGCTAATCAGGGGCTGCCTCCAAACTGAGGTGTGGGGCTTTGGGCCATGGATATTTCCCTATAACTGCAAAGTCACAATGTTTGTTCCATTTGAACTTATCTGAGACTATGATTCCCATGTCTCTTCCTTCAGAACAGCAGTGCAAGGATGAACAGTTTAATTTATATTCTGCTCCTGGATTTCTTCCCCGAGATAGAGAACAGTGCACTTCGTTAATTTAAAATTCATTTAAAATTTTTCTGCCCAAGATCCCAGAATATTCAGATCATCTTGCATCTCTAGAATTTCCTTTTCTGTTTCTATGATGCCCCCCAGCTTTGCGTTATTGGCAAACTTTTGGTACAGCAATTTAATCCCTTGTCAGAATCACTAACAAATCACTATAAATTAAATAAGGTTAGACCCAATACCAATCCTTGCGGGACTCCACTCGTAACACCCACGCCAGGTGGACACCTACTCATTTGCCCCATTTACCCTCATCTTACACTTTGTCTTCTACCTAAAAGCCAGTTTCCAATCCATTTATGTAATATAGCTGGGGTACTGACCTGATGTCATTTATCCATCAAATCTTTATGAGGCTCTGTATCTAAGGCCTTTGAAAAGTCCCATTTTGGCAAAATGACTTTCTTGCACATGGCAACATCCTCTTGAAAACTTGAAAGATGGTCAGAGGTGTGGCAACTGAGGTTCAATGCAAAAAAGTGCAAGATAATGCACCTAGGTAAGGGGAACCCTGGGGAGACCTACAGGATGGGGGGGGTGCTGACCGTCGCCAAAGAGTAGAGGGACCTAGGGGTTATCATATCTGATGACCTGAAGGTAGCAAGCAGTATGCAAAGGCTGCAGGGAGGGTCAGTGGCATGCTAGGATGCATAGGCAGAGGTATTACTAGTAAGAGGCAGGAAGTAGTGATATCATTGTATAAAACACTAGTAAGGCCTCACCTGGAGTACTGTGTACAGTACTGAAGACCACACATGCGTAGAGACATAAACATGGTGGGGGCTGTCCAGAGAAGGGTGACAAAGATGGTGCATGGTTTGCACTACAAAACATATGAGCAGAGACTAAGAGACCTCAATATGTACTCACTGGAGGAGAGGAGAGAAAGGGGGGACATGATAGAAACCTTTAAGTACCTCAAGGGCACAAACAAGGTGCAGATGTGAGATCTTTTCCAATGTAGAAAAGATACTAGAACAAGGGGGCATGATATGAAATTGGAGGGGGGAAGATTAAGAGGTAACATGAGCAGGTTTTCTACACGGAGAGGGTGGTGAAAGTTTGGAATAGTCTGCCACAAGAAGTGGTAGGGGCTAGCACAGTGGAGGGGTTTAAACATGCTTGGGACAAGCACAGGGAAACCTTGGGAGGGAAGCTAGTGATGAAAAACCATTGACCACTTAGGGTGAGAGGATGCATACATGTATAGGGCCTATGGGCAGAGTGGATGGGCCTAGCGGTCCTTATCTGCTGACAATTTCTATGTTTCTATGTTTCTCTTGGAGTCAATTACTGACCCAAATGCGCCACTTAACTACCTACAGTATGTTTGTTTTAAGGCAGAAATTGTGACATGGATACCACTTGAACTATATGTGATTTTTTGTATTTTGTATTCATATTTTTTATTATGTCACTATTTCAAAAAGCCTATGTATTGTGCAACATCGATCTATGTGGGATGATCATGAAAACAGGTCTTGTACTGTACTTAATGATCTCATCTTTAATTAACAAAAGGAACTTAAATAAGGAAAAATAGGGCTATTTCAAAACAAAAGCACAAGCAATAAACAGGTCATTAAACATACCTCACTTAATGCCAAAATGTATAAATTATATTAAAAATGTAAACAACAGGGTTTATGTTCCATTTGAGATAAACTGAGATGTTAAAAGTGTGAACGCCAAACTAAATTTTTGAAACAAAGCTTGACGTCTCTCAAAAACCAGCAGGGTTCAAGGTTACTGGTTAAGAAGGAGTCAGTTTCTAAGGTCCTGAAATAGCTCACTGACCAAGTCCAGGCAGCCACGTAGGACGGTGAGAGACCAGGATATGTGAAGCCATCTGGACCAGATTTGTACTGATGGCTGAGGGTGTTTTCAGGAATCAAGTCCACCCCTGCGTGTGAAGATGACCTCAGCACTAGGGTCAAACAGCACTGTCAATAACAGTGCCACTCATAAATGTGCAGTATAAACAGGGCTGTCCAATTCAGCGGCAGCAATCAATGCCACCAGGAAACACAGTACCAAGGGTAGTGGTCAGCAATGACGGCTACCATTGTAAAATAACTATATGCAAAACTGTATTTTCATGTGGGGGGGCTCCACCCCCCCCACACACACAGAAGTGGGGGCTCTTCCCCCTGCACCCCCTCGTACTAAACGATTCCTTCTCTGAGGTGGAATGGATCACAGGGAAAAGGTTAAATTTGTGGGGCTGTGGAATACTATTTCCACAGCCCTTTGACAAAATTCAACTCCCAAATGAAAATTAAAATATCCACGGTGAGACCAGGATTAGAACCCTGGTCTCCCAGTCTATGCTGACCGAGCTGCTGCCTTAACCTGCTCCACCATGGGGGCAGCTCCGGCAACAATTGCACTTCTTGCCTTCTTCTCTACCATCTCTGATCAGTCTGAATAGCAACAGGGGTAGCGGTAGCTGCTGGGCGCCATTCTACCCCTTACGCTATTCCTTCCTTGCGTGGTCCTGACTGTGCGGTTTATACTGCGCAGTTCAGGCAGCACTGGTTATGAGGGGCAAATCGGGTGCTCCATCACTCAGTGCTCTCCAATGCATCACCTCCACAAACCATATAAAATCTACAAACAGGTATCTGCCTCTCTCTCCAAAATCAAACAAAGGGGTAGAGGACACCGCAGAACAGGACACTGCTGCACAAGAGCTAGCACTACAAAACTCACCCAAAACAGGGAGTAAAAAAAAAAAAAAGTAAAAAGGAAATCCAGAACACTTCTGATCATAGGAGACTCTATGATTCGAGGAGTTGATACCTACCTCCAGCCAGGGTTAATGGTCAGATGTCTCCCAGGTACATCAGCGTGGAGAGACACTGACTGCATTGTTAAAATCATGCAGGAAACAGGAGAAAACAATGATGTGTTGGTACACATAGGGACTGATGATCTCGCCAGCCGGTCAGTTGTGGAGACCAAGGAACACCTGACCAGACTGGGAAACAAACTCTCATCCATTTCGTCCGGCATCTCCTCTGAGATCCTGCCACTCTGGGAGAGGTGGGCAGATGGATGGAAGGTCAGAGAAGGGGAGATAGGGGAGCTAAACATGTGGCTCAAGGGCTGGTACCAGGAAAAAGTACACAAATTTGTAGGTAACTGGCAACAGTTTTAGGAGCGAAAGTTCTTTAAATTTGATGGACTGCATCTGACTAAGGAGGGATTCAGTGCATTGGGGCAGACGTTTGACGTCTTTATAGAATATTTAAACTAGCAAATGGGTAGAGGGGTGCAGCACCCGATCCATCGAACGGGAAGAACACCCCTCCCCCCTCAGCTAGTGATCAAGCAGGAGTTCAGCATGTTTGTAGTTCATTTGCATCACCAGGTAATGAAAAAGATCTGGCTCACCATGCGACAGTCAGGGGAAATGCTGGACCTTGCCCAACAACTAAAGCACCGACATCTAGCCAATGGAAAATCATGTACACAAATGTCCACAGTCTGGGAAACAAGATCCCAGATCTGCAGGCAACAATGACAGAGGCTAAACTGGACATAGTAGCCATTAGCAAGACATGGTTCACCAGTAACCACACTTGGGAGACTTCAGTACCTGTCTATGTACTGTTCAGAAGAGACCGAGGTACAAAGGGGGGGGAGGGTTAGCCCTTTATGTCAATGAAAATATCAAAGCTACGGAAATTCAGAATACACATAAGGAGCCAGAAGAACCATGGGTCACCCTGGAAACAAGAATGGGACAACCATACGAACTGGGGTTGTCTACAGGCCTCCAGACCAGGGGGAGGACATATACACATTACTGTTAGAAGATATGCAAAACATGACAGCTAAAGGGTAGGTTCTGATAATGGGAGACTTCAACATGCCAGATACAGATTGGTCGATACCAGCAGGAACATCCTCCAGAACTAGACACATAGTGGATTCCCTGCAGAGGGAGGGCCTCAAACAACTGGCACAACAAGCCACAAGAGACAGGGCTATCCTAGATGTAGTACTAATGGGAAAAGGATCACAG
Organism: Neoceratodus forsteri; assembly: GCA_016271365.2. Lineage (NCBI taxonomy): Eukaryota > Metazoa > Chordata > Ceratodontiformes > Ceratodontidae > Neoceratodus > Neoceratodus forsteri. The sequence continues at coordinate 488,675,714 of CM057453.1, read as the reverse complement.
ATCTCCAGGTAGAAGGTCACCTGGGGGCTAGTGACCATCACATGGTATGGCTCAATTTGGCCTTTAGGACTAAATCATCCCATTCCATGGCAAAAATATGGGACTTCAGAAGAGCTAACTTTGATAAGATGGCCAGCAGAGTTAAGCTAGCCCTGGCAAGAAGAAATACAGGTGAGGGGATACAGGCAAAGTGGGCAAGCATTAAGGATGCAATACCTGAAGCACCATCTCATTGTGTTAGGGAGAAAAGCGAGAGCAAAAGAAGGAGAAAACCACTTGGGTTCTCAAAAACAGTAGCAGAAAAGGTCAGAGCCAAAAGGTTGTCCTTCAGGAAATATAAGGGAATGTAGCGGGATGAAGATAGGGAGGCATACTAAATTTCCCTAAGGGAAGCAGGGAAGGCAGCAAGGCAGGCGAAGGTCTAAACTGAGGAAACACTAGCACAAATAGTAAAAGAAGGTGACAAGAATTTCAATAGATATATTAGTGAAAGGAGAAAGTTCAGAGGGGGTATTGCTAAGATCAAAGGGGATAAGTGGTAGTGTATGGATGAGGCCCAAGAAAAGCATCTATCCTAAATAGATACTTCTGCTCAGCATTTACTGAGGAGAAGGTAGGACAGGGCCCACAGCTCAGCACCATGACACAGGGGGGAAGGAGGTGTGCACAAGTCCCTTCACAAAAGAAAGGGTCCTACAAGAGCTCACTAAGCTCAGGGTGGACAAAGCAATGAGACCGAATGGCATACATCCCAGGGTACTAAAAGAGCTAAGGGTGGAACTAGCACAGCCATTATCAGAACTGTTTAGTGAGTCTCTGAGCATAGAAAGATAACATATAACATAGAAACATAAGAATTTCACAGCAGATAAGGACCTCTTGGCCCACCCAGTCTGTTCATTTCCCTACCTAATGGATAAGCTGCAGATCCTAGCTAACCAACAGCCTACTTCTTCCACCCTCCACCCCCGAGAATTGCCTTATGTCTGTCCCATGCATTCTTGAATTCCACCACTGTTTTTGACTCCACAACCTCCTCAGGAAGGCTGTTCCATGCATCCACAACCCTCTCTGTGAAAAAATACTTCCTCACATTACCTCTGAGCCGTCCCCCCTCTAGCTTCAGATTGTGCCCCCTTGTTCTTGCACATCTCTTTTTCTGAAAGATGCTACCCTCTTGGACTTTGTTGATTCCCTTGAGGTATTTGAAAGTTTCAATCATGTCCCCCCTCTCCTCGAGGTTATACATATTAAGATCCTTAAGTCTCTCTTGATATGTCTTCTGGTGCAGACCCTGCACCATTTTAGTTGCCCTCCTCTGGACTGCCTCCATCCTGTCTATGTCTTTGCGGAGATTGGGTCTCCAGAACTGCACGCAATACTCCAGATGGGGTCTCACCAGCTGTCTGTACAGAGGGATAACAACTTCCTGTTTTCTACTGGTGATGCCTCTCCCTATGCATCCCAGTATCCCACCAGCACTGCTTACTGCCCTCTCACATTGCTTGCTCACCTTTAGGTCATCTGATATGACTACCCCCAGGTTTCTTTCCATTTTTGTTGTTGTTAGTATCTCACCCCCCATTGTGTACTCTTCCCCTGGGTTTTTGTTTCCCAGGTGCATTACTTTGCACTTCTTAGCATTGAATCTAAGCTGCCATACATTTGACCACAGGAGAGGACCCAGAAGACTGGAGAAGGCTCATGTGATCCAGCTCCACAAGAGTGATAGCAGGGAGGAGACAGGGAACTACAGACCAGTTAGTATTACCTCAGTAGTAGGCAAGATTATGGAGGTACTCCTTAAGGAAAGGATAGTGCAACACCTGAAATCCATAGGAGCACAGGAGCCAAGACAGCATGGGTTTACAACAGGAAGATCCTGTCAAACTAATCTCATAGATTTCTTTGGCTGGGTAACCAGAGTGGTGGACCAAGGGGACCAAGGGGGTGCAGTTGATGTTGCCTACCTTGACTTCAGCAAAGCTTTCGATGCTGTTCCACATAGAAGATTGATTAACAAGCTGGGTAGGCTTGGGGTGGGTCAGAAGTTGGTCAACTGGGTAGCAAACTGGTTGGTGAACAGAAAACAGAGAGTGGTGTCAAACGGTATGCAGTCAGAAGAGATGCAAGTCACAAGCGGGGTACCTCAGGGATCAGTCCTGGGGCCAGTCCTCTTCAATATCTTCATCAGTGACATTGCAGATGGACTGGAGGGTAAGGTTTGTCTGTTTGCAGATGACACCAAGATCTGCAACAGAGTAGATGATCCAGATGGGGTGGGCAGAATGAGAAGAGAGCTGGATAAACTGGCAAAATGGTCAGAAGAGTGGCAACTGGGGTTTAACTGGGGTTTAACTCAAAGAAGTGCAAGATCATGCACATAGGGAAGAGAAACCCTGAAGCCACCTATAGGTTGGGAGGGGAGTTGCTGGCAATCACAAGGGAAGAAAGATACTTGGGCATCGTCATCACAGATGACCTGAAATTATCCAAGCAGACAACTAAAGCAGTAAGTAAGGCTAGGGGGATGCTGGGGTATATTAGTAGGGGTATCACAAGTCGTAACAGGGTGGAAATAATCCCTCTTTTCAAGACACTGGTTAAGCCCCATCTGGAGTACCACGTGCAGTACTGGAGATCGCACCTTCACAAGGACATTAACAAGATAGAGGCAGTCCAGAGAAGGGCAACCAAAATGGTGAAGGGACTGCATCAGAAAACATATGAGGACAGATTAACAGAGCTCAATGTGTATACCCTACAGCAAAGAAGGGAGAGAGGTGATATGATTGAAACATCCAAACATCTTAAGTGCATTAACAAGATGAAAGAGTCTAACGTGTTTCAGTATAAGAAAAATAGCAGGACAAGAGGACACAGCATCATATTAGAGTGAGGCCAATTAAGGGGTAATGTGAGGAAGTTCTTTTTTCACAGAAAGGGTGGTGGATGCATGGAATGGCCTACCTCAGGAAGTGGTGGATATGAATACAGTGCAGGGCTTCAAACAGGCATGGGATAGGCATAAGGGAGCAATACAGATGAGTATGAATAGATAGGCCATTGACAGAGTAAAGGCCTATGGCACATTCATAAGGTAGAAAAAATGGGCAGAATGGATGGGCCTTGCGGTCCTTATCTGCCGTCAACTTTTTATGTTTCTATGTCACTGTTCTAACCAGATGCCAGTGACCTCAAGATGTGGATAGGCTATGCAGCTCTGCTAGTGCAGGATGGTCAGTGTTCAAAGAGAAATGGTGAATGAGGAGACCCTCAAAGGACCAGCAATTAAAGCCATCATATTGCTGAGATCCACTGAGCCAGATGCCATTGCACAGGAGTACTTAGTTGTTTTTGGCAGCTCCAAGTCTGGTGAGGATCTCTACTTGAAGTTTAGATGACCAAGCAATGGAAAAGAGGACCACTGGCAGCATAAAAAATGCGGTAGTCATGTTAGTTCAGTGGATGATGTAGAAAAAAAAAAATGTTACAAGTGATACCCTTTACTGGTCTAACAAAATTGCTTTTGAGACTTGCTTTCCAGGGTTCTACTCCTTTCATTAGGTCAGTGGAAACAAAGCTGAATCGCATGCCTGATATGAAGGTTGGATGTGGATTCAAATGAGACATGATGTAGTTTGTCTAAACAGTAATGTCCTACAGAGTTATTTCAGATTCATCAAAAAGAAGGCAGGAAGGATTGCAAACTTTGAAAAAAAGATAATTGCAATAGTATTCAGGAATGACGAACACAGAAACATAGAAGTTGTCGGCAGAAGGGGACCGTATGATCCATCAAGTCTGCTCTTGGCTTCCTACCCCCCTACTTAGCTTCCTGCTTATGTATCCCATAGTGTCCATCCCTTGCCCACTTGTATTCCACCACTGTCTTGGCTCCCATCACCCCCTCCAGCAGGCTATTCCATGGTTCCACAACACGTTCTGTGAAGAAGAATTTCCTCATATTGCTTCTGGACTTTCCTCCCTTAAGTCGAAGGTTGTGCCCTCTAGTCCTGCTGTAGTCCTTTAACTGAAAGAGGTTCTGCACGTACACCCTGTTGTGCCTTTAAGGTATTTGAATGTTTCTATTTGTCCCCACAATTCCTGCGTTGTTCTAGGGAGTATAATTTGAGGTCATCCAGTCTTGCCTCATACGATTTGTGATCCAAGCCCTGCACCTTCCTGAGGTGTGGCCTCCAGAATTGGACACAGTATTCCAGGTGAGGCCTGAGCAGGGGCATGATTACTTCATGCCTTCTGCTCCTGTTGCCCCTCCCTATGTATCCCAGGATACTACTAGCCTTTAGTGCTCTCTTTTCACATTGTCTACTGAACTTTGCGGTCATCTGATATGATCACCCCTAGGTCTTACTCCTGCCTGGTTGCCACCAGAAGCTCCCCTCCCATTGAGTACAGTTTCCCTGGGCTACACTTTCCCAGGTGCATGACCCTGCATTTTTTGGCATTGAATTTCAATTGCCAGGTCTTGGATCACTCCTCCAGTTTTCGGAGATCAGCTTTCATGCTTTGCTGTCCTTTTGTTGTGTCTAACCTGTTGCCGATTTTGGTGTCATCTGCAAACAGGCACACCTTTTCCTCCCGTTCATCCGCAATGTCACTGATGAATAGGTTGAAGAGGATTGGCCACATAACTGAGCCCTGCGGGACCCCACTAGTCACCCTCCCCTCCCCAGACAGAGTGACATTTACTAATACTGTCTGTGTTCTCCCATGCAACCAGTTTCTGACCCAATGTGTAACCTCGGGCCCAATTCCCATGTTCATCAGTTTCTTGACTAGTCTCCTGTGTGGAATGGAGTCAAAAGCTTTGCAGAAGTCTAGGCAAACCACATCCACTGCCTCAACCCAATCCACTGTTTTGGTGACCCTATTGAAGAAATCAACCAGGTTTGTCTGGCAGGACCTCCCTGCCACAAAACTGTGTTGATTTTTGTCAAGCTGACCTGTTTGCTCCAAAAAAGCTATGATTCTTTCCTTCAACAGGTTCTACATCAGCTTTCCCATGACTGACGTTAGACTAACCAGACGGTAGTTACCTGGCTGTTCCTTGCTTCCACTCTTGTGGAGTGGTACTACTGTTGCACTCTTCCAATCCTCTGGCACCTCCCTGCTCCTTAATGATTTGTTGAAGAGTGCTAAGGGGGTTGCCAGTTCCCTCCCTAGTTCTTTTAGTATTCTTGGGTGTATCCCATCTGGCCCCATAGCTTTATCTACCTTTAACTTGTCTATTTCCTCCAGGACCCTTTCCTCTGTGAAGGAACCCCATGTCTATTCCTTTAGTCGGACACTTCTTTATGCCTATTGTTGGTCCGTTACCATCTGCTTCCTGTGTGACGATTAAGCAGAAGTACTCATTGAGTGCCTCTGTCTTCTCCCTGTTTTGCTCTGTGGTTTGTCTGTCTTTTTTTGTGATTCTAACAATGCCCCCTTTGGTCTTCCTTTTTTCATGTATGTACTTGTAGAAGGTTTTGTTATCCTTTTTTACTTCCTGAGCTATCTTAACCTCTGTTTGAGCCTTTGCCTTTCTCATCACTTTCCCTGTTTCTTTTAGTTTCTATTTATATTCTGTTTTGTCTGCCTCGTTCCCTGACTCCTTGAACTTTCTGAAGGCTATGCACTTTTCTCTCACCATGGTTGCCACTTCCTTGGAAAACCATAGTGGGTTTTTCCTTCTTTTGTTCTTACTAACCTGATGGGCACAATGTGATGTGACCATGGTTATTGCATCTTTCAACCTTATCCAATATTCCTCAATGCTCCCTTCTGTCAGGTTACTAAGGTTGTCTCTTAGGCAAGCCTTCATGTTTGTGAAGTCTGCCCTCCTGAAGTCAAGGACCTTCAATTTGGAGTGTGTGGAGTCTACACTCCTTTTTACCCTGGACCATACCGTGTTATGATCTCTGTTGCCCAGGTGGTTCCATACTTTGACACACGTAACCCTATAGCTATTTGTGAGTATCAGATCTAGAACTACATTACCCCTTGTGAGTGATGTCACTAGTTGACTTAGGCCTGCTTCCTATAGTGTGACTAGGAATTCCCTGCTGTTCTGTGATACCACTATGTAGGTATTCCAATCTATGTCCGGCAGATTGAAATCCCCCACCAGGATTTCCTTATCCCTGACTTCCTCTTGATTTGGGGGTCTGTAGATTATTCCTACCTGAATGGGTTTCTGGCTTACGGACCCCTATTGTGATCCATAGATCCTATGTTTCCCCTAGTGCCTGCTGCATTTCTGTACCAGTGATTGGATCCTTAACATAAATAGCTACCCCCCTCCCTTTTTCCCAGTCCTATCTCTCCTAAACAAGTTGTACCCCAGGATAGTCACCTCCCAACCGTGATTATTTGTGAACCATGTTTTGGTCATGGCCACCCAGTCTAGTCCTGCCTCAGCTATTGTGGCAGTGAGGTCAGTCATCTTGTTAGCCAGACTGCATGGATTGAGGCACAGTGACCACTCTTGCTGTGTCTCTTTGTTTGTCGTGCCTCTCTTAATCTTATTGTTTGTCCCTTTGTAGTTTTCCCTGATTAAGCTTCCTCCCTTTCCACTGTGATGGTCAATGCCAGAGCCAGAAAGGGTTTTATGTTCCTGTCTATCTGTTTTTGCTATCCTGGAGTGTTTAGATTTGGTGCTAGCTGGAGGGGGAGAGACAGCAGGCTCTATGTGTGCTTCTCCTAGAGTTGTCATCATCTCCCCTCCCGCTAGTTTAAATGTCTTACTTGGATGTCAAAGTCTTGGCCCAGTGCTCTGACTCCCTCTTTAGTCAAGTGGAAGACATTGAATTTTAAGAACTCTCTTTCACAGAAGTTGCCCCAGTTTCCAATGAAGTGGTGCCCCTTTGTGTGGCACCAGTCCTTGAGCCATGCGTTGAGCTCACTTATCTCTTTCTCTCTTATTTTCTGCCTATTCTTCCCCTTTTCCCAAACAGGCAGAATCTCAGAGAATGCAATGGTGGATGAAAATGAAACCAATTTCTCACCAAGCTGTGCAATGTGCTCCTTAACCTCCTCAACTGACCGGCTAGCAAGGTCATTGGTCCCTAGGTGGACCAGGATGTTTGAGTCCTCTTCTTCCTTTTTTAAGATGTTGACTATTCAGTCAGTGTCCCTTCAATCGGATGCTCCTGGTAGACATCTGACCTGCACATATGCAGGTTTATTTTGCCTCAGGAGGGGGTCCACACCACAGATCACGGAGTCCCCTAGGATTATGATTGTTTTCCTGTTATGGTTTTGTTTATGATGTTCCTTCCAGTCTGGTTTTCGTAAAAGACACAGCACCGAGACTGCGCTGGTTCAGGTGCTAAATGATCTTCTGAGGGCGAGGGATCAAAGGAGATGTTCCATCTTGGTCCTCCTTGATCTCTCTTCAACTTTTGACACTGTAGATCACATGGTGTTGCTAACACGCCTGGGACAAATTTGTGGAATATCTGGAACCATTTTTAAATGGTTCAATTCATTCCTCACTGGGAGATTACAAAGAGTTGTGTTGGGGATTTTTTCCTCCGGCCCAGTCTCTTTTCTGTATGGAGTTCCTCAGGGTTCTGTGCTGTCACCCATGTTGTTTGCAGTGTATATGCTGCCCCTCGGAAACATTATAAGACGGTATGGGCTGAGGTTTCATTGCTATGCAGATGATACCCAGCTGTACCTGTCTTCTGCACCCGACCAGGATGGAGCTCTCTGTGTGTTTAATAACTGTCTGGGGGAAATCCAAGACTGGATGGACTCTAGTTGGTTAAAGTTGAACTCAGAGAAAACTGAGGTTTTGGTTGTGGACCCGGGGGTCAGATTGAGAGGTCATGTGCTGGCGTGCCTTCTGGAATTTTTCTTGGAGGTGTGTCTTTACTGGCCTCTGAACGGGTGCGTAACCTTGGGGTGATCCTTGACGATAGGCTGTCTTTTCAATCTCAGGTGTCAGCCATCGTCAGGTCTTCCTTTTACCATCTTAGGAATATTGCTCGGGTTAAGCACCTTGTTCCGTCTGACTCTCTACCAACATTGGTCCATGCCTTTGTGTCCTCGCACCTTGACTACTGCAACACCCTTTACTTTGGGCTCTCTGGGGTTGAAATCCGTCGCCTACAGCTTGTGCAGAACTCGGCAGCCCGGGTATTGACTGGGACAAGTAGGTCCTGTCATATTACCCCGGTGCTGCACGAACTGCACTGGCTTCCAATACGGTGGCGGATTACCTTTAAAGTAATTTTATTGACTTTTAAAGCCCTTCACGATCAGGGTCCATCCTATCTGAAAGACCTACTGGTTACTTACTGCCCCGGCCGATCACTCCGCTCGGCCGACATGGGGTTGTTAGAGATTCCAAGAGTGAGTTTGAAATCTTTTGGCAGCAGAGCATTTTCTCATGCTGCACCCACTCTTTGGAATTCTCTACCATGCCGGCTACGGGAATGCACCACTGTGGAGATATTTAAGAAGGAATTGAAAACTTATCTATGGAGAATGGCCTTCTTGGAAAGTTAATATGTCCTGTAAAATCCGTGGAATTTTATTGTAATTTATATGTTTTTATGATATATTTTATAATGTTTGTGGTTTGCTGTTTTGTACTGAATGTTGAAGTTTTAATTAATCTGTTCAGCACCTTGATATAATGAAAGGCGCTTTATAAATAAAATTATTATTATTATTATGTTGTTTTGCTATCCTGTTGCATTTGGCATTCCTTTGACCCAAGACATCCTCCGTCTTTACAGATGGTATGGACACAAGAGGTGTGTACCTGTCTGCTGTGTTTAGAGTGCTTTGTTGGTTTGGGAGAGTTGCCCGAGCTCTGCCCCCTTTTCCTGCAACCAGTTGCCATCCCCTAGGCCTGGTCATTCTCTGGGGGAGAGGTGTGCTGGTTTGGTGTCGGTGATATGGAGGTGCACTCCTAAAAGAAATGTTTCCCTGTAGGTGGTTTTGCAGGATGCTGATCTCACCCCATGCCTCCTGCACTTGAGCCCTGAGGTGACATATCTCTGAGCATATGGGACAGCGGTCCTGCCTTTGGGTGAAGTGACCATTGAAGAGTGTCCCACAGTATTGACAGCCAACGATATCCATTTGCATGCCAGTGGATGGAAAGAAAGAGCACATAAATATTCAAATTTAGAGGAAGAGGATCTGTTCCAGGTGGACAAAAGAGAAACAGGCTTTTTTTTTTGTCTTCTTGTCAGGTCAGACACTTGAACTAAAGAGATCAAACTTTTCAACACTAAGGAAAAATGACTTAATAAAGATGTTGGCTTCCTGGTTCATTATCAGAGATAAATTCAAATCCCACCCAAGAGAAAAAAATGCTTCAATAGTTGTGTCTCTTCTTTCCTTTCATCCATTCATTCATTTACATACCACCACAGCTGACCCACCACCCCTATCATGACAGAATCATCACTTTAATCTTGAAGCTGTCTCTAGAGACTCATAAATGACAACTGGATATTCTGCAGTTCATCTTGCCTGTTTCTTACAAATATGAATGGACTCTGCAGGGTCACCTGATAATCAACCAAGTAGAGAAGGGACTGCCTGCTAACAACTGTGGGAAACACAGACATCTTAAAAGAGGATCTGTCCCAATGAGATTTGAAGAAAGTGGATGACCAGTTCAGGAAGAGTTATGAAGCAGGGAACCTTCAGAGGGGCTCCATAAGGGAGTGTACTGGGACCCTAAACACCAAGAGCTCTATAAAGTTGGCTATCCAGTCAACTGCAGATCAACCCAAGAATCCAAGGGACTGGTTGGACCTTCATCAGAGGTGAAAATCACCATTGAGGGAGTTGATAAACAAGTTATTCTTGAGAGTGTGTCACAAGAAAGCATTATTTTCTAAGACTGGTATGACAAGCATCTGTGACATTTGGACTTGCTGTCTCTGGATGGACTGGGTGTAGGGACTGAGTGACCGCAACTATCTTTATCTAGGATAAGTGAAGGAATGAATCATGTTTCTCCAGAAAGTGACTAAACTTGAAGTGCTAGTAGAGACATTCGCCTTAGTCTGTCCAGATTCCAGGATGTACAGTGTTCCTGCCCTTGTTGGTACAAATGCTTATATGTTTGGATGCTTAGGACAGCTGTGCAAGGACATAGAAAAGAAGCAGTGGGTAAGAGTGCTACTCACACAAGCCCTGGTAAAGGAGGCTTACCAAAAGAAGGAATAGACCTTGACTGAGGTAACTCATGAGCACACTGGAGTGGCCTGGGATTTGTAAAAGGAGGAAATGACTTTGCCACTTACAGTAATTCAGAATGTACTGTAAATGAAGTTGTGAAGTACCAATGGGATGTGAAGAACCAGATCCTTATGGTTGATTCCCCATGAGAGCACTGGCTCATGAAACCTAACATTTTTCCCATATGTGCCCACAGTCCAAATGAAAACTGTGTCCAGCGGGGTCATCATTATTGGGTAAGGACACTCCTTGGATCACATGTACTGAAGACATGATAGTGATCTCAGAGACATCTGTGGAAGATGTTCTGAACTGGTACTGAACCAGATGGTTTTGATTGTGGAGATTTACCCACATCAGAAGAATGAAAGAGTTGTGTGCAAATTGAAGGAATAAAATTTTCTTTTAAGTATTTTTTGTGACATTTATAAACAAGCATTTGTCAATGCCAAATGTTGTCTTGCTGGTGTTGGCATTAGTAGTGCAGGAGTTAGAGAGATCCATAATAGGAATAGCAGTGAAGTATAGAACTGACATCAACCCCTCCCCACCCTGCAGAGGGTGACAGACATTGGGGTGTGCATTTGGATCGCAGGCCATAACGCTCATGCTATTTTACCTCACCCTACCCTGCAGAGACTGACAAGTGTTGCGTTGTGCCTTGGGGTCATCTGGCCTTATGCTCACCCCATTTCATAAGGAAGTATGTTGAGATGGGTGCAGCATAGGAGAATGGGTTGAACTTTGGGGCTGAAGAGTCCACAGCACACCTTGATGCCTGTCAGTGGCTTCAGGGTGTGGGTGGAGGACCAATGGCGTGAGCAGTATAGCAGACAATCCAAATACACACCCCTGATGCCTATTAGTATGTACAGGGTGGCAAAGAATGGTTCGAAACCCTAACAACCTGGGTGTGTGTTGGTATTTGCATTCCAAATTTTAAAACATGGCCTTTTTGTGACCCTACCTCATAAAAGCATTTGGGACCTCTGCTCATGAACAGTGTCCCTGTGATTTTGTTAATCTGTCTTGAACATTGATTTCCCACAGTGACCATGCCATTCTGCACCACATTAAAATGTCAGCTACACCATTGAAAAGGAGGTGTGAAGAGATTGCAATGTTGAAAATATGGAGTGAAAATATTAAACATTCTTGAAGTTACGAGCATATGTGAAAACTGCGCATCTCATGCCCGTAACACAGTCATTTAGTGGAATTATTTCACCAAATTTTTAACATAACCATTTTTTGACCTCTGCTCATGAACAGTGGCATTATGATTATCTTAATCTGTCCCAAATGTTGATTTCCCACAGCGACTGCGCTATCATGTGCCAGATGTGCGAAACTACATTTTGGGCAGGATGTGACAAATGACAGCTATATTGTTCATAAGAAGGTGTGCAAAAATTACAATGTTGAAAAATCTGGAGTGAAAATATTACAAATTCTCAAAATTACGTCTGTGCATGGACACTGTGCAATGCATGCCTGTAACATAGTCATTTTATGGAATTTTTTCACCAAATTTTCAAAATAGGCATTTTGGGACCTCTGCTCATGAACAGTGTTACTGTGATTTTCTTACTCTGTTCTGAATGTTGTTTTCCTACAGCGACTGCGCCACTGCGTGCAGGATGTGCGAAAGCATGGGATGTCAACATACCAAGATACACAATCTACAGGATGGACAGGGTGTGTAAAAGAGGAGGAGGAGTAGCTCTCTATACAAGGGAAGGGATTAAAGCAACAGAACTAAAGAGTAGACAGAAAGTTGATGAGTCACTATGGGTCACCCTGGAGACAGGAAATGGCACCACAATCCGCATGGGGGTGTGTATAGACTCCCATCTCAGGGGGAGGAAATGGACAAGGAAATGATAGAAGGCATCCTTAAAAGGGCAGAAAAAGGGGAGATATTGTTGATGGGGGACCTGAATATGCCAGATGTTAACTGGAGTACCTTTGCTGCAGGCACATCCAAGAGCAGGGTCATTCTTGATGCCCTACAGGGGACATGCCTCAGACAGCTAGTGTTGAAACCCACTCAGGAGGGAGCAAACTTAGACCTGGTATTCTCAAAAGGGGAAGGAGAAAGGATCTCAGATTTAGAAGTGGATAGCCATCTGGGAACAAGTGACCACCAAACAGTGTGGTTCACAATAAACACAGCCATAGAGTCAAGCCATACAAAAACAAGAGTATTGGACTTTAGGAAGCCTGACTTTGGGAAATGAGAGAGTGCCTCAGAAAAGCAGTAGCAAATGGGCAAGAAGGAGGGGTAGAGGAACAATGGGAAATAATCAAAACAGCCATCACAGAGGCAACAAGCCTTTGTGTGAAGCAAATCAACAAAACAAAATGAAGGAAAAAAAACACTATGGTTCTCAAAAGAGGTGGAAAGGAAGGTTAAGGAGAAAAGGACAGCATTCAGGAAATATAAGGAAACACAGAAAGAGCAGGACAGAGAACTTTATCAGTTAAAGCAGAAGGAAGCAGGGAAGGCAGTCAGAATAGCAAAGGCACAAACTGAGGAAAAGATAGCCAACTCTGTTAAGAAGGGGGATAAAACATTTTACAGGTACATTAGGGAGCGAAGAAAGACTAAGGGAGGGATACAGATACTTAATAAAGGAGAGGGAGTGTGGGCAGAGGGTGACAGTGAAAAAGCAGGAATACTGAACATTTCTGCTTAGTATTCACAATGGAAGAGGAGGTGGAGGTACCTAAATCAAACAAGAGAAACACTGTGAATAGGGGGGTTGATACCAGTCCATTCACAGAAGAAAGGGTTTTGAAAGAACTCTTGAAACTGAGGGTGGACAAAGCAATGGGGCCTGATGGGATTCACCCCAGAATTTTAAAAGAACTAAGGATAGAACTAGTCACGCCACTGACTGCTCTCTTTAACAAATCATGGGAGGATGGAATTGTACCTGAGGACTGGAGGATGGCAGATGTGATTCCACTTAACAAGAGTGGGAGCAGGACAGAGGCAGGAAACTACAGACCTTTTGAGACTATTTTTGCAGGCATTCCTAAGATGTCTGTAGGTGTGCCAGTCAGATGATAGGCCAGATTTGTTATATTGTTCCCAGGCCTTATCTTGAAGACTCATGACTTTCCAGTGGTCACTGTTGATCCATCTAGCATATAGACCTTTGGCCCTGTGTTGTTTTATGGGGGTAGAGAAGTGCATGGTTATGTATCTGGGGGCATCAAATATCTGTAAAACCTATCAACTAAATGGAAAAACCCTCAGTGTGGTCAAACATGAAAGGGATCTTTGTGTCGTTATACAAAATGACCTCAAAAATACAATGCTTTGTAAATAGGTACCATCTAAGGCAATTAAATTACTCAACTGTGTTATGAAGGCTTTTGTGAATAGATGTGAGCAAGTCATTATCCCGCTTTGCAGGTCATATACTAGTATTCACTACCAACAGGATTTCTGTTCCCAGGTATGGAATCCCTATCTTAAGAAAGATAGAGTATAGAATTACTTGAGACAGCACAGCAGAAAATCACTGAACTAATGCCATCACGGTCTAACCTACCAAATGATGAGAAGCTGGTAAAAATTGGGTTATTTACACTAGTGGCAAGGCAACTATGGGGAAATCTCATGTTATTATATGAAATACTGTACTCAGATTTGACAGCTTAATGCAAGATTTTGGATCTTAATATAAAAAAGAAATCTACGACTTTAGGGGAGACAAATACCAGCTATCAATTAAGATGGTTAAAAGAGATATCAGTAAATATTTCTACATACAGTAGCTAGAGTATTGGCTATATGCAACATATTGCCACAAAACTTAGTGTCATCAGAAAACTTTAAATTGTTTTAAATGAGAATGAATAAATTTATGCCTTAGTGTCCAACAGCCCTCCCTACTACTGCCCTCCTAGACCTATACTACCACCTGGTCTCTACCGGGTGGCAGTGATTCAGTGGTGCATGCAGGTCCTCCCCCCTGACAAAGAAGAGCAGCCATCAGGCATCCAATCCTTTCCCTTCCCGGCTGACCCCCAGCAACCTGCACTCACCAGCAAACACAGGTCACTAGTATGGCAGGAGGTACGGCACCAACACCTCAGCCATCCATGCCACTGGGCTGGCTTAACAATATCCCATTTCCATTTCACTGAGTCATGTTCTCTTGTTTTTCTCACATTAATATTGTGGGTTTCTTCTCAGTGGTTACATTGTCTCATCTCCTCATCCACATAATTTGTTATTTAATGCAACTAAATTCAAGTAATACAATCTGAAACTTAACATGCAGGTATCTGAATGGTGTTATTCTTTTGTTTTTTGTTTTATGTTTTCTGGAGATGTGTGCATGCTTGCTGTGCATTGCTGGCTATATGCAATGCATGATGATAAAATGAAGATCATACCCTATACAGTTGAATTTTTAAAACAGTTCACTGTTACATAGTACAGCAAAGTATAGAAATTTTAAATTGGCAGGTTGTCCCGTATGGATTAGGTTTCAGCCAAAATCCTCCTCCAGTAACCTGGACTCTTGCATCAAAGTAGAACTCAAGAGATGTTCAGCCAGCCAGCCCACTGCTTCAAAAATCTGAACTCTTTCAGTAGCATAGAGCCCATCAACAGATGTGTGCCAGTTGCCAAAGGCCTCCTCCAGCAAGCAGGACTTTTGCACCAGTATATCACTCCTCACGAGATGTCAATCCAGGCTGCCAAAAGCCTTCTCCAGCAGCCCAGATGGTTACACTAGCATACAGGCCATCAACAGATGGTCAGCCAGCCAGCCAAAATCCTTCTCCAGTAACCCAGTCACGAGAACAAGCATAGAAGCATGCCGGGTCAAGGCTACAACATCAAATCTGCCATTTCTTTGGGGCCTTCCTTTGCCTGCTGCAATAATAAATATCAAAGGTCTCTTTCCCACCACAAAAATTCTTAATGTTTAAAACAATCCAATCAACAGTTTTGTTCCAGGTTTCAAACATATGAATTTGTATCCTTCACTAAAACTGTCTTTTCCTCTTCTTGTGTCTCTCTTTTTCTGTAGGTATAACCATTGACAGTGATGACCAAAACCAAGGCTTATTTTCCTCCTGTAATGGCAAAGCATGATGCAAGCAAGTTACAGCCAGCAATGCAAACTACTTCTGCAACACAACACTGTCTCCTGTACCAGCCTGCAGCCTGTTCCACACACCAACTCTCAGTTCAGCCATGTCCTCCTCCATCAGTATCTCCCTTCAATGCCTTTCTTCATCTGCTGTGCTGGTAAGTGTATGTATCCTTTAACAAAAATGCATCATTATTAATAATTAACTCCTTTGCAGTCATATTCCAGGAGCTGGTGAACTGTACTTTCAGGAGACCAGAGGCCCCACTCCACCCAGTTTGTTACCTCATGACCTTCACTTAGAATGGTTATTTTCCTATTGTGTCTCCTGTTTCATACAGGTATAACCATTGATATCAGTGACCAAAACCAAGGCCTTCTGCAATAGTAAAGAATGATGCGAGCAAGTCCATGGCAGATGCACAAACTCAACAACATTGTCTCCTGTACTGTCATGCAACCCATTACTTACCAAGTTAAACCATCATCATACTCCACCAACTCTTCCTTCACTACTGTCTCTCTTCATGGCCTTTCTTTTTTCTTGTTGGCTGCTGCAGTGCTAAGTAAGTCCTGTCAATACTGCTTAATTCATTATGTGCTATTTAACAGGAAACCAGGATTTGGAGAGCTGTAGTGGCTAGCAGAACAGGAGGATTTAATTTCATTTTATTGATTATCATTAACTTCCAAAGTTGAGCACTTGCCACTTCTTCAAAAGGCAGACATTTATTTATTTAGTTAGTTTTTGTTGACATCAGTCCCCAAAGTTCAAGCTTCATTGTTAATTTATTAAAATGACATTCCAACATAGTAAAATGCAGACTTTGCCCACCTGATGCATTTTGGACGTATAAGTAATTTATCAAAGGCTAAGACTCATAAAAAACACTCAACAATACATAGATAAATTGACATGATGTAACAATCACGTGACCATAAAAACATTTCAAATTCAATGGATAAAAAAGTTTCAGCCAATCAGTAACAAGTTGCACAGACATTAAATACATGGTAGAGAACAGGTGAAAAAGCAGCAGGAGGCAAACCAGAAGCATGGGGAACAGAGAAGTATGTGTGTGTGGGGGATAGGTGATATAGGAGGTGGGGAGCAAGGGGTAAAAAGGAGGGACAAGAGTAAGAGATAGAACATTTGAAAGACGAGCTATCATATGGTGTGTCACCTAAATAGTCAATTTAGACACATAAAACAATAATTAAAGAATCATACAAAAGATCAATATGACTAAGACCGAATATTAAATAACCAAATTCAGCTTACAAATATAATTAGAGATATCCCCCTCAGGATAATGCATAGTTTATAGGTATATTATATGCATATAAATTATTTCTTTTCCAAAAAAGGTTTTATCTTGAAGCCTATATTCAGTCCTGGTTTTCTGGTAGCCTTTAAACTGACATTCCAAAAGGCTTCTCTTTTTAGAATTAAGTCATTGTGGTTACCTCCCTGGGTTTGGATTAACTCTGTCTATTACACAGAACATGAAACTATGTTCCCCTTGGTTTTTCATTTCTAAAATATATGCCGCTGTTGCATAAGTGACATTTCCCCTTTCCATCTCTCTTGTGTGTTATCCCACTCTTAACATTTCTATTTGTTTGCCTACATAACATGCTCATTAGGGGCACTCTGCTACATAAATGACCCCACTTGTGTCGCATGTGATAAGCTGATGGATCTCATATTTTTCTCCCGTATGCTGACTCTTGAATTCCTTTCCTGTAATTATGAATTTACAATTCATACACCTTTTGCACGGGTAGCACCCAGTGGAGTTTTAGTGTAATCAGGTTTTATTATGTCCCTCTGTATAATGACTGTGGACTAATTTATTGCTTAGGGTGGCTGCCTTTTGATATCACATCCTTGGGGGTAGGGGATGCTATTTCATGTAAGTCTGAGTCACTTGTTAAAATCATCCAATGCTTTCTTATGATTTTCTCCGGATAACCAGCATGAGGTGAATATGTGATCACAAAACAGAAACCTGTTTTCTGTGTTATCCCTTCTTTCTCTGTTATCAAGAAGTGACTCAGCATTCTGTGTTGTGGTAAATTCCCTTGTTATATTTTTGGCACTATAGTCTCATTCATTAAATCTTCTACATAAATCAGAAACACCACTATGGAAGCTTTCTTCTGACCCACAGTTCCTTCTGGTCCTTAAATCTGGCCCTTGGGGATGTTCTGGGCTGTATGACATGGGTGGCAGTCAGTTGCTAAAACCAGTGTGCTGCCATCAGTATCTTTTATATACATGTCAGTAATGACTGTACCATTTTGTTCTTTAATAATACTGTAGTGATACTCAGGAAACTGATTGCCTGTCCACTCACAGTATATGTAAATTTCAAGTTGGCATTTGCCTCATGCAAGTAACAAACAGAATCATGTAACTCTCTTTTATCCCCCTGCCATACCATGATGATGTCATTGATAAGACAACACCATAGAATCACTTTATTGAAAGAGGGATTCTGATTGGAATCCAACACATTCTGATTTTCCCATTCCTCCACATACAAATTTGCTATGGATGGGGCACAAGCTGCTCCCATAGCTATACCTTTTATTTGTAAAAAGATTTCTTTATCAAATGAAAAACATTGCTTTTTAACACACTCTAACAATTTCAATAAGAAGCCTGTGGGTGGGCCTGAGTCTTCTCCCCTCTGATTCAGAAAGTATGCTGCTGCATCCAATGCACCTTCATGTAGTATTTGAGTGTCTAAGGCTTCAATGTCCCTTGCTACTAAAAGGGCTGTATCATTCAAAATCAAATCCTTAAAGAGTTTCAACACATCCCTCACGTCTTGATGGTAAGAAGGCAGGCTACCAACGAAGGGGCACAAGAAATAGTCCACACATTGGGACAATGGCTCAGTAAGTGAGCCGATGCCACTAACTATAGGGCATCCTGGAGGATTCGCTATTGATTTATGCACTTTAGGTAGTATATAAAAAGTCACTCTGATGGGTGCATCTGTTATAAAGAAATCTTTAACTTCACTATGTGACCACTATCAAATGCTGCTGTTATTATCTTGTCTATGAAGAATTTGAAATCCAGAGTCGGGTCACTGTTTACTTTTTTTTGTAACATTCCAGATTATCCAATTGTCCCCTGACCTCGTGGACATAATCATTTTTATCTAGCAACAACGCAGCCTCCTTTGTCTGCTTTGTTTATTGTCAGATTTTTATCATTTTGCAGTGTTTCAATGGCAGCAAGCTGTTGCCGTGACAAGTTGTTAAAAGTCAGTCGAGGAGGATTATCAAATAATTCTCTAAGATATTTTTAAACTGATTCATTAAATACATTTATTGCTGTGCTGTGGGGGGGGGGGGCAGAATGTAGAAGCAGGTCGAAACATATTACTGTTTTCATCATTTTGATTCATAAGTTTCATAGGTCTCAGCAGAGCTTAGTAAACCGAAGTCCATGGGGCTCACCGCTTAATTTAACTATATACCTGGATTTTTTTTGTGTATCATGTAATTATCGAGTAGTGTCTTGAATTTTGACATATTATCACTCTCCACCATCTCGGCCAGGAGGCTATTCCATAGCTTAACCACTCTAATGCCAAACTACTGTTTCCTCCTATTTGTATTAAATCTCTCTCTCTTTCCTAGTATTTGTACATTGTGGGTTCTGGTGCTGTACTCTTTTACCATGATGTTTAAGCTGAGTTGTTCCCTCAAGTCTGACTCTTGCGTTGCTCTAAACACCAGGCACGTGTCTCCCCTTAATCTCCTGAGCTCCAGGGAGTACATTCCCAGCTGTGTCAGCCTCTCCTCATAGCCCATGCCCTCCATATCTGGAATCAGGCACGTGGCCCTCCATTGTGTCTTTTCTAAAGCATGTATCTGCACTTTATATCCCGGGGACCAGAGCTGTGCACAGTACTCCAAATGGGGTCTCACCAGTGATGTATATAGTGACATGATCACCTGTCTATCCCTACTCTTCATGTGTCTTATGATACAGTGCAAAATACACCCAGCTTTTTTGAGTATCATAGTATTATGTTGTTTAAATTTAAGATCATGGGTAATTCTAATACCCAGATCCCTTTCATCTGTGACCATTCTCAGGATATTTCCATTTAACTTGTATGGTATTTTTAGGTTTCCTCTTCCTAGATGCATTATGGTGCATTTGCCTGAGTTAAAAGACAAGCCATATTTGTTTGACCACTCTTCCAACTCATATAAAGTCTCTTGCAATGTGGCAGCTTGCTCAGTGCTGTCAACTATTCTGCCAAGCCTCATATCATCAGCAAATTTGATAGCCATGCCTCTGCTGTACAGGTCAGTGTTGAAATATATATGTTAAATAAGCATGTCCCCAGTGCTGAACCCTTTGGCACCCTGCTGGACACATCTGTCCATTTGGAGTATGTGCCCCTAATGCACACCCTCTCCTTTCTATCAGAGAGCCATGAAGCTATCTATCTAGTTATGGTTCCTGGAATGTTGCATTCTATGAGGGCATCTACAAGTTCCCCATGTGGGACCCTGTCAAATGCTTTTGAAAAATCCAGGAAAACAACATCGATTGAGTCCGAGTTATCCAGTGGCCTACTAACTCTACTGTAAAATTCTAAAAGATTAGTTTCAAGCTGTGCTGCATACTGTCTATGTCTCCTATGTATCCAGTAATGAAGTCCTTGATACAGCCCTCCAGGACCTTACCCAAGACTGTAATCAAGCTAACTGGCCTACTGTATAATTTCACACTGCCTATCTCGCTCCCTTCTTGAAAATTGGGACCACATTAGCCTGTTGACAAATCTCTAGCACTTCTCCTGTATCTAAGGATGTCTGGAATAGTTCAGTTAGTTGTCCTGCAAGTTTCTTTTCCAGCTCTTTTATTACCCTGGGGGATATACCATCTGGTTCCTGTGCCTTGTTCTGGAGTAATTTTTGTAGTCTCATTCTAATATCCTCTAGGTTAAATTTTAATTTAGGCATGCCTATGTTTAAATTATTTAAGTGATTTTTGGAAGTGATGCTCTTTTTATTGAATACAGATGTAAACAATTTGTTGAAATTTTCAGTCAATTCACTGTTTTCTGTTACTATTGTACTCTGTTTTTTAAGGGGCCAATTGTTTTTGTTGTGCCCTTTTTATGACTAATACAGTATATGTGTAGAAGGATGTGTAATTATCCTGTACTTGCTAATTTGAATTAGTGTGCGTTTTTGGCACTATTTATGTTGTATTCAGAATTCTTGAGGGTTTCCTTATAATGATCCCAGCAGGCTTGATTGCCACTGCTCTTTGCCTTAGCATAGGCTTTTCTTTAATTTTTAATGCCTTTTTTCGCTTTTTTTGTAAGCATTGGTGGGGATTTTCCCTGAACTATTATATTTCCTTTTTGTTGGTATGTAGGTTGTAACTAAATAACTGATTTTATGTTTGAGTTTTTTCCCACATATTATGGAAAGTCTGATTTTTGAACTCGTTGTGCCAATCCCAT
This sequence comes from Neoceratodus forsteri, assembly GCA_016271365.2. NCBI lineage: Eukaryota > Metazoa > Chordata > Ceratodontiformes > Ceratodontidae > Neoceratodus > Neoceratodus forsteri. Next base: position 488,654,875 of record CM057453.1, on the reverse strand, counting down.
GCTGCTAGTTCTGCCCTCATACCCACAAAGTCTGCCTTGTCATAGTTTCTTATTATGGTGTTCCCTATTATCTTGCTTTTACAGCCTAGTAAGGTAAACCTGACCATATCATGATCACTTGCTCCCAGGGGATAGAGTACTTTACAAACCTGCAACCTGTCAGGAATGTTAGTCAATATCAGATCCAACATGTTTTTCCCTCTGATATTTTCCTCTACTATTTGTTACATGCCTGCCAGATACCGCCAGGAATTGTTGCTTTGTTGGTGTTTTGGCCCATTAGCTTCCCCAATTAAGCCCAGGAAGATTAAAATCTCCCATTAATGTTATTTTCACTTGGTGAGAGGGAGTTAATGTAATTATGGATGTAAGAGTCCGTGTAGGGGATAGTCTGACCCCCTATAAGCTCCAGATCCCCCCACTGAGATGTATCTACCTGTTCTGATGTGATGTAGTCAGCAACATAAAGTGCTACCTCTCCACCTCTTCCAGTAGAACAGTCCTTATGATACACCATGAACCCCAGGATTTGTCTATCCCAGTCATCATCCTTACTCCTCTAAGTTTCTGTGATAGTACATACTTGGATATCTTCCTCCTTTAAGGTTAATATAAGTTAATGATTAGTGTTTTCATTCATTGTTCTTTTGTAACAAAAAGATTTCAGGCTCAAATTCCTGCAGGCAATGTTTAAATCAATCAGTATCTGGAACCTGTTAATTAGGGTGGTGGGAGCAAAGTTTAACCCTTTACTAAGTAGTTCTTTTTCAATATCTGTTAGAGGATGCATAGGTAAATTGATTACCTGTAACGTTGAAGTCTCCATTTATTAACCAATGTCTGCCCCGATATGTCTGCTGATTCCTGGACATCACTTGTCCATTCATGCTGAACCTCCTCCCTGTCTTTTTGTGCTGCCACCTCTTGCCCCACCTCATCTTTTTGTTCTGTTTTGTGGCTGATCTCCCTGATGTCCATTCAGCCTGGGGCTACAGTGTGGTCCGAATGGGGATTCTTCATCTGGGCAGTCTCTGTACAAAAAAGGTTGATTGGTTGTCTCCTCTGGCTCTGATTCACTTGCTGTGCTGAAATTAAAGGATACGTGCCTTTTTCTCTTTAGGATTTCTCTTCTATTGGCTCTTTTCCATGTATAAACTTGTTCATTATCATAGTCCTCTTTGTCTCTGATGAACTTAATTTGTTTTATTGCTTTTAAATCTTGGTCTAATTTATTGATTGCGTCTTTCAGTTTTTCATTAAGTACATTAAATTCTGCATGATTTCTGAAATTGAGAGCCTCCTTCTTTTGTTTAATATCTTCACATAATTTGTCTTCTCTCTCGTTGCTAAATTTAATTATCAAGTTAATCAGTTTGAAACTTGCCTCTATAAGAATCTGTTCCCACTGCTTCATTAATTCTGGGTTATCTTGTCCATAAGTCAGATTTTTCACGATTTTAAGTCCTCTAGGGATCCTTGCAACTCTAATGTAGGCTTCCAAATTTGTCACATTCCAGTATATGCACCTTAGTTGATGGGTCAATTTTTCTAGTCCTTTGAAGGCACTGTGTAATGATTGTGCTTCTGGTGCTGAACTGACTTCTGTGTTATTTTCCAATAACAAAGGATTTGTAGTACTGGCTGCTGAAAGCAGCCAGTTTGCATGTCCTAATGGCTCTTGTGTTCCCTTGGAAAAACTCAGGTTAGGTGTCACTTCCAGCAACATCTTTGTTAAAAAGTTTTAATTCAAATACTTTAAATTGGGCTCTTATGGTGTTCCAGTAGATGAGGTTTGACATGACAGTAAGTCTGAAACTGCAACCCGTGCATGAAACTTGAATCGTAACTTGGTATAACACAAAAGAGTTCACACTGGGACTGTGGTGCTCCTGACACAAATGTAAACTTCACTTTCCATAGTTGGGCAAATAAGTCATATCAATACTGCTTAAACTAATTATGTTATTTAACAGGAAACCAGGATTTGGAGAGCTGTAGTGCCTAGCAGAACAGGAGGATTTAATTTCATTTTATTGATTATCTTGGCAGCTTAGTGAACAAAAAAATTGCTTGTTTACACAAGCGACCAGACTTACAATTAATAAAATAACATAAAATATAAGAACACATAATACAACAGACATTAGTACAGAGTAACAGTAAATTAAATACTACTGCAACAGCTGCAAGTTGACATTGCTTTATAAAGACCAAAAAGACTGTGCTTGAAAGTGGGAATGGACCTACACTGAATAATTGACAGAAGTAGAGTATTATGAATGTGAGTTGCCTGATATGATAAAGATCGCTGGTTCTGCTGAGTATACATAAAAGGAATTATAAAGGATGAGGAATCATTGGAAAGGGTCTCCTGACTTCAGTTGAAAAAGAAAGGAAGAGGAAATTTGTTTAGCGCTACCTTATGGACAAAGGTAGCAAGTGTAGACTTCTTATGGTCCTCAAATGAAAGAACACCCACATTCTCAAAGAGTACAATAGTGGGTTCTAACAGGAAGATTGGTAATAATACAGCAGACTGGATTCTGCAAGATCCTGACCCAGGACAGCAACCTATCCACCACAGTGGCATAACAAACCAAACTATGTTCTAGGGAGGAAAAAATGGTAACTTCTGCCAACCATTTTTGTGATTTGAACATAAGGTCATTTTGATTCCATACAGCATCCCTAACTTCTTGTGAGTTGATTTAATGAGACGACTGATATGAGATTCAAAGCCAAGGGAACTGTCCAGCGTAAGGCTCACATACTTAAATTCATCCACTGTTTCAACCAAATCACCATTTCCGGCCTCAAGAGTCAACTCAAGGTTGACTCTCTTCCAGGGGCCAGAAAAAAATCATGATCCTGGTCTTTTTCAATATTTAGAACCCATTTATGCTGAAGAAAACAATCCTGTAGATAGCCAAAGTCATTCTGAATAACAGTATTTAGGGCCACCCTGTTTATAAATAACCACATCATCTGCACAGACAATCACCTGTGTTGCAGGACAAGCATTTGGCAGCTGATTTAAAAACAGGAATAAAAGCAGAATACCCAAAATAGAGCCTTGTGGAATCTCACAGTCAGTTTTCCTGAAGACAAAAACCATGTTTCCTGCAGCAGTTCTATGCAGTCTGTTGGTCAGATAACTGCTAAACCATTTAATGACCTCAGTAGACAGGTGCATATCGGATAAAGTTTTCAAAAGCAAAGCAAGATTAATCAGGTCTGAAGTTTTTTTTTTTTTCAAAAGTTCATTAACTTAGTCAAAAATGATTCCCTGAAGAAAGTGGTGCCAATAAAGAAACAGATCTATTATTAAAACGTAGAAACATAGAATTTGATGGCAGATAAGGACCACTTGACCCACCTAGTCTGCCCAATTACAAGATTCTGTCAGAGAGCCATTCTTATGTATATGACAGATCATGACTGGTTTGCAAACTTGGGGAAACTGTCCATTACATAGTGAAAAATTAAACAACTTTATGAGCAGAAGAGTATGACTTCCTTCACAGTTTTGTTTTCCATAGAGCTTTGTCATGCTCTGGGATGCTGCCTGGCTCTTCAGCCCACTCTACCAGCCACTGTCTCCCCCAGGTTTTACCTGTCTTGTTCTCCCACAGCATGCTCCCCATGTGGAGCTGGGGTGAGGGAGGGCCATCCTCCCCACCCCTTGAGTCCAGAGCCAGTCAGCAGGGGCAGGGGTGGGGCAATGGTGCAGGTCAAGGCAGGTGAGTGGGGATGCCTCAGTGCTCAGTCTTGGTTTTTCCTGTCCCCGCCCACAAGGTTGGCACATGTTCAGTGCCATGTGCGTGTGACATGAAGACACTGCACATACTGCAACACTTCTGTCTGTCCCTTAGAAAAGTGGCTACCTGCCATGTCACCCAATCTCTGCCTGGTAGCAGTTAAGTAGTGGCATGTGTTGTCCCTCCTCAGTGAAGGTAGATAACTGTTTATGGACACCTCATCCTCCATCCCAAAGACAGCCCCAGAGCAAACTTGCTCCATTCCCAAAACTTGGTCATTGGCATGGCAGGAAGAAAGGCACCCTGCACCTCTTCTGGATTCATCCTTAGCAATTTTAATTAGCTTTAAATCAAGGCCATTAGGGCTGCAACAAGATCTGGGTTATATTTTTCCAAGCAGAACTTAACCTCATCACAGGTAAGAATCCTAACGTAAAACTTAGGACAAGAAGGGTCCTGAGAAGAATCATCAGTGACTCCAATATTGTTAGAACAAAATGAGGGATCTCTGCGTTTCTTTAAGTCACCAAACAGATTGTTAAGAACAGTGGCAATGGTACTCAGATCACTAATGAATGTTTGCGCATGAACCAAGGTTTGGATTGGCTGGTTTTGTTTTGACCTGTTAGTCCATTAAATGTTTGCCAAAGGCTACATTGATTTTGTGCACTTTGTTATTTGTTCTTGTAGTATGTAATTTTAGGCTTTCTAATCAATGATTTACATTTGTTACATACACGTTTGTACTGAATGAGTGAGTTAACATCCCTGATTTTCCTAAAAATTGCCAACTTTTTTGTTTTGTTCTTTCATCAGACTAAGGATCGCAAGGTAATACACTTACATTTATTACCTCCGATATACATTCTGTTGAAAGGTAAAAATTAACAGCATAGTCTAATCAACATAGTAGATATCCTATTAAAAGTTGAATCTACACTGGCAATGGTGTCCAGAAAAGACCAGTCCAGTCCTAAAAGGGCAATATTACATGCTAAAGGATCAAGAGATTTCTCAATTGTATTATGACTAGAGGGCTGTTTTTTTTTTTTTTTTGCAGTCCAGTGATGAAAGCCCAGACAGAGGCCACTGGTTCCATCAGGAAAGGTTCCTAATCTAATAATTTTCTGGTGATGGGTGACTGCTATCCAATTGATAATTAATTGATTGTCAGATGTGTAAAGATGTGTGACTGTATTAATCACTTGATGAATACCAAGTGATTGGAACAGACAAAAAGGACTGAACATGTTATTTCATGCCCTGTACTAAAACAGTATTTCCTCCTTGTTTCTCCCTCTTCCTGCAGCTGTGCCTCAAAAGACAAGCTCTGGCCAGATCCAATATGGCTGCAGCTGAGGAATTTTGGGTAAAATATTGAAAATTACCAAAGTTACAAGACTGCATTTGCAAAATGTAATGTAAGCTCATAAATTTGTTGTGTTGTAATATTTTTACACCAAATTTTCAACATAGCCTTGTTATAACTGACAGACACCTGAGCTTGTCCATCTGTTCTGTTGTACCTTCACAAAGAGCAACAGCTGAGGAAGTCAGGCTAGTCAAAGCCTGTCCATTCAGGAGATACCCATGGTGTGGGTTAATGTCCTTTCTATTGTAAGTTGACTGGAGTGTCACGATCTGACAGTTGTCGAGGTCTATGTCCCTCACTTGTTGATTCTTTTAGTAGAGTGCTATAGCTGTGTAGAGATGCAGTGAATTTAAATTCTGCCAGCGAAGTGCCCGTGAAGTGGACACTTTGCATTGTCACTCCACTATGTGAAGTGGCCAATGCAAAAGGCTCACTTCACCTTGTGGTTATCACTTTGCATTGTCATTCCACCTTAACACGAAGTAAGGTGAAGTGACAACAATACTGGCAGCCCTTCACACACACAGTCACCAGAATTAATGTTCATCCCCAAAATGCTCATGTCTTGTGTCCAGACAACTCCCCAGTGCCGACGAAGTGTAATGAGAGCACAAGAAATACAAAGTCTCCCAAAATTAATGGTGCACTCAGACGTCATGCATGCAGTAGTCACACACAGTCACCAGAATTAATGTGCATTCCCAAAATGCTACTGTCTTTTGTCCAGAAAATTTCCCAGTGCTAATGAAGTGAAATGAAAGTGTAACAAGAAATGTGAAGTCTCCCAGAATTAATAGCACACTCAGTCATGTGCGCAGTGGTCACACAGTCACCAGAATTAATTTGTATCCCAAAAATGCTACTGTCTTGTGTCCAGAAAATTCTCCAGTGCTAATGAAGTGAAATGAGAGGGTAACAAAAAATGCGAAGTCTCCCAGAATTAATGGTGCACTCTGCTATGCACGCAATGGTCACACACAGTCACCAGAATTAATGTGAATCCCGAAAATGCTACTGTCTTGTGTCCAGAAAATTCCCCATTGCTGCTGAAGTGAATTGAGAGCTGAAAAAGAAATGCAAAGTCTCCCAGAATTAATGGTGCACTCCATCATGTGCGCAGTGGTCACACATAGTCACCAGAATTAATGTGCATCCCCAAAATGCTACTATCTTGTGTCCAGAAAACTCCCCAGTACTGATGAACTGAAATGAGAGGGTAGCAAAAAATGCAAAGTCTCCCAGAATTAATGGCACACTCAGTCATGTGCACAGTGGTCACACACAGTCACCAGAATTTATTTGCACCCCCAAAATGCTACTGTCTTGTGTCCAGAAAATTCCCTAGTGCTGACGAAGTGAAATGAGAGTGTAACAAGAAATGCAAAGTCTCCCAAATTTAATTGTGTACTACAAATGCACAGACAGATTAAGATTGTGCTACGCACTCAAGAGATGCAGGCACAAAGGTACAACAATACCTAACCAGTGCTCACAAGTCACATATCCAAATCTGGAAAAGAATACCTTTTGCTGGTTGGGGGGGGGTAGTGCACCGCAGTAACAGTCCACTACCAGTAAAGATACCACAAAGCAGTATATAAAATTCATGCAGGTGCGGTGGATAGCAGGTTTACACTGCTGCAATTACTCTGTGGCACAATAAAAGGTGTCTGATTTAATGGCACGCATCACACACACACTCAAACACACAACAAGTAATGCATAGCAAATTGAAAACCTTTAGTAATATAACCAAATGTTTTAAACAAACTGAAATTATACACTGCTGCACCACAACAATCAGTAAAACAATTTCAAGAATTACTGAAAATATTACTGTTTACATTAACACAGTTATACAAGGAAAATATAACCAAAACAGAAAGACTGCCATTTTTTCCCACTTCATCTACCTACACCACAGATATGCCCCTCCCCCAAAGCACACTTCACAGTACACAGACTGACTGTTCTAAATTATCATTCAAAATCCACACACAAACTATAAATACTCGATGATATGAGCACAAGAGGGTTTCCTACAATCAATGTACTAAACTTTGAGCAAAAAAACAGCTTAAAAAGGCTTTTTTAACAGCTTTTAGAGGATCTGAATCTCAGAGCTCTGAGAGAAAACTGTCTCCATCTTCCACTACACACACACTACACTGAACTGAGGCTGTGCAGAACAATCTAGAGCCCATGTGACCTGCAATCCCATGAAGCACTGCAAAATTCGCCTTTGGAGCTCAAAAACAAGGCAAAGTGAGGTGAAGTACATTGATTTCAATGTACTTTGCCTTAAAACTGGTGGAAAAGTGGTTTGGGGAAGGCAGAATAACACAAAGTCATTGTTTTCAATGGACTTCGCATTCCCCATTATAACTCGAAGTACTGCACTTCACATTGCAGAGTACTTCTCGGATTCCATGTTACTCCACGAATCACTTCGTGAAGTGAATTTTGGCCACTTCACCCACCACTATTGCTGTGTCTATAATTGCTGACATTGATAACGTAGGATTGCCTTCTTAACTCCTTTCATAGGCGCAGGAACTGGGGGGGCACTGTGGCCATGGCCCTACCCCTTTCATAAGTGGCCCTGTCAGTATTTTTTATGTTTTATTTTTTTGTACTCTGTTTATGCTCCTCTATCGCCCAGCCCACCATTCTCCAGACCTCCCAGCCCCATTATCTCTGCATCCGCTGGGTCTTACCTCTTGCAGGAGGTGCCCACCTGGCCAGGTGCAGAGTCCACAGAAGTCCGGTGTCACTCTGCTGGTCGGCCATCATTTTTCTCCACCAGATTTTCTTCTCTCCCCCCGAGTGCAGCTGTGGCAGCATGCAATGACACCAATGGCCAAGCTGTGCACGCTTCTGCATGCAGCATGCTGGGCATCTTCTCTGCCTCTGTCTATGGGACCTGCGGTGCCAACCCCCATGGTGTATTCCTACTCAGTTTACCATCAAAAACATATGGTAACACCATGCTAACACATCAGTACTATGTATCTAGTATGTGCATTCATATAGTAACCTTGACAGGAGAGATTTAAAAAATGTATGAGTGACAGCCATCTTTAATGACTTGAACCATTAATTAAAAATTAAATAAAAATGTTTAAAAAAATAGCTGAGAAAATGAAAAATACACTGAGGAAGAACCTAAGAATGTCAGAAATGCTTTTCTGCTAAAAAACTTTATGACGAAGTGTTTTTTTTTTGTTGTCTCACAAATACTGCTGCTTTAAATTTCCACTGATGTCACAGGAGAGACATTTTAACAGAAGATTTTTAAACACATTTCAGTCTTTATTTCATGTACTCACTGCATTTAACTTCCTGGTTTCAATAATAACTATCAACACTCACGTGACAACAGCATCACTCTCTCTCTCTTAGACTTCAACTGTTCTGGCTGCTTGTCTACAGCTGGTGTCTATTGATAACTAGTGCAAGGCAAAATTTGAAAAATCCTTGCTACGAACATTTCACAAAATTGCATCAGTTTTGTGTAATTTTGTGCAGTTTTACAGACTCGAACAGTGATTGAAATGAACAAGTTTAATACTATGCCCTTTAAAAAACACATTTTCAAAAATGTACAGTGAGGAAAAAATTATGCTATGTGCTGAAATTATTCCGTTTTATGAGCCCACATTTTAAAAATGTGCAATTTGAGGAAATGACTGAATCCAGATGTAAATTAATACATAAATCCCAGCTCAGTATAAATTTACAGTGGGAGGTGATGGAGGTCATCAGGAGTACTAATGTGCTCATACTCAGATTCTACATGATAATTACCATGGAACATGATGAGCATAAGATTTTATCACTTCACCAGTAGTAAGCCAAATTAACAGCAAAATAAGCTTAAAGCATCGGACTACCCATGAGTGTAAGATCGTGATCTAGTTCAGCACAAAATCAACCTCATAAATACAGTATGACTTCCCATATCTTGATCTGAGCAAAGCGATGTGATTCTCAGGTCAATTCAATTAATTTTCTATAGGAGGTCATAGAAGACAACAGGGTACTAATATGCTCATGTCATATAACCACATTATTCAAAATGTGGAACAGGAAAACAAGCAGTTAACAAGTGGTTTTCCGATGAATCACACACACATCATGAATTCTTATAAGGCATTACCAAACTAAAGATTTTAAAGAGGGTCTCCAATAATTTTACCTGAATCAGTCAGTGCCTCACAAGTCTTGCTGCATGTACAGCTGAAAGCACTGATTTTTTTTTAAAAAAGCATTTCATTTTAAACCCAGAAGCCACAGTCCTGTTCCTCAAATGCATCAGGCATCACACAGCACTATATGTGACCTATGCTTCTGATCAGGCACTCATTGGCATAATGGCCAGCAATACTGGATCTGAACTTTTACTTACTGAACATGATAGATTTTCATTTAATTGTGATGTATTTAATGATGCTAGTGTGTTTGAGAATCAGTACTACCTTGACCCTCGCTTCAGCCAGGATAAATCTGAGAGCTCTGAACAGTGTGCATTTGAAGTGGGCAACTTTGATACTGTGCCCTTTAAAGAAAAACACAATTTTGAAAATGTACAGTGAGGTAAAAATGGTGCTATATGCTGAAATTATGCCGTTTTAAGAACCCACATTTAAAAAATGTGCAATTTGGGGAAAATAGGGATATCTGAATAAAAAGGCAGTTGTGAAATTATGTAGAAACCAAATAAGTTGCTCCACTCACATTTGTGTCATGGTTATAAATTTACAGCAGTTCCACAGAATACTGGTACCGAGACCAAGCACTGAAGATATTACAAGATTTATTCCATACAGTGCAGTATAAGAACAATTATTGCAGTACTCACAGGGTCAAGCACCAAACAGATACACACAGCAATGCCAACTCTGGCCTCAACCAGTTTTGTGCATGTGTGCTTCCTCAGACAGGCTGGTCTGCCACATTGGCATTTCTTTTATACTGTACCCTATTTGAAAGTACTGTGCACAATCATCTGATTAACATTGCAAAAATAAAACATAGTGGAAATCACCAACAAAGATCAAAGTGCGGAACACATAGAGAAAATAAAAGATCACTAAGAATTTCTGATGGCAGCACTTAAAGCAATATTTATAATAATTTGGTGCATATAGTAATCCATTCAAGGCTATTTTGGCCAATACCAATTGACATTTAATCTCATAATTAATGTGTGTTTCCTTATGTCTGAATCCAGATGTAAATAAATATTTAAATTCCAGTTCAGTATAAATTTACAGTGGGAGGTCATGTAGGTCATCAGGAGTACTAATGTGCTCATACACAGATTCTTCATGATAATTACCATGGGACACAATGAGCATACAAATGTCATAATTTTATCACTTCACCAATAGTAAGCCAAATTAACAGCAAAATAAGCTTAAAACGTCGGACTACCCATGAGTGTAAGATTATGATCCAGTTCAGAATAAACTGAACCTCAAAAATACAGCATGGCTTCCCACATCTTGATCTGGACAAAGGAATGTGATTCTCAGGTCAAACCAATTAATTTTCTGTGCGAGGTCTTGGAGGGCACAGGGGTACTAATATGCTCATGTCATGTAACGACATCATTCAACACATGGGACAAAAAAATGAGCAGTTAGGTGGTTTTAAAATGAATCATACACATCATGAATTCCTATAAGGCATTACCAAACTAAAAACCTAAACAGATTTTAAAGAGGGTCTCCGATAATTTTATCTGAATTAGTGCCTCACAAGTCTTACTGCACGTACAGGTGAAACACATTTTTTTAAACCATTTCATTTTTATAAATTTTGCTAAAACTGCCAACAAAACCCAGAAGCCACATTTCTGTTAATCAAATACATCAGGCATTGCACAGCACTATGTGTGACCTATGCTTCTGATCAGGCACTCATTGGCATAATGGCCAGCAGTACTGGATCTGAACTTTCACTTAGTGAATGTGATAGTATTTCATTTAATTGTGATGTATTTAATGATGCTAGTGTTTTTGAGAGTCAGTACAACACTGACCCTTGTGTCAGCCAGCATAAATCTGACAGCTCTGAACAGTGTGTTTGAAATTAGCAACTTTGATATTGTGCCCTTCAAAAAAAAACACATTTTCAACAAGCATTTGTCAATGTTGAATGTCTCCTTGCATGGTGTATGTGGCAGGAGTGTTTTAAAGTTATAAGCATGCATTCACAAACTGCAACGTGGACTCATAATTTTGTTGTTTTTTTAATATTTAGGAGGTACTGAGAAGAAATGGCTTTGTTGAAAATTTTGGGTCCTGGAAGCTTCACTTGCAAAATCAAGACTAGGATGATGAGACAGCATAAAAACATAGAAACATAGAATTTGACAGCAGATAAGGACCGCTTGGCCCACCCAGTCTGCCCATTTCCCTGCCTACTGGATAAGCTGCAGATCCTAGTTAACCAGCAGCCTACTTCTTTCTACCCCCAGCCCCTAGAATTGCCTTATGACTGTCCCATGCATGCTTGAATTCCACCACTGATTTTGACTCCACGACCTCCTCGGAAGGCAGTTCATGCATCCACAACCCTCTCTGTGAAAAAATACTTCCTTAAATTACCTCTGAGCCGCCCCTCTATCTTCAAATTGTGCCCCTTGTTCTTGCACACCACTTTTTGAAAGATGCTACCCTCTTGGACTTTGTTGATTTCCTTGAGGTACTTCAAAGTTTCTATCATGTCCCCCTCTCCTCCTTTCCTCGAGGCTATACATATTAAGCTCCTTAGAGTCTCTCTTCATGTGTCTTCCGGTGCAGACCCTGCACCATTTTAGTTACCTCCTCTGGACAGCTTCCATCCTGTCTATGTCTTTGCGAAGCTGGGTCTCAGAACTGCACACAGTACTCCAGATGGGGTCTGACCAGCTGTCTGTACAGAGGGATAATAACTTCTGTTTTCTACTGGTGATGCCTCTCCCTATGCATCCCAGTATCCCCCAACCCCCTTGCTGCCCTCTCACATTGCTTGCCTACCTTTAGGTCATCTGATATGACTACCCCAAGGTCCCTTTCCATTTTGTTGTTGTTAGTATCTCATCCCCATTGTGTACTCTTCCCTGGGTTTTGTTTCCCAGGTGCATTACCTTGCACTTCTTAGCATTGAATCTAAGCTGCCATACATTTGACCATTCTTCTAACCTTGCCAAGTCCCTTCTCATCCTTTCCACCCCACTTTGTGCATCAACTCTGTTGCAGATCTTTGTGTCATCTGCAAAGAGACATACTTTTCCTTCCAGTCCCTCTGCAATGTCGCTTATAAAGACATTGAAGAGGACCGGTCCTAATACTGAACCCTGTGGTACCCCACTAGTAACTCCCCTTTCTTCAGAGTGGACTCCATTTACTATTACTCTCTGTGTCCTATTCTCCAGCCAATTTTTACCCAGGCTGTCATCTTGGACCCACTCCCAGGCTAGCTAACTTGTATATTAATCTTTTGTGTGGACTGTGTCAAATGCCTTGCTAAAGTCTAGGTAGGCCATGTCCACAGCCCTCCTGATCTACTACTTTGGTCACCCAGTCAAAGAAATCTATCAGATTTGTCTGGCATGACCTTCCGCTGTGAATCCATGCTGCCTTGGGTCCTGTGCCCTCTGGTCTCTAGATACTCGACAATTCTTTCCTTCAGAGTAGTTCCATCATTTTCCCTACCACTGAGGTTAAACTAACAGGTCTGTAGTTTCCTGCTTCTGCCTTGCTCCACTTTTGTGAAGAGATCACATCTGCCCTTCTCCAGTCCTAGGTACCACCCCATCCTCCCATGATTTGTTAAACAGGGTAGTCAGTGGTGTCACTAATTCCACCCTTAGTTCTTTTAGAATTCTGGATGGATCCATCAGGCCCCATTAGCTTTGTCCACCTTCAGTTTTAAGGTTCTTTCAGAACCCTTTCTTCTGTAAATGGGCTGGTATCAACTTCTGTATCCAGAGTGTTTCTACTGTTTGTTTTAGGTACCTCCCCTCTTCCTTTGTAAATACAGAGCAAAAATATTTGTTTAGTATCTCTGCCTTTTCACAGTCACCCTCTGCCCACCCTCCCCCTTTATTAAGCCTCACTATCCCTCCCTTGGTCTTCCTTCACTCCCTGATGTACCTATAAAAGGTTTTATCCCCTTCTTAACTGAGTTGGCTATCTTTTCCTCAGTTTGGGCCTTTGCTGTTCTGACTGCCTTCCCAGCTTCCTTTTGCTTTAACTGATACAGTTCTCTGTCCTGCTCCTTCTGTGATTCCTTGTACTTCCTGAAAGCTTTCTTTTTCTCTTGAACCTTCACTGCCACTTCCTTTGAGAACCACAGTGGTTTCTTACATCGTTTAGTTTTGTTTATTTGCTTCACACAAAGGCTATTTACCTCTGTGATGGCAGTTCTTATTATTCCCCATTGTTCTTCCACCCCTTCTTCCTGCCCATTTGCTAGCGCATTCCTTAGGCACTCACCCATTTTTACAAAGTCAGCCTCCAAAGTCCACAGTACCTTTGCCTTTGTATGGCTTTGACTCTATTGCTGTGTTTATTGTGAACCATACTGTTCGATGGTCGCTAGTTCTCAGATGGCTACCTACTTCTACATCTGTGATCCCTCTTAATTTCCATTTGAGAGAACCAGGTCTAAGATTGCTCCCTCTCGAGTGGGCTCCAATACTAGTTGTCTAAGGCATGCCCCTGTAGGCATCTAGAATAACCCACTCTTCAAGTGGCTGCTGCAACTGCACTCCAGTTAACATCTGGTATATTCAGATAGCCCATCAGCAATATCTCCCCTTTTTCTGCCTTACTAAGTATACTTTCTATCATTTCCTTGTCCATTTCTTCCCCCTGAGAAGGGGGTCTGTATACAACCCCTGTGCGGATTGTGGTGCCATTGCCGGTCTCCAAATTTACCCACAGTGCTTTTCTCCTCCCTGTTTTCCCTTTTGTTCTGCTGCCTTGATTCCTTCCCTTATGTAAAGAGCTACTCCTCCTCCTCTATTACCCTTTCTGTCCCTCCTGTAGATTGTGTATCCTGGTATCATAAGCTGGTATCATAAGCTGTGCTAAGGCACCAACAAGGCCATGCTACCCTCAAACCCAATTGGTAATGCCATGTCTGTCACTTCACTGACAGCTCTGCACCAATATTAAGAATGGTAATACAACATCAAAGTTGCAAAAGCTGTAGAATCATATCTTATACCCTGGGGTCTTCCTGAGCTAAATCACTGATAGGGGCAAGAAACACTGACTAGCTAAACATCAAGACTGGCCAAATTCAGCACTCGTGGGGGATCATCTTGTCTCTTGTGGTTAACTAGCTATGTGACACTCAATTTTGAAAGCTTAAAGCTTATTTCTGTAAAATTCTGTTGGTCAAACAAAAGGTATTAAATCACCTATTTTGTGCATCTTATTACACAAGGACCAGTACGGCAACAAACATTTTTATACATACAATAGTTAGTTACAGCTGTGTGGTGGGGAAGGGGGGCGGTAGACAAGACCAACCCAAAGTCCTTTCAGGCATCACAGAACTGTGTACTCAATACATGAAATCTACTATGCAAAATGACATGGTGGTAGGCAATGTTACTGGTGTCAGTCTTCTGTACCTGATTGATGGGGTTGGCTCCTTGCCCATCAGGCACAGATCGTGAAAGAGACTGGAGAGGCAGTATTCCACTTCAACCTGGGGTGGCGCTGCCTGTGGTGCCATGCATTCCACGCCTCCCTCTAGAATCACCATAAAATCCAGGAATAGATACCACAGGGTGACCAAGGTTGGTTACTACTACCATTTTGAGACAGTGGTAGTGGCCACACACTATTCAAAATATACATTTCTGTCTCCAGGACTAGCTCTAAAGCCACCAACTAGTACCAGGTGTAATAGTAAGGGAGCATGCAGGTGGGGGCAGGGACTTACAGCACCTGATGGGAGCATTTTGCTGCCTTTCCTCTGCTGTCCACTCCATAGCTGTTTTGGCACCCATATAGTATGCACCACATCCACTCTGGGGTAGGTATTGTTGTCACTGATGTCATCAGCAGAGGTCTAGGGGCCTGCAAATGATCTGGTGCCACCACTGCTCTCCATGAACCATGAGGCATACCATGGCATAGGAAGCAGCTGGGGCTTCATACAGCATCTCTTGGGTCTGGCAGCAGGGTTATTGAACCATGACTGGCAAGCACTTCAGGGTTTTGCTGCACAGAGCCCTGTGTTACTTGATCACCCATAGCTTCAGTCCATCTCAGCTAATCTATGCTGGCAGATTCTACATAACAGGGAGGAACAGTATTGTTATAACTGTGCAGACAATGACCTTGTTTAAACCAAGCAATAAACATGAATGGATAGAAACATTATATTTTGTATGTTTCAGAATTTTACAATATAAAATCCTTCCTTACGGCAAACCACGACAATCAACGATGTAATAAGATCTCCTATCATTATTCTTCTTATACTGGACAATCTTTCTGTCAGCAAATGATATGCCTGAAACTGTTACTTGTTTTGCTACTTATTTATCACTGTAGAAAAGCTGAGTGACTCCAGTAACAGAATGCTTGCTTGTTCCAGTGAGTTTATCAGGGCAACAGAATAAGTAATACACTTCTTGAGGCAAAGAAATTGCATTCAGAACATAACTAGGAGTCATTCACCCAAATGCATGGCCAGTTAAGCTGTCAGTTTGCTGCAGACACTCTGCAAAACTGTAATCTACTGGTCAGTCCATCAGAAAGCTTAATTCGACATCATCACAGAAAACCAAGAGACATCAAAGTCTTGTTAAGGAAGTAAACATTAGTAAACTAGCAATTCTGCTTCAGTTGAATGCAAACATATAAATAACAAGTCTGCTCATTTGTTAAGAACCTCTCCGGCAAAGAGAGGTCACTGATCCCATCTTATTCTTGACTGAGTCTTTGTTTTGGTCATAGAACATGTTTTAATGAATGTTGTTAACTTTATTTATGAGGGCGGATCAACTCATCTGCTTGTCTGTGCACTATAAATTAAAGTATGGTGGCCCTGAAGTTACAGACACACACACACACACACACACACCCTAAAATGCAGCCAAACGAGTAACGCAACAACCAAAAAAAATGAAATGCAAATAAAAAAGGCAAGAAAACCAAATGTAAAGTGTGATACCACAAAGTGACAAAACCAGTACAAATGTAAAGTGTGATACCACAAAGTGACAAAACCAGTACAAATGTAAAGTGTGATACCACAAAGTGACAAAACTAGTACAAATGTAAAGTGTGATACCACTGTAACCCCTGGGCGGCACCACTCCCCAGTGTTACAGCCCTGTCTACTACCTTGGCCATAGGCTAAGGGGGTTGGGTTTGCTAACTTATAACATTTTTCAAAACCTTTGTGCATTGCCTCCACTCAGGGTGCTTTACGTGGGTGAGATGGTACTGGGTGTAGCCCCCTGAGCTGCTACACCACCCACGGTGACCAGTTACCTTCCCCAGACATGCCCCAAGATACAGTGCCCCGCATTTCAACATTTTGAATTAAAGGCTCTCTCTAATAATATGCTCACTCGGGATTTCAAACAAAAAATAAGATATTTATTTCAGGGGAATAAAGGAGCTAGGAAAGGGAAACAGGAGGAGTAGAGGTTATCTTACCATATTTACACATGTACAGATGTTATTTAGATTTTTGCTGGTAAACCCTCCAGCTGGGTGGCTACATATTAACA
Source organism: Neoceratodus forsteri (assembly GCA_016271365.2). Lineage (NCBI taxonomy): Eukaryota > Metazoa > Chordata > Ceratodontiformes > Ceratodontidae > Neoceratodus > Neoceratodus forsteri. The sequence goes on along the minus strand of CM057453.1, from coordinate 488,637,993 downwards.
GGCAGACATAAATCACATTTTACCATTCGACTTAAGACATCCAGAGCCCTGGCTATCTAGCTGCTGATAAATCAGATGTTAAACATAATTATTAATAATACTCACACTGGTACCGTTCCCAGATACAGCAGAAACCCTGCAATCTCATACCATACTGGTTAAACAGATACCACAGTCCAAGATGTTGCAGGCCTGATGGAGTTGCAGCTGGTCAAGGTGGCTGGCTATTAATTTGAGGGTGGTGGCAACTTGGAAACATATTTTTGTAAAGCAGCAAATTACTATTTACAACCACAGCAGGGATTGCCCTGCACTTTAGCAGACAAAGCAGGGATTGCCCTGCACTCATAGACTTCTAACATTCTAGAACAAACTACGTGGATCTTACATCCAGAACATTCAGCACAATATTTGAAAGTCCCATCCAATGCAATGAGAGTGATGCTTCTGTCAAGCATCCTAAATGCAGTTTAAACACGGCCACATCCAGTACCTTATATACCAAAAGGCATCCATCTAGAGTAAGTTGACAACGACACTTTTAACAAGCATCCCATACTTTAGTCACAGGCAGTCACATCCAGTACATTCTATATACCAAGAACATTATCCACAAGCGGAGTCCTATCCAGCACATCTAGCCATTTAACACTTATACCAAGAGCTCTCATACGAAATTCTATTCAGACACAGGTACATTCTCCTCAAGGTATCTTAGACATTAATATGCTCTAGGACCTTCTGTCTCATGAAGTGGCAAGCACGTCTTGGCAGACAGCTCCACGATGGCAGGACTCTAACCCATAGCTACACATTTATATGATTCACTAAGCCCAGCATCTTGCTGCACCTGCAACTTAGCCATTTGGGCCACAGACAAGATGCATCCATTACTTGAACTAGGCAGTCTCTTATGGGTTAGTAGCCCAGACTGATGACTTCAATACTTCACTTAACAGCACACATTTCTTAATGGGGCATTGAGCCCCCAAGATTACTTGCTTAGCTTCTCCTTCGCACCTGGGGGTACAAGGGTACTCACTCAGGTCCTCCACGGGTCTCATCCACAGTCGAAGGCATCCTGAAGACTTCTTCAGCTCTCTCCCCGCTGAGGTACTTGTCAGCGCTCTCACCACTGCATGATGTCATCTGGTCTGGTCAGCGCTCTTACCGCTGCTGGACATCTGACTCTTCGGTCCACATCTTTCTCCGATGTGGGAGGGAAGGCTAGCCTCTGGAGGACAGTACTGGCAACCTGCAGACTAGCTGTTGCAGAAAGCACAATTACTGTAACTAGTTAACTGTTAACTGAAGAAAATAACATGCCCTCTGAAGACTGAAAGGGCTTGAATTAAGTGGCCCAGGCCTGAAGGCATGGCTGGATCCTGAGCCCCTCCCCCATGGGGGGCTCCCAGCAGGCTGGAGCCTGCTCTGCTGCTCTTTCTCAGCTCAGCATCTCTGAATCTCCCTCTGAATCCCCAGACAAACTGGCAACATTGTCTCTTTATAGAGCTCCTAGCTCGACTCCTGATTGGTAGCAGGGATGGGGTGACATGTCTCCAAGCTGCTGAAGAACCTGTCAATCAGAACACTCGAGGCACAATTGGCTTGTGGAATTTGTGCCTAAAATAATGTCTCTGTAAGCCCCCACAAGCACTTGGGTGCTTACTCATGAGATGCAGTGAATCTTCCACAAGTCCTGGCTTTCTATTGCTGCAATTCCAATTGGCTGTACTGCTGGCAATGGCTGCTTAACCCACTGTCCCTTATAGCAGATTAGATACTGTCCTGAATAATGTCCTGGTGCAGCCAGAAAGAAGTAATTATTTGCCCCACATGTCCCACAGTTCTATAGCTTAAAGTCTGTACTTGCAGTCACTGCACAGATGAAAAACATGGCTCTTTTACTTTTCCTGTTGCTACTGCACTTATGCAAGCTCCCCTTGCAGCAGCTGACAGGCTGACACACAGAGTCCCAGATACTGGAATTGCCAGGGAAGCAGTACTCATTTTAACTTAAAACACTTTTCCCCACATGCAAAGTATATTCCCAATAAGCAGCAACAGTTCCATTATTTAAAACATTTTAATTCTTTACTTTTCGGCTGAAGCTGAACATAGCTACCCTGGAGGCAGCCAGTTACACTATTATGCATTATTCAGATGACTGGGGCCCTGCACAGGTATACTCAAATAAGCCCCGGTCAGAACTCCTTTAATTCCCATCTGAGCAGTCCCCCAGCAGGCTGTCCATGGTCACTGGGTCCCAAACAGGTGGAAGGGATCCCAGGACCCACGGCACAGTCCCCGAGGTGACCGCAAAACAAGCGGCTCCACATCAAAGGCACTTTGCATGCCAACGCGACTCCTGCTGCCCTGGAGGCAGCACTTTCACAGCCGAAGCTCGCGGTCAGCAGTTTAAGCCCCAAGGGGCTGGATTTTCATTTGACTGCAAGCTGGGGCACACACAAGGGCGAACAGGACCTGGGAAGCCAGAAAAATTAGCAGCCAAGTCAGGAGAAGCCCAAGAGACAGCAGGAGAAGGACAGAACAAACCGGGCTAAGGTAAACCCAGACTGGCATTTCTAGGAACCCCCATTTGCAAGGGGGTTACACCACAAAGTGACAAAGCCAATACAAATGAATTTTGAAGGGTCCATTACACAAGACCCTAAAACTATCGCAGACATCTTTAACAAAGCCTTCACAGATCTCAGTGCTGTGCTCCCCCTCAACTGCCAAAGCCCTGTGAGCGAGCCTCAACTAAAACTGCCCCAAACACATCCAAAAAATCACCCCCCATTCTACCTTAGAGTAATATCCAAAGGGATGGCAAAAAAATGCCTCTCCAAAATACTGGGGAGGTCCAGGCATAGTGCCGAGGGCCTGGACCTAAAACTAATCTCCCTGGTACGAGACGAGGTGCTAATACCGTTAACCAGAATCATCAACCTGTCCCTAACCTCAGGTATGTTCCCAAAGCGATGGAAAGCTGCAGTTGTAACCCCTGTCTTCAAAGCAGGTGTTAAGACAAGTCATACCAACTACCATCCAATTTCAATTCTCCCACCGATCTCAAAAGCCTTAGAGCGGATCGTCTACGATCAACTGGTAGGACACCTTGATAAATACCAGTTACAATGCCAACAGCAACATGGCTACTGTAAACTCCATAGTACTACTACTGTGCTTTTGGAGTTCATGGGGTTCATTCACGATGCCTTTGATCAAGGGCACTTGGTGGGGGCAACCTTTATTGACCTCACCAAGGCCTTTGATACAGTCAACCATGACCTCCTCCTGGCCCAGCTTGAAGCTACAGGGCTATCCCCAGATTCACTGTGCTGGTTCTGGAGCTACCTCACAGGGCGTGTACAATGAGTAAAAATATCTTATACCCTCTTGGACTCACAGCAAGTGTCCACCGGTGTTCCCCAAGGATCATACTAGGCCCACTACTGTTTAACCTTTTCCTAAACAACCTCCCTCTAGCCTGTCAGCACAAAATCCTTCTATACGCAGATGATGCAGTTATTTACACCAGCCACACTGACCCTGCCACCCTAAACAAAGACTTCAACAAGACTTCAACAACATTGAGGCCTGGTTTAATCAAGCTAAGCTGCTTGACAACCATAACAAAACCAAGACCATGCTATTCGCCTCTGGCCATAACCGACACAAGATATCCACCATAAACATTCTTAGCAAACAAAAACTAACCTTAGAAATGCTCCAACACTTCAAATACCTGGGGCTCACCCTAGACAACTCCCTTTCATTCTCCACCCATATTGACAATGTCGTCTCATCAGCAAACCAGAAGCTTGATCTACTAAACAAGCACCGTAACTGCCTCACTGAAAAAACTCTTCAGCTTGCCATCACCAGCTCAGTCTTCTCGACTATTGACTATGGTCTTCCCATATATAGTGCGGCACCTGACAGCACCCTTAAATGGCTTGCCACTACACTGAATAAAGCCTGCAGGCTAGCACTAGGGGCTCTACGCCTCACCCATAGCTGTAATCTCTACCTGCAAATGAGGTGGCTAAACCTGGCAGAGAGGACTCACTACCAAGTCAGTCTCCTTGCCAAAAAAGCAATCCTCGGCCTATTGCCACCTGGTAGCAGTTCCCTCCTGCACCAAATTGAACCAACTAGGACTACCAGGGCATCAAACATGCTCTCCATCAAGGTCCCCTTCCGGCAAATCTCTCAAGGCCAGAGATCCTTTGAATTTAGGGCCTCACTCTGGCTCAGTGCACTCCCACCCGAAGTTACTGCTATCAGCAAAATCAGCCTCTTCAAATCAGCACTGATATCTCATCTGGCCAGCCAACAGATTTGCTCCTGCTTCTCCTGATCTCCTCTCCCTGATTTCTGACATGGAACTCCCCCCATCATTTGCACTTATCAGCTGCCCAACCCGCATCGTGCCAACCCTCATTCCCATTTCCCCTGCCCCCCACTCCTGCCCCCCAATCCATTTCATCAGGTCTTTAACCTACCTCACTATCCATTTTCATCACTTTCTGCCACACCTACCCCTCCTTCACTTACCCCCTACGACAAAGTGACCCTGAACCTGAGGTTACTGCCATCCTTTTCCACACCCCCTATCTTTACCCACCCCCAATCAAGGTCTACTGTGTTGCTTAATCAACATTTTACCTTCCAAAAATTCTTTATCTTTTAGGTAATGTACAGTAGCTGCAATAATTGTTGCTGTTATTGTGTTTATTTCCCTACAGCATTCATTGTCTTTTCGCATTCCTTTTGTTGTACTGTGTATATTGATCCTTTATGCCTGATGTGGAACCTTTGTAAATGAGCTTGTAGCTCAAAGGTTGTAATCCTAGATTTCAATAAATAAAATAAATAAATGTAAAGTGTGATACCGCAGTGGCAAAACCAGTACAAATGTAAAGTGTGATACCACAGTGACAAAACCAGTACAAATGTAAAGTGTGATATCACAGTGACAAAACCAATACTAAATGTAAAGTGTGATACCACAGAGACAAAACCAGTACAAATGTAAAGTGTGATATCACAGTGACAAAACCAGTACAAATGTAAAGTGTGATACCACAGTGACAAAACCAGTACAAATGTAAAGTGTGATATCACAGTGACAAAACCAATGCAAATGTAAAGTGTGATATCACAGTGACAAAACCAGCACCAATGTAAAGTGTGTTAGCACAAAGTGACAAAGCCAGTGCAAATGTAAAGTGTGATACCACAAAGTGACAAAACCAATACAAATGTAAAGTGTGATACCACAAAGTGACAAAACCAGTACAAATGTAAAGTGTGATACCACAAAGTGACAAAACCAATACAAATGTAAAGTGTGATACCACAAAGTGACAAAACCAGTACAAAAGTAAAGTGTGATACCACAAAGTGACAAAACCAGTACAAATGTAAAGTGTGATACCACAAAGTAACAAAACCAGTACAAATGTAAAGTGTGATACCACAAAGTGACAAAACCAGTACAAATGTAAAGTGTGATACCACAAAGTGACAAAACCAGTACAAATGTAAAGTGCAACCAAAAGAACATGACAAAACATCTAATGCAAACCCAAACAGTAAAGTGTGTCAACAATGAGTAAAACAAAATATTAGCAGAGCTAAGAAAGGGAATGCAAGCTCTCTGTCTCCCATAATGTTCTGCAACAAGACATCCAGTGAAGCAGAACTCAAGCAACTATCTGGGCATCAAAGGAAAACAAGGCTTTTTTTTTGACACTAGTATGTAAAATGTTTAGTTGGGAGAAATGAATTAGTTTTGTGCTAGCTGTCACTTTAGACTGGAGGAAGGAGACTACTATTTTATGGTGTATGGTGGAACGTCGTTCTCCACCGAAATCCATCGTTGTCGAAACCTTGTAGTCACACACTAGTGACGTTCGCAGTGCAGCAGAATGATGTTTTCTACTGCACTGTGAACGTCACACACTGTGTCCTCGAGCAGCATTTGACAGTTAGGGCTCACTCCATAGACAGGACACATAGCAAAAGCAGCAACGTCGGCGGCAGTACTAATGTTTAGCGTTAAAACGTTCAAAATGTAAAGTTCTTAACAGTTAAAATGTCAAGCATGAAAACGTTCAAAATGTAAAGTTCTTTTTTCCTTCTAGTAACCCAGTAAAAATGTTTTGAAGCAGAAACATGCTGTAGTGATTTTTTTTTCCCAAAAAAATGACGTTCTACCATACACTATAAAGAAAAGTGCATGGGAAACAGTTGACAACAGGGCATCTTTCATCTCATTGGCACTATGATAACGGACTACCTCTCGAGCTGCACTCTTGAGGTAATCCGTCGTCATAGTGCCAACTCGGTGAAAGAATAGCCCTGTTGTCAACAGTTCCCCATGCACTATCCTATATGTTATAGGAAAAAAAATTTCTAATTGCACTGCTGTACTGCTTCAATGGATTGTTATAGCTTGCATTTGTGACTTCCCCAGGAGAGGTTTCAAGTCGGCAGCATCAAAAGGCTCTTCCCGCATCTACCTTCTGACTCCCATGCACAATGTTATACAGGGTTGATCTTGGCAGGGCATGGGGGGAGCAGAGATTCCTTTGTTGGAGGATAATGTTGGGGCGCTGCAGGCTGGGGATTTGACCTGACAGACCCCATTCATTTGTTTTCACTTGTTGAACTGGGGTTGGGCTGCACCAGAGAGGCTGGATTCACACGGATCTGCCTTTATTCCTGGTACTGGCAGGCAGCATGGTACGTGCCGTGGGGCTGGGCAAATGTGGTGTACATGTTGAATCTAGTCTGGGGCTTCTGGGAGGAGGTCGATAGACACTGGCAGTCACTTCACACTGGTGCTGCCTATAACTGAAATCTCCCATAATGCCAATCAAATCCTTGCTGGTTTTATGCAAATGAAAGGACTGAAGCACTCTCTTATTGGAGCGCTTCATTCCTTTCAACTACACAAAGTTTTCATCCAACAGACTGTAACCAGTGTCACGAGCCACTGGCCTGGTCATTGTTCTGCACTGCTGAGCCCACTGCAGCTGAAACTGCTATTGGCTCAGCAGTGACACACCTATGAAATGTGATTATCCTACCAAGATGTTTCTTGCGCACGGGCAAGGAAACATGAAAATATACAGTGAGGAAAAAATGTTTCTATATGCTGAAATTATGCCATTTTAAGAGCACACATTTTAAAAATGTGCAGTTTGGGGAAAATGCTGATATTTGAATAAAAAAGGCAGTGGTGAAATTATGTAGAAACCAAACAAGATGTTCCACTCTTGTATGTGCCACAGTTATAAATTTACAGCAGTTCCAAAGAAAACTGGCACCAAGACCAAGCACTGAAGATATTACAAGATTTATTCCATACAGTGCAGTATAAGAACAATTAATGCAGTACTCACAAGGTTAAACACCAAACAGGTACACACACCAATGCTAATTCTGGCCCCAACCAGTTTTGTGCATGCGTGCTTCCTCAGAGAGGCTGGTCTGCCACATTGACATTTCTTTTGTGCTGTACCATTTGAAAGTACTGTGCACAATCATCTGATTAACGTTGCAAAAATAAAACATAGTGGAGATCACCAACATAGATCAAAGTGCAGAACACATAGAAAAAATAACATATTTTAAAAGAATTACAGTTCATCACTCTGCAGAACTACAAAACACCACATTGAGATTAAAAGGAACTTCCCAATGCCGTTTCTCACCCATGTAATTTGTCTCCCTTAGACACACTGCTATTTTTTGGGGCAATTTACTTTTTTACTGCATTCATTTATTAATTCCAAAGTCTAGTCAGAAGAGAGAGAGAGAGGTTCTGGCAGCATCTTATCTCTCGCTGGTATCACCTGCAAATGATACACTGTGAAGGGAACCCACAACAAGAGCCAGTGTATGTTGTATAGTGCAGAAGACACAGCCTTGACAGCTCCCAGACCAGTCTGGCATGTCCAGGGTTTATTTACTTAGTAGGTCTGAGCGAGATTTTGAAGGGTGGTGGTAGGGAGTGGATGAGGGAGGTTACGTTAAAAATTCCTCTGACATGCAATGTCTAGGTCACCTGGCATGGAGGAGGGAAGCACACAGAGGAAGGGAGCATCAGGGTGGAAAACAAGGGGAAATGGGAGCTTTGTCCTTGGAATCGGACAAACCATGCTTCAACATACTGTGACATAGCTACAGTCTCAACGAGGTGTTAACTGCACTCTGCATACAAGTATTAATCGTGCTCAGTCACGCAGTGCACGGAACAATAGCAGCAGCATGCCAAAATTAATAGAGGACAAAGTAAACTATCAGTTCCACAGAAACAGGAGCTCTGTCATTGGAAGCAGGCAAATCCTGCTTCAACATTCTGTGACTTGTTACACATCCTCTGCTTTCTATACTTGTTAAATTGTGAAACTGCTTTGTTTCAATACCTGCTCTCTGCAATGAAGTCTTTCGGCCCCAGTTTCCCTGGTGTGAAATTGCACTGTTACAATACAAAGTAGTCTGTCTAAACTGCTATCCACTGACTGCCATTCCTGCTTTTAGACATGAATGTGATGGAAGGAAGGAGAGCTGGAAGTGACTGTACAGAAAGGCAGACAAACCCCCGGAAGCTGGTTGGCAGGCAGGACTGGGGGGGATTCTGGGATCTCATTGAATTTATCTTTATGTGTATTTCTGTCATGCCTTCCCAGTAGATGGAATTAATACCCCCCACCCCAACAGAGAAACAGAGTATGGACACCAGTGGGGGAAAAAAGAAAAAAAAAGTAGTGAGAATGCAGTGTGTTCTAGATACACGACCATGGACGTGACTTTTGTCACCTCATCATGTTGGTTCGCAAGGAATGCAGGAGTGCTTTTCTGTAGCAATGGGTCTGCAGGGCTCCACCAACTGCAGCCCTGAAAAACAAGCAGTTTCTTCTAAGACCACAGTTTGACTAACTTTGATGCCAGAGTGATGTGTGGTCACCATCACCATGTCATCTTGTGTCATCTTCCTGGAGGTCTCATTCATCAGAATTATTGATTTATCACATTCAGCATTATGGGGCAAAATACAAAAAAGGAGCTATCACCATCAGCAAACATCAAAGGGTGGAGTGTCAGCAACCATCAACAATGCACACTGGATGGAGGTGCCTTCGGCTGTCAACAGGGTTTGCTTCAAACTGATGCTCAACAGTGGTGTGATAGTCTTTGGATTAATGCTAAGATGACATCTGACTGTAGAATTCAGCATGTAATAGGCTATATGAGGAAAAAATATATATTTTATGTCAATGTTGACCAGATGTTTAAGATACTACTTATACTATGGAGCATAAGGTAAGAATTAAGTTTTTTTATGTATTGATCACATTTTTTTCAGAGCTTAATTTAAATCTATACTTTACTGATGGATTGATGATTGCATTAAACTTGTGTAAGGTGCTAGCTAAATATGGGCCATCAACCCTGATGCTTACATACGTTTGAATGCTTTAGAATTAGAAGTGTTTTTAGCATTGTAATATATTTCATAAAATACCAGTGGGAGATTTATTATAGTTTGCCCCTCGGAGTCCATAGTCCAAATTTATATACTACCCAGCACATCTTCGGTGTCATATATGTTTCTTGGGGTGACTGGATAGAGTGGGTTGTAGGGTTAGGGTACTCTCTGCTTGACAGCATTTTCTGCACCACTGCTCACAACCAAAACATTATCTGGCACAAAAGGCATGTTATGTTGGATTTCCAATTGCAAATACCTTTTAATACATGTTGCATTACAATTAGGATGTGGGACTTGTAGCAGGGTTACCCACTGCATCAGTGCCAGCACTGCTTCCCACCATTATTCTCCCCCAGGGTCAGCACGTCATGCCTTTGCATCACATCACTGACTCCACCAGCCTGGGAAGGAATTGGGCTCAGGTCCCAAGGCAAGGTCTCCTACATGACAGTATAGTGCACCACCATCTGGTACCACTGAGCCAGTTGGGAACATGAGTTTAAAAACAAAGTTTGTTGATGAAATTCTAAAGTTTGTTATTCAAAAGTGAAGTATCAGCATTAAGCAATCACAAGCCAGATAAGGATAATGCTAAATTCTCTGGGACCACAGTATAGTTTGTCCCTCGGAGTCCATAGTCCAACTTCATATACTATGCAGCAGCAAAAATGTGTTCACTTTTTTCTGAGTCACAAGACCTTCTTTTTCCTTGGAAAATACCGAACAGAAATAATCATGTAGTATTTCTGTCATGCCTTTGTTGTCTTCCACTCACCCCTCAGTCTTTTATCTTGCAATGCTTTTTCTTATTGCTTTTCTCTTTCCCCTGATAAAGTGAAAGAAGGTATTTTCCCCTTCCTTTACTCTGCAGTTCTCAGTTCTGTGTCAGCCTTAGTGTTCCTCGCCACTTTGTTGGTTTCTTTCAGCTTAAAAAGGTTTATAAAATGGGTAAAAAATGTCCTGACTTTTGATTGGCTGAAGTCCTTTTCCAGTCATGTCCTTATCTGGCCATAACCTTGAAACCGGCACTAGTTGTGCCAACCAAAACAGAGCACAGGTTAAAATCAATGTGTGCCACCTACTCCCACAGCAGCTCCTCAGCCAGCATGTGAGGTAACTGGGAGAGCAGTGACAGAGTCATACTTCTGTCACTTCCCTACCTAAACAAACGTCACAAGCACCATGGCACCACAACAGAAACCAAAGAAATATAATTCAGGCAATTTAATGTCCCCCTTCCTGCACAAGCTATAAATGATAGACTGTTTTCAATAGGCTTGTTCACACTGCATATTCTGAGTCATTGCTGGTGGTGCATAGCGCTCAGATCGGTGCCCCGTGCATATGTGAACGCCACCATTCTGCCGTTTTCCACTTGCATTCTGTTGTGCCCATGATCCCTGTTTTCTTGGGATCACGCAGTGGAGTAGGAGTTTTGCACCAGTTTGCTTGGCTGTGAACAGCCAGCACCATCCGATAAGTTTTCCAGTGTCACGGCTCCACTATGGGACCATGTTTTCCCAACTTACATCCCTTGGTTTTTCAAAAAAACTACTTGCCCAAGTTCAGCTGTGCTTAATGTACCTAAAACTACATTTGGCTGAACTCGGGTATTAAGACCCCCTCCACTGTAGTAATTGTTGACTGCACCCCCCACCAGAACCCTTCTCAAAACAACGGAACTTCTCTTGCAGCACCTGCAGCATTCTAGAGCTATGTCGTGTGAATGCTGCTCCACAGCATTTCAGATTGCTTGGCTACAACCATCTACAGTACACAGTGGCGATCCAACTTTCTCACCGTGTGAACGAGCCTAATGTCTTATTTTCTTTTACTCACTGCCCATTTCACCCACGTAGCTCTACCTGTCGATCTGCTCGTTTCTGGTATCTCCAGACTCCATTCACCCCCCCTCCCTTACTCACACACACACACACACACACACACACACCTTGTCCCAAGAGAAAAAATCCTAAAATAAAAGCTGCACTGCATTAGTGGCCCTCTAAAGTGGAACACATTTCCTTTCTATACCACAGCTGTTGCATTTTGACAACCGCGAAGCAGTAAACAACTGAGTACAGTGGCCACTGATGGACGTGTTGGCTCCCAGTGAAGCCAGCTGTTTAGGGGAGAAACATTTAAAAAAGAAATAAAAGTACACAAAAAATATTTATGTATCTTTGGTGGGTAGGGGGGCAATACACATCACAATAAATACAGAACCCAATATGGGACACACTTGCTCCCTGTTCCTCTAAGTGAAAGTAAATGGGGGCATGGTCCCTCCCCATTGCTATAATTCAAACTGGCTGATCAAAGCGAGACACCTGTATATGTAAGCAATAATACCCGACAGGATGGGTGATATTGGGGAATACCAGACCACTCAGGGGCGTAATGAGGCCTAACGCTGCAGGTGGTGGGCCTTATAGCCCCTGGAAGGTCCAGTATTCCCCAATACTGCCCATCAAGAGGGTATTATTGTACTTAGAAGACGGCTCTTTAATAATATTGTTAATAAAATTAAATAAAAGATTAAATGAATGTGTAATACATATTGAAAAAAGAGAATACAAAACAATTTTGCTGTAAAGATATCCCTGCTGTGCTGTATTTGACAGTAGAGGGTAATATTTATGTTTGCCAATATCTGTCTCTGGCTGTTAGTTAGGATCCCCTCTTCTTGTGACATTCTTGTCCTACCTGTGTCTGTTTCCACAGAAGCTGCTCCCACCCCACCTCTGTATTTCTTGGTGTTGTGTCTGTTTGGTTTTAGGAAAGTTTTTTTATACAGTTGGCAATCCATGAATGTACTGAGGAGGTACAAGTGCATTGTTGGTTTGTGGTCACAGTCGGCAGCTGTCGGGAGTAGAGAGGGAGAGCCAAGTGGCATCCTTGTAGTGGCAGCAACAAATACGATGATGCATTGTATTTTTTAAGAGGTACTAGTAAGGTGTTGTGCAGAAGCACTGACTTTTTTTTTATAAAATATCTAGCGAGTAAGTAGGCAGGCAGGCAAGGGCTCGAGTGGAGCAGTGCTTCGAGTGCCTGACTGGGACTGTTCACACTGTGCAGTAGTTTAAAAAGAATATTTTTCTTCAGAGAGAGTAGCGATTGGAGGGGCAGTGAGCTGTTTTCTTAAAATAAGTAACTTTCCTTAACACTGCTATTCAGTTGCGGGGGTTGGGGGGACTGACTCCATTCTCTACCTTACCGAGCAGTTTGTTTTGATTTTTAATGTGGCACAATGAAACATCTTTTCCGTTTGGGGTGTCCGTAGCAGGAACTAGTTATTTAGTGGGCTCTATTGAAAAGTACCTGTCTGCTTAGGTTGGTCTCCTAGCCAATCAGAATGCTAGGATTCTCTTAGCCATTTTCTAAAAAAATAAAGGTTTTTTGAGTGTTTGTGGCTGGAGAGTAGAGTCACGGAGAGACACCAACCTCATCTAGTCACTTTTAATTAGAACAGCTGCATTCCAACAGAATGGCAAGGACTACTTTTTGTGTTTTTCTATTGATTATATTTTTATAAATTTTTTAAGTACAATCTGTATGTGCATTTTCATAATTAACTGCACTACCAGGGGACCATTTTATAAGTGCAATAAGGCATTCTGCGGTGTGGGTTATGGTCTGATAAGAGCACTTCCTAGGTGCTAAAGGCACTTGGCTCAAGTGCCTCATGCCTCATAATGTAACGCACCTGGGGCATGCTCTTGTCAGGCCATAACCCACACCTCGTCGAGTCTTATTGCTTGCATACATCCCTGTCCCCATGCTCCTGACTGTGTTTAAAGAAGACCATTTACTAGCTGTACCCATCATAGTTTGAAAGTCCATGACACTCTTTTAAATGAGGTATTGGGCTACTCTGTAAGTGGAAGCAGTCCAGAGATATCGATGATTAAGTCTGCCCTTTATTGATACTACATTGCCACCATTTTTAGAACCTTGTGATGTCAATGATGATCAAGCTGTGCATCATTACAGTGTGATTAACCCCAAGAAATTAAAGCTTACTCTAAGTTTCTCTGTCATATCTTTGCAATTAGCCCATCTGAAATCAAGGACCCTAGTTTTGGAACACGTGTGTTCATTGCCAACAAAACAATGATAGGTGGTTGGTAGTGCTTAGCAGCTCTCTTGTTTTGATATTCCAGACATAGACATCATTTTTTCAGCACAAGGTCCAGGGCTGCTTTTTTCTCATTGGCATCCTAACTCTCTAGATGAGGAAGCCACCCTGGAATGCATCCAAGGCTGTCTGGCTTATTCTGCTGCTGCAAGCCTTAGAGATGCTCTAGCCTACATAAAGTAGTTTGACATAATCTGTGACCCTCACATCTCCAAGTGCTGCTGTCCTTCTGATTTACTCTGCTACTTCCTTATCAACACCCTCTTTTTTGTTAGGGGGCATGTTGGCCACCCATAATCATAGCTTTATGTGGTCTCTGTTTTCATCTGCACCCATAGCATTTTTGTCTCCTCCCCTTCTTAGCTGTTCTACCCCTTGTGCCTTTGATGCCCTCTCTCACATATCAGGACATCCCTTCTCCCTGTCTCTATCCTTCCTGAAGATAACATACCCAGGAACTGTGAGCTTCCAAGCATGATGTAGAGTTACCCACAGTTCTGTTCAGTATGAGGCGGCCCCAAATGACCCAGTGCTCTGCTCATTGAAAGCTTCATCAGGGAGACCCCTGATGACTCGGTCAACAAGCAAAGTGCTGGGGCATTTTGGTCCTCCTCATACCGATTGTAAAAAGTACTGGTGAGATTTGTTTCTTTTTAAATTGAATAGAACAACAGATAGTCATCCTTACCTATCTCTCTTAACGGTAGGATAGGTACTATAAATCTGAATATTTTTCCTTCAATATTTTTCCTAGTTAACATGTTATATGTTTTTTTACCCCTCAGTTGGTTTAAGAAACTACACTCAGTTATAAATCACTTCCTATGGTTAAATGTTACTCCAAGAATAGCCCTTCATAAACTTACATTGCCTAAACATTTAGGAAGTAAGAAGGTACCCAACTTACTATTTTACTATTTGTCATCCTGTATTAACAAATATATAAAATGGTTATCTCAGTTAAACCAACCATTTCATTATATCCCTACCTGGGTGCTGTTGGAAAAATGGATGCTCAAAAGGCATAATATATGCCCAGAAGCCATCCTATACTCCCCCTTTAAACACATCCCAACAAATCTTAAAAACACTCTGTGGTTGGTACGTCACTAAAAATTCATTAATCAGCCTTGTAATGTCTTTAATTTTAACCTGGATCTGTGTCTAAATCAACCTATTTTATACAACCCAACCTTCTGTTTCCAAGGAAAAAATCTCACTTCCAAATTTTTACCATGTTACACTAATTTAATGGTGAAATCTATAATTGATAATAGAGATTTCCATCATGTTTCCAAACTTGCTAAGAATTTTACTGGCCCACGAAGTATTTGTTACATTTTAACATGTTAAAACTGATTTTGGAAATGCATTTTGAACATTCTTCCACACTAAATAGAGAATTTAATTTTATCTTGGACTTGGTTTCCACTGGCAATAAACCCCATCCTATTTAGAATTTATATAGATTTCTTCTGATCCTTAAGTTTTGGATGAACCCTTTTCTAATTCATTTTGGATAACTATTTTCTAACTCATTCTCTGAATTAGGGAAATATATGGAATAATATTTATAAATTGATTCCTTTAGCCAATCTCCAATTAATTCATTATAGAATATTATATACTGCCTACAGTACCTGACTCCTTCTAGACTCTATAAAATTGGTCTAAGCCTTCTAACTTATGCCATAAATGCAAT
This sequence comes from Neoceratodus forsteri, assembly GCA_016271365.2. NCBI lineage: Eukaryota > Metazoa > Chordata > Ceratodontiformes > Ceratodontidae > Neoceratodus > Neoceratodus forsteri. Next base: position 488,622,642 of record CM057453.1, on the reverse strand, counting down.
AAGGACAAAGAATCTCTGGACCATATGCTCTGGTCTTGTCCTTTAATTTACAATTTATGGCATGCAATTAAAACCAAAATTATAGACAAAATGCATAAACACTTTTATTTTAGATAATTTGTCTACAGATATGCCCATTATAGACAAATCCATATTATCTTTAATTGGGGTGTCAACATCACAAGTGATTCTTAAGCATTGGGCGGATAAGTCTACACTGTATATCAAGGAACTGATCACCCTGAGTAGGCAAAATTTAACACTGATTCATATTATTTCTTATTCCCATAATAATCAGTCCTTTTATTTCAAATGCTGGAAGAAACTAGCGGACTTAATATCACCTATGATTTAAAGTAATCACCCTGCAGTTATAATTGTATCTCACATCTTAAGAGTTTTGAAAGATTTTGTTAATTACAGTTTCAATTACTAGCTATTTATTTAAAACATTACTATTTCTGGTTTTAGTTGATAGGAGCCTCATTAATCTAAAGGTAGTTTTTCATATTTTCTTCACTTGGATAGATTGCATTAAATGTTATACGATGTCTCCTAATTAATAAGATTAATTTAAGGTTGGGATGGTTAAACTGCTTCCCATGGGGGGGGGAGATGAGTAGTTGTATCGTTAGAGTTTTGCATAGGCATTTAAGGTTTTTCTGTCTAGTTGGAAGTGCTGTACCTTAATTTGTTACATTTTTTGATTTTCTTGTTTGGTTGTTATTATTGAAAATCTCTCTAATAAAGAAAAGAAAACATAAATAAATAGAACAGTTTATTGGCACTAGCTGGTCCTGGAGTGTAAGTCCTTCTTTGGATTGTGAGATGGAGCCCAATCTGGTTGCCCCTAGAATCATACATCCATGCACAACTGCAGCATGAGACACTTCAAGTTGGAGTGTTTTTGTTAGAGCTTGTAAGCTTTCTCTACACCAGTGTGCACTGGCTATCTGTGTCCTAAACAAGGAGCAGAGAAAAAACTGGTGTGCTTCTGGACTGCTGAAAATGTTTTTTCACCACCAGATTCACTAGATGACAGGCATGGAAGGCTGCTTGCATTGCAGTGGAAGAGAAACAGTTTTTATTCATTTACTTAAACAACTGGTAACCAGGAAAGACACACTGAACCAAGGCTCGATTCCAGGTGCGACCCAGGGTGGATTGGGGAGGAGTTACATACAAATGAGTGTAAAATACATACACTCAGCATAAAATACATATTGTAAGTGGGTTACAATAAGCAAGTGGTACAGTAGTATAGATAAAGTTAGAAAATTTAACAAGAAGGACTGATTGATTTTTAGTAATACAGCGGTAATCAGTACAGTTGGATTTACAGTAGTTACAACAATTATTAGTAGTACACATGGGTCACTGCACAGTTCAGGTCATTTGAGGATACTTGGTAAGAAATCTACAGATAGTAAGTGTATTTAGAAGGTGGGTAAAGAAATGCTTAGGTGCAGAAGTTGCGAAAGCCTGAGGGTTGTAGAGTTAGTCATCTGGAGCAGAAGCAGGGGGGTGGTGGTAGGGAATGAAGTTGATTCTTGCAGGAGATGAAAGAGGAGGAACTCGTGATGGAGGGGGTAAGTCTATTCCGCAAACTAGGGAGCCAGAAGGAGAAAGCGTCAAGGCCAGATGAGGAGGATGGGCGAAAGATGCTGAACGAGCATACATTTCGGTGCCTCAGCTCATATGGTGTGATGGCTGTGGGGGAGAGGCAGTCTGACAGGTAGGAGGGTAGCATGTTAAACCAGAACTTAGATATAAGGTTGAGAGAGTGGATATAACATTTGTGGGACAGTGGGATAAGTCTGAAGAGAGAATACAGGTTACAGTGATGTGTTCTGAGGGAGAATTTGTCACAAAAAGGCAAAAGGAGTTTAGGAGGGTATCAAGCTTGGATAGGGTGAAATCAGAGGCTGTACAGTAGACCACATCAGTATAGTTGAAGATGGGGAGGATCATTTTAGTTAGAATCTGACATCTGGCTGGGAGCAGGGGGGAATCCCGGTGCCGATAAAGCATACCAAATTTGGGGCACAGTTTGAAGACAGTTGCATCTATGTGGGATGTGAAGGATAGGTAGGGATGAAGCCAAACACCTAAGTAGTTATATTTTGTGACCTGATCTAATGGGGTTCCATCCAGGGAGTTGATGGGAAGTGGGTGAGAGGATTTGCTAAGTTTCTGAGCAGTGCCGAAGATCATAGATACGGTTTTGGTAGTGTTTAATTTTAGTTGGTTTTGAATGAACCATTGCTGAATATTATTGAAGTCACATTGGAGAGTATGTTGGACTACGTGAGTTGATGGTCCTGTGGTAAAGAGGATGGTGTCATCTGCATACATGTGTATGCTGTATTTGTACAGGTGGAGGGAAGGTCATTTATGAAAAGGGAGAAAAGAATGGGACCAAGGACAGAGCCTTGTGGTACACCTGCTAGGATGAGGAGGGGAGGGCAGTAGATGAGACATCTGAGATTCTGACCAGCTATGATGTGTTGGAGAGGTAGGAGTTAAACCACTGTAACATGATGGGGGTTAAGCCAGCTGTCTCTAGTTTAGATAGGAGGAGAGGGTGGGCCACAGAATCAAAGGGCTTGGCAAGGTCGACAAAAACAGTGGCAGTTACCATAGCAGGCCTTTGTCAGAGGCTGTGTGAATGTGGTTTGTGACCCACAGGAGTGAGGAGGTGGTGGTGGAATGTTGTTTTCTAAAACCTGACTGGTGAGGGGATAGGAGATTGTATGCAATAAGATACTAATTAGATTTCTGGGAAAAATTAACCATGGTTTCTTTGGTTGTATTCTCATGTTCCCTGCAGCCCATGCTCTCACAGCTCCACATCCATGAATCCCAGTCCCTGTTCCACTATTACCATTTCCAGTCACCACTATGGCCATTTGCAACTGTTGTACTTGGTGCCCAGACTTCTAGCATGGATGGTTATGTTTTTTTAGGATGACAAATTCACCTTTGTGTTTTTGTTAGATGCAATGACCTTTCCCTGATCCAGTGTGCACTGACCATTTGTGCGTTGAAGAAGAAAGAGGGGGAAACTGGTGTGCTTTTGGATTGCTCAGGATAGTTTCATCACCAGATGTACTGGATGACTGTCAGGTAAGGCTGGTTGCACTGCAGTGGGAGTGAAACTAATAGATGTCAGGGGACAATGAACAACAGATCTCCTTCAAAGATAACTCCCTCCATTGAGCCACATCCTGGAACTGTGAGCCTTCAGGGTCAGGACCACCCAGAAACCTTTTCTAGCTGGTGCTGCCCATGGGAATGTGCATCGTCACCACCCATATAACATGTGCGGCCCCATCATGTGTCAGTTCTTTCTCCCATCATCAACCATTCATCAGTCCACCACTGCTGAAGAATGCAGTTGGACTTTGAAGTTACTGCTAATGGTCCTACTTCTTTGTTCTTTTTTTGTTTCAATTTAATTAAACAGTTATGCCGCCAATTAAAGATATGAAACAGCTGTTCCGCTATTGTCATTGCGGTCAAGTCATGATTTATAAGGATGTTCACAATGTGTTTGTCTGCTTCCTAGCCCTCTCTCATGACATGAAGGTCTGAAGCATTTGCCAGGGTTTTAACCAGGCTACACAGAGATGTCACAAGAAAGTCTTAGAAGTTTACTTAAAACGTAAGGCAATGGAGGACAAACAGTGTGTATTGCAGGATGATTTGCTGTCATTACTTGCACCTTCTTCCCACAGGTCAACATCGACCCACAACTCCCCACAGTAGATGGAACTGCCTGTTGACTGGTTGAAGAAAGACAAAAAGGAGAAGTCTGCTAAATCGGTTGAAAAGCCATGCTGATAAAGAGAAACAGTGGCATCATGATAATGATACCTCACCTGCCAGGTTTCAATCTCCTCTTAAAAGAGGTAACTCCACTGTGAAAAACAGATTCTAGGCTAATTCCTTGGATTCTGTTGCCCCCGATCATTTCTTAGATGCTAAAGTTGGAGTATGACACTGGATCTTATCCCCTGCTGGGAGATTCAGAGATGATTCCACTGTTGGGCAGTGTCCTGTTGATGAATCAGTTGTTGCTGACCCCTTCAGGGTCCATCAGTGCATAGATGTTGTTTAGACTATATTAGAACTATTTGAAAAGCTTCTTCCCCTGGCTCTGCCATCAACACTAATACCATCACTGCTGCCTGGTCTGCGACTGTTGACTTGTTGATGAAATCAGTGCTCCCTCTGCAGGTTCCTACACCTTGCCAGGAGCTTCTTTCGTCACCACTTATGCTGTCAATAATATCTCCACTGTGGCCTCCTCCTGCCATCAACCCAGTACCTGTTGCCATTGGTGAGGAGAAAGAGCTAGAATATAGTCCAAATCTGATGGAGGAGGAATATGAAGAGGTGGAAGAAGGCATGACCCCCCGCCCCGATGTGGTGGGTTCCAGTTCCACTGCTTCTTCATGTTATGAGGACAGTGTATGTTATACACCTAGGTATTCTCTTGAGGATGTCTCTTTTCAGGTCTTCCTAAGGCAGTTATAGTCCAAGCTGAGCTCCACTGCTGAGGAGGAGGATTCCTCCAAGAACACCCTCTATAAAGTTTTAGAGGTTTCTGCTCTGCTTATGGTTATTGTTTCTCCTATATATTCAGCTTTAGAAGAAGTCACTATGGCTGCTTGTCACAGGCCTAGTGCTTTGCCTGCCATGCCTCATATGACAGATAAACAATATCCTGCTGCTTTGGATATGTCCTGTTATTCCACTTAACCAAAAATGGATTCTGTGGTTATCATAGCTGCACATGACAGATCTACGGCTCCAAAATGCATGAGCTCACTTTTTTCTGATAAAGAATCAAGGAAGCTGGATGTGATGAGCAAGAGAATGTATGCTTTCACATCCCTTGGCCTAAGGATTGCCACCAACCAGGTTTACATGCTTAAATATCATACTATGCTGTGGAAGTATATAGCTGACATGGCTGACAATCACCTGATGGATCAGATGAAAATGAAGTCCAACTGACTGTTGCCCATGGTCTGGAGGCTGGTAAGCACCTCTTTAAGTCAGTTTATGATGCCTCTGATGCTGCACCTCATGCGGCTACTTCTAACACTTGCCTATACCACCACTTGTGGTTGTGTG